>CM070505.1:48511925-49732209 GCA_036346375.1 Guadua angustifolia | reverse complement strand
ATGAGAGGTGCACACCGACGGTGTGCACCTAGCTATACCCCAGATAAGCTAAAAGGTTGCATTTGAGCATGAAAGCATGATTGCATTGCATTGCATTGCTTAGTATATAATAATTGTTGTTCATGAGCCGAGGGCAAGTGTAGGTTGGGGATTGAGTCGTGGACTCATCCAAGCCGCTGCTTTGAGGTATGAAAGACAAGATAGTCTGTTTCTCGAGGTTTGAGAATTATCTAATCTGAGTTATGAGGTAGTTAAGGGTTTGTCGCTGGTTACAGTTTATTTTACTTAGTGTTCTCAATTAAGTATTGGTTATGTTAAATTTTGAAGTAAATTGTGTTCATGCGACTTGGACTTATATGAAATCAAACTGTTTCATTTATTTGCTGAGGGCAAATAGGGGTATTCATTACTTTTACATTTGTTGCACTTTGCTGAGTCTTGGACTCACGCTTGCTTGCTTCTCGCTTTTAGGTACTCAAGTCGGCTCGGGTGGGGAGTAGTAACACGTGCACGACTTCGATCTCCAATAATCTATTTAATCGATTCCTTAAGTCTGGATGTAATTAATGTGCTTGTAATGTATTGTTCGTCGTGGTGGAGTATTAAATTCTGTGGGATGTGTGATTGGTTAACTAAGGACCTGCTAGAATGATATCATAATTGTAAATGTTTCTGTCTGCTGAGTGGATGTCCTACTTTCTAGAGAGGTCATGCCGAAATTTTCTAAATTTCGGTGACTTAGTTTTATGTTGGTTTAGAGAGTTACAAGGTCGGTTTCAATCTTTTATTAGAGGTAAAAGGTTTAGTGACTCGTTCGTTAAGTGCTTAGTTCAGTTGAACTTCTAGCCGAGTATTTATTTATTTCATGGGTCTGGTTGGGAACACTTTGGACAAGTATGGTTCCAGAGTGTTGTGAGCATCATTTAGGGTCTTTCGGTAGCATTCGCGGTGCTTGTGACGCCGGGGTGTTACAAGATCTTTATGCTGATTATCATGATTTTATCTTTTAAGAATATGCTGATATTAGCATTACCTAGTCTGGTACCTAATTTGTAACACCCCGGGCTCCAAACTGAGCCCAGAATGGTACTAACTCCTAAATTCACTAAAAATTTCAACAGAACCTCCCCTATAACAGCAGACATCCACTCAGCAGACAAAGAACATTTCGTCAAAATATATATATTCAACATGATATAACAGTGATATAAAAGACGAACAATAAGTCACTACGTTCCGTATTCAGATTATACACATTAACTAGGAACGATCAACGTACGAGAACATTAACATAGCTTAACGTGGCACTTCGTATTAACTTATCACAAGTAAGATTAGTCAATTCTAGTGTAGTGGAGTAACTAGTGATGCAGATGTGTCGCTAAACCCCTTTCCCACATGCCGCTTTCATGGTACCTACAAAAACATAAAACAACAGGGGTGAGTCACAAGACTCAGCAAGTGCATCAAAACCAACAAAACAAACCCTGTCATGTCGAAACTCATCTCATCACTTATACACAATTATCATATCACAACTCATCTTCACATTTCTCAGCTCATAACATGTAATGCACCAATCTCATCAGTTATACACACTAGCATATCACATCTCAACTTCACATAATTCATCCACATGATTCAATATGCAAGCTCAGGAATGCTTCATCTCATTCACACTTTATCAACCACGAGATGCATCATGCTCATGAATGACTCTTCTCTTTTCTTAGCACATACCGGTATTGCCGAGTGCACACCCGTCGGCGTGCACCCTCTTCCCAACCATCCCGTGGAAGGGGCCTACCGAAGTAGGTCTTGCTCCGCCATCCCGTGGCGGAGTCCTACTCTTAACACCGCTCCCTTCCACGCCGGTGGATGGGACTATGGGGTAGGATCTCTCAGAGCACTCCGGATTAGTCATATATTCTCATATGAATTTCTCACCGACCCGGCTCAATGCAACTTTCATGAATGCATAATGCCAATGTCATGACTAGTATTCAAATTTCCATACTTCATCATCATTTTTTTTACTTATCATCAACACTTTATTTAAAAGCCATAAGCACTCATCATGAATTCGATTCGAACAAATATTCTCAATGCATATACCTTGTCTTTGATATCCATATTAGCCTAATCATACTAGTGAGCATCATCATCATGGCACACAAGTTGTATCAACAAGTTTCACAAACAAGCACAAGATTCATCAAATTAGCAAACAACGGTGATGCACTTGCCTTAACCTTCGGAGATGAAAAAGGGCTAAACGCGTCCGGGAGCGACACCGCCTGTACCACAATACTCATATTATGACATGATAATACCATTGAAAACACAACATTTTTACTCGCTTCCTACGACCCGAAACCCTTGCACAAACAGGAACTCACAATCCAACGGGAACATGCTGCAGAATGCCTGCTTCACAATTTTATAACTATTTTTATATTGCACCTAAAAATCTGAAAAATTTATAGTAGCTAGTTTTTGACGTGAGCTACAACTTTCATGAAGACAAGAAAATTAAATTCTACTGTTATCCATGCCTAATCAGCAGCCCAAAATCAAGCTACGAAATCTGCAGCCTAATCTGGCAGCAGACTTCTAACGGCGATTACTCGCAGACCGACGCTCCAAAAATTCTGAAAAAAATATACAAAATAGATCTCGACGTTGTCTACAACTTTCTAGTTATACGTTTTTTGCAGAAAAAATCATCTAGTGTACGTAAATCACGAAAACAGACGCGACTGCCCAATCTACCTGCAGAAACACCACTTCGTGGACAACTTCGCTTCTCTCCTTCAAACACCATCAAACCCATGCTACACGGGTCTAAAACATCCCTAACACCAAGGGGAAACAGAGGAGAAGAGGAATAAAATTTTACCTAAGGTTTTTCTTTAACAGCGAGGAACTCAAGATTTAACGCCGAGAACCGCGATCCGCCTGGTGGACAGCACCTTCCTTCGATTTCTCTCAGTTTTTCTCGTGTTCTTGCTATAGATCTTGAGCCATCACCAAGGGAAGAGGGGAGAGGGCTGCGCCAGGAGGAGGGAGAAGGCGGCTAGGGTTAGGGAGAAAGGGGGTGCCCCTCAAGGGGAGGAGAGGTGGGGAGGGTTCGGCTGGCCCAAGGCCCAAGTTTGCTTGGCCCAGCTGCCCCAAGCCTATTTTATTTAAAATAAATAAAATGTTCACAGAATATACTCCCAATACCTCAATCTCAACATTTCTCGCAATTCTCCCGAAGCAATCAAAAGAAGCAGCGAACCCGACAAAACCCTAGAGCGACTTTCTAACTTGCAGGGCATTACATTCTCCCCTCCTTAAAAAGATTCGTCCCCGAACCTACTCCTTTTAACTAAGGAACAAAGTGGAGAGAGGATAGATAAAGATAAATAACAGCTAGCACTCACCATCCTCAAAGAGTTCTGGATACTTCTTTCGCGTCTAATCCTCAAGTTCCCAAGTTGCCTCCTGCTCAGTCTGATTAGTCCAGAGGACTTTCACAAATTTGATTGTTCTCCTCCTCATGACTCGCTCTGAAGAGTCTAATATACGCACTGGATGGCACTTCAGGGTCAAATCTTGTTCAACTACGATCGGCTCCAGATCGATCTTATGCTCTGGGTCTCGGAGATACTTTCGAAGTATAGAGACATGAAAGACATTATGTACTCCAGTCATTGAGTTTGGCACTAAAGTGTACTATCCTCTTTTTTTCAAAGATACTTCTCGGGTATTACATAATTTATGAGGTCTATCTATTTTAAATTTTCAAATATGCATATACTATATGAATACATATTTCAGCAAAGAGATTCAAGCATAAGCTATAACTTATTTTTGTGACTTTACTGCATCATATGGTCTGATTATATAAGATCTGATTTTTCATGAATCATGACTTCCCTTTTTATTATAGATACATATTCTTTTACATGGATAGAGCTTATGGTCTTTATACATATTGAGTTTATGCCCATACAATCTTTTGTTGATGTCTTCAAAATGTTTTAACAGAATTAAATTAGCCTCATGGTCATGCACATATCTGTTATTATACATGTGCACATTTATATGTATTTTACATACATATTTTACATTCGGGTTATACTCTATTTATAAGACTTATTAAACTCAAGTTCATTAAACATTTTGTTGCTGTCAAGTAATTTAGTTTCATGGTCCATTCTGCACATATACCTATGTATAGATATTACTGCTAGTTATTATATGTATATATATGTAATACCGAAAATCTCTTTTGCGAGGATTTTCGGCCGGTAAAGATTTCTCCTTCTTGATTCAGGGATTTGTATTTGGGAGAAAATATTTATTGTCGCATTTTCGAAGCTTTTAGTAAAGGTTTTGGTTGTTGCTCTAGTTTTCGGTTGAAGTATCTTTTGAGCCGTATTGTTTGGCGGTAAGTTGTATTTTTCATGGCAGTTGTCGTTTCGCGCCAAGAAGTGAAATTTTATTTGGTTCGCGTTTTTTGGTTAAAGGGTGGACTTTGGTTTGGAGGGCTTTTAAGAATTTCCCCTTCCTCACCTAATCTCTCTCCTTCCTTATTTGTATGGCTGGCATTCCTTGGTGGAGCACTGTTGATTTTTTCCCCAAATCAGCCTGTCTCCCTGGCGCCTGCTCTCCTTGGCGCCTGGCTCTCCATGCGCCTGCTCTTGCCCTGGCCGAGCCTTGCCCCTCTCCTTGGCGCCTACTCTTCTTGGCCGGTGCAGCAAGCAGCAGCAGTAGGAGGCAGCAACAGCAAGCGGCAGCAAGTAGCAGCAGCAGCAAGCGGCAGAAGGCAGGGGCAGGCCGGCGACCTCCCTTCTTCCGGCCAACCACCGGCGACCTCCCTTCCTCCGGCCAACCACCGGCGACCTCCCTTCTTCCGGCCAGCATCACCCCCCATCTCCCTTCTTCCTCCATGGAGATGCTTGGAGGTATGTTAGCTTGGATTGGTTTTGTGCATGCATGGTGTTTGTGTTAATGCCTAGCTAGGGTTTGGGGTGTGGTTGAGTGGCCAGGTTAGGGTTCTTCCCATGGAGCCTTATGGGTTGTTTGGTTGTGTATGGAATGGATTAGATGTGGAAACCTAGAATCTGGGCAGTTTTGAGTTCGAGCAGATTCGTGTACTTGGTTATATTGCGAGATTTAAAATTCTACAAGCGTTTCCTGGGGGTTTGGCTATAACAAAAGTTGTAGATAATTGAATTACCTTTCAATGAAGACCGGAATCGCTAAATTTCGTTCAGCCGTTTAAAAGTTATGGTCGTTTTACCGAATGCTGTCTAATTCTTGTCGCGATTGGTTCAGTCTGTGTTCTTCGGCAGATTAGAGCATTGTAGAGGCTGAATTAGACTTTTTCATGGCCTGAAAAAAGTTAGTATTTTTCGAGTAGATTGAGAAAATGTATTCGTTTATGTGATTTGGAGTTGTAGAACTCAAGTTATGCTTATTTTGGTGTATGCTGTCCAGAACGAGTTAATTTTGCGTTTGTCTGCTGTTCGTCGCAAAACTGAGATTAATCGGTGCGTTTCCCGATCGGTCGGCTGTAGAAGAAATTGTAGGGTTGTCTCTTGCGATCGTTTAAAGCCTGGGTTCATCCTTTTCGGAGTAACCGTTTGGAAGTTGCGGCATTTTCAATGCCGGCTGTCCAGATTTGCACTTAAGTGGTTATGAGGGATGTTTTGGTTTCGATTGTAGATGTGAATATGTAGAGTTGTTTTCTTCTGTTGCTTGTACTGATTGTGTGTATGAATTTGAGTTGAATGAATATTGTTTTATTCACAGGGAAGGTTCTGTCGGGAGTGGCCTCAACCACATGCCACTCCATTCCTTCGTCGGTAAAGGCAAGTGCATTGTATCAGTTGTGGCTCAGGTGGCCACTAGGTTTGACAATAATTCCGTTATTCATGTATTGCTTTAATATTGTCATGTTTGATTTTGCATGCGATTTGATGAATGAGAATGGTTAATTGGTTATGCTTTTATTTAAAACAAGTTCATATGCAAGTGTAACCCTTATATCTCTTATACGGTATCTAGTTGATTGCTTGCATTGTGTATATGCTTACGCTATGGATTTCATTCATGTTTATAAGCACGTCTAGTAAGGTAATTGTCTTTTGATGAAAAAGGTAAATAATCTGATACAAGTGCATCGTTGTTTGCACGTGTTATGATTTGTTTGTTGAACTTTATATGTCTTGCCATCATGAAATTATGCTGCATCCCTGGATTGATTGTTATGTACGATGTTTTAATGAATTTCGTCTAGATGCCGTGACGACATCTCGCTAAATTTTTACTTTCATTTTCCGGTTCACTAGTTTGGTAGGCTAGTGAGAATACTGAAAGCGTGGGATTGGATTGCGAAAATGATTTGATTTATGATCAAGATTGATGGAATTAGTAGTTACTAGAGAATTAGTGATGTGAGTATGATCATGAGCATTGAGACTGTGATTTTGAGTGTTGAGAATGTGATTATGAGCATTGAGAATGTGATTATGAGCGTTGAGAATGTGATTGTCGGCTTTGAGGATGTGATTAGGAGTGTTGAGAATGCGAATGGAAATTTCTGAATGTAAGCGGTGGCTGCTGTCTATGTATTTGGCTATGGCTATGCAAATGTGAGAAATGAATGTAGTTCGCAAATTTGATTATGTCATTTGCATTTGTGCATTCATGATGGAAGAGGCGACCCATTCTGATGCGGGCCTCTGTGCTCACATGTAGTGAGTACGAAAGTCCTACCTCGTAGTCCCATATACGTGGTTGTATGGGAGCGAGTCAGTAAGAGTAGGCACCCTCCACCACGGGGTGGAAGGGAAATGAGAGGGTGCACACCGACGGGTGTGCACTCGCCATACCCCAGATAGCGCTTAAAAGAGGAGATGAGCATGCATGATGCATCATATGCATGGAAATTGTGTAATCTGCATTGCATTGTCAATGATGAATCATGTTTTATGCATTGATTGTGATGTATAGATAAGAGATTCTTCTTTTTGTGGTGTATGGATATGAATTCTTCTTTTGGTATGGCATATGTGCAATCTGCATTGCATTGTCAATGATGAATCATGTTCTATGCATTGATTGTGATGTATAGATAAGAGATTCTTCCTTTTGTGGTGTACGGACATGAATTCTTCTTTTGGTATGGCATATTTGCATCCGCATTGCACTAATAATAATGAATCATGTTTAGTGAGTTGATTGTGAGGTATGGATATGAGATTCTTCTTTTGTATGTTTTGTGTATTTGAGCATGAAGGCAGCAAATAGAAACTGTGAATGGTAAATCGTGGAGCTAATGGCATTTATAGATTGAGGATTGAGTCATGGACTCACTTTTGTATGTTTTGTGTATTTGAGCATGAAGGCAGCAAATAGAAACTGTGAATGGTAAATCGTGGAGCTAATGGCATTTATAGATTGAGGATTGAGTCATGGACTCATCCAAAGGTGGCTTTCGAGGTATGAGTACAATTTAAATAATTCCTGAGTTGGTTGTGGTATTTGGAATCAGTTTTGGTTCATTTATTTACCAAGTCCAGTAAAGTATATGATTATGATACTTTTCAAAGTTTTGGTATTTCGTTGGATTCGATTGCGTTTCTTATTTGTTGCACTTTGCTGAGTCTTGGACTCACGCTTGTTTGCTTCCTGTTTTAGGTACCTTGAAGCTGGTTCGTCGGGTTGGGAGTAGTACACGTGCACGACTTCGGTCTTCAACAATCGATTTAATTGATTCATTAAGACTGGTTGTAATTATTGTGGTTGTAATTTGTTGCCGTTGTGGTGGAGTTTATTAATTTATGTTGATTGTGCGATTGATTAACTAAGGATCTGCTAGAATGATATCATATCTCGCAAATGTTTTCATCTCACGAGTGGATGTCCTATTTTCTAGAGAGGTCATGCGAAATTTTGTAAATTTCGGTGACTTAGTTTTTTTAGGACGATTAAGAGTTTAGTGATTAAATTCAGTTTCATTTTTTCAGAGATGTGTCGTCAGATTTGGAGTTTTGGTAACATTCATGTGCGCTTGGCGCCGGTGTTACTGATTGGTATCGAGCGGCTTCAGTCCGTGGTGTTTGAATTTAGTGAGTAATTCTAGAATGAATTAAAATTTTGCTGTGTGAAGTTAGAAACCTGGTTTAGGTTGAACTTTTAAATGTGGCCCTAGGGCAATAACCATAAAACTTGACATAGAATGGTTAATTAATTTAAAACTGGCACACTCTGATGCACAGTAGGAAAGGGATGGGATATCGTTGCATTGTGCTACAATGCTTCTTTTGAGATTGATGCCATGTTAATACTTGTTGTTGATATCTGTTGGTTTTGATAAGGTTTTGGGCATATATTATTGCTATGCTTATGAAGTGTTGATTGACTAGTGGGTCTTTTGGACTTTCTGTATCGAAGAGTTTCGGGGTCTGTTGGGACTCTTTGTGCCAAAGGGTTCGGCCTTGTCATGTGGTTGTGGTTGTTGGTGCGGCAGTTTAGAGCCAGCACCGAAGGAGAGTTTTTGTGTTCCTGTCATAAATCGAAGAGTTGGTGGAGTGCGTATTTGAATTTTGTTTTCCTGGGTCTTCTTGACTTTAAGGCAAAGAATAGAGTTTTGTGTTGCCCCTTTTTGGTTGCTTTGCGGAGAAAGACATGGATTTCTTCGTGTTGTCGTTCTCCAAGTTGAAGTTTGGGATTTGGGGCTTTAAAGGGAAAAGTGTTATTCGATCGATTCGCTTTTCCTTTCCGTGAATTAAATTGTGTAACTCCTTTCTTTCATGGAATTTTGGAGTTTGATAATTGATTTGGAGTTTTGTTGAATGACATGGCTTGAGCCCTGTCATTTTCTAAGTCTTTTGAGAGTCGAGCTTCTTTGGAAGTTTTCGTTGGCTTTTCTGGAAAGGAAAATTCGGTAGTTAGAGTAAGTTGTGGGTGATTGAAGATCTTTCCGAAGAGGATTAGTAGAATGTTTATGTTGTGGGGATAAGGTGGTCGGTCCTAATTGGTTTGATGCCAAGAAGTATTTTGTGGGTCAAGGTGATCCACGGTTATAAGTGGAGATCTAGAAATGGTGTTTACATAAGGTTATAAACGATTGTGTCAAGGAAGTAATAACAAGTTTGGTTGAGGAACTTGTTAAATAAGTTCATGGGGTTCAATTGTCTAAATTGGTGGAGACTTAGATAATTGATCTTTGTGTTTGTCATATGGTTGACAGATAGGAACTTTGGATGGTAGGTTAATTTGGGGTAAAAGTAACCTGTTTTCGTTGATGAGTTATGGTAGGTTAATTTGGGGTAAAAGTCTTGGTGGTGATAGGCGGTGACCGGAACAGTGCTCCCACCGAGACCAACGGTGGTAGAAGGAATCGTTTTCCAGAGAAGAAAAGCAAGTGAGTCTTAGTTCGAATTAATAACATGTTGAGCATCAGGGAGTAGTACTCATTCCATTTTATTGGTTTGTGGAGTCAGAGATCAACTGAGCTGTTCTGCCACTGTGCGCCATGGTCGGGGAAGAATGGTAGAAGGGGGCGATGAGATTCCAAATGACAAACCTTAAATTTTTTGAGGGCTTTTGATTAGTAGGTTACAAGATGCTAAGGCTTAAGGTAATTGGAAAATAAATTAGTCTACCATCTTCAATTGATTGTTTCCTAAGCTTAGAGCCTTTTTTGGCAACGGCAGATAGGGGGGGGGCAAATTGGACCATCTCGGCTAGAGGGGAGTAAGAGGAAGGAGAGGGGAAGTCAAGTGCACTTCGTTGCGAACCCAGGAGTGCTATTTATAGGCGAAGGGGATGATCAGATGAGCCCGCCTCAGTCAAGCACATGGCGAGAAGAACCAGCATTCGCACAGGGGCAGGTATGGCTGTGGCAGAGGCAGGGCAAGGTTGCTCAGTAGGAGACACGGAGAGGTGGCGGCGTGGTGGATCGGTATTGGCCGGGCGACAAAAGTTGCAGAAGGTGACACAGGCTACAAGGAGTGACATGAGGTACAGGACAACAAAGCTCTGCTTCAGGGAGCCAGTGAGCTAAAGAAAATGATGGCTGGCAGTTTCACTGACGGGTGTGTAATACTGCTAGTTTTGGCTAGGGTTTTGGCCGGTGGTGTTATCGTCTTCTTACTTTTCAAATTTATTCCGGAAGGAGATAAGATGTGTTGTCGGGCAATTTAAGTTATTCTCAAAGGATTTTCTTTTCGCCGTGTATTTGAAATTCAAATCTTTGGAGAGTGTGGGTTTGTGGTCTCTAGAATTCTGTGTAACTTTTATTCTTTTTCCCCTCTCCACCTACCTTTTTTTTACCTGACCTCTACCCTTTTTCTTTTGTGTGGCTGTCAATCCTCAAGGGTGGATATTTTGTTTTCCTCTTCCTGTCCCCTGCCAACTCCACTGCGCCTCCGGCTCCCTGCCGATGTCGCTGCGCCCTGCTCCCTGTGCCGAGCCGACCACTAGCGATCTCTCCAGCGCGCGCTCCCGGCCGCATGCGTTGTCCCCTGCCGGCGCTCGTTTCCCCCCCAGCTCGGTGCTGCTGCTCCTCCCTGCGGCTCCTCCCTGCGCCTCCTCTCCAAGCCGGCCGGCGTCGCCCCTTTCCTCTTCCCCCTGCTGAGTAGAGCAGCAGATGCACCCGGCGGCAGCAGCAGCAGATGCACCCGGCGGTGCCTTCTCTCCGGCCAGTTCCAGCGCCGCCCTGGCCTCCCTTCGGCGACCTTCCCTCCCCGCTAGCCGAAGTTCTCCTCCCCTCTTGCCTTCTCCTTGTGGTGAATACGCAGGTATAACCAAATTGAGGGTTTAGTCCATTATGCATGCCATGTGTTTGAGGAATTGCTCACAAAGGGCATGTCTCTATTTTTTCCTTGTTTGATACTATGTGGGACATGAGGATGCCATATATTTGTTAATTCTTTTGAGTTGCTAAGCAATCAAAGCAATGAAACGATTGTATATGTAAATCACAATTTTTTTTGTTGTCAGATGATATACGAACTGTAAGCCATCATGTTTGCAATAAATTTGTATAAGCAGACAAATCATTATAGCAATGGTAGATGTAAATTACTTTTATGCATCTGAAGACATGACTATTTAACCCTAATATTTTGAAGCCGAGACTTGGATGATTGTTATCTGTTGGCATAGGAAGAAAGAAATCATTGAAATAATCTCACATGCATTTCTAGATATAGTCAACTCTACATGCTAGAAATTGTTCAGGAAGTAGTGTTCTTGTATCAGTCCCAAGCATATGATGAGCTAGACTCCTCTTTGATACACTGTATGCATACTCATTTACTTTTCATCAGAGATAAATCATACTTAGTTTTAGTTATTGAATATGGTTAAGCAATTGTCCAGTTGGTTGTTCTTCCAACAGTTACATTCAAGACCATGCCTCTGCCACCATCCAGAATATGAGAATCTCGCCTTTCATATTGTTGTTTATGAAAATATATTTCTTTGATATTATTGTATATTGTCTGTTAAATTGTGTGTTTAAAGCTGGACAGCATGGCCCAATTCAATGAGTGAGTTAAGGATTAATTACTACCATTTGATTATGAGCATACTACTGTATATGAGCTTAATTTGTTAATGGTTTTGCATAAGATCCCAAATTGAGAGAGTTGTCAATGTGTTCTCGTATTATTAAGGTTTATTGTCTGCTGTCTAATGGGTTGCCCGGAGTTTCCATTAGTGTGAATTGGGACTGTTTTTGGCAAGAGTTGAGATTTCGTCGTGCATTGAGGTATTGAGTCGGACCTTGATCCATTCTTGTGCGTAACGTTGTTTTCAGGGAGAGTGCCTTCGGGGGTGGTCACAACCCCGCGTTGCCTCAAGCGTCGGTAAAGGCAAGTGCATGTAGATTAAAACCTAGTTACGAATAATTATTGCTTAAGTTGATAAATCATATTTCGTTGCTTTGCATAATTATGGCTAATTGTTGCTATGATATATGCTCGAGATCCTTACATTGGGGTAGTGAATGAGAAGTCGATCACGTGGTAAGGTTGGTAGGTGAGGATAGTTTAGCGCTTGTGCTTAATTTTGAACATGGGAATTGGTTGTCGTGCATTCATTCAGTTATGTTTATATGAAGCATTAGAAATGGATGTAGCTGCAAATTATTTGTGTCAATTTCATTTATGCATTCATGAAAAGAAGAGGCGACCCATGTCGATGCGGGCCTCTGTGTTCACACGTAGTGAACACAAAAGTCCTACCTCGTAGTCCTATCCACGGATGGGAGCGAGTCAGTAAGAGTAGGCCCTGCCACGGGATGGTTGGGTATGAGAGGGTGCACGCTGATGGGTGTGCACTCAGCTATACCGGTATAAGCTATGAATGGTGCATTTTGAGCATGAAAAGCATAAGTGCATTGCATGGCATTGCATTGTGTCGCTAATGGTAACGACTTGGATGTTGGGAGCTTGGCTAATACAGGTTGAGGATTGAGTCGAGGACTCATTCAGAGAGGTGTCGAGGTATGAGTAAGGTTACCTTTTGTAAATTCCTGTTTTAGGTACTTTGAAGCTGGCTCGCCGGGGTGGGAGTAGAGCACGTGCACGACTTCGGTCACCATCAAACCATTTAATTGATTTGTAAAGCTTGGTTGTATTGGTTGTGCTTGTAATATGTTGTTCATCGTGGTGAAATTTATTAATTTCTATTGGGTGTGATTGATTAACTAAGGACCTGCTAGAATGATATCATCTGCAAATGTTTTCTGTCTGTTGAGTGGATGCCCTACTTTCTAGAGAGGTCATGCCGAAATTTTGTAAATTTCGGTGACTTAGTTTTAAACTAGTTTAGAGAGTTTCAAGGTCGGTTTTCAATCTTTTAGTAGAGGTAAAAGGTTTAGTGACTCGTTCGTTGAGTTATTAGTTCAATTGGACTTCTTTCTCAAGTTTTTGTTTCTTGAGTCTTGTTGGGGATACTCTGAACCAGTATGGTTCCGGAGTGTTGTAAGCGTCATTTAGGGTCTTTTGGTAGCATTCACGGTGCGTTTGGCGCCGGGGTGTTACAGTTGGTATCAGCGCGGGCTTCAGGTCCGTGGTGTTTGAATGTAGTGAGTAATTCTAGAATGAATTAAAAATGTGGCCCTTGGGCAATAACCTTAAAACTTGATGGAGAATGGTTAATTAATTTAAAACTTGACACACTCTGATACACAGTAGGAAAGGGATGGGATATCATTGCATTGTGCTACAATGCTTACTTTGTTATTATTGCTATGTTGATACTTGTTGTTATATTATTTATTAGTTTTGATAAGGCTTTGGTATTATTTATGCGTATGCTTTTTGATGAGGACATCACCAACATGGATACGACCAGCGTGACCGCTGCCCCTCCTTCCTCTCCGACTTCTCCAATGACTACCGACGCTGCTCCATCTTCGTCACAAATGATCGATGCTGCGGCAACTTCGTCGCCGAGAGGCCTTAAACCAAAAGCTCAGCTATTCAAGCCCACATCAACAGACAAGGGCCTCAAGCACACACCCCGAGAACAGCCCACGCGTCAAGGAAGGCCCATATGGAAGCCCAAGATGCCAAAAAGACCGGTTCGGCCATCCAGCAGCATGCCAACTTCAAATGGGCATAACTCAGGCTCCCGGACTCCGTTTTCAGCGTGCGACTACCCGTTTGAAAGCTTAGGAGATAAGCTTTCCAATGGATCTAGCCCCACTTCCAAATTCAGTCCAAAATGATACGAAAATGCGGAACAATATCACAGGCCAGAATTTCAGGGTGCTGCGTCACCTCACTTTTGGGCCTATGGCCCATGTATCTTAGGGTTTTGGTGGCCACCACTGTTTTGGCTGCCTTACACCTCCTGGCCGCCGCTATATGTATGGCCGCCACCATTCTTCTATGCTTAGGTTTTGTTGTGTTTTGGCAGACCCCTTGTGCGTCCCTCCTCGTCGTGTTCGCGTGTGTCGACTAGACCACCCATGACGAGAAACAGAACCTCACCCTTGTTTCTTTGAGATTATTGGATTGGAATTGCTCTCACCTTGTTCTTGCATGTTCTCGGTTGCAACAGGTACAAGGATCGATCGGGTCTTTGATTCGGTTGATCGCCTCGTGTGATGATGTTGCGATTGCTTGGTTGCTGATCTCGTGGTTAGTAGCTGATCCATCAACTTCGTGCGCCGTCAAACCGACGTATCGTTCTCATCAAAAGATCGGGCCGACCTAGTGCGCATCAAACGGTTGCCTGGTGAGAACACCCTTATCCTTGTTTAGTTCTTCTTGTTCGTCCTAGAGTCCAGAAAAATAGCCACAAAGAAATTTCTGTTTGTCGTGTGTTCGATCTAATCCGAGCCCCTTTTGGCCTTTACTATTACTACTTAGTTTAATTCTTGTTGAATTTACGTTGCATCGTTGTGTCGTTGCTGGTCTTAGTGTTTTGATCTTTAGAGTTTCGAGTTCTTGCCACGTTCTTGTCACCGAGTTGAACTCCATCGCGTCGTCACGTCCAATTCGGATCCTCCTCTGTCCAGTTCGGTATTTTGGTCATAACTCCCTCATACGAACTTGGATTTTGCCGTTCTTGTACTTTCCTGAAAGCTTGAGAAATTATCTACAACTTTGTCCATTGTGAAACTTTCCAGAAACGCCGTATTCTTTCCCAAAATCCCATCGGATTGGAATCTGTTTTCATCTTGGATTTTCTGAGTAGTCTGTATTTCGGGGTCAATATCTCTGGCTTCCCTTATCCAAAATAGGCATTCCATATATGCAAATTGATCAGCTTGAAAAGATCTACAACTTTCTAGTTATACGTTTTTGCATTGAAAGCCAATAAAAAAAATCCAAAAACAGCGCTTGAAGTTTCTGCATAGTAGATCTGTTTTGCATTCAGAAAAATTTCGAGTTGTAATTCATCATATGTGCCACTTTTGATATAAAAGGAAGAAAAAAAATAAGAAAAGGCAAGTGCATATAAAAGAGCCGCACTAAAAGGTGGAAAAAGGAGCCCTAGCTATTTACTTGTGTGCTGAGGTCATTCTGGTTACTATTTCTGTGACTTCATTGGTGTCTAAGCTCGCGTCTCTAGTACGGTCTAGCATAGGACCAGCAAAGTACCGCCGTTGAACGTTCTTTCAACTTGTTTTGGCTAGCGTGGTTCTATTATATCCTTTGCTACATATTATACCTATCCAAGCTCCACCTACTATTAACCACAGGAGAAGCACCTTGCAATCGCTTTGTCACTCCAAAGTGCAGATTACCATCATCCCTCGATTGAACCTTGAAAAGCTACAGGGTAAGAACTTGGTGTGAGCTTGAGCGTGTGAGATCCTCCACTGTCCACATATTAGTAGATAGGAATATACATTTTTGCGTGTATTTTTCTTGTCTACCACTAATAATGGCAGGTCCACAAAAGAACGATGATCTATACTTCGAGGATGATCCAAGCATTCCGCCAGGAACAAAGAAATATATGCGAAAACTTAATCATGAGTTTGAGAAAAGAGAAGAAATTGAAAGAAAAAAGCACAGCGAGTTCATGGAGAAATGGCGAAATGGAGAATTAAAAAATGAAAAGGTCAAGCATGGGACTATCCTTCACCAAGAATGAGAAGGAACTATCAAGAAAGAAGTCAAGCCTACACAATTTAAGAAGAAGGATAGTAAGTGTATTTCAATATGTAACGATAAGAATGTGCTTGCTATTCTGCGACTAACCTCAGAGGCAAGAATGATCAAGATGGTGTGCACTGAGTGCTGCAATGACGGACAACTACATGAGCCTCATGTCTCATCGCCTACTTAGTGCACCAAAGGAGCATGCCAATGAAACTCAACGCAACAACTTATTCCAAACTAAGTTTGTTGTGCAAGAACGCGCGGTACACGTCATCATTGATGGAGGAAACTATAGCAACCTCGCAAGTCTACACATGGTCGAGAAGCTTGGCTTGACCACGACTCCACTTTAGCAACCTTACTCAATAGAATGATTCAACTCAATTGGTAAGGTTCAGGTAACACAAACTGTGCAAATTCCTGTCTCCATTGGTTCATACCATGATCATGTTTATTGTGATGTCATACCTATGGAATCATGTTCACTTTTATTAGGTAGACCTTGGTTATATGATGTTGATGCTATTCACTATGGTAGGACCAATCAATATACTTTGAAGTTTAATGGAAAGAAAATGATTTTGAATCCAATGACTCCTGCTGAGCTAGCCAAAATTAATGCAAAAAGAATTAATGGTAAAGAACATGAGGATGACAAACTTGTTAGTGGTGTACAACAATCTAAACCAATGTTCAAGAAAGTAGTTCTTTTAAATAAGATTGTTTCCTCACATGATATTGCTTTGCAGACATCTGTTTCCTTGCCTCCTATTGCCACTAACCTTTTGCAGGATCATGAGAAGGAGTCGAGGATGACTCCAATTCAAGAATGGGAGGATGATGAGGATATCACCAATATAGATACGACCAACGTGACCGCTGCCCGTCCTTCCTCTCCGGCTTCTCCAATGACTACCGACGCTGCTCCATCTTCGTCACAAATGATCGACGCTGTGGCAACTTCGTCGCCGAGAGGCCTTAAACCAAAAGCTCAGCTATTCAAGCCCACATCAATAGACAAGGGCCTCAAGCACACACCCTGAGAACAGCCCACGCGTCAAGGAAGGCCCGTATGGAAGCCCAAGATGCCAAAAAGCCCGGTTCGGCCATCCAGCAGCATGCCAACTTCAAACGGGCATAACTCGGGCTCCCGGACTCCGTTTTTAGCGTGCGACCATCCGTTTGAAAGCTTAGGAGATAAGCTTTCCAATGGATCTAGCCCCACTTCCAAATTCGGTCCAAAACAATGGAAAAATGTGAAACAATGTCACAGGCCAGAATTTCAGGGTGCTGCATCACCTCACTTTTGGGCCTATGGCCCATGTATCTTAGGGTTTTGGTGGCCACCGCTGTTTTGGCTGCCCTACACCTCCTGGCCGCCGCTATATATATGGCCACCACCGTTCTTCTATGCTTAGGTTTTGTTGTGTTTTGGCAGACCCCTTGTGCGTCCCTCCTCGTGTTTGCGTGTGTCGACTAGACCACCCGTGATGAGAAACAAAACCTCACCCTTGTTTCTTTGAGATTATTGGATTGGAATTGCTCTCACCTTGTTCTTGCATGTTCTCGGTTGCAACAGGTACAAGGATCGATCGGGTCTTTGATTCAGTTGATCGCCTCGTGTGGTGACGTTGCGATTGCTTGGTTGCTGATCTCGTGGTTAGTAGCCGATCCATCAACTTCGTGCGCCGTCAAACCGACGTATCGTTCTCATCAGAAGATCGGGCCGACCTAGTGCGCATCACTTTTGAAGTGGTAGATTGCTTAGTGGGGTCCGGTGGAACTCTTTGTACCGAAGGGATGTCGGCCTTGTCGTGTAACCGTGTTGGTCGATGTGGCAGTTGAGAGCCAGCACCGGAGGATTCCTAACCCCGTGTGAGGAGAGTTCTTGTTCTTTTGTTGTAGATCGGAGAGTAATCGATCCCTCGTTTTTTCGTGGTTGGGAAAATCTTTTTGGTGACTCTCTTCTGTCGTGGGAGCTCTGTGATTTAACTGTGTTTCGGAGGTTGTGGGCGTGCAGTAAAGTGAAGAGTATCGATTTGCACTTCTTTTAGTTGCTTTGCGGAGAAAGTTATGGATTTCTTTGTGTTGTCGTTCTCCAAGTTGAAGTTTTGGTGAAAAAAAAACTTAAGTCGTGAGAACTTAAGGTTTGGGGCTTTAAAGGAAAAGTGTTATTCGACCGATTCGCTTTTCCTTTCCATGAATTTATTTGTCCAACTCCTTTCCCTCGTGAAATTTTGGAGTTTGATGATTGGTTTGGAGATCTGTTGAATGACAAGGCTTGCGTCCTGTCATTTTTTTAAGTCTTTTGAGAATCGAGCTTCTTTGGAAGATTTGGTTGGTTTTTTTTGAACGGGAAAATACGACAATCAGACTAAGTTGTAGGTTGATTGAAGGTCTTCCCATTGAGGATTAGTAGAATGTTTATGTTATTGTGTTAAGGTGGTCGACCCTAATTTGATAGATGGCAAGAATTATTTATGTTGGCTATGATGATCCACAGGAATAAGTGGAGATTCGTGATTGGTGATTGTGTAAGGTTACAAAGGATTTTGTCGAAGAAGTAATAACAAATTTGGTTGAGGAACTTGTTTAAGGAAGTTGATGGGGTTCAATTGTCTAAATCATTGGTGACTTAGATAGTTGATCTTTGTGTTCGTCATATGGTTGACAAATAGGAATTTTGGATGGTAGGTTAATTCGGGATAAAATTTTAGCCTGTTTTTCTTTGATGAGTTTATGGGGGAGAAATTGTTTAATGTTGGTGATAACATTTCCGAACGCGGATGTAATTAGTCGAAAGGATAAATTCTGGAGGAAGTGATCCAAGGAAGAGTGGTTATGAAATTCTTGCTAAGTCTTGTTGGGGTTTCTCAAAGGCGCTAAGTGTGAACATTGAAACCTTTATTGTTAAAGGTGCAAGAATTTTAGAGATAATGGGATGTAAGATGAGCTTAGATTTACATACCTATGGAATTGGGTTGTCAGTGTAATCATTTGGATGTATGCCTTTTGTTTAAGGCGTTCTGTTGGGTGTGCAATTGAAATTGCCATATGAGTTGTGTTTCGCCAAGTGGTGGAGTTAGGGGATGAAGGATTATGAGGAATAAAGAATGCACACTTATGGTATGGTGTGATGTTAGTCTTTGGATTTGCCATCTAAAATAAATAAATAAATAAATAAATAAATAGATGTAACTGAAAACGTTGGAAACTCTTGAGTGAGAAATAATGGTATCAATAGTTCGGTTGGAGTTGGACTTAAATAAATGAGAATGATCTTTGCGAATGTGTTTAAAAGGTGAAGCTTATGATTGCCATAAGTGATTATTGCTAATAAAGTGGGTTCTGTTGAGACATGAGTTCCCCTTTCTTTTGAAAGAAAAATTAGTAGTGTGTATAGATGTTGGAATTCAGGATCGGTTTGCTATTCCCAAAATGTTGGTTTTGAGGTTAGTGTGGGAAGTTTTGATTGGGTAAAAGCAAGATGATCTCCTTTGGATTAGTGTGTTGTGTTGCTTTTTTATTGAGTGATTCTTCGATGTGAAGCTTTCCACCTTAGGGCTCAAGGTGAGGGAAATGGTTTATGTTGTTAAGAGAATAGAGTTCTCTTCGATTTTGTGACTGCTTTTGAAGGAAGATTGTGTGAAGTTTCTCTTCTCAGTTGAGTCTTCCCTTGTTGTGCATTTTATTGTATTGATTTCAAGTTGAGGAACGTGGTTAGCCTTGTTAAATGAATCGAGACTTACTTTGCTCTCTAGTGTGAGACAAGAAAATGATGGGTCATTAGTTCTGGTGGAGTATAATTTAAGGATTTTGCTCGTTGATTTGATTCTTTGGGCAAGACCGTCGTAGGAAGAGAACCAAGTGTGAATTGGTTTTTAATGGAGGGTCTAATTTGGATTAGGTGTTGACCGTAATTGGATTCAGAGTGGAGAGTATTGAAGGGTGTGGCATGTTTTGATCCAAATCCCTTATGGGAGGATCAATTGATTTCGTTGTCTCGTGGTCGTGTGTGATTATTTTGGTTGGTGGACTGTTTGGAATCGGTCGGCGAATACCTTGGTCTAAATGCGTTGGAAACCTTGGTTTCCTAGGATGGAATCAATGTTTCAGTTATGAATTGTTTCTTTGAGTGGTTGTCTCATTGTGCGAGAAAGGTACGAAGGAAGGTAGAGTATGATTTTGGTACTGTGATGGAAATGGGATTTGTGCCGTGATGGGCGATTCGTTTCGATAGTAAGGAATGACCTTGACCCTTTTGTTCCAAGGGCAATTGACTGCAAAAATAAAGATTTGTGATTTGTTTCCTGGAGGATTCTGGTGTTAAATGGTTAGAAGTAGTGATATGTTCGGAATTGGTTAGGAGCTTGTTAGAATAAAGAATTCTGGGTGTGGCTCTTTGGTTAGAAAGGTTAATCCATGAGGAGAGATGGGAATCAGTGTTTTTCTTGGTTCGTAGGGGATCCAAGTTTAGAACCTAGCTGTTTAATCAGATAGCTTGGGGGTTTTGATAATAATTGGTTGGATGCTTAATCGAGTGATGTGACTCGTGTTATTTCTGTCATCACGAGTTGGTTGATCTGCGGTATGGAGTTTTAGAGAGGAGATTTAAGTTGGGTGAGTGAAATTGAATAGAGAAATGAGAATTGAGTTTGGGAGTTAGTATTATGATCTTCCGGGAGGAATCGTTGGTTGATTGGAGGTTGTGTATTGAAGCGTTAAAGAAGAGTTGTTTGAGTTGTCAGACTGTTCATGAGCGGTATGATTTAGGAATTGGCTAATCGCCTGGATCCATTAGAGTTTTCACGTGGGAGATGTGAATTCTCCGGTTGAGAAAGTGCTTGTGGGATTCCTGGTTTAAGAAAATCATTTGAAGGTGAGAACGCAAAGTAGATTTGGTTTAGCCTTGGTCTTTGGGTAAGACCTGGTCTTCGGGTCTTGTGCCATGCCAATTTAAGGAGGTAAAGTGAGTGTTGATTCGAAAAGGGATGGAATAAGTTAAGTTACTTGCTTTTTGTTTTTTGGGAAGAGAAGTGGATTGAATTTTGGAGTTCCTCTTGCATGAGAAATAACCGGATTTGTTGTTTCGGGTATCCTTGTTTTGTATTTTGTTTCCGTTGTTCTTATTGGTGTTCTTGTTGTGGTCAGAATTCGAGGTCGAATTCTGTTAAAGGGGGGAAGAGTGTAATACTGCTAGTTTTGGCCAGGGTTTTTGCCGGTGGTGTTTTCGTCTTCTTACTTTTCAGATTTATTCCGGAAGGAGATAAGATGTGTTGTCGGGCAATTTAAGTTATTCTCAAAGGATTTTCTTTTCGCCGTGTATTTGAAATTCAAATCTTTGGAGAGTGTGGGTTTGTGGTCTCTAGAATTCTCTGTAACTTTTATTCTTTTTCCCCTCTCCACCTACCTTTTTTTTACCTGACCTCTCCCCTTTTTCTTTTGTGTGGCTGTCAATCCTCAAGGGTGGATATTTTGTTTTCCTCTTCCTGTCCCCTGCCGACTGCACTGCACCTCCGGCTCCCTGCCGATGTCGCTGCGCTACTGCTCCCTGCACTGAGCCGCCACTCACGATCTCTCCAAGGCGCTCCCGGCCGCATGCATCCCCTGCTGGCCTTCGTTCCCCCAGCTCGGTCTTCTTTGCTCCTCCTGCGGCTCCTCCTTGCGCCTCCTCTCCAGGCCGACCAGCGTCACCCCTCTCCTCTTCCCCCTGCAGAGAGAAAGAAGAAGAAGACAAGCGGCAAGAAGAAGAGATGCACTGGCGGTGCCTTCCCTCGAGGCAGTTCAGCACCGCCTGCCTCCTCTAGCGACCTTCCCTCCCCGTTGGCCGAAGTGCTCCTCCCCTCTTGCCTTCTCCTTGTGGTGAATACGCAGGTATAACCAAATTGAGTGTTTAGTCCATTATGCATGCCATGTGTTTGAGGAATTGCTCACAAAGGGCATGTCTCTATTTTTTCCTTGTTTGATACTATGTGGGACATGAGGATGCCATATATTTGTTAATTCTTTTGAGTTGCTAAGCAATCAAAGCAATGTAATGATTGTAGATGTAAATCACAATTTTTTTGTTGTCAGATGATATCTGAATTGTAAGCCATCATGTTTGCAATAAATTTGTTTAAGTAGACAAATCATTATAGCAATGGTAGATGTAAAATACTTTTATGCATCTAAAGACATGACTATTTAACCCTAATATTTTGAAGCCGAGACTTGGATGATTGTTATCTGTTGGCATAGGAACAAAGAAATCATTGAAATAATCTCACATGCATTTCTAAATATAGTCAACTCTACATGCTAGAAATTGTTCAGGAAGTAGTGTTCTTGTATCAGTCCCAAGCATATGATGAGCTAGACTCCTCTTTGATACACTGTACGCATACTCATTTACTTTTCATCAGAGATAAATCATACTTAGTTTCAGTTATTGAATATGGTTAAGCAATTGTCCAGTTGGTTGTTCTTCCTACAGTTACATTCAAGACCATGCCTCTGCCACCATCCAGAATATGAGAATCTCACCTTTCATATTGTTGTTTATGAAAATATATTTCTTTGATATTATTGTATATTGTCTGTTAAATTGTGTGTTTAAAGCTGGATAGCATGGCCCAATTCAATGAGTGAGTTAAGAATTAATTACTACCATTTGATTATGAGCATACTACTGTATATGAGCTTAATTTGTTAATGGTTTTGCATAAGATCCCAAATTGAGAGAGTTGTCAATGTGTTATCCTATTATTAATGTTTAATGTCTGCTGTCTAGTGGGTTGCCCAGAGTTTCCATTAGTGTGAATTGGGACTGTTTTTGTCAAGAGTTGAGATTTCGTCGTGCATTGAGGTATTGAGTCGGACCTTGATCCATTCTTGTGCGTAACGTTGTTTTCAGGGAGAGTGCCTTCGGGGGTGGTCACAACCCCACGTTGCCTCAAGCGTCGGTAAAGGCAAGTGCATGTAGATTAAAACCTAGTTATGAATAATTATTGCTTAAGTTGATAAATGATATTTCGTTGCTTTGCATAATTATGGCTAATTTTTGCTATGATATATGCTCGAGATCCTGACATTGGGTTAGTGAATGAGAAGTCGATCACGTGGTAAGATTGGTAGGTGAGGATAGTTTAGCGCTTGTGCTTAATTTTGAACATGGGAATTGGTTGTCGTGCATTCATTCAGTTATGTTTATATAGAAATGGATGTAGCTGCAAATTATTTTTTGTGTCAATTGCATTTATGCATTCATGAAAAGAAGAGGCGACCTATGTCGATGCGGGCCTCTGTGTTCACACGTAGTGAACACAAAAGTCCTACCTCGTAGTCCTATCCACGGATGGGAGCGAGTTAGTAAGAGTAGGCCCCGCCACGGGATGGTTGGGTATGAGAGGGTGCACGCCGACGGGTGTGCACTCAGCTATATCGGTATAGGCTATGAATGGTGCATTTTGAGCATGAAAAGCATAAGTGCATTGCATGGCATTGCATTGTGTCGCTAATGGTAACGACTTGGATGTTGGGAGCTTGGCTAATACATGTTGAGGATTGAGTCGAGGACTCATCCAGAGAGGTGTCGAGGTATGAGTAAGGTTACCTTTTGTAAATTTGAGTTGGATACGATACTTGTAACACCCCGGCGCCAACCGCACCGCGAATGCTACCAAAAAACCCTAAATAACAAACGACACCTCTACGAAAAGATTGAAACTGAATTTAATCTCTAAACTCTTCAACCGGCTTAAAACTAAGTCACCGAATTTTACAAAATTTTGGCATGACCTATCTAGGCCAGTGGACATCCACTCAGCAGACAAAAGAACAATAACAGTTATATGATATCATTCTAACAGGTCCTTAGATAATCAATCACATTTTCAATCGGCAACTAACCAACTATGCAACGCCGATCAACACAATACAATCGCATTTATTACAACCATTTTTTTTAACGAAACAATAAACTGGTTTGATGGTGACCGAAGTCGTGCACGTGCTCTACTCCCATCCCGGCGAGACAGCTTCAAGGTACCTAGAACAGGAAGTAAACAAACGTGAGTCCAAGACTCAGCAAAGTGCAACCATAATAAAAAGTAATGAATTCAACTGAATTACTTTTACTCTAGAATTTAATGTAGCCATTACTAAATGGAAATCAACCAGTAAAAGAAGCAATAACTAACTCCACTTACCACAACCAACTCGAAAACATAACTAAATCTTACCCCTGCATCAATATACATCGCTGGATGAGTCCACGCCTCAATCCTCAACCTGTTCTTCCCATTCTCATCAATCCCATTTATCAATTGCAACACACAAGGCAATGGAATGCGTTTATGCTTTCATGCTCAAGTGCACAAACATACAAAAGAAGAATCTCATACCCATACATCACAATCAACTTATTAACATGATTCATGATTTATCCATGCAATGCAAATGCAAATATGTCAAACAAATGAAGAATCTCATAATCATACATTGCAATCAACTCATTAAATAGGATTCATCATTTATCAATGCAATGCAAATGCAAATATGTCAAACAAATGAAGAATCTCATAATCATACATCACAATCAACTTATTAACATGATTCATGATTTATCCATGCAATGCAAATGCAAATATGTCAAACAAATGAAGAATCTCATAATCATACATCACAATCAACTTATTAACATGATTCTTGATTTATCCATGCAATGCAAATGCAAATATGTCAAACAAATGAAGAATCTCATAATCATACATTGCAATCAACTCATTAAATATGATTCATCATTTATCAATGCTATGCAAATGCGAATATGTCAAACAAATGAAGAATCTCATAATCATACATTGCAATCAACTCATTAAATAGGATTCATCATTTAACAATGCAATGCAAATGCTTGCATGTTCATATACTCATCTCATTTCACCATTCTCATGCTAATGATGCATCATGCATGACTCATCTTCTCTTTGTTTAGCAAATACCGGTATTGCCGAGCACCACCCGCCGTCGTGCCCTCAAACCCAACCATTCCGTGGAAGGGCCTGCCGAACAGACTTGCCCGCTACCCAGTAGCGGGTCCTACGCTTAACACCGCTCCCATCCACGCCAGTGGATGGGACTACGGGGTAGGATCTCTGAGCACTCCGGATTAGTCATATAACTCATATGACTTTCTCACCGACCTGGCTCGATGCACTTGTCAAGAATGCACATATGCAAATGTTATTCTCAACACTCAAATCACCTTCTCCACACTCATTTCCATATTCTCAACAAATCTTATCAACATGGACACATGTGTTATTAACACCCGCACCAAAGACAAAATCCCTTTTCATGATCGCAATTCAACTATTTCTATTAATCCAGCCTCACACTTCATTATTCACATTCACCTATCATAGTAGTGAGCACTCTTATGAACGCGTGATATAGAAATGTGTCAATTTGGCAATTATACGGGGTCCAACAAACAACCCACAAACTATTCAATCCAAAGATGCACTTTCCATGACTGCATATATGCAAAAGCCATTTTCAACGTTCATATCCACAAGATCACGTATATCATCACCACTCACATAAACGCCACAATCGTATATTATGACCACAAATCGAGCCATTTCATATCTCACATCTTATATCCTTTAAGTTCCCATTAGCCTAATCATTCTAGGGAGCATCATCAGGGAATATATAAAATGTAACCCATTCACATGCTCTCATTTCCTTCTTTCATAGCCACAAGCATAATTCCCATTCATGGATATTCACAAGTCCTACACATAGTAGTGATGCCAACAAAGCAATATCATGCATTAACAACTTATATAGCAACTAGCATGGCAAACAATCAATACTGCAAGAATTCAACAATCGATGCACTTGCCTTTACCGACGAAAGAATGGAGTGGCATGTGGTTGAGGCCACTCCCGACAGAACCTTCCCTGCAAATAAAACAATATTCATCCAACTTAAATTCTCACACACTCGGTACAAGCGACAGAAGAAAACAACTCTACATATTCACATTTACAATTGAAACCAAAACATCCCTCCACCACCTAAATGCAAATCTGGACAGCCGGCATTGAAAATGCCGTAACTTCCAAGTGGCTACTCCGAAAAGGATGAACCCAGGCTATAAACGATCGCAAGAGACAACTCTACAACTTCTTCTATAGCCGACCGATCGGGAAATGCACCGATTAATCTCAGTTTTGCGACGAACAGCAGACAAATGCAAAAATTTCTCGATCTGGACAGCATACACCAAAATGAGCATAACTCGAGTTCTACAACTCCAAATCACATAAACGAATACATTTTCTCAATCTACTTGAAAAATAATAACTTTTTCTAGACAATGAAAAAGTCTAATTCGGCCTCTACAATGCTCTAATCTGCAGAAGAACACAGACTGAACCAATCGCGACAAGAATTGGATAGCACTCGGTAAAATAGTCATAACTTTTAAATGGCTGAACTAAACTTGATGATTTTGGTCTCTATTGAAAGGGAATTCAATTATCTACAACTTTCGTTATAGCCAAACCCCCAGGAAACGCTTGCAAAATTTCCAAATTTCAGTTCTAACCAAGGACAGAAATCTGCCCGAACCAAAAATTTCCAATTGGTCGATTCTTTCCATTCCCCAACCTCTAATCATCTCAAAATCAGGAATCCTAGCTAAGCAATAGAACAAATACCTTGCATGCATGCCAAAAGGATTCCCACCACCTAGGGTTTTTACCTCAAGGAAAGCCCAAGGAGGAAGGAGGGAGGTGGGGGAGAGGCTGCCTTGACCCGGGGGGAGGAGGAGCTTGCCGGAGCTAGGCGGCGGCTGGCCGGAGTTGGCGACGGCCGGAGCTCCCAGGGGAGGTGCGCGCCATGGATGCAGCCGGCCAGAGGAGGGGAGGCGCGCGCCAGGGTGCAGGAACTCGAGCAACTGCTGCCGCCGGCTTCCCCCTGATGCTGCTGCCATCGGCTTGCTGCTACTCGGCTGATGAAGGGGAGGCGCATGGAGGAAGGCTCCAGGGAGAAATCGCCAAGGGCTGAGGCGCAGAGGGCTGTTCGGCCAGAGGAAAACTACTGGGGAAAAAGTCTCCACCAAGAAATTTCAGCCACACACAATTGAAGAGAGAGAGAGATTAGGTGAGGGAGGGGAAATTTCTAAAACCCCCCCTAAAACCAAAGTCTAACTTTAAGCCCTTGAAGCTAATCACTAATTTCAATTCTTGGCGCGGAACGACAATTAATAAGCAAAACAAAATTTGCCGCCAAACTAAACGACAGGGAGAAAACACCCATTCCGATAAGTATTTCAAGGAAAACTCAAAACCTTTAATAAAATGCGGGGCGACAAAAAGTTTCTCCCGAATAAATCCTTGAATCAAGAAAATGAAGACAACTCCAGCCAAAATCCAGGAAAAACGATTTTTGCAGTATTACAATACTTACAGGTTGTTTGCGACTGCTTTTACTTACAGTTTCCAATTAAGTAAAATGGTTATGTTATGTTTCAAAGTAGTTGTTTATTGCTTGAATTGTTGACCTTTCGGTTATTACTGCACTTTGCTGAGTCTTGGACTCACGCTTGTTACTTCTTGTTTTAGGTACTTTGAGGCTGGCTCGCCGGGGTGGGAGTAGAGCACGTGCATGACTTCGGTCACCATCAAACCATTTAATCGATTTGTAAAGCTTGGTTGTATTGGTTGTGCTTGTAATATGTTGTTCATCATGGTGAAATTTATTAATTTTGGTTGGGTGTGATTGATTAACTAAGGACCTGCTAGAATGATATCATCTGCAAATGTTTTCTGTCTGTTGAGTGGATGTCCTACTATCTAGAGAGGTCATGCCGAAATTTTGTAAATTTCGGTGACTTAGCTTTAAACTAGTTTAGAGAGTTTCAAGGTCGGTTTTCAATCTTTTAGTAGAGGTAAAAGGTTTAGTGACTCATTCGTTGAGTTATTAGTTCAATTGAACTTCTTTCTCAAGTTTTTGTTTCTTGAGTCTTGTTGGGGACACTCTGAACCAGTATGGTTTCGGAGTGTTGTAAGCGTCATTTAGGGTCTTTTGGTAGAATTCGCGGTGCGTTTGGCGCCGGGGTGTTACAGGGTGGCCCCAATAGTGATTCGGCCCCACGGATCAGAGACAATGACGCACAATTGTATTTTGCCAGCAAGCTGAGACAATTTTGATTCAATGAATCAGATAGCCATTTAGTCAATAAATTATTTCATCATTTTTTGAGTGATTTTTAGTAATGATCTTCATACGGCAAAAAATTCAGACGAAAATACTCTGTACATAATTTATAAAAATTTTGACAACATACTATGCACAGATTTCTATTTTCTATTTTTATATTTTTTGGGAGTTTATAACTCATCAAAATTTTCTGAAACTTTTTTTATGAGTTTTTTTACATATAGAGTCCTTCATTAAAAATTTCAAATAGATATCATTTTTATTTATTTTATAAAAATCCTAACATTCTCGATTCTTGAACTTTAACCTTTCGGTAATTGAATTTTTAAATATAATGAATTTTTTATTATTTTATTATATTTTTGCTATTGATTTATTCCTCCATCTAGAGGATTATATAAAATTTTCAAGTCAAAATAATATAAGATTATTTTTATTAAATTCTGATATTTTCACTGCTGTTAGTCAAGGTTCATTGAATTCCTTTCTTATCACATTTTATTACTTGATATACATTTTCAAAATTTAAAACCAAGCTACTGGAGGTTTCCTAAGCTTAGATAAAAAATTTTATCTATTTTATTTGGGTGACCCTCAATGCTTATCATTAAGGATCAACACAAGCGTGAGTACAACAAATTTGAACAACACGCTGGTGAGAGTCTTGACGAGTGTTTTGGTCAATTTACAAAAATTTTGAGTGATCTTTGGGCAGTTGGTTGTACATACCCTGACTCGGACAATGCTCGACACTTCTTGACCGCACTCGATCTTCGCGTTTGGGAAATGAAAGTGACCACCATCAAGGACACTACCGACTTATCGACCTTGACTCTTGACGAGCTTTATTCCCGACTCAAGACTCATGAGATCGATGCCATCTCTTGTAAGACGAAATCTCAGTCGATGGCATTGGTTATAGATCCCATTTGTTCCTCTTCTTTAGATTCTGTTGCTGGTCTGTCTCTCTTCGCCCTTTGCAAACTAAGCGATGACTTTCTGGACAAGTTTCCAGAAACTCAGCTTGCTCTCTTAGCTCGCAAATTTTCTCATGCCTACAAGAGGGTGAGGGATAGGAAGAAAGGAGGTGTGATCACCTGCTTCAAATGTGGTGGCCCCAACCACATTTGAGTAAATTGTCCAAAACTGGAGACGGGAAAGAACGACTCCAGCGGTTCCGGTAAGAACGACTACACCGATAGGAATCGCAACAAGAAGCCTCCAGTTCATGAGCCGATGCACGAGAAGAAGTACCACAACTTCTCAAAGAACAAAAAGCTCTTCCACCGCGTCCTCGCTGCCCTCGACGACATCAACATCTCCGACACAGAAACATGGAGTGATGGAGGAGAGGATGATCCGCACGAGAAGAAAGGTGGCGATGACTTCTCTGGCATGTGCTTCATGGCGGACACCAACAGCATCAGCGACTCGGACGAGGTACCTTCCTATGACCAGCTCAATGAAGCTTTCTGCAAATTAGGGAAATTTCATGCTATAGCTAGAGCTAAGATTATGGAGCTTGAAAAGTGTCGGGGGCCGGGCAACCCTTGGTCGGTCAGCACAGTCAACCAGCCCTCTAGCCCGTGGGTCCTCGACCAAAGACTCAGATCAAGCCCGAGGCCACTCGAAGTCAGGCACAAGATCACCGAAGCTTGTGGCCCTCACGACCATTGTTCGGGATGATTCAAGGTCGAAGCGGTCTCTTGATCCCGCACGTTATCACTTGGCGATTCTGAACGTGGGATCATGGAGTAATGCAGCGCGGCGCGACGGATCGGAACAGTTACCACCGCAATCAATATGCATAAAGGCCACGATCCGAGGGTTACTCCTTAACGCTGCAAGAAGAATGGGTATAAGGCGAAGCTTTGTAAACACCGAAAGGACCAACCCAACACACGACATCGGAGTTCAAGTCTAGACTTAGCATCGCCAAGATTGAGTCAGTAATCCTCCTTTGTATCCACAAAAGGCAAGAAACACCGCCACAAGGCGATCGAGTAGAGTTACCTTCTCGGGGCTCGAACCAGATAAATCTGCCTCGTCCGTTGTCTCCTTGTTCGACCATAGACCTCCTCGACCTCATTCCCTGCTCGAGCAAAGCGCAGTTGTGGTCCCGTTCTCATTAACCCCTACCTCATTTTTCTGCGGTTGGCGATCCCGATCGCCGACAACCGGGCGCCACCGTGGGGCCCGATTGCTTTGTTCATTCACGTGAAAAACTCCGAGGTCTTAGGAGCATGGCGTTCTCCATCAACGAACACTCTCCGGCGCGGGATCGACGCGAGTCCGCTCGCATCCTTGTTCTCGCCTTCCCCACCTCCGTGAGCAAAGACGTCTTCATGGCGACGCCCGGTGGGACGCGGCGGCGGCGGATCGCGACCCACAAACTCCCGAGGATGCTCGTCGAATGGTCCACGTTGCGATCAATCGAGGCCATTATCGCGCCCGACGGAGGACCAGAGAGGCTCCCTCCCTCGGGGGCGCCGCCATATTGCCCGGATCATGGCTGATCCCGATAGGGCAAAATCGGAGCTCTTTGGCGGGCCTTGGCCGAAGAACTCGACGTCGCGCTGCAATCGAGGCCATTCCTCCAAAGACCGAAGTCACCGCTCAGGACCCCTTCTCGAGAAGCGGCGACAATTCATCACGTCGTCGTGGCGCACCCATCGGCCGCCGCCGAGGCGAAGCGCGCCGTCTCAAACAACACCCTCGGGGCAAGATCCCGACGGCCGACGCGAGGTGAGCCACGAAGCTCCACTCCGGTGGCGGCGAGTCACGGGACTTTCCCCGACATTCCGCCCAGACGTCGTCGCGACGAACCGCCGCAATACCTCCGGTGACTCCGTGCTCAAGCATCATGACCGATCTCGCCAAGATCGGTCGTCAAGGAGCCCGTGCTCGATTCATACAGCGATGAAGATCTCGTTGGCGCGATGGCTCCTGCGCGCACCGTCGGCTACGATTGCGTGGCGTACTCGGCGACCTTCGTCGCGTCTGTTGGCTCGCTTCGGTTTAAACCGCTTTGATCGAAGCGCCGACGGAACCAAGAATCCCGCGAGTTCTGTCCATCTACTCGACCGCCATTTTAGCGGCGGAGGCGACGAGTTGGTCATGGCCAACTATCTCCGACCGTTTCGACGGGCGCTGCCCGAACTTGGCTCTTCAACCGAAGCCGGTTCCTTCGGTCGTGGCGCCAAATCGAGCGCCCTCGCTCCAACTTCCGTGAGTATTACGGCGGCGAGGAGGAGAAGGACTGGATCGCGTCATCGGGGCAAAGCGAGCCTCTTCGTGACTTTGTGCGGCGGTTTATCCGCACGAGGAACCTAATTCCAAATATCTCGATGAAGCGATCATCAAGGCCTTCAAGTTCGGCGTTAGCGACGGCGCCATCAAGACCTCGAGATCACGACAAGGCTCGGCGTCAACAAATTGTTTCGCATGGCGAAGCAGTGCGCGGACGCGACGGCGCCGTCCATTGAAGCGCGACACGACCAAGGTAAGCTTGGTTTGAGCCACTCGAGGTGGCCCGCCCAACTCCAAGGGTGCCGACCAAGACACCCGCACTAAGAAGCGGAAGCGTGACCGCAGGACCGGCGGAGGTCGGCCATGGTCATCGTCTCTACGGACGGCAGCGTGAGGTCCTTGAGGTCCGGGATCAGACTCGGGACGGGACCCGACCTCGTCAAGGTCGGCCTCAGTCCCGTTAGGCACAGGGCCAGCCCTAGAAAGAGGGCCGGCGGCCTGGACCTCGTAGGACCGATGCTCGACCGCAGGGAGCCGAAGGGCGGTCGGGGTACGACGAGGAGAAATTTTGCCTGTTTCACAGGGCAGCCGGCCACGACCTGCGGTCTTGCAGGGCTTGGCAGGGAAAGCTTGAAGCCTTCTATGACGGACGTGGTGAGATGCCCGTGCTCCCGAAGGATGACGACCAGCCCGAAAGGGTGAATGCCGGGTCGGAGCACGGCGACCTCGACCTAGAATTCCAACAGGGCGAGCGCCGGATTGACGTTATCTTGGCGGCTCGACGACCTACCGATCAAGCGAGATCAAGGCTGCTGCTCGGACCATCTATCAGGCTGCATCAGGAAAGCCCGTCGAGCAGCATTGCAAGTGGGCCGGGGCCACCATCATCTTTTCTCCGGAGGATGCCTTACAAGGTATGGCCCGAGACTTAAAGACCGCCTTGGTCGTGACCCCGACCATCAGCAACACAGTGGTCGGGCGTGTCATGGTCGACGGCGGCAGCTCTCTTAATTTCTTTGCGGCGGAAGCACTCGGCCGGATCTGATTCCCGGTCAAAAATCAAAAGCATCGCCATTCCTTCTTCGAATCGTTCACTCGAGCTCGACTACTCCTTGGGGCGGTGGTCTTGCCCGTCACCTTCGGGCGGCTCGGACAACTTCCGCGACCGAATTGATCACCTTTGAGGTGGTCGAGGGCAACCTACCCACTAGCGCTATTCTCGGAAGGCCTGCCCTCATCAAGTTTATGGCGGCTAATCATTACGGTCATCGGTGCATGAAGCTCCCGAGCCCCAACGGCATCGTTATCGTCTTGCGTGACTGCAGCGGCACATGGCTGAGACCAAGGCCTTGGCGCTTCGCGGTATCTTTGCCCCAAAGAAGGTCCAGAGGTGACGGAAAAAACGCCCGGCGTAGGCGGCGATCCAACCCAATGGGCAACAAAGGCCGTGCTTGCTCGAGGAAGACGACACGACGGTGTGTCCACGTCTCTGCGGGCTAAGTCCCAAATAGGAACTTCGAGCTCGTCACCTTCCTTCGCGCCAACAAGGGTATATTCGCTTGGGAGCCTGCGGATATGCCTGGCGTTCCAAGGGAGGTGATCGAGCACAAGTTACAGGTCAGAACCGATTCTAGACCTGTGCGTCAGAAACTGCGTCGCTTCTCCCCAGAGAAGGTTGTGGTCATCAAGGAAAACCTTGATAAGCTCCTCAAGGCGGCTTCATCCGCGAGATCGACTACTCGAATGGTCGCCAACCCGGTCATCGTGCAGAAGAAAGGTGGCAAGTGGAGGATGTGCGTCGACCATACGGGGTTGAACTCGGCCTGCCCAAAGGACAATTTTCCCCTTCCGCGCATCGACCAGATCGTCGACTCCACCGCCAACGCCAAAATGCTAAGCTTCTTGGATGCTTACTCAGGCTACCACCAGATCAAGCTGGCGGTCGACGACGAGAGCAAGACTGCCTTCATCACCCCGTTCGGCACTTATTGCTACGACCATGTCGTTTAGTGCTGCGCAATGCGGGGCAACATTCAGCGTTTGATGACTAAGACCTTCGAGTAGTAGATTGGGCGAAACCTTGAGGTCTATGTAGATGACATCATCGTCAAAAGCCCCTCGGGAGACCACGTCCGTGACCTTGAGGAAACATTTGCAAACTGAGCAGTACAAAATCAAGCTCAACCACGAGAAGTGTGTGTTTGGCGCGGCATCGGGAAGGTCCTTGGATACATGATCGGGGCTCGGGGTTGGTCCAAACCGGAGAAGATCGGCCATCGAGAAGATGGAGCCCCGACCTCGATCAAGCAAGTACAAAGCCTCTTTGGTCGCATGGCCGCCTCGCAGATTCATTTCGAGGCTCATGAGCGAGGTCTCCCATTCTTTAAGACCTGCGTAAGCAGGGGGCTTTGAATGGACGCCTTGAGCACAACGATCTTTCGGCGAGTGAAGGTATATCATCATCCCCACCCTCCTTACAACTCCGCAGACTGGCGAAGGTTGTTGCTCTACCTTGCAGCCACCACCCAAGCCGTAAGTGCTGTCCTGGTTGCCGAACGGGGGACACAGCAGCATCCGATTTACTATGTCAGCGAGGTCTTACATGGCCCAAAGGAGCGGTACCCGCAAGTGCAGAAACTGCTGTATGCTCTTCTTATGGCCTCGCGCAAGCTTCGACACTACTTCCAGGCGCATTCCGTGGTCGCCCGAGCAACTTCCGCTCGGTGACATCTGCGGAATCCGTAGCGGCGGACGGATAGCTAAATGGGCTATGGGCTGGCGGCGTTTGACATCCGTGTCGTGGCAAGAACGACTATCAAGTCACTGTGCTCGCCGACCGTGGTCGAACAGACGTCGCAGCCGCCCACAGGCTCGAGGTCGAAGAAGAGGAGCCCTGGATCATGTTCTTCGACGGCTCGAGGTCCTTCAAACGCTCGGGGGCTGGGATACTTATCCTTACCCCGTGGGGCGACCAGTTGAGGTATGTAGTTCGTTTTGGCTTTCCTGCGACCAATAACATGGCGAATATGAAGCTCTCTTGGCGGGCTTACGAGCACTGCAAGTCCTTAGGCGTCTGACGGTTGGTCGTGAAGGAGACTCGGCTCGTCATCAACCCGATACAACAAGGACTATCAATGCTCGGGGATGCAATGGCAAGGTATCTCGCCGAGGTCCGCAAGATGGAGAAATGGTTCGAATTTGGAGCTTAGGCATGTCCCTAGGAAGGACAACTCCGGTCGCAGACTTTCTCTCCAAGCTCGGCTCTTCAAGACGAAGAGATACCCCCGACGTCATCCTCGAGACGCCGGCGGCTCCGTCTATCTCCGATCGAGGTCGTACTTCTTTGTGGTGGAAGGTATTCCGCATGGGCCAAACCCATACGCTTCGCACGGGCGACACTGCCGCCCGACCCCGCCAATGAAGCGGGATTAAGCGTCGAGCAAGCTTGTATAAGCTTGTGGATGGCAAGCTCTGAGACGGAATGTCTTTGGCATCATGACTCGGTGCATCTCCACGGAGGAGGTAAGTACCTACTCAACGACATCCACTCGGTCTCGTGGGCGCACTCTTCAGACTGGGGCGATGGTCGGCAAGGCCTTCCGTGCAGGATATTCTTCGCCGCGGCATTACGGGATGCTCGGGATATTGTCGGACTGCCGAGCATGTCGGTTTCACGCCGAAAGGTACACCACCGGCCTCGCTCTTGAGACCATTCCGCTTGTTCGCCTTTCTCGACACAGGGGCTCGATATCCTCGGCCCCTTTCCCGAGCAACCGGGGAGAAAGTTCTGTCAGTAGCCATCGACACATTCACCAAATGGATTGAGGTGAGCGGTCTCGACCATCATTGCTCGGGCATTGCTCGCTTTTTTCCGCTTGTCCGTGGTCACGGTATGGGGTTCCATGCAGAATTATCGCGACAATGGTACTTTCGGTTTACGATGAATTATTCCGTGAATTTGCGAGGACATGGGCACCAAAGTGTGTTTCGCGGTGGCTCATCCTCGAGCAACGGAGCGGCGAGCGTGCCAGCGACAGATCGTCCAAGGCGTCAAAAAGCGAGTTCTGAGATGAGCTCAAGCGCTACGGCACGACACAGGTGGACGAACTTCCCACCGTCTTATGGTCTATTCGTACCCACGATTCGCCACCGAAGCAACAGGTCCACACCCTTTCGGCTCGTGTTTGGTAATCGGCCGTCCGCCTCCGGAGGTATGGCTGGCGGGCTCCGTGGTCGGTCGTCGACCACGCCGACTTCGAGCAAACGGTCTCTTGACCTTGCCCTCACGGAAGAAGTAAGATCCGTGCCTTTGCCACGATCGGCGCATTACGCAAGCTCTTCGCAGACATGCGTCTCGTCGGTCACGACCTAGGAAGCTCCTTGTTGGGGACTTAGCCCCGAGGCGGATTCGGTATTGTCCGGCACCAACAAGTTATCCCATGATGGGAGGGCCCCTATAGAGTCGTTTCAGCAGATCGCCGACGGGGCTTACTGGCTAGCGATGCCCGATGGCAGAGAGCTTTCTAGCTTGTGGAACATAGATCAACTTCGCAAGTTTTATGTGTAATCTCTATACCTTTAAAGCTTCAATAAAAGGATATTCTCCGATTTTTATTATTCATGTCTTTTTCTTTATGAGCGTCTCTGTAATTTTTCTTCGGACACGACTTTCGCATTCGCTCCTTAGTCTGGGTATCATGAGCTTTACGTTCACCCCCCAGTGGTCGAGCTCAATGTAAGCCGAAACTCTTCGCAATCAGCTCACCCCCCCTGCGTCAGGGTTTGAACTACAAGCTCGGCAGCCTCGGCTATTAAGTGCGTGCATGGTCGTGGTCGTGGAGTTGGTGATTTATTCACTAGGTTCGCTTGCTGCATTTCTTTTTCGCGAGTACTCCATTTCGATTCTGCAGGTCATGGTCATTTGCTCGTCTTATACTTGTGTCCAAGGTCGGCGTTGCTCGACCTTAGACCCAACGGGGGCTGGCTAGGATGTAACATCTGCGAACGGCCTATGGATCTTGATCGCGAATAAGAAACGCACACTTCAAAAAAGGTAACCCAAACCAGTTGATAACATCGAATGTTGTTTCAGGATCAAGGATGTTTGAGCTCAGATCCTCCATCTGTGCTGACTTCTCTTCTCGAGCTCGGCGACTCGTCCGCAGCGTCGAGGCTTGGTTTGCCGCAGAGGGCCTCGTTAGTTGCGTCCGTGGCTCGGCGGCGTTAAATCGTTAAGTTGGGTCAAGGCGGTCTTCGCCGCCCTGCTGGCACGACCAAGCTTCTCTTCCAACCCCGCGACTTTGGCCTCTAGCTCGAGAGACACCTTGGTTGAGGATGATAGCTCGGCAACAGTCCTCTCCAACGCCTCGACCTTGGCACGCTCGTCGGCGAGCGCCGTGGCTGTGGCAGTGGTTTGCTCCTCGGCGACTTCCTCAAGTGCCACGACCTTGGCGCGCTCGTCAGCAAGCGCCTGGGCCGCGGCGGCGGCTTGTTCCTCAGCGGCCTTCTCGAGGGCCTCGATCCTGGCGCGAAGGGTCTCGAGCGCCGAGTCTGAAGAAGTTCGCTCTGCGGCGGCTTTCTCCAGCAGCTCGACCTTGGCGCGCTCCGCATCAAGGGCCTCGATCGCTTTGGTCGCTCGGGCGCGCTCGTACTCCTGCGCCTTGAACCCATGCTCGCGCTCGGAGGATTTGGTCCTCTCGAGCTCGGCGGCATGGGACGCCTCCAGCGCCACCATCGTGCGACGCAGATCGTTGAGCTCCCGGTTGAGCCGCTCGATTTCCTGCGCGTCGGTTTCAATGGTCGCGCAGAGCCTGGAACGCTCGGTCTCCCTCTCTTCCACGGCGTTCAAGATCTGGCGGAGCACGTCGGCATGCTCGTTGAGACCTTGAAGCCCTCGGGTCACGCTGTCAACCGCCTTGAAAACGAGGAACACGATTTGGTAAGTTGTCAAGAACACACAACGATTGCGGGCATATAAGGAAGGTTCCTACCTCACGGAGTCGGCCGTTGACGCGTCTTGTTGGAGAACTCCTCGTTCAGCTCGTCGGCGAAGCTGCGTTGATCTCAAAACCTTCGCCTGTGTCCCGTGACCTAGGCCTTCTTCAATCACCGCCGGCACACCTTGTCCGGGGCCCACGGACGACGTGTCGGCGGCAGCTCGAGATCCTTCCACATCGGCTGTCATGTCGGACCCCACGACCAGAGGTACGGCCGCGATAGCTTCGGGCCCGACCTCCGTAGTCAAGGTTCCGGCCAGCTCATTGGCGGGGAGTTATCGCGCGGCGAAGAAGACCCGACCCACGGGGGTGGAGTGTTGTGTTCCCGAATTTGGAAGTTCATAAGTCGGGTCATCTGAGTGCCTCCGTTGTCGTGGTAAGCTCTCTATGGCCGGAAACCGCGGTCTCGCCATCAAGCGGTCTTGGTGGTGGGGCCTCGGGGACTTGGTGACACGGCCGCCAACGATCGGCAGAGTCGCGACTTGAGGGGCCCGGACGCCCATGTCTCCCTCGATCTCGGGAGGATCGGCGATCGCGAGGGTACCCGTCTCTCGCGGTCTTTGTAATCCTCGTGATCGCGGGTTAGGGTCCCCTTCATCCGGCTATCGGGGCCTTGGTCGAACCCTCAGGCAGGGCCCGTTCGAGGCTCCCGGCGGAGCGCCTTTGTCCAGAAGACCGGCGTGGGGCCAGCATGTGGCGTCTGCCCCTCCTCGGACTCGGACTCATACTGAACAAGAGCATTGTCGGTGTGGGCAAGCTCGGGTCTCGGCGCCGAGTCTGCAATCAGGATAAGCACTAAGAAAAACACGGAGATGGAGCGGGTTGCAAAGCCGGGCTCTTACAGGTCGGTGGCCTCTGCCTCGTCGATGGCGGCGATGGTCTGTCGCCCGAGCTTGGAGGAGGAATCCACTTCATTCCTCCAGTGCAGGGAGGCAAAGCTTGCGACGAGCCCGCACCGCCTGGCGGGGAGCTCGGTGGTCTGGCGGCGGCCGCTGCGCTTTGTTGCTGCCAAGTAAAGAAACTTTGTTAGGCCCTAAGAAGCCAAGGGCGTGAGCTCGGGAAATTGGCTATGATCGTCTTTACCATGGCGCGATCACCCCATTCGATGTGAGGCCTCTTCGTCCCCTGGCGGTCGGCTACGGTTGAGGAGTCTTTTCTTTCCTTTTTTGCTCTTGCCCTCATCAGGCAAGGGAAGCGATCTCATGTTGTCTCCCACAACTCTTGATGATCCTACAAGTAAGCACGGGTCGAGGCAAAGGCGTCGCATGTTGGATGAGGTCAGAGGTCGTGGAAGGCTTACCTCGGGTTTTCGCCGCAAGGCGTTCTTGAGACCGGATCGTCGAGGTGTATTCATATGCCGTTTCGAACATTTCTCGCATCCTAGCCGCAACCAGGACTCCTTGGCGCTACGAGCAAGAGCCATCATAGGAGGAAGAAGTACGAAGTCAATCAAAAGCTTTGTGGTGAAGACCTTACAGATGAACTCGCGGGTCGAATCGTCGCGTCCACTCGATGCAGGAGAGCGGATGTAACCTCTTCCGCAGGGGGGACACCCGATTCCGTGAAAATCGTTCGCGATCGCTGGCCGGTGAGACCGCGTGTGGCGCAAATGTGGATGGCGGCGATGGCCTGCGTCGGCGTTGAGGTCCTCGATCTCTGGGGTCTCTATCTTCCCAAATGATGGCGGCTCCTTTGTATCATGACCTCCGTTCTCCCCTTCTTGAGGTAGAACCAACGCTCGACCATGGACCAAGAGAGTCCGGCGAGGATCTTGGGCGAAGCCCACTTGAGCCCGGGCGGCTGCGAAAGTAGAGACACCCGACCACGGGTCCTTCCCTGAGCGGAAGAGGGAGAAGGCGGAAGAAGAGCGAGGCGTGGGAAGAATCCCGGGAACCCCTCGCATAGATGGGAGAAGGCGGCTAAGGTGAGGGCGGAGTTGGGTACAGGTTGATCACTTCAATCTGCAAGCTATCGAGATGTCGGCCAGAATTAAGCTCTCCGTGGTCCGCGGACCCGAAGAGGGAATCTTTGCTTTCGTCTGACGATCTCGTCATCTCGGGGATGAGTTGGTCTCGCCACCGCAACCGCCAGTCACACGATCCAATGACCCTGGGGCCTCGAGCTCCTTCATCCTCGTGACCGATAAGGTGCTTTTCCCGGCTTAGCCATGGCAAAACGTCGAGTGAAGATGGAAAAGCGGTCTGCTTTCGGCGAGAAGGCTTGGGGAGGGCGCAAAAACTTTCAGTCGATTATCCAAAGCTCGGGGTCTTCCACGGCGCTCTTAGGATTTAACCTCCTCTGGCGCCTCAAAAGACGCTTGGGCATGATTAAACGGGCTCAATTAAGACTGGCGGCGGACTCGAAGCATTGCGGTGTCCGCCATTGTTAGCATCCGTATCATTTGGAAAAATCAAAGGTCGCCAGTGTCTCGCTTTGGGGTTCACTTTTGCGATCTCCTTGCCCCTCGAGCAAGGTTCCAAGACCTTACAAGGGTTGCCGCGACACGACTTGGGTGAGGCTCGAGGCCATTCAGGTGCTACTTCTATGACCTTGAGCCTCGGGGCTAGGCTGTCGGGGCGGGCAGCCCTTGGTCGGTCGGCCTGATCAACCGACCCTCTAGCCCGTGGGTCCTCGACCAAAGACTCGAGATCAAGCCGAGGCCACTCGGTGGGAGCACAGATATCACCGAGCTCGTGGCCCTCACGACTTCTTTGTTCGGGATGATTCAAGGTCGATGGCGGTCTCTTGGATCCCGACGCGTTATCACTTGGCGATTCTGAGGCGTGGGATCATGGAGTAATGCAGGCGTGCGCGACGGGATCGGAACGGTTGCCACCGGCAATCAATATGCATAAAGGCCATGATCCGAGGGTTACTCCCGAACGTTGTGTGACAGCCCGATTTTCGCTAGTCCGGTAAGTGAGGCTTGTCGCGCTAGCATCTTCCATGATAATGTTGCATCCTCATTTAATTATAATCATAAGAGTGTTAGGACATTCATCTTGCATAAAGAGGGAGTAACCAAAAATCTAGTAATCATTTTTCAAAACTGCACACATGTTGTTTTGCCCAAGTCAATGACATGTGGGCCATGTTCTTAAGAGAGAGGAGTGAAGGCTGCACATACCTACCCTACTAGTTGCTACATCACTCACCCCTACCTATGTACATGACAAGTCAATGACACATGGGGCCTACCATTGCATAGAAAATTGTGGACTGCACAACCTACCCATGTCTTTTCTCACTCAAATCACTCCATACCCACTCTTCTACTCACTCTATGACATGTGGGACCTAGCCCCACATGTAAGCATGAGTGGGCAGCCTATATAAGGCCTCAACCTTGTTTTCTCCTCCCCTATCCAGCTCATTTGCTCCTCCAAACCTGCAGAAAACAGCAAGCACCTCTTTTCAACCCATTGCCATTTTCCCCCACAAATCTCCTCCAAAACTTGAGTTTGAGCTTGTGCATGCTATACCACCTTGTAGCCAAGGTCAAGAGCTTCACATCCATCCAAAGGGATTCTTGAAGCACTAAGTTTTGGGTGAGTGGCAATCGATTTTTCATTCCTCCTTGTTCTGAAATTTCTGCCCTTGTAACTCATTGCTATTTTCCCCATGGAATCCATCTTCACACTTTGAATCGGGTCGCGCATGTCGTATGGAAGCTTGAGGAGGAGGTCTAGTAGCTGCTGCAAGCACGAGCAAGTGAGGGCATTGTCGGCTACTCGAGCTAGGAGGAGGTGAACATGAACCGGCGTTGTGACATTCTTCGTCGTTTCCTCGCCAAAGCCAACATCCACTTTGGGCAAAGGCAACCTTGTAGTGGTAATTTTCTACCTTAGTCCATCCCTTTGAAGCCCTAGTCCATCCCTTTAAAACCCTAGCTCATTACTTGGAAGTGTAGAGGATAATAGATAAATAGCCGTTTTGAAACAGAGACGCCCAGCTCGGATAGTCCGAGATTTCACTCGGACATTCCGAACCTACCTTCGGATACTCCGAATCATATTTCGGACAGTCCGAAGAGAATTTAAACTTCATACCGAGAGAGTCTGCTCGGACAGTCCGAAGTGACACTCGGATAGTCCGAACATAATTCAACTTCATACCAAGAGGGTCTACTCGGACAGTCCGAAGTGAATCTCGGATAGTCCGAACATAATTCAACTTCTTACCGAGAGGGTCAGTTCGGACAGTCCGAAGTGACACTCGGATACTCCGAACATAAATCAATAAAAGCCTTAAGACTTGAACTTTTAGCACAAAAACTCAATTAGTACTCTCATATTATGATTAGTATTGCACGTCATGAGCATTTCATGCATTCTTTACTCATGTGCATCATTGGAGTTCTTGAATTGGTGTTTGTTGAATTGAATTTTCTCGATTAGGTGTTGACGTTTCGGAAGGCACTCCCGAGTACGACTACGCTTTCGAAGTCAAGAACGAGCAGCAAGGCACTACCTTACTCTTTGACCATGATTGCTCCTACTATTTGAAAGTTACATTTTCGAAAGTATTTTAGCAATTGCATGCTTACTTTTCAATTACAATTATGATTGGGTAGAAATCTTAGCTATTCCCACATTATGATGTTATCCCCTTATCATGTTCTTTACGTGTGCTATTGTCGCCCTAGGTGGTTGGTTTATTATTATATATGGGTTCGTGTGAATTGCTTAGCCATGCTTAGAACGTCGTTAGAAACCGCGATAGATGGACTTAGTCCATCGGTCGCAATGATCAAGATTTATTATTGTGATGATGATGTTGATTTTAATTATTGAGTAATGAGTAGAGATATTGGCTAAGGACCCTAAGGATTAAATCCTGGTGACGTCTCTTTGAGTAACTATCGTGCGAACCACACGCCGTTTATGGGACGGCGTAACCAAGTACTTATGTATGACTAGGTTATGTAAACCATGTGCCTTGGAATCCCTTGGGCTTAGTGGAGCGTCAAGGAATGATCGCGGAATTCCACGGGCTTAGTGGAGTGCGGGGAATGTCCTCGAGTCCCTCGAACTTTGTTGAGTTGGGGATGTCCAACAACGGGTGTACTCCTTGATCCACACACACCGAAGCTTCGGGCACGCGGGATCGAGGGTCACGATCATCCGGATGGTTTAGATACACTACCATGCATCTTTGGAAAATGGTTTGTCACGTTTCACCTCGGCCGACACATCTAAGGAAATGTGTTAATAGCTTGGCTTCTGAGTGTGGCGTGTCGTGTGGGTAAAGTCGTACCTCTGCGAGTTTAAACTATTGAATAGCGCGTCCATGGTTAGGGCGATCTCTCGATTTGTCGATCCTTTCGGGCGAGCATTAAGGACTTAGTAAGAATGGGATGGGAGTGGGAAAATAGACACAAGTATTGGAGTACTTGTGTGTGTGTAATTGAACATGGCGATGGAACTCATGGTTAGGAGAATGCTCTTTGGCATGATATGAATTAATTGAACATGAGCGATGGAACTCATGGTTCGGAGAATGCTTGAAGGCATGATATGAATGTGATTATGATGATGTTATATTATGCACTAGACTTTGCAAATGTTTACTAAATGCAAATCTTTCAATCTATACTTGCTTATGATTTATCTCAAATATTGCTTTATGCTGAAATTGCCACTATGCCTTCCTTGATGTAGCAACCACATGTAGTTAGAAACCAGCATACAAATTATATTATTGTGCGAGTACACTCTTTGTACTCAATCGGATTATCCACTTCTGCGGTGAGGATGAGGCCTTTGCCGAGGACTTTACCGGGCGATTTCGACAATGCTAACGTTTAGTCGCCGTTCTTGCCCAGTTGGTTGCCCGAGGTTTGGGGCGAGCCATGCTGGCCCTTTGTTGTTTATCTTATGTTTTCCGCTGCTACTTGATGTAATAACTCTAAATATGTCGTTATGGACAGCAGTCCTACTTTTGGTATGTATTAACGTTTATGCTTCCGCTAATTATGTATGTGTTGTGATGTCAAGCTGTTGGATGAGAATGCTCGTGTTGGCGAACTATCCCAGGACCAAACAGGTATAATCACGGGACGCCCGAGGTTCCCTTGATTCACTTGAGATATGCCATGCATTTGGGTGAATCAGTGGAGTCCCGGGGACGGTTCCCCACACGTTGCAAGAAGAATGGGTATAAGACTGAAGCTTTGTAAACAATGAAAGGACCAACCCAACACACAGACACTGGAGTTCAAGTCTAGACTTAGCATCGTCAAGATTGAGCTGTAATCCTCCTTTGTATCCACAAAGGCAAGAAACACCGCCACAAGGTGGTGGAGTAAAGACATTACCTTCTCGGGGCTCGAACGGGATAAATCTCTGTCTCGTCCGTTGTATCCTTGCTCCGACCATAGACCTCCTCGACCTCATTCCCCTGTTCGAGCAAAGCGCAGTTGTGGTCCCGTTTCTCATTAACCCCTACCTCATTTTCTGCGGTTGGTGATCCCGATCGCCGACAAAAAGGATGTAGGTACCTTGACCCAGGAGTAAACCTCTCTTAAATCTTCTTCCTCTCGAGTCACTGATGACTGCTCTTTGTTTGATGTTTTGCTTGTGGAGCTTGAGAATCTAAGGACTTTACATGATAGTGTGCAAATTGAACTTGAAAATCTTAGGTCGAAGAATGCTAGCACTTGGACTGTTGATGCTGCCTCTCTAGATGCTAGTTTTCTTCATACTCATGCTACTCCTTCATGTGATAATAATTGCCCTAAGTTACTTGCTGAAATAGATGCCATGAGCATTCACCTTAGGAAGCTATCTTGTAGAAATGATGAACTTGAAATACATGCTTCTAAGGACCCTATCAGCTCATGTGAGGGTTGTAAGCAACTAAAACTCAACAATGAAGCTTTAAATATCAAGTGTGCTAAACTTGATAAAGACTTACTAGATAAGTCACTTAAGAGTTGCTTGCATTGTTTTGTGATTGAGGGGGACTTGGATAAAATCCAAGCCGAGCTTAGGAAGAAGTTAGAAGACCAAGCCCATAGGATTAGAGAATCTCCTTGCGTTTCTTGTGAAGCCCTCAAGATTGAGACAGCCGTGCTGAGGGAGAAAAATGCACGTGCTGGTGTTTCTACCTCTCTTTTTGATTCTTCTTCTTCCTCTTACCCCTGTTCTTCGTGTGCCTCTCTTTTTTGGGAGTGTGAGTACCTCATGAGCACTCTTGAAAAATTTGTAGGAGGTAAGAAGAAGCTTAATCTCATTCTAGACTAGTCAAAAATCAGCAGATTTAATCAGGGTCTAGGATTTGACTACTTAAAGCACGTTAGGACTTATCCACCTACCATTGTGCGTGGATCCAAGAGCGGAGAAATTGTGGTAGCTCCCAAGGTGAGTACCACTGTTTTTCAATCTGTTGGGGTTGTCCATGAGACTTCTGAGCAAAAGAGTGATTCTCTTGTTACTTCTGTCTCTGGTAAGGCGACGTATTCATTGTTGTAGACGTCATAACTGTGTTGTTAGTCTGGGCTCCTCATTTGGATCCACCAAAGCTTCCCCGTTAACGAGTGGCCACTTTAGAGGGGGCTCCTGCCCTTTAGCACCACTTTGGCATACAACAATAGCTGCTTTACCACCATCTCCTTTAGATTTCTTCCTAGAGATGCACTCGTAGTCTGATCGTTGGCTAAGTTGAGGAGATTCAATTGCCCGTCCTGTCTATTTAACCGTCACTAAGCCTACGAAGAAATCCCATTTGGTAGCTTCGATTACAACCTTCTTAGGTGGTGGCGTCTTTTTGAAGGGCGTTGTTACACTAGCGTCTACTTTCCTTCTAGTTTCTTCTTCGGTTAGGTCATATACTCTTTTCTTGCTAATAGTTTTTGCTGGCTTCACAAATGAGGAACTTTTCCCCCCTAACCGTGTAGAATGTTGAGATCGTGGTGCTCTTTGATTACTGTCTTGTGGCGCTAGAGCAGGAGAAGGACCTTTTTTGGGTGACGCCGGAGGAGGACTTTTCCTAGGTGGAGAGTCTACCTCGTCATCATTATTACCATCATCGTTGTCATCATCATCTGAGCCAAACTTTATGTAGCGCTTGCGCCACGTGACAAATGTGCCTAGGCTTTGTCCAAGATTATTTTTCCCCTCCTCGCCCGGGATCTCAACCTCAACTTTGTGGTATTTGTCAACCACGCTGTCAACTGAAACTCTGGCATATCCCTTAGGAATTGGGCAGTTATGCAACATCTGCCCCTCGATGCATGGCCAAGCCACCCCTTGAGCCACCTTGATGGTAATCTTCGCTATGGACAGGTGCAGACTGCAGCGTGTCAGCTCTACGATCTTATCCACAAGAAAACTACATGCTGACTCCTCTTTAGGAGGGCCCACGGACACTTGGCTGCTTTTATGAGTAGCGGCGGGACTCTAGAGCTAGTGGCCGATGTCTTGTGACTGACGTTCGCTAAGGACATTTGCTAGCATTTCTTGCATCTTTTGCATCTTTTCTTCAAATTCAATTTCCCTTCTGTGCATCCGGTCTTCTATTTCTCGTACACATTCATTCAATTGTTCTTGTCTTGATTTCTTTGGTCGCTTATAAATTTTGGCATCCTTTGGGAACGCTACTTTCCAAGGCACCAAGCTGAACCCTCTGGTGCGACCAGGATGCTCTTTATTACCCAAGACGCGTGTTAGCTCATCATTCTCCCTTCTTGGCTGGAAGGAGCCCTGAGTAGCTTGGGAATGGGCATCTGCAATCTTCTTCGAGATTTCCTCGTCTTTCTCGCTTCTGAAGCTTAAGCTACCATCATCCAACAAACTATCTCCCCTCGCAAGTAGCCAGTACTTTGATCTTAGGGCCATCTCGGACGTCGTAGTAATAACACCACTACGAGTTAGCTATTCTTCCCGTGCATCCCACTTGGGTACTTTCCTCACATAGCCACCAGTGCTAGCACATGGGGGTAAATGTTCTTGTCAGAATTTGCCTTGTTCTATTGGCTGATAGCCTAGGCTTCATCAGATTTCTTATACTGCACGAATTCATCCCAAAATTGCTCTAACCTTGGGTATCTATTAAAATCCGGCATCTAATCCTTCTTGACATACTCCTTATTCAGCTTTGTCTTCCAGTTCTTCCAAGTGGATCCCATGACGGTTAGTGCACGTTTCCTGGAAAGCTCCAACTGATCTTTGGGAAACTGGAACTTGGTTGTCAACTCTGTCCACAATATTTCCTTGATGTCATCGAGAACATATGAAGGGCAATCGTGCTGACGTGCCCATGATTTGTAGATGATTGGCACATTATCTCTAGCTAGAACCCCGCATGCTGTCCGATATGGCCCAAGCAATGATGCGAGTATAGCCGGTTTCCCGACTACATTAAGCTAAAGGATCACCTTTCGTTCACCTGTGCGCATCTTGGTGGGACCTCGCCCATGACGCTGCCTTCGTGCACCAAATGTCTGACCCTGCATTTTGACCGTTTCATTAGTCGTTTGGCCCTGCTAGAATTTCATCGGGAAGCACATCCTACTAAAGAATTGCCTTGTGTACATTTGTTGCCTCGGGTTGTTCCAGATTGAGGAACCTTGTCGGGCTTTGGTTCATGGACTCAGCACCATCCGACACTTGTCCCTGGTTAGAGGCCATGTGCAGCAAGTTTATCTGGAATTTAAAATTAACAAAGTCATGAAATGAATCTTCACACAACTTGAATGACCATTTTGTCCTGCGTTAGAGTTGCTAATATTAATGTTTTGCATATATAAGGCGTAATCACCATTTTGTCATGCGTTCGAGTTACTAATATCAACGTTTGACATATATAAAGAGTAATCACCATTTTGTCATGCGTTACAATTGCTAATATCAATGTATGTGGTGTGTTGTACTTGGCTTGAATGGGCACTACCCGCTAGCGGTGGAACAAATTTTCTATTGAAATATACATTCCACACATTCAATATTATAGTTTTGTATAGTAATTTTATAAGATTATAGATTCAACATATATATTTCAAAATTCAAATACATTACATTTCACATATACTTATACATAGAAATTGCTTCAAAATTCACATATACATAGAAATTTCGAAATTCACCAAGAATTAGAATAATTCACATGATACATATACATTTGACATGATTACAACTTTCATCGAATTTCCATGTCTGAATTTCTAAAGTCCTGAAAGGAGCTCAGCGATAGCACGCTGAATTGCCAATGGTGTTGTCATATGTTTTGTGTGCGCCGAGATAGCTCATTAGAGATTGCTATGTTAGTGGTCGCCAGAAAATATAGCTAATTCCAAATAATAACATGATGAAAAATATATAATCCAAAGATATCAAAAATGACATAATCTACAAGATTAAGCTCATTATGAATATTATGTCATTCATACATTGAAACATATCTCCTACTAGAGATTGATGAGCATATGTTTATATATATATCCTAGCACCATTATTTTCACGAACACTTTTAAAGTACACTAAATTTGATATAAACTACTGATTCTTTTCGATTTAATGGATCAAATTAGCTATAATTTATTTATACTTCTTCTGATAATAAAGTAGTAGAAATAACAGCAAAATGCACTGTAAAATTTCTCTATTTTTGCACATTGCCTTGGGTAGTATGCATTCATTGCAGTAGTTGCAACCTATTATCAGTCCAAGCCAAACACACATAGCAATGAATTTGCACACAGAAATAGAAGTTCTCTACATTTTGTCATAACAGAAGTTATGTTCTTTGCATTTTCTCATAACAAAAGTTGATGATTCAAAATGGTTGTTAAGTTCTCTGCATTATGACTCCCAAGCAGGCCCTAAATCTCGACAAGAAACCCTTAAAAATCCCAAGAAATCGCTATAAAACACAAAAGGACAGTAATAGCAACCTATTATCAGTCAGGCGGTTTCGGAGAGGGGGAGGCGCCGTGTGGAGGGAGACGCCGGGGGGAGGCGCCGCAGGGGGAGACGCCGAGGAGGGGTCGACGCGGGGAGGGCCGGCGCAGGGACGCGGAGTGGTCGCGGAGGCTACGGCGGCACAGACGAAGCATGACAGGAATTACAAATGGGATGCAAAATGTCTAAGTGCAGGAAAGAGGATATTTATATAGGATTACTGCCGGTTCAATCAAATGACCCAGCACTGATGTATTATCTCTACCGGGTTGTTTTAGACCCGGACCGGCAGTGATGTAAGACTATTAGTGCCGGGTTATTTATGAACCAGCAGTAATATAACAACATCAGTACCGGGTTATTTATGAATCGGTAGTGATGTAAGACTATTAGTGCCGGTTGAAATATAAACTGGCAATGATGTCGCACTATCAGTGCCGGTTAAGACACAACCGGCAGTGATATAAAATATTAGTGCCGGTTCAAATATAACCCGGCAGTGATGTAACTACTATCAGTGCCGGGTGGAGGGTAAGACCTGGCACTGATGTATTATATTAGTGCCGGTTGTTGTATGTTAACCGGCACTGATGTTCACCATCTATGCTGCGTTACCAAAGAACTGGCAGTGATAGTCCCTGCCCTCCCCCCCCCATGCGCATGCCAAGTGCTGGTATGGCAGAAATTGCTATCGCGGCAAGGATTGGGTAGCGGCAAAAGTTGCTGCCGCGGCAAGGATTGGGTAGCCATGGCAAGTTTTGTAAAATGTTTAGCTTGAGATTTTTTCTGAATATCAAACAATATCGCAATATTATGAGAATTTTTCTGAATGATTATAATAATCAATACTCCATACGTTACAAATTGAAGCATGTCCTTCGTACAAAATGTTTATATTACAAATTGAAGTCTGACCATCATACAAAATAAAGCATATCCTTAATTATACAACTAAGTTATGATCCGACCTTCGTTATGATCGCGGCATATGTATGTAGCTTCCTCTATGTCTTCCATGAGACCTAAGTCAATGTTCTCACCGAAAGGAGGAAGCTCATCTAATTAGTTATAGTCTTCCTCGTCGACTACATTCTCAACTTCGACAATCCTTCTTTTTCCTTGAAGAACCACGTGGCGTTTCTTGTCAGCCAGATCCTTTACAAAGAAAATTTGTGTAACGACATTAGCAAGTACGAATGATTCTTCTCTGTATCCGACATGTTTGAAGTCCATGGTAGTGATACCGTACTTGTCGATGTTCACGCCCCTAGGTAGCCTAACCTTGGCACGAAGAGGGGACCTTCAAAGGCCCATAGTCAAGCTCCCAAATCTCTTCTATGAATCCGTGAAATGCGTCGCATATTGCCATTCTTTGTCATAGGCATCTATCTGAGACCTCGCTATTCGATTGGTGCTCTTGTTATCTTGTGCTCTCGTATAAAATGTATATCCATTGATGTCGTATCCTTCAAATGTCAAAATTGTATATGACGGTCCCTTAGCCAACACTCTCAATTGAGCACACTCTATCTGTGTATCCATCATGTGTCTAAGCAACCAATCTCCAAAGTTATCTCTGTGCTCTCTCGCGATCCAAACCTTAGACTTAAATGGTTTTTTTTTCTTCGTAGCATGTTCTTGTACATGTTGACATATAGAGCCGGTACAACTGATTGGTGCAGAATTGTAAAATGTGCTTATGTGAATGAAGCACGATCGTTAGTACGGATCGATTTCTGACCTAGTGTCCCTTTCCCTTGTAGCATCCCTTCATTGCGAGAAACGGGCACACCAATCGGTTTGAGATCCATATAATCGATGCAGAACTCGATGACCTCTTCGGTTTTCTAACCTTTGGTAATGCACCCTTTCGACCGATGTCGATTACGAATATATTTCTTCACAACCCCCATGAACCTCTCAAAAGGGTACATCTGATGTAGAAATACAGTACCAAGAAACTGTATCTCTTTCACAATATGAACAATGAGATGGACCATAATATCGAAAAAGGATGGAGGGAAGTACATCTCAAGCCGGCATAGAGTGTGGATCACGTCTTGCTACAGCTTATCCAGTTTCAACGGATCGATGACCTTCTGTGAAATCACGTTGAAGAATAAACACAACTTTATAATTGGGTCTCGCACTTTCTCTTGCAGAACACCCCTAATTGCAACAGGAAGCATCTGTGTCATAATCACGTGGCAATCATGAGACTTCATACCAATTAATTTCAAGTATTTCATTCAGACTAGCCTCTTTATGTTGGCAAAATAACCAGACAGAACTTTGACTCCGTGCAAGCACTCACACACGCTACTTTTCTCATTCTTGCTTAGAGTGTAGCAAGCTGCGGGAAGGTACTTTTTGCCTTGACCTAGGTCTTCGTGATGCAGCTCCTTCCTAAGTTTCATATCTTTCAGGTCCATCCGTGCGTTAAGTGTATCTTTTGTTTTGCCAGGTATGTCTAGTAAAAGACCAAGCAACCTGTCACACACATTATTCCCTATATGCATGACATCGATTGCATGTCGAACATCCAAGTGATGTCAATAAAGTAGGTCCATAAATACTGATCTCTTTTTCCACAAAAGAGCTGTATCACCGGAACTCGGGACTGATGTACTTCCGGCTCCCTTTCCATAGATAATTTTAATATCCTTTATGACCGCAAATATCTCTATGCCGTTGCGATGTTGCGGAGCTGAAGCATTCTCCTTTGTACTGTCAAAAGCTCTCTTGTTGTTGTGATACGGGTGGTCCTTGTGAAGGAACCTACGATGCCGCATGTAACACATTTTTTGGTAATATTTCAGCCACCGACTACCTGTATCACCCATGCAATGGATGCATCCATTGAATCCTTTTTATAGTCTGGCCCGAAAGATTGCCAAGAGCAGGGTAATCATTGATAGTTACGAACAACAACGCGCGTAGCATGAAGTTCTCTCTTTTATACTCATCCCATACTCGTACACCGTCATTCCACAATACCAGAAGATCTTCAACCAGTGGTTTGAGGAACACATCAATATCGTTGCCAGGTTGCCTCGGCCCTTGGATCAGCAGCGGCATCATAATATACTTCCACTTCATACAAAGCCAAGGAGGAAGGTTGTAGATACATAAAGTCACTGGCCAAGTGTTATGACGACTACTCATGTTGCGAAAGGATTCATCCCATCCATACTGAGTCCGAACCTTATATTCCTCATATCATATGCAAAGTGTTTCTTATATTTTCTATCGATGTTCCTCCACTGCGCGGAGTCAGCAGGGTGTCTAAACATTCCATCCTTCTTACGCTCTTCGGCGTGCCATCGCAGCAATTAAGTATGCCTTTTGTTCGCAAACAGACGCTTTAGATGGGGGATTATAGGGAAATACCACACCACCTTGGCCGAGGGTCTTTTCTTCTTACGCTGCACCATGATGTCGCCATCGCCGCGCTTATACCGAGATGCCTTGCAAACAGGACACGCATCCAAATTTGCAAACTCATTGCGATACAATATGCAATCGTTTGGACATGTGTGCATTTTCTGCACTTCTAGTCCCAACGGGCAAACAACCTGCTTGCCCTATTACGTGGTTGCTGGCAACATGATACCCTCTAGAAGGACATCTTTGAAGAAAACTAACAGCTATGTGAAACTCTTATCGGACCCCTTGCTTGCCTTCAACTGCAGTAGCGTAAGCACAACATGCATCATTTTGAGCTCCTCCTTGCAGCCCAGGTACAAGGGTGTTGTAGAATCCTCTACCATACGCTGAAATTTATGAAAATCCCTTTCACTCATGAGGTCCTCCTCCCCATCATGCAACATCTGTTTTAGATCATCTTCATGGTTATCGATGAACGTGTCTTCACGGGTGTGGATGAATGTATCTTTGACCGCAGTTGAGTCGTTGTCTTCATCATCATCAATCAGATGCCCTTCATGTACAATCTCATCTTCACCATGCTCAGTCCAACAGGTATAGGCAGGCATGAAACCCCATTGAAGCAAGTGTGCATGGATCGCCTCAAGGTTAGAAAATTGCTTCTCATTCTTACAATCGACGCATGGCCAACAAATATAGTTCATCAGCTTATTTGACTTGTACACCGCAACTACGCTCAAAAGACTAGTCACACCGTTACAGTACTCTCTATCGCGAAGGTCCGCTTCATACATCCGTCTTCGGTCCATCTACAAATATTTATAACAAATAAAATCTCAGTAAATCAATAAGTGGTCACAAATTGTTTTATTCATTTAATTTGTTATGTAGTCACTACAGGAATCTGACCTAAAACCGACGTAAATACCTATTTACGTCAGCATGCCGACGTAAACCGAGCGACGTAAATAGCCCGTATTTACGTCGGCCTTTAGGCCGACGTAAATAGGAATAGTAGTCCACGTCCGGCTTGAGTAGAGCTGACGTGGCACTTATTTACGTCGGCCTCAGGCCGATGTAAATACTATCCAAGTCATCATATTTACGTCGGCCAGGCTTTGACCGACGTAAATACTGGAAGGTATTTACGTCGACCAGCCCTAACCGACGTAAATACTGGAGACTAGATAGCCAACTTTCAGATCTGGCCAGCTTAATTTGGGCAGCAGAAATATCAATTCAGTACAACAAAAATATCTATCCATTTATATCATTCAGGATAGCAAAAATATCAAGCCATTCAACCATGCATTCATATAAACCAATATCAATCCGTCCATTTGCATACAACACATAGAAACTTCAATTTGCATATAACACATAGAAAGTTTAATTTGCAAACATGACATATATATATGACACAGTTCAACTATACTACTCATTGTTCATACAAACATCAATTTGGCGGAGTATCTTCAAAATGATGCCCACTACCGGTGTCGCCTCCCGAGTTTAAGAAGTCGCCAACCGACGACGTAGTCCTCGAAGAAGCGCTGGTGCCTCCAACATGTGCATCCGGTGTGCGGGCCGCCAAACCCTATATCAACGAACATATGTTAGAGATAGCTAGATTACGTTAAAACAAATTTAAATTGTTCGATAATACCGTGTTGGGAGATTGCGGGGTAAAGAAGGGTGGAGGTTGGAACGGAGGAAGATTCAGTAGTCGTTTGAACTACTGCGCCATATATTCCTACCAAACAAATGCAATTGGCATGAATACAATCATCGACATATATCTAAAATTAAAGCATGTATACATAACTAAAATTAAAGCATATAACCAAACAAATGTAATTGGCATGAATATATAACTAAAATTAAAGTATGCATACAATCATCGACATATAACTAAAAGTAAAACATGAATGCTAAAATACATAAATAAAATTAAATTTGTAGTTTGCTTCTAGTAAGTTTAAATTTTTATGTATATATAGCAAGAACGACTAAGAGGTTGCCGAACATAATAAAAATTTCGGCAGCACCTCCCCTAAAATAGTGGACATCCACTCAGCAGACAAAAGTCATTATTCAATCTAATATCAACAACAACAACCAGTCATGGTATCCACTAACCATCATGACCAACTAAGCACATATAGCAAGAACGACCAATCATCGACATATACAAGGCTAGCTAATTAGCATCTAGTCCTTGGTAACTTCCATATAATTAAAGCATGAATACAAACATACAACGAAATAGACATAAGTATATGAATTTTTGGGATTCAACCATACGACTTACTTGTAGAGCCTCCTGCTGCTGCACCTACCATGCAACAAAATACTCTTGTTGCTGTCGCAGCTGCTCCTGAAGTTGACTCTCACGGGCTTCTTGTTGTCTCAACTCCTCCTCTAGTCAAGTCTCACGAGCGCTACGCCCACTACTCTGGGAGGATTGAGACGACCTTGCCAAACTTAAGACTATGGTGGAATCAACAATTCCATTAAACATGGTAAACCGACCATGTTTCTTGCCACCTAACTATTGTACAAAGCGGCAGGTCAACATCTTCTTTCCTCGGTCAAACTCAGGCCCGTGAGTGTCTGCCATCACTTTCCCATAACTAGCCTACAAAATTTGTAGTTCATGCATAAAAGTTAAACGAGCAATAGTCAATAGAGTTGTTTATAACCATTACGTACTAACCAAGCTCTGGGTCGCCGTGTCACTGCATAGCTGCTCAGGCTGTGTAGGATCAGAACCTATATGACCCCGTATGTAAGCTTCAATGTCCGTGGGCCGAGTGCCGCTTTGAGCTTCCTGTAAGTCAGTGTCATTAGCCAATATTTCGAAGAGATCGAAAGATAAATTTGATAATTAAAAACTAAACATTATGAAACATACCATCCGTCATGCAAGACAAAGATGTCCGTCGGCTCCGTAGCATTGAACTACTCTCAGACCCGCCTCCCTGTTACCTCTCTTTTGGTTAGATTTACGAACAAATTCAGGAGAGGCCCGATGAGTGGCCGAGAGCTTCCCATCATCGGGGCACTTGTTAAACCAAGGCAACATAGCCTCTCGGTACTGATCCTCACGAAGGAAGATTTTTGAAGCACCAAGCTTCTTGCTCATCTCCTGGTGAAGCACTCGCTTGTAGTACAAGTTGACCGCTTGGATGCGAGCCTGGTACATCATCTCCTTCACAGTCTTGGTCACTGCGTTGTCAAAGACATCTTTAGCCTTAGCTTGCAACAACTACTCCTAATCAATTGGCAAACGGTATCTCTCCTACAAAGCAAAAGGATTGAGTTAGGCATCGTATGTATTGATCGCAAAAACAAATGAAAGTAGAAAAACATAGACTTACCCAAAAATCCACCCACACCCGCTGGGCAACAGTTCCATGCACCCCATCTATAGCCATCCGGTAGAGCGCCCACTTCAAGGTTGGCTTGGGTTCACCATTGATGACCACTAAACTAAGATAATGGTAACGCAAGAGAGATCCTAGCGTACCATTCACTTGCCTCAAACTATTTCTGCCCGTCCATTCTACATCAACCCATTGCCTACAAAAAAACATTGTGCAACTTGTAAGATGGTTCGGTTTTAAGTTTAATGCTCACAAATTTTAATAATTTACCAATCTCCATGTGGCACAACCAGTCTCCGTGCCTGAGGAACTGCTACTGGAGGAATCTGATTAGTCCCTCTATACCTGAAATAAGCATAGAATTCATGTTCATGACAAATGCAAAACATAATTAACACTTACTAGTTATTTGTAAATAATACCTGAAGACAGGACCATCCACTCCCTCTTCACCATCTCCCTCCCCCTCACCATCCCCATCGTCCTCGCATTCCTCCTCCACAGATCCAACCGCTGTGTCTGCCTGACTACCTCCTCCTGACCTCCCCACTTTGCTTCCTCTTGTCTGCCTCAACCACAGACTCCCTTGCCTCCTGTCCACCCTCCCCTTTTGCCCACCTAAGAATATTTACATGTAAATGTAATTAGTGCATGTATACATGAAAAGAATGAAAATAACACAAGTTAAACTATACAACCTCCTCTAAGCATCTCTCGAACTGTCTCTGCTTGCTCGATGAGAACTAGACCCTCTAAAAAGGATTCTTGACTCTTGAGGAGGACCCATCCTTCTTCTTTGATTTCAAAGGCGACCGGTCTTGTGGGAAAAATGACTTCATCCTATCGAACAAAAACAGTTTTAGGTTAAGCACAAGTACAACAATCAAAATACATAAAACATTCAGAGTACATAAAAGAAAATAAATATTGCAATATTTGTACTTATTAGAAGTAATCGACATCGTTAGGAACATGGTGAGAGTCAAGTGCAAGGTGTCGTTTCTTCCGTCTGATATCCTCCACGATAACATCTGTTGTGTCCCCAACTAATTCATTTAGTGTCGACCCAATGTCCACATCAAATGACCCAGGCAATCGTCTTCTTGGTAGGCCCCATCAACCGTGTTGTCCAACCCACTTTCAATATACTTATCATTCGCAGGAGTGTTTAAGCGACCAGGAGGATTCACTTTGTAAACAACCCACCATGGTTTTAAATTTTCCTTGGTACATGGATATCGAAGGTAGTACATTTGCTCAACATGGTGAGCAAGTACGAATGAGTTGTGACCTGCAAGGTGTGACTCATGTCTAACCTCCACTAAGCCAAGATTGTGGTTTCGCCATATCCCCATTTTATCGTTGAACCAATCACAATAAAAGAAAGTTACTCTCAATTCCTTTCGGCCGCCAAACTTAATCTCCACTATGTTTTGAAGAATGCCATAATATTCAGTTTGTCGACCATCCGCACCCTCTGCAGTAGTGACAACTCCGCTATTTATTGTGGCTGCTTGAGGACGTCTTGCTTCTAACGATGCGACGAAGCGAAACCCATTCACATTATCTGGCCAAACTTTCTTATGGTCGCGCTACTCGCAGCGATAAATTGCCGAAGGTCCTCATGGATGCGAGGATCACGCATGCCTTTGCAAATGTCGGGAATACAATTCAATATGGATGATAAGAAATTAGGGCCACCATATAAACCAATGTGATAAGAAATATACGTGCTGTCGAAACCAAGTCACGAAGTTAGGACCACCACGTAAACCATTGCGTCGAAAGTTGTCAAGTTGTGCAATTGTAGGTTTTCGCGACAAATTCCATTGTTGTTGATCAAACAACCTACATTTTAATCGATTCATTTAGGTTGTAACAGGACAAATCAAGTTAGAAATAAATGACAAGTACTTACAGGAAATATTGTTCCATTTCAGGAATGTTGGAGTACATGTATAACAGTGCTTCATTCCACTCTTCGCGAGACAGCTCATGATTCGAACTGGCCCCGACAGCATGTCCATGTCCTTGGAATATGCGAAGATCGAAACCATGTGTTTCATCCGATGGTTGGTATCTCAGAATATGAGTATTAATATTGTGCTCATATGAAAAATATGTACTCGAGAAATATGAAATCTCTTTAAGAAAAAATGCTTCTGCGATGTAGCCTTCAACTCATGCTTTGTTACCCACAGTTGCCCCAATTTTCTTAAGGTTTCGTTCTATTGGATACATCCATCGGTATTGTACCGGCCCACCAACCTCTGCTTCGTATGGTAGATGTACTAACAAATGTTGCATTGCATTCATGAAACCTGGTGGGAATAACTTCTCCATCTTGCATACTAGCACAGGTATAACTTTCTTCAACTTTTGCATCGTTGATTTCTTGATTTCCTTCGAACATTGTCCACACATCATCAGGGAAGTATCCCCGGAACATTATAGGAATTACTCTTTCCATAATTATATGGTAATCATGACTCTTCAGGCCATTTAGCTTACCTGTCGTGGTACTCATTGCACGCCTTAGGTTCGCGGCGTATTCGTCGGGAAACTTGATGTTTTTCAACCACATAAGGACTTCCTTCTTTTCAGAGCTCTTAAGACAATAAGGGGCACGTGGCTTCCCCTGCCGTCCTGCTTGGTCCTCCCTCACCTCAAGACTTGGTCGACCGCATATTTCAGCCATATCTCTTCGAGCTTGCACATTATCTTTGGTCTTGTCTTTGAAGTCGAAACACATGCTGACAATGCTTTCTGCAACATTGCGTTCTTGGTGCATAACATCAACATTATGTGGTAGGATCTGTCGGGACCCGAATTCGCAATCCGGAAACCCTCTGTGTTTTCAGCACTAGTCCCAGGATCAGTAGCTAGTGCCCACAGTTAACAAAGATGAATATCACAATCATACACAACGGATTAATAAATAAAGAATTCATCTTTTAATATAATATGTTGAACAACCTTAAGGTCAACTTACAATTATGAAGCCTAGATGGCTTCAACTCAGAGTAAAATGAATAGAAGCGGAATGAAGAATGTCGGTGAATCCCATCAAAATACCATAGGCATTTGACAAGGTTCAACTCCTAGATATTCGCCTTCTTGCAGAACTTCTCCTTCTTCGAAGACAAAAACTTCTCCTCAACTGGTGATGTTTTGTTAAAGCAAGGGTGAGTACACAACTGTACTCAACAAGTCGTGCACAGAATACAATTCTATTACTACATGCATGGCTTATTCCAAAGGAATGGCTGAAGGGTTCTTTTGCAATAAGCGGCATTCACAAATAATCATAATAGATAAGCGATAAAACAATAATACTCATAATAAATTTCATAATCATTCTCAAGTAAAGCATTTCTCATCCTTAACCAATTTCCATATCACATTGTCCACATTCCCAACCTCATTTTTATCAAAATCTAACCCTTGACTGTAATCCCCGAGCAATGTCCAATCCGTGGACACGGCTATTGAATAGTTTTACACTCTGTAGAGGTTATACACTTTACCCACAAGATATAATCGACTCACCACGTTAGCCGTTGTCGATATTATCGCTAGGTACCCTCTCCACCGCATAAAGTGCGGTCCACGTGTGGCGGGCCATCGGGCGGCGATCACGCGACCCGCCGGCAAAGCGTCGATCCGTGGCGCCCGGCGGCGGTGGCGAGCACGCACTGCTTCGCCGGCGCCAACCACGTGGCGGCGGAGCCATCGGCGGCGATCACGGCCCGCCGGCGGCGTCGGTCCACGTGGCGCCGCGGCAGGTGGTAAACACGCCACCTTTCGCGGCGCCAAACCGTGGTACTGGCGATCGGCGGCGATCACGCACGCCCGACGGCGCCGGTTCGGTGGCGCCGGCGGCAGTGGCGAAGCACGCCTGCTTCGCCCGTGCCCGATCCGCGTGGCGGGTGGCGGCGATTGGCGAGGCATACCTTTCGCCCGCCGCAAAACAAGAAGGTGGCGCATGGTAACCGCCTCGGCTCCTTCGCCGCCGTCTGCGTGTCGAACAGCGAGCTGCCGCCATAGCGAACTTATCGAGTAAGGGTTTACGCAACAAGCCCATTCCTCGGCGCCTCTCACCTACTGTCACAAGGGGTCCCATCCGTGGACCGGGCAAGAACGCAGCGTAGGCATTTAATGAAATTTGGAGGAGCAGGACAACACGAGAGGAAGCATTAAATGTATTTAGATCGGCATGATGACCCTCCTTGTACCTACCCGTTAGCTGGCCTATATAAGGGCCCTCGGGTGCATGGGGAAGGGGATCGGATCTAGATCGGTCGACCAAGCAATACTAGAAAGCTAGCGGATGCGCTTGTAACTCGAGAACTACTGTCTTGGTTCGATACACCCGTAAGAAATTTAGCGGGGCGTAAGGTTATTACCCTTCTCACAAGGGGGCTGAACACAGGTAAAAATCACTTGTTCTTCCTAGTTAAGTAGGCAGAAACCCTCGTGGGGAGTCCTCTAGGGTTTCGCCCCTCGATTAACCCGACCACGAAGGCGCCCTCTACCGAACAAAACCCGATCGTAGATCACGGGCCTGTCGGTGGAATCCGGCGAGCGTAGCGCCGGGTAGGGGGCTAGTGGTTGGCTTCTCCGCTAACTCCGGCGGACTTGGTGTTCGCGGTTGAAGCGAGCTCACGATCGAAGATGGCGGATCCGCGGCACTAGGATCTCGCGGGCGGCGGCGACCAAGCGCCACCGGCCGTCGCGCGGTCGAGAACGCCGTGCCCCCCCTGCAGGGCGGCGCCGCTGCTCTCCCGGAAGCGGTGGAGCAGCCCGTGCGTCGAAGGCTGGCCATGGAGGCGGCCACCCCCGGCCAGAACTTGCACGCCGCCCGTGTCCTTCTGGACCACCCGCCGGTGGAGTTCGCGGGGGACTCTCCGGCCACTCCGTGGGCTGCACATTGCTTGGCCTCGTGGATGCGGCCCGGCTTGGTAAAACTCCCGGCGGTCGAGCACCGGCGTACCTCGGCGCTTAAAGCGCATGCGAAGCGCTCTCGAGCCTCGAAGTCGCCCTAACGAAGGGCCTGGCGAGTGGGCGGGGTCAAAGGCGGCGTAGCGCCATCCGGTCCGGCTCCTCGAGCCGTGAGGACCTTCGCTCATACGGGCCAGCTGCGGGCGTAGTGATGACCTTTCGCGATCGTCTACGCGCCATTGGACGAGGCGTCGCCATGGCAAGCGGTGGCGGCCGACAATGAAGTCCCCTCGTGGCCCTCGCCCGCGGGACCGAGAGGAGGTCCTCCTCCGACTCCTTGAAGAGCGGACCTCGCGCTCCCATGCGCGTCCCGGACCGGAGCCGATGGCGGCTCGGCTCCTCTCTGGCGTCGGGTGCAGGCCTTCCCCGGCAGGCGCCCGCGTGGGCTGGCCGGACGGAGTTTCGCCCGTGACCATAGAAATATGACGGCACCACCAACCCGGAGGAGTTCCTCCAAATCTACACGACGATGGTGCGGGCAGATGGCGGATCTGAAAAGGTCATGGCCAACTACCTCCCAACGGCCTTGACGAGTTCTGCCCGCTCCTGGCTGCTGAATCTCCCCCGAGGGTCGGTGCACTCGTGGGGACAGTTGTGCGACATTTTTGTCGCTAATTTTCAGGGCTCCTTCGCGCAGCCCGGGGTGGAGGATGACCTCCACGCCCTGGAACAAGAGAAGGGGGAGTCGCCAGCGACTTCATCCGCGATTACATCCTCGCCGCAACACCATCCCCACATCTCCGAGCAATCGTCGTCATCGCCCAGGGAGGCGTCTGCGACCGCAAGATGAAGGAGAAGATGGCCACCGTACCATCGGCTCAACCTCGAGCTTTTCTCCCTCGCACATAAGTCTTGGCAGACTCTTGAGGCGAGGGGCAGCCGCCCCAAGGGTGGCAAAGGCAAGGACGAGGCGGGACATCGAAAGGTCCGCCGTGCGAACAAGAAGGCGCGAGCGCGAGGCGAGAGCCAGGCAGGTCTTGGCCGCCGCGGCGGCGGCGAAGAAGACCCGCGCCTCGGAAGCACAACCGCCGCGACCGGCGTAATGGCCGGGCTTGAAGCGGCGCGACGACCGTCGTGACCGGGCGTAACGATCGCCGTGATCGGCGCGATGACCGCCATGACCAGTAAAGCGACCGCTGCGATCAAAAGGAGGCGAGCCCTCTTGCCCGATACATAAAACCAATACCCATGACCTAGACAAGCTGTCGGGTCGTGGGCGAGATGGTGTGGAAGCGGCTCAAGGGCGCCGCCGGTGATGATCAAGATGAAGATCCCGCATGCGGCTTTTTCGAAGAGGCGGATCACACCGTGGCGTACATCCACGGTGGTTCATCCACCATTCCTCAACGCCGCTTACAAGCGGTGAAAAGGGAGGTGTCGCCGGCGTCGAGCTCGAGGGCCGGGTCGGACCTTTGAAATGGTGAACAAGCGATCACCTTCGGTCGGGCCGACCACCCCGAGGGCACCCCGACTGGGGCATCTCCCGATCGTGGTAGCACCCACGGTCCGGAATGTCTGGTGGTGGGCGGTCTTGATGGACGAGGCAGCTCCATCAACCTCTTGTTCTGCGTCGGCATTCATGGCGCTGCAGATCCAGCGCCACGACTGCGCCCGACCCGCCGTTCTTGGGGTGGCCCGGATGCGGGCTTGTTCCCTTGGGTCAAGTTTGCCTCCGTCACTTTGGGGAGAAGGATAACTACCGCACCGAGATGGTGGATTTCGAGGTCGCCGATTTCGACCTCCCATACTAGCGCCTTACTTGGTCGTGGTGTTGGTCAAGTTCATGGCGACTACCCACTCACGCTTACATGGTGGTGAAGATCTGGGGCCCGCGGCCCCATTGTTATCAACGTGGATAGGTCGAAGCCTGCTGGTTGCCGCCAAGCGAGCTTGGGATCTCGCCGGTGCCACTTGCGTCGATCGTGCCGACGCCACTTCGAGGAGCCCTCGGGCCGGGACCCGTGCTTCACGGCTCCGCCCGTGAAGTAAAGGTGGTCGCCTGAGTGGGGCGAACCCCGAACCGTCAAGATTAGCGCCAACCTCGGCGCCAAATAGGAAGACGCGCTCGTCACCTTCCTCGATCAAAGCAGAGCGTGTTCGCCGGCAACCGTCCGACATATTTGGGGTCCCGAGGTGATCGAGCACCGATTAACAACGCTCCAGCGTCGCGCCCGATCCGGCGAAGGTCCGGGCGGTAGCCGGAGCGGCGAGATGCCATTCGAGAGGAGGTAGAGAAGGCTGGCGGCGGGAATAGTCGAGGAGGTCTCTCACCCTGAGTGGCTTGCCAACCCGTGCTCGTCAAGAAATCAACGGGAAGTGGCGCGTGTGTGTCGATTTCACCGACCTCAACAAAGCCTCGCCGAAAGATCCTTATCCCCGCCGAGTCGACCTCATCGTAGACTCCACGGTAGGGTGTGAATTCTTGTGCTTTTGGATGCATACTCCGGGTACCACCAGATTAGCATGGCGCTTGAAGGCGAAGAAAAGAGCGCTTTGTAACCCCAACCGGTGTATCTTGTTATGTAAGGATGGCTTTTGGTTTAAAGAATCTGAGTTCTACTTACCCGGCGTGCTATGCATATTACCTTAGCCCCGGATAGGGCGGAACCTTGGTTTATGTTGATGACTTGGTGGTGAAAATAAAAAGAGTGAAGAAATGATCCAAGACACGGAGGAGACCTTTGCTAACCTCCGGATGAATCACCAAGCTCAACAGGAAAAATCGTGTTCGGTGTGCCCTCCGGCAAAGTTGTTGGGTTTTCGGTATCGGTAGGGGCATTGAGGCCAATCGACAAGATATCGCCATCGAGCACATGAAGCGCCCATGTGACTCAAGCAAGTCAATGTTTGGCGGTCGCTGGCCTCCCCGGGCGGTTCATTGCCGATTGGGAGAAAAAAGCTTGCCTCTGTTCAAGCTGCTGAAAAAAGACTAATTACTTGAGTGGATTGACGAGGCGCAGAAGGCATTTGAAGATTTGAGCGGTACCTCTCCTCTCCCGGTCTTTGGTTTCCCCACGCGGGTGAGCCTTCTTCAGATATTGCTGCCACCCCGAGGTGGTGGCGCCGTGTTGATCGCAGAGAGGGAAGGCGTCAGAGGCCGATCTACTACATCGCAAAGTATTGCATGAAGCGAGACCGGTATCCATGAGCTCAAAAGATGTTGTATCAGATCCTAGTGGCGTCCGAAGCTGCGGCATTATTTCCAAGGCGGAAATTACCGTGGTCCTGACCTACCCTTTTGCGAGATTCTCCATAACAAGTGAAGCGAGGGGCGAATTGCTAAATGGTCGGTGGAGCTGGGGAATTTAACATCAAGTTTGTGCCCCGTGACCGCCATCAAGAGTCAAAAGTTGGCGGAATTGTCCGCGAGTGGACTCCGCCACTCTGAAGTGAAGAAGCGCCGTGCCTTCCCCGGCGTTATTCTTTGATGGGTCTTTCAGTTTGGAAAGCGAAATGGAGTTATCTGGTCTCGACCGGTGACACCCTCCGATGCGTGGTCGCCCTCAATTCAAGGCCACCAACAATATTGCGAGTATGAAGGTCTCATTGGCGAGCTGCATCGCTTGTTATTTGGGCATTAGGCGTCTCCAAGTCAAGGAGATTCCCTCTTGGTCATTAATCAAGCTCGGAAGGAGTTCAATGTTCCGACCCCACCATGGCGGCGCACTGGCGGAGGTCAGAAGAATGGGCGTCATTTTGAAGGTTTGGGGTATATTCATATCCTCGGCGTGACAATCACCTTGCGGACGGGCTGTCGGCTTGCATCCTCAAGGGCTCTGTTCGGTCGGGGTCTTGAGGAAAGACTACGCGACAGTCCATCGCAACCCACAATTCAGTGGGGATGATGGTGTCATTGTCGCTGACCCCGGTCGAGAGGGGACGGCGGCAAAGTGTCATGACCTCCGGCTCAGTGGGGAAGGCGATGCGCTATCACGACCTCAATCCGGGGAGGAAGGCGTAGCGCCGCCTCGGCCCGGTCGGGAGGGAAGACGGCGGTGCTACCGAGGCGACACCGGGAAAAGCTCGGCCAATGAGTACCCAGCGAGCACCGAGTGGTCGCCACCCTTGGGCAGAAGATCGATGGATGGACCATATCCGGCCTTCTGCGTGACCAAGTGATCCCCGACGATGATGCCTCGGTGAGAAGATTGCATTTAAAGGCCAAGTGCTATACTCGGTAGGTGGGGACCTATATCGCCAGAGCGAAATGGAGTTCTACTAAAGTGCATCACTTTCGGGAAGAGGGAGACTGCTCTCGATATCCATGGGCGTGTCAAAGGGAGCCATATGTCGGCGGACTCTAGTCGGCAAGGCATTTCGCCAAGGATTTTATTGGCCTACCGCCCTCGGGACGCTTCTTGTTTGGTGAGGACGTCTGCGGCTTGTCGGTTCTTCGCCAGCAAACCCACCGACCAGCCCAAGCTCGCAAACCATCCCGCTATCTTGGCGTTCGCGATGCAGAAATTTGAATATCTGGGTCCGTTCGCGGGCCAGGAGGCTTCACCCACCTCTTCGCCGCCATCGACAAGTTCACCAAGTGGGTGGCGAGGCGATCTTGAACCATCACGGCCGCCGCGCTGATAAGTTCATGCGCTGGATTTTCACCGCTTTGGAGTCGCCAACCGCATCATCACCGACAACGGCACCGGTTTACAAAGACGGCTTTTACGGAGTTACGTAAAGAAATGGGCACCAAGGTATGTTTAACCGGTGGCCCATCCCATGAGCAATGGTCAAAGCGGAACAGCGCCAATGCGCTAGTCTTTGAAGGGCCTCAAGACAAAGGCGTTTGATCGACTCCAAGCGGGGTGCAAGATGGACGGAAGAACTCCCGGTACATCTTGTGGTAAACCGTACCCGCCCGGCCGTCTGGCAACCGCGAGACACCCTTCTTCTTGGTGTATGGCGCCGACATTCTCCCCTCCGAGCTGTCGCTCGGCTCGCCGCGCGTCTCCGCCTTCAATGAAGAAGACCAAGAAGGTCTCCGGCGAGAAGAGGTAAACCTCCTGGAGGAGGTGCGGGATCGGGCTGCCTTTGCGTGCAGATTATCGCCAAAACCTCGGTGGTACCACGCCACCCGGTCTCGAGAAGAACTTGGCGGTGGGTGACTGGTCTTCTTGCGAGAATTGAGCGCATCTTGGGGTTACATAAGCTGTCTCCCCGGTGGGAGGGCCCCTTCAAGGTGGTCTCAGTATCTCGGCCCGGGGCGGTACGGTTAGCCACTGAGGACGGCGAGGAGCGAACTCCTACAACATCGAGCTGCTCCGGAAGTTCTACCCTTAAGGGAATTGTAAGTACCAGCAGTTTGCTCCGGCCAGCCTCGAGGTACGTCCCTCTCCTGGTGGTCGGCGTGGCTGGCGATCGATAAAGGTTGCCTGAAAAACTCTTTGCTTCGCCATTATTATTCCTCTTCGATTGTGCCTTGAGTGGCGAATATGCGCATGAATATCATTTGGTTCCGTGCATTTGCTAATTCCTTTGTGGAGTCCATGAGCGATCCTCGGCGCTTTGTGTATACTTGGCTCAGCGGTGAGGGCGGGCTAGAATGCGGTGCTCGACGCGGCTCAGACGCCTCGGGTTGACTCACTGAAGCACCGTTGGTCGTCACCATGGCGCCGTCGCCTAATGCCACCCGAAACTTCGCCGCTTGAGCACATGGCGCCACGGATCGAATTCTTGGTATTTCACAAGGACTTAGGATCCAAGCAGGTGAGCCAGGACACTTCATCTTGGGGCTTAGAATGTTTTAAAGCTTACCTTGCGTATACCTCTCGGATGCCTACTCACCTTCTCAGTGGCGCGTCAGATGCGCAGGTAAGCATAACGATCTTGGCTTACTTCCTCGAAAGGCCTGCGTCTTATTTGGTCGCCCAGCTGGCTTGGGCTGCTCGCCTGATGCCGAGCTGCTCGCCAGCCTCCGTCGTGCTTTCGCCCGGCGCCCGGTTTCTTGGTCGCCCGGCTCTCGAAAGGTCGGTCGCCCGATGGCTCGAAATTGCTTCGCCCGATGCTGTTCGATTGCTTTCGCCAGCTCCGTCGTGCTTTCGCCTAGCGTCAAAGTCGCTCATCCCGCTGACATCTGAAGTAAGATAAGCGCTTTATACGCGTTCTTTGGCCATTTCCTTGCGATCATATCACGAGATAGGTCGAGATGCGGCGTGGTTATCGCAAATGTTGAAACCAACGGCTCCTCATGATAAGAGAAGGTGTGCTAAGTGTTAACGTCCGTGAGACCAAGTCATCGGAGTGTCGATTAGACAAGGCACTCCTACGGCTCAGACGCCTCGGGTTGGCTCCTGAAGCACATTTGTCGTCTCCGTTGAGTGTTTACGGCCTAAAACGCCGAGAACTTGTTGTTTCGCCGCGTTCGCCGTAGCATATTTTAGCGATCATCGGTATAAGTTCCGGAAGGTTGAAACCTGCGATAATCTCGCTGAAACTTCGGCGCTAAGGCCTTCTTTGTGTCTTGCGTTCCTTGTTCGATTTAAGGACATTTTTCACCTACATTTTATGTGGTCGCATAATCTATGCTCGCGATCACAAGCGGGCACATGAAATCACTTGGCGGGGACTTAAGCGCTACCTAAATTAGGTGTTTCTAAAAAGCGTCTTGGCTAAGTCGAATGACGGCCGTCTAACAAGCAAATGTGGTGAATTCAAGCATGCAAAAAATGAGCAAACGCATGAATAACGATTAAACATCTAACATTCATCCAAAAGTTGTCCAAGGGTTTTCTGGATGCAGGTTCATCAACAAAAGCAACAAAAAAAGGGGGGAAACAGAAGAAAGCCGCCCGCCTTCACTCCTCGTCCTCGCCGAAGTCGAGTTCTTCGTCGGCGCCTTCGACAGCCAGGGGGGTGGAGACGTCCATGACCGGTTGCTCCACCTGCAGCATTCCAGCCACGTATTCGGCAGCCGCGCGCACCCGCGCCTCCGCCCGAGCCGCCTGCTCCGCGTCTCCCCCGACACCGGCCGTCACCACCGCCATGGGATCAAAGGCGGCGTCGCGGCTGGCGCAGCAGGCCAGCGTGTAGGTTGCGGCCATGATCGCGACTGGCGTCCTTCCGTGGCGGAAGCGGCGGCTAGGGCGGCGGAAGTCTCTAACGCCTCGCGGCTGGTTGGTCGCATAGGCGAATGAAGCGCCGAGTCCTCGGCGCGACTCGGCCTCACGCCCAAGGGTTCGAGCACCTCTTAGTGCGCTCGAGCGCCTTCTTCCGGCATGGTCGCGAATTGCGCGCGGCGGAAGGATTCAAGTGTCGAGGTCTTCAGCGTCGCCTTGGCCCTCTCCGCCCGTGTCTCGGCCCGTTCCGCCCGCTGCTGCATTGCGGTCGTGTTGGCCCTCTCTGTGCGATTCATGCCGCCCTCTCCGCTCGCTCGGCTCAGCGCTCCGAGGCAAATTGTTGGCCGTCTGGGCACCATGCAGGCGGCGGCAAACGGTGCCTAGTCGCTGCGCATCTCGTTTACAGGTGAAGAGTTCGACGGCCTTGGTGAAGCGGTAATGGCGGCGCGAGCAAGAACTCGGCGGCGGTGCGAGCATGTCTCGACCTGGCGGCGGTGGCGGCAGGCGCTGCGTGAAGGCCTCCGCCGTCTCGGTGGCGCGGGGTGTTAGCACCTGGCGCGTTCGAGGCCGCCCTTGGTGGCGCCCTCAAGCTCTGCCGGCCGTCGGGGCGTGAGGCCGCCTGGCTGGCGGAACTGAGCTCCGCGGCGAGGTTGTCGGCGCCTTGATCGTTGGCCGGAGAAAGCGCCCGGTGAAGGCTCGGGCAGTCTTTGCGCAGCGGCGCGGAGGTGAAATCGCGGCGGGCGTCTGTGCCCCGCCCTTGAGGGGTACCGCCACGGCCGGCTGGTGGTGGCGGTGCTGGTCCGTGGCGGGCCCTCTTAGGTCCGAGCCCATGATGTCGGCGGCAACCACCGCCGCTTATGACCGATCGCCGTGGCGAGCACGTCCACGATCACCGGGGGGCGAGCGGGATCACGGCGGTCCGTGGAGTCCATCGGCGGAGTAACTGACGACCATGGCGCTCCGCGTGCTCGGTCGGCGGCGAAGGCCTCCGCCGGAAAAAGGTGTGTCGATTGGGACCGGTGACATCGGTAGCGGCAAGCCACCGCCCAGGTTTGGCTCCTCAAAGTTGCCCTACTTTATCGCAAGGAAGGGAAAAAGATGGCGGTCGGTTGGTAGGAAGCGCGGAGAAACATGTGCGTAGGAAACTAGAAGAAGACAAGGGCTTACGTCCAAGACCCGCGTCTTGTCAGTCGTTGTCACCGTGTCTTGCCACGGCGTCGGACGCTGCGGCGAAGAAGGCTGATCCTCCGGGCCGTGTAGTCGGGCTACCACCCTCCGTTCATCCGGCGTCCATAACCCGCCGTCGCGGGCGCCATTGCGCGAACTCTGCCGTCTCTTCGGCCGTGACTCCGATTCTCGGCGTCGCCCGGTCGGTGGCACCCAGAGCGTCGATTCGGCTGTCATCTGGATGTCTGACCGATCGTGCGCCATGCCCTCGATTGGACTGTCTTTGGAAGGAATGTGGCGGGAGGCCATCCGTCGGCGAAATAGCAACTCCCACTACGCCGTCATCGTTGGTGGTAGCGCGAGAATGAAGAAATGGCGAAGAGAGGAAGGTTGACATCACCCCATGAACATTTCCGCGAGAGGTGTGCGAAGATGGCGAGGAAGATGATAGAATTGGGGGTGAGATGAAGGTGGTGGATTTACGTAGAAATGGAGGGCGGTGAAAAAAATTCAGAAAAAGGCGGAAGAAGGCCGCCATCATGGCCAGTGTGTAGCACGATCTCGTCGGAGAGCACCAGCGTGGCGATCCCCGGACAGTATCGAAGGTGCCTTCGTGGCGACCATCCCCATCCGCCTTCGGCGGTGGCGTCAACGAAGAGAATTTGGAATGGAGTTCACCATGGTGGCTTGAAGAAGACAAAGAGCTTTGGGAAAAAAGGCGAAGGAACAAGAAAGCAAAGTCGCAAGAAAAGCGAAGCGTGAACCGCTCAATACAGATGCATCTATATGTCGTACCCCACATCGGCCAGTTCACGAAGGACAAAGTTATCGCCGTTTGGTCCCAAGGAAAACCGTAGGATCTGTGGGACCGGCGGTCGTATCCTCATAGTGGTGGCCACCCAAGAGCGCACCAAGCATTGAAGTGCATTAAGTGAAGGTTCTAAAAAGGAGTCGTGAGCTGCGCTCTAGGGCAGGGCAGGCTCTTGTTAGCGTATTATCGCTAGGGTACCCTCTCCACCGCATAAAGTCACGGTCCACGTGTGGCCGGGCCGCCAGGCGGCGATCACGCCACGCCCGGCCAGCGTCGGTCCACGTGGCGCCCGGCGGCGGTGGCGAAAGCACCACTTTCGCCGGCGCCCAGCCCACGTGGCGGCGGGCCATCGGCGGCGATCACGCAACGCCCGCCGGCGTCGGTCCCGTGGCGCCCGGCGGCGGTGGCGCACACGCCTGCTCGCCCGGCGCCCGGCACGTGGCTGCGGGCGTCGGGCGGCGTCACGGCCGCCGCCAGCGCCGGTTCACGTGGCGCCCGGCGGCAGGGGCGAGCACGCCTGCCGCCCGGCGCCCGATCGCGTGGCGGGTGGCGGCGATTGGCGAGGCGACACCTTTCGCCCGCCGCAAGGCAAGAAGGTGGGCGCATGGTGGCCGCCTCGAAAGGCTCCTTCCGCCGCGTCTGCGTGTCGAAGCAGCGAGTTCGCCATAGCAGAACTGCTCGATAGTAAGGTTTACGCAACAAGCCCATTCCTCGGCGCCTCTCACCTACATCACAAGGGGTCCCATCCGTGCGGACGGGCAAGAACGCAGCGAGGCATTTAATGAAATTTGGAGGAGCAGGACAACACGAGAGGAAGCATTAAATGTATTTAGATCGACATGATGACCCTCCTTGTACCTACCCGTTAGCTTTGGCCTATATAAGGGCCCTCGGGTGCATGGGGAAGGGGATCGGATCTAGATCGGTCGACCAAGCAATACTAGAAAGCTAAGCGGATGCGCTTGTAACTCGAGAACTCTGTCTTGGTTCGATACACCCGTAGAAATTTAGCGGGGCGTAAGGTTATTACCCTTCTCACAAGGGGGCTGAACACAGGTAAAAATCACTTGTTCTTCCTAGTTAAGTGGCGCCAAGAAACCCTCCGCGGGGAGTCCTCTAGGGTTTTAGCCCCTCGATTAGCCGACCACGAAGACGCCTCCCACCGAACAAAACCCGGTCAGTAGATCACGGGCTGTCACGGTGGAATCTGGCAACGGTAGTGAATCGCCATACAATAGTATCTTGAATGAGCGATCATAATAAAACCTTTCCAAAGATCTGTCTAAACCCAATACCGCTCGCTAAGGTTTCAACACTGGTAGGACTAGTTACCACATCCGGGGCCCCCTCTTGCGCTGTGAGTTTTACTACCCGTTCACTCGGGACTCACTCCACCAGCGATCTGAGGAATAGATTTCACAATTTACTCAGCTAGGTCCATCCCATACCGAACTTGTGGTTGTATGAATGACTCAGTCAAAGGCTCGCAAGGTTAAGTCCTTAGTTGGCCGAGGCAAGACTAACCAAAAGTTCATCACATCAACATGTCATAAAACCAAATCGACCGCCCAATTGCCACTCTTGGCCCACGAAACAATCTAAAACCAAATCGACCGCCTAATTGCCACTCTTGGCCCACGAAACAATCTAAAACCAAATCGATCGCCCAATTGCCACTTTTGGCCCACGAAACAATCTTGCCACTTGCCTCGGTCTAAATCACTTTCCCACCCCAGATCCTTTACCATACACCACGTGCCATCATCAACTCAATAACACATGTCTCATTCTCAAAAACATGTTCCATATCTCATTAAGTCAATATTAACTTTAATTTTCCAAAATCATGACAAATCTACGTGGCAGGGCTAAGCACACTACATACGGTCTAATTAACCCATGTTGGTAAATTATTAATGTCCAACTATTAATCCACAATCTAGGGTGACAAATGAATCATGGCATACAAATAATAGAGACAAGGTGGCAATAACAAGTAGGTTGATTATCTAATCCCAAATTAATTGAAATCAGTTTATTTCAAACTAGCATGCAATAATTTCAAACGAAGTAATTTTAAAACATGGGATCGATATGGTCAAAGCACAACTTGCACGGCCCTTGCAATTTTATTATTCTTTACTCTTTATCTTGATCCTTGATTCTCGATCTTCAATCTCCACTTGCTTGATCCTCGGCTCCTTGAGCGACTTAAAACAACGCGTCTAACGATAAACAAGCACAAATACCACAAAACTCAAAAACAAATCAAGTAAACTCCAAATTAAAAACGAATAGCATTGGGCACAACGGCTTAGATGAAATTAGGAACTTGAATGGATTAGGTCGATGATTAGACAAAATAGAACGGCTTTGGAAAATACAGAAGAGAAAGATTAATAAGCGGGAAAGAAGGAATGATATTAGAAGAATATTTCTTCAAAGTTATTATTTTGATTGGATAGCCGATGACATATGGACTCTCGATCTATAGATCGGGTCCACGATGATCGTTAGTTAGCCATGAACTAAGCAGATGCTCGAGGTTGACTTTCGTTGATCGAGTGGCACAATCAACCAAAAGGAAGATAGACTGATAGGCTAGGTCTGGCATAAGAATATGAAATATGGCTAATGGTCTATCGACCAAGACCACGAATGAATTCTAGGTTAATGGTAGATTAGATTTTCAAGGATAAGACAAGGACGGATGGAATCGACATCCACTACGGTTCGATCCGGAGGTTAGTCTTACATCGAGGACGGAACTCGATGACGACGAGGCGGTGATGATAGGAATACGAGGCTGAACTCAACGAGATGGGCTAGATCACAATAAGGCAATAGAAAAGGATAAAGACATCACATTAGGGCTTCCACTTGTATGCACCCATGCGATGACAGCGATACAATGAGAGCAAATCGTTAACGGTGGAGCGTTAACGGTGGAACGTTAATGGTGGAACGTTAATGGTGAAGGTGAAGCGATGATGGAACGCTCATGGAATAACAAGGTGGCGACCGTCGGTGTAACGACATAACAACGATAGAATGTTACCAAGGATAGTTAACTGAGACGCGAATCGATAACAAAGAACTAGGTTGAAAAGACGACGGTTATAAACCGGAACAAGGCTCTGACGGCAAACGGGGACCAAATGCACTCTAAAGATGGACTAAACAGTGAATGATGGCCCACTGGATAGGACAACACGGCCGAAGCGAACTAAATTGAGTGGCGGCAAATGACGGCACGCGACGGCGGCAAAAGACGGCGGCCGACGAAAAAAAAGAATTTCGGTAGATGCAACAGCAAAGGGGAAATGTCTATCGCGTAGAACGCGGTGACACGAACTCAACGATATTGCCAAATTTGGCAGCAACCCAACGGATTGATCACAAACTGCCGATGAACGGCTCCCAGAGCTAATAGGTCAAACGGTCATAACTATTAAAATAATAGATGAAACCTAACCAAATTTTATAGAGAGCTATCTGGGAATATTTGGTACAATATGACACAAACGGATTTGAGTTTTACCTTTTGGATCAATGGGGAACGCGCGATGAAGTTTTCTGCTGTCTGCAACGCAGTCTGATCGCAGAAAAGAATTTTCTGCACAGAATCACGAGGTCAAAATCATGCGTTAGGGTGAGCACCATGTAGGGGATATCAAGGGAAATCTACCATAAAAATTTCACGACCAAACTCGCAGAAACGAGGGAGAACGGGCTCCGGCAAGATTTGATCTTTGGGCGGCCATAACTTTTGATCCAGTGGATGAAATTACACCAAATTTGGATGGAAGATAGAGGGTACCTTGAGGCACGACATGACATAGACAGATCTTGAAAAGAGTTGACGAGTTGACGAGAATCGACGCCAAAACAAGTAGGCGTGGGGGCGGCGCTCGAAGCGATCTTGGTGGCCTTGGCTGCTCTGTTTGGAATCTGCCAAAACTGTTTTACAAGGGTGTTGCAAACATCATGGGGGTGCTCCACAAAAAATTTGAGGATAAACGGAGATCGGGAGAGCCCGGTAGAGCTCGCCGAAGTTCTCACCAGAGTTGGGGAAGAAGGCTTGCCGAGAGAGATCCGTTGCTATTCTGATGCTGATTTTTGAGTATGAGGTGCGGAATGAGGAGAGTCATCTAGGGTTCAATTTTCAGCTACAAAGGAGTAATGGATCAACGGCAAAAACCTCGTCGGAGTAAATTGGTTGCCGGAGTTGTTCCATTAGGTATTTTCAAAATCTGATTTTACTGGAGGTAGAGGAAAGAAATAGGAAGCTCTGGTAAAAATTTCAGATCAAAATAAGTTCGGGAGTGACCAGGAGAGCTCGTCGAAGTTTTCACAGGAGTTGAAAAGAATGGCTCATACAGGAAGATCCAGAACTTGGATGGGGAAAATTACAATTGGGTTATAAAGAGAAAGTACGTAAAAATCTATGGTTCAATTTATAGGGCAATCGGACCAGCGGATCGTCAGAAAACGCTCACCGGAGTTATGACTAGAAACTGACTGGAAACTGCCGAAGTTACTGTGGCGTTACTGTTTATTTAATCCGAAAATCAAACAACCATTCAAGAAAAATCGAAATAAATGTCAAACAACCGTTAAAAATTCCGGGAAAAATCTGGAACGTGACCCACAGCCTTAGTAACACAAATAAAATATTTTTACATAAAATAATAATTTTATTCATGTACAGTAAATACTTTTATATTCTTTTTAGTATCTATTTAATTTGGAAAATACTAAAACAACCCCAAAAATTCTAATAAAATTCAGGGAGTTTAATTAGGATATTTTAAGATCAACTAAAATATTTTGGTACCACCAAATATTTTATTTTATATCAACATATATTTTTATTTTGTTAAAGCTTTCGGAAGGCTTTAGAAAATATATAATTTGAAAATTGTAGGAAATTTTGCAGAAATTCCCTTAGGTTTATTTATATTAAATAAGATAGTTTTAGCAAAACCAAATCTTTTACTTTGTCTCCAAAGTATATTTTTTAATTAATGAAACTTTTGGAAAGGTTTTGAAATCAGGATTTTAACAAATAATGGAAAAATTCTCCGAAGTTCCTTGTGATATATTTTTTTAAAATTAATTCCAACTTAAATAGGGTTTTTTTTTAAGGAAATAGTTTTAAGTTTTTCTAAAAATAGGCAAAAGTCCTTTTCTTTTGAACTCTAGAGAAATCCAGAAAATAAAGAGAAGACAAATAACTTGAGACAACCAATAAAATAATAATTTAAAATATTTTTTTTGTCCTATTTTTGAAATGAAATTTTGGGATGTTACAGGATCAGGGATGTTTTATAGGGCAAGCTCCAGATACTAGACACATGGGTCCAGTTGTGTGACTCTCTAACACCTTTGAAGCCATCCTCCGTGGAAATTAATTGACGATGCCAAGCAACAATCTCCACACCGGTTAAGCATTTCGGTGGACCCTTTGTGACTATCGTGTCCTTGCGGAAGGCATTTCTCTGTCTTCTAAATTCGTGACTAGGAGGCAGGAAACATTAGTGGCAATCAAAGAAACAGAATTTGCGACCATGATTCAGATGAAAAGCATCTGTATCGTTCATGCATATTGGGCAAGATAGTCTGCCATGCGTGCTCCATCCCAAAAACATACCATATGCTGGGAAATCATGGATGGACCAGATGTAGGCAACACGCATGTTGAAGTTCTCATTTCTACTCTTGTCATAGGTCGTGACCCTGTCCCACATTGCTTGACTCCTCGATCAAAGGCCGCATAAAGATGTATAATTGCTTTCCAGGATGGTCCGGCCCTGGTATGACAAGGGATAAGAACACGTACTCATGTTTCATGCACAACGAAGGTGGAAGATTATACGGAATTGAGAAGACAGGCCAACAAGAGTACGACGCGGCACTCATGTTGAAAGGCGAGAATCCATCAGTCACCAAACCGATACGACCATTTCTTGGCTCTTTCGCGAAGTCTTCGTCATGGCGGTCCAATGCCTTCCAAGCCTCACCATCAGATGGATGACCCATGAAACCTTTGTTCAAACGCACACCTTCCTTATACCACCTCATATGCCGCGCAATCTCCTTAGATAGGTACATTCTTTGTAGTCTTGGTGTTAGAATAAAGTAACGTAGAACCTTCATCGGCGTCGACGTTGTCACCAAATTTCCGCAAATCGGTTATTTGTACAAATCTACACTTGCCTTGAGTCAACATTGACCGCCATCATCTCGTTCTCCTTCCAAAACAACATGCAATTGTCAACGCACACATCTATCTTCTCGTAAGGCATCCCTAGACCAGCCAACATCTTCTTTGAATAGTACATATCTTTTGGCAACTTATGGTTTTCTGGGAGGACACCACTACTCAAGTTGATCAACTCGTTGTAACAGCCTTGGGAGAATCCGTACTTTGCTTTTATAGCCATAAGTCTTGTCACAAAGGCAAGAAGTGAAACCTTAGTGTACTCATGCAAAGGCTTATCCGAAACATCTAGGAGCCTATAGAATTCCTCAACTGCCGGGGTTGGTCGATCCTCTTGAACCACAGCTCGATCCTCCGAAACATTCTGAAATTGTCGGCCTAAGTCCTCAACCATCTCATCCATCCTATCGTCCACTATATCGATAGTATCTGCTTGATCAGATGTCTCTCTCCTCCATGGCTCACCATGTTCGTACCACGTATGGTAATTCGGCATAAAGCCAAATTTGCATAGGTGGCCAGCCATCACTGTCTTCGTCTCTCGAGAGAAAAGACAATACTTAGCACAAGGAGACTTTGCTAACCCACTAGGAGGAGTTGGGGAGAAAACCCAATCCAGAAAAGCCTGTGTGTTTACTTTCCAATCTTGCGTGTGATTCATAGATCTATCTCAGCCATCATACATCTACCTACGGTCCCCTGCCATCTTTTCGACTATTGAATGCAAAAACAATATGTGAGAATGGGTTAAACTACCTAATTTTAAATTGGGCAATAAACTACCTTAATTTAAATTAGTAAAGAAACTACCTAATTTTTTTTTGTCTCGCGACTGAAACAACAAATCCTAGAACGTAGGATATTAGAGACTGAGATTACTCATCGCTTATTTACATGCAAATATCACAAGTAGCTTAACGTTTACTTTATCTCACAGAGTAAGTAGCGCGAGAGCCCCTATACCAATCTTTCACTAGTGATTACATGATCCAGTAAGCATCAAAAGCAACTTTCTAGGCATCAGTTACAGCAGGTTAACTACAACCATGGTATCATATTGGTCCAACAGCACTAGCACACTACAGAAATTTGGTGGCAGTCTTTCAGATGACATCTCTTTAGACAGTACAGACTACAGGCCACCTATGCTTGAATCATTTCAAGACAACTTGGTAGCACTTCTGGTCCCAACAAGCAAATACAAAATAGAAACACACTGAAAAACCCGCCAGTGCTTCCACCTTTATTCCCACCTCTATGGACTGCAGTATTAATTTATAGGAACATATAGAAAAATAAAACGATCCCACTCTCCTCAAACCTTTTATCTGTCTTACTCTCACCCCCTTGAAACATCACTCAAAATTTACCCCAAAATATACTCCCTCACAAGCAAATATCCTTGTACCTAACAGTCAATTCATGGCAGTCTAAATAAGAATTTTTGCAGATTGGAATAATATCTTTGATCTTCTGTTGCTTTTCTATACCACAACAAAATAGGTTGTGCGGCATCAATGCACCTAACGGTAAACAATCGAAGGACTGTCTTAAAATCGAGCAACTACAAACATGCCATGCAAGCTACAATCAGTAGCTAAAATGTGTATTCAGCACGCGATGCTAATATATTTTTAATAATATTTTTCATATCACTAAATGCTTGAGAATGTGTTTGTGGAGACTATAAGAGTCCCAAATTTTTAATGCCTGGCATCAAGACAAACCAACTTATTATCAAGACACAAAATATGGCTTTGCAAAAAGATGTAAAATCCACTTAAAGATTTCAGTAATTCCTTTTTTTTAGTGAAGTTCACTCCATGACATTCCTAGAAAATGGAAAAATGCGTGCAGTGTTGATCTGTCTTCACAGTATGAGGAAGAGAACTTATTGTGCTGCTCAATGTGAACTTCACATATCCAATATATTTTGAAGATGCAAAGAAAGGGGAACGCTTGGATTTGATAGGTTCATGGTCATCATCAGAGAAAACAGAGAACTATTAAAGTGGGCACGGAAAAAAAAATATTAATACACGTTTGGAGCGGGTTAATGCCAATTTGCCATCGAAATCACATACTTCAGATGGCTTTCTTACACAAAATTAGATTGTTAGCAAGCACTTTACATTACATTAATGAGGTAGTAAATGAAGATTGCAGCACTGGTGGTTCAAGCGCTATCATGATTCATGATATATGACAATCCACTGACATTAGTTGATAGGTCCACTGACATAGTAGTAGATACTACGCTTCAGAAAGCATATATTACCTGGAGGTGACTTCGTAGGAGAATTGCTTGTAAATTGAAATTGCAGGACACTTATCAGCAAATGATAGAAAGATATGCATTTAAGTTATTTGAAGAAATGACTAGCTAATGCCAAAGTCGAACAATAAGTGAGGGACACTGATAAATACAATACATGCGGTACCAAAGTGCAAGGCTTGCCTATGTGATTGTCAAGGTTGAATTTGGAAAATGATATGCAGTAGAAACAAGCACAACACAAAAAGTGCTTGACAAAATTGCAGATTCATTTTCACGAGACTATTCTGTCAGGTCAAAGTAGATATTTTCTTAATTGATTTGTAAACATTACCCCAAACGCAACCTAAATGGCTACAATAATCTATCCAAGACAAGGCCGGAATATACCATTCGACCAACATTTTTCATACAAAAGCGGGCATAATCGACATGATTACATCACTAGATTAAACCAAGCTTATCACGAGACAGATTGGAGAAAGTGAAGACATCCGGAATTCGGATGCCTCCAAGCTTCCCGGATCATGGAGCTCGGTCCAATGTTCCACATCCAGATGTTTTTCCTCTATTGCCTTTTGACTTGATGGTGACAAAATGCAAGACCAACCTCTGGGCCGAGGGTGGCGCCGACGGCGGCGGCGAAGCTTCTCGGCGCCGGCTTTGGAGGGAGGCGACTCGATCAAAGCGATCTCCTTGGCGGATCGCACACATGGGCGACAGGCGGGCATGGGCACGGCGTGGGCGGCGGCGGGTAGGTCTTGCGGGGCGGCTTGGGCGTGGCGTGGGTGGGCAAGCTAGCACGTGCGCGGCAGCGGGCAGGCGGGCGCAGGTGCGGAGGCTAGCAGGGCAAATGCTTCGGTAGTTAGGGCAGAATGCGGGGAAGACAGCTAGACCCAGTTGGCCCATTTACGTCGGCCAGGCCAGGCCGACATAAATATGCCACGTGGGATGCGCTATTTACGTCGGCCTAACCTAGCCGACGTAAAAACCCGCCACATGGCCTATTTACGTTGGCCCGGCCGACGTAAATATGTGTCCCCCAATTTGAATTTCATGCGTGCGCTATCAGCTTCTATTTACGTCGGCCAGACCGATGTAAATATGCCTTTCCGAAATTTAATTTTTTTCCCTACTCGGTGGGACACTATTTCTGTCAGCCAAGCCGACGTAAATAGGTCTATTTACATCGATTTGGCATGGCCGACGTAAATAATGCCCTATTTACGTCGGTTTTTTTAGGCCAACGGAAATATATTTGGCCGACGTAAATATATCGGATTCCTGTAGTGAGTGCTAATTAATCTAGAAATTTTCATTAATTATAAATCTATATCCAAATCTCGATTGTAAAATCAATTAAATAATTGCTATTAGTTATATATAATGGTCCGTCCAACAAATTTACATTAATTACAGAAGTATTAAATTAACATACACGAAATAAAGAAACAATTTTAAGTAATTAGATTAAAAAATAATTAATTATGAAGTGCTACCACATTTAAATTCAATCAACGTATTAAATGCAATCACTAATTTAGTCCTCTAAATACTTAAATTCATATTACATCATAATCTCACCAATCACTATACGTATAAAAGTTGGTAATTTCAAATCTAGCCTCTAGATTAGAGCTCTAATTGTGTTGACTATGCAATCAATAATTCTCACAACCTACAACAATATAGAACGTAATATGCAACTAAATAAACTACTAATGAAATGTACATCAAGATACGAACCTTAGATCACGAGTTAGAAAGCGAATTCCACCAAATTTGAGAGCAAAATTCACCCCTCTCCACCCTTAGCCGAGCAAGAACAGAGCTCCTCTGCATTGCGGACAATGGGGAAGAAAAGCTAGGATATATATAGTGCCACATTATCACCGCCGCTTTTTTTCTAGAAACGATCGAGTCACTACTACGAGCAGGTCATTACAGACGATTAAGTAATCTACATCACGAGCGGTTTGTGAAAATGCAGTAAGCAAGTGTCAGTGATGACAAAGAGTCATTGCAGACGGTTTTCCAACCGTTTGTGAAAAACTTCATCACAGACGGTTCCAAATTAGACCCATCTGTGCTGTCGTATCATCATAGACAGTTCTAATAAATAACCGTCTGTGATAATGGACTTACCCCAGATGGTTGTAACTAAGAACCATCTATGATGATGGGCTTATCCCAGACGGTTTGGAATTGGAACCATTTGTGAAGAGTCCGAGATCACAGACGGTTCCAATTTGAAACCGTCTGTGATCTGGGCTTCTTCACAAATGGTTCTTCGTTAGAACCGTCTTTGATGTTGATTTTCTATTTTTTACTAAATTTTAATTTATTGGCTAGCCTCAGGAATTGCTAGCCATGCCCTCTGAAACAAATAACAGTACACACAGCATGACTAGCATATTATTATGACATAAATTTAAAAAATGTACTCCAATCACATGTTACACAACATATAGCGCATCCATTTCAGAAGTACTAACCAATTGGATTCAGAAGTAGAAATGACAAATTCACATTACAAGGTTCACAAACTAATCTTAATGTACAGTAAATAACAAATTCACAACTCATGATTGAGCCTTGAGTACTATCTGCCCTTTGGATTAAGACCTCACGCAGCAAGAAGGCATAGAGCTATCCTCGAATACTTCAAAGGTCAGCCTATTCCAATGCAAATTCAGTGCATCGCCAAGCCTATCAATGAGAAAAGTAAAGTCTCGTGTGTATATAAATTAATAAGTGGAGACATTTGTTGCAAGATTGGCAGACCTGGATGACATTGGTCTACTGGGAACCAAGGAGGAGTGCCATGTTGTGGCAAACATACAATCCACATAGGTCAGTGTCCATTGGCTGCTGGTGGCACTATCAAAACATAATAGTTTAATTAGTTCCGAAGGTATTATAATGGAGTGTGAAGGATTATTGCATACTATCAGATACTGAAATGTTAAAAATATGCTTTAGAGTAGCTGGGCCCTTCTTGTGTGGCCCTCTCCTCGATTTGTAGACACCGAATGACGTGTCGAGAAAATCTCTGATATGCTTCAAATCATGGATGCCGCCCTTTCTGAAATCAAGATAAATTACCCAGTTCTATCTCAGTATAATTACGAGTAGAACCCAGTGATACCTACACAGGTATGTTGTTATGGTTACTGAACCTAACTTGGAGGTGAGATATATAGTAGAAATCAACAAGTATAGTATCTGGACGAAGCACTTACCCCGGGTTTTAGGGTAAAAGTATAATTTTTTTGTCCGAATAAGCCAGTAGTACTTTTTCCACGTACTCGTGGATGAATTGTTTATTTTCATCCATGGTTTGCTTGGACATTAAGTGTGGGTCGGCGAAACCCACCGATTGTTTCCTTGTTATTGCTTCCTAGATCATGTCTCTACATATACAAAATCAAGGATGATATATATATGACATTTATCAGTGCGTCAGAAATGTAGACGGTAATTGCACACACTTACATTGTCCAACATATTAGGAGTGAGGCGTCGAGCGCTCTGAGGTTGTACAGATCGAACTAGTCAGTGAAGCCGACCATGAAGACGCCATCTAAAGCCCGGTGTAAGAAATACTCCTCCTTGAAGGCCACGGAGATACTCATTGCTCATTGTGCCACCGGCTTGTTGGCTTGTTGCATGTACCATTCTTGCAATCTAATGTAGGCTATTGAAAGCGTCTCCTTGCAGTCATCCGGTACGAATGGTTGCTCCAGCTTGAATTGCCGCGCCAATGGGGCAAACGGAAAGTCATGAGCTGATGTGGTACATTTCGATTTGCCCTTGTCTCTGCGTGCCCTGCTACAAGCTTCGTCTTCACAGGAGATGATTAGGCCCTTACTGCAGTAATGGTCTGCATGGGACGGGACATGGTAGCCATTTTGGCATGGCATGGCTCTGGTAGTGTTGGTAGCTCCGGCGCATCATGTGGTGCCTCTGGAACTGCTTGTACCTTCGGTGCTCCTAGGTAGGCGTCGAACGAGATGTCCTTCTTAGGCCATTGGATGAATGTGCCGATGGCATCCCCTAGTGTGACGATCTCGTCATTTGGGGGGATGTCCAGCGTGACGGCCTTGAAAATTTCATGTACACCATTGACATGGACCTTCACGTAGCCTGGCTCTAAAGTATGACCGTGCACTAATGCCCCTACACCGGATGCATACGCTTGTCCCCAAGCTGCATGCAAGGGAACAAAGCCGTTGGCAAGCGTCACTTGCAGATTGCATGGCGTGGGCACCTACATAAGGGTACATAAGTAATTAGCTAACACGTCCAACATTAAAAGTGTAGGTAAGGAGCATTGCAGACATGTTACCTAGGTGTCATCAGGAGGAAATCTGGCTTCATCCATGCCTGTCTCAAGGGCGGACGTGCAGCTTCTCCGATGGTTAGTTGGGCTGAACTGCACATGTGCTTCATGGGCTAGCACGTTCCGTGCCTGCCTCTCCTCAGCCACCCTTTGCTCCAGCCTTTCATTGAGGCTTCGTAGCTGATCATTGAACTGTGCTCTAAGCCTTTCCTCAACCCTTTCCTTAATGAGGGCTACTAGTTGTTCCTCACGCTCGGTTTTGCTTCTCTTCCTACTCTGGTATGTGGTCGAGTCCTGTGGGAATCCCAATTTCAAAGGAATGAAAACACCTAGGCCTCTGGTGCGACCTGGGTGCTCCTTGTTTCCCAAGATCGTAGAGAGCATGTCTTTTTCTCTGTTTAAAGTGAAAGAGCCCTGGGAAGATTCCGTGCTCAACGATGTTAGGCGTTGGGACACTTCCTCATCAGGGGGGTTTCCAAAGGACACACCGCCCGAAGAAGTGTGACGTGACCTCGCTCTTACCCTGTTTCGGACACGCGGGTCCACAATCGAGGCAAATGGCGACGTGACCTCCTTCTGGATTGCCTTGTCATCCTCCCTCGTCCATTGCACCATCTTACCCACGTACCCAGTTGAGCCGTGTCTGTGTGGGTGTGTATTTTTTGACTGGACGGTCTTGTGAACCGCACTTTGAAGCATGAACTCTTTTTTCGTCTTCAACTCAACAAATTGTCCCCAAATATCTTCAGACACGAACCCGTACTTTTGGAATGGAGTCATTTCCTTATTGACGTAATTAGCAACGAGGACGCTCTTGAAGTGCTTCGACGCCTTTCCCACCACTAGCAACACGTACCATCGCAGTGCAGGCATGGCGTCTTGTGGAAGCTCAAATGATGCGAATATTTCTATCACCAGGTTATCGCGCTCCTCATCTGTCAGTGTCTTCCATGATGGATAGGTGATGGGGACCTGTTCACGTCCAACGATCCCGCACATGGTCTAGAAAGCTGCCGTAGCCTTTGGAGGCACGGTAGGGGCCCTATCATGTGGATCGACTGTCGTGATGGTGTATCGGCTTTGAGGCCTTTTACTAAGCCCTCTTGCACTGCACCTATTTCTTTCTACGTTGGGCGCGTCATCAGATCCCTTCGGTTCCGAGGATTGAGGAGACGCCATCTTGTATGATGCAAGGTTAAGAGTAGGTAAGTTAAGAGAAGCAAATTTAAGAGAAGATTTTTAATGCCATCTTGTTGGAAAAGATGTGAGTATAAGAGCAAGATTTTATACATTATTCCATTTAACAATATGAAAGAGAATACACAATCCAATAACAGCCAAGATGTCATATATAGGATGATATCAAGCAGATTTATGTCATCCATAATATGAATCATGCTAGACTGTTGGAAAAGATGCGAGTATAAGAGCAAGATTTTATTCATTATTACTTATAAGTATATATATGAGAATACATAATCCACAAACAACCAACATGACATAAACAAGATGATATTAAACAAGTTTAAGCCATCCATTATATGAATTATGCCTTCTACCTCAAAGAGAGGAATTAATTTTGTTGTACTCTTAGATTTTAGGGTTTGGTTGAAGATAAGGAACTTCACTACAATAACAAATGGACTAGACTAATCAATTCAATAACTTAAGCCTTGAACCCTTACCACCTTAGCATGCACATGAATTGATTAAGTATTATTCACTGTTATAAAATCAATTTGTGTTCAGATCAGCTAGAAAATATCAATTTTATCCAAAATTAAAGATCTGATTAGACTAATAACAGAGCCAATATATGTTATAGGTTCAGATCAGTTCAAAGATCACTTAACAGAACAAATAGCAGTGCTCTAACAAGAGATTTCTATCAACAGAGACAACTTAGTTCAGATTAATATCAGTAAAATCAATTGACAACCAACTGGAAGAGACCTGACCACTAGCTAAATCAATCAACTAGTAGAATAATATAACTAGTTCAAATCAGATGATTCACTACACAAGTTAATGGTGTTCTGATCAGTAATTTGCCTAATGAACCGAATCTTTAATGATTTGTTCAGATCAATATCTACGAACTCTACCAACTGAACCAAGCAATGAACATACAGTGATATAATACCGATAGAATCAAAGCAAAAATAGAAATGAACACAAATTGAGTAGAACAGGGAATATAATCAATAATTTCATATAAGTCTAGCAATTCAAGGCTTAAATCATTTCATCAATTGTCATATTCATCTAGTAACCTGTAACATCCCAAAATTTGGTTTTTCAAAAATTTTACATCAATCTTATTTGATTAAAGAAGCTTAATTTAGAATTTTCTAAATCTAAAACAATTTAATGTGCCTTCTATGCGCATCAAGTAATTTAAAATTTAGTTTTTACAGTGTTCTTTGTATCTCAGGGAATTTTCCAAATTTGAGATTTGCTAAAAACTAATTAAAATTATTAATTTAAACATTTGAATGTTAATTGGATTTTTATTGGATTTTTAATTTGAAGTATTAATTGTTCGGGCAATTCTATATCCAAATTCCAATTCAAACCTTTCCTTTGAAATTCTATTTAAATTCAAAATTTGAATTTCCCTCGGTGTTCTAATTAACCTGGCATCCCTATCCTTCCGAAATTGGAGTTCAATCCTTTTCCGTCTGCAAAGCTAAAATTTCAAATTCTGGTTCTTATTCGAAATTTTACCCGAGTTCTAAAAGACTCTAAAAATCTTAAAATTCATAGAATTAGGTTCCAAATATTCTAAAATGATTTTGGGAATTTTTCCAAGATTTATAGAATCCATGTGGTATTTTATCTCTCGCGCTTTCATTAAATCCATTTTTATTCGTCCCGAAATTATCTAAATTCCAAAATTCATCCAAATCAGCGAAACCAATTTTATTGGGTTCCATTTTATTCATTACAATTTTCAGGACCTTTTTCGGTATTTTTAGATCTTGTTATCTATTTTATCTCGCGCGCTTTAAAATCCGCACTGTTCATCTTCCCCAAATGTACAGCACTGTTCAAGTCTCAACTTCATGTCCAGCTCCAACTTCAAACTTCTATATCTCACAATATACTGCACCAAATCAAGTGGGAGCTGAAGCATCGCGACGGCGTCGTAATGGAAAATAAATGCCCTGCCGTTACCCGTCCTCAATCCGAGCGAATCGGCCGCAATTAAGCGTTAATTACAATTTATTGCTCGGCCATTATCTCGGGCATCTCTTCACCTCACCGGACGTGCGAGTACTTGAAATGTGCGTATTGACGTTCCCTATTCCGTGCTCACCTTGCCCAGTTGATTCAATGTCGTTTCCCTTTCCAAAACTCGAGAAAACCCGACGCCCGGCATTCTCCAAAGATATCGGTGAGCCATCTTTTGCTCCGATGAGTTTCTGGGTAAACCAACCACGTCACTTTGTGCCTTTTGATTCTGTGATCACAACCATTCAATCGGATTTGATTTTCGTTGCAGTTTGACCCCGAATTTCGAGTTTGTTCGTTGTCGGTCGTCTCTCCGTTCGTCGTCGATTCCTCTCAAGCTGGTAATCCCCAATCAAATTATTTCTAGATATAGCCTAGTATGATCTTGCTCTACGCCGTGCTCTCGCTAGTTTTAGGAAATTTTGTGTTTTAATGTGATTTCGGGCACCATGCCATTCGGGTCATCTTGCTCGTCACCGGTCGTCCATGGCGCCGTTGCCCTAGGCCTCCCCGCCGTCGGCCATCGTGTCCATGGGCATCCCCTCACCTTGCCACCCCCACCCCACCCTTGGCGCCCTTCCCTCGCCGGGCCGCTGGCGCATCGCCGCTTATCGCCGAAACCAAGCTGCCGCCGCGCCGCCTTTTCACGCCATCCTGGCCTCGTCCGACTGCCCAGCATGCCTCCTCACATCGCCGCGCCCCTCCTGCGCCTCCCGGCTGGTTCCCCATGCCGCCCCCTCGCCGGCGCACCGTGCAGCCGCACCGCCGCATCGCCCCGAACGTCGCTAAACGTCGGCCTGTTTTGGCGTCGCGTTTCTTATCGGCTCATCAAATTTTTGGTGATCCACCTATGTCACGGCGGGCTCTATGGTACCCTATATCTCCCTTTCAAATTTCGTGCAATTTGGTTCATGGAATCAAAAGTTATAGCCGTTCCAATCTCTAATCGTGTTTCTGCCCGTTCTCCCTCGTTTTTGCGAGTTTGACCATTAAATTTATTGTGTAGACTCCTGGTGATGTCCCCTACATGGTGCTCACCCTAAACCACAGTTTTGAACTCGTGAGTTTATGCAGAAAATTCTTTTCTCCGATCAGACTGCGTTGCAGACGGCAGAAAACTTCATTGCGCGTTCCCCGTTGATTCAGAAGGTAAAACTCGGATCCATTTATGTCATATTGTGCCAAATATTCCCAGATAGCTCTCTGTAAAATTTGGTTAGGTTTCATCTATTATTTTAATAGTTATGACCGTTTGATCTATTAGCTCCGGGTGCCGTTCATCGGCAGTTTGTGATCAATCCGGTGGGTCGCCGCCAAATCCACCTATACTGTTGAGTTCGTCTCATCGCGTTCTACGCGATGGACATTTCCCCTTTGCTGTTGCATCTACCAAAATTCTTTTTATTCGTCGGTCGCTGCCGCGCGTCGTCTTGTGCCGCCAACCATTTTGGTTTGACGTGGTCAGGCCATTGTGTCCAGTAGACCATTATCCCCTATTTTATCCATCGGAGAAGTTCAATTGATTTCTGGTTGCCGTCAAAGCCATGTTCTAGAATCTAACCGTCGTCTTTTCAACCTAGCCCTCTGTTATCCTTTCGCGTCTCGGTTAGCCATCCTTGGTAGCATTCTATCGCTGCTATGTCGTTGCACCGACGGTCGCCACCTTGTTATTTCATGAGCGTCCCGTCATCGCTTCGCCTTCGCCGTTAACGTTTCGCCGTTAATGTTCCATCGTTAACGTTCCGCCGTTAACGTTTTGTCGTTAACGTTTCGCCGTTAATGTTCCATCGTTAACGTTCCGCTGTTAACGTTTCGTCGTTAACGACCCGCCGTTAACACTTTGCTCTCATCACATGTGTGCATGCAAGTAAAGGCCCTAGTGCGATGTCATCATCTTTTCTATCGCCTTGATGTGATCTAGCCCTATCACCTTGAGTTTAGCACCGTCTTATTATCATCTCCGTCTTGTCATCATCGAGCTTTTTCATCGATGTATGATTGAACCCCATATTGAATCGCAGTGGATGTTGATCCCACTTATCCTTGTCTTATCTTTGAAAATCTAATCTGCCATTGATTGGGAAATCATTCATGGACTTGGTTGATACACCATTGCCCATATGTCAATATCTGTCCAATCGAGTTAATTAATCTCGAACGATATTCCCTGGAATATACTCCGTTCTTTCCTAATTATCAGTCATAACCTTCTCGATAAATCTTCTGAAAGCCTGTTCTCTTTCATCCAATCTTTGATTAAATCTATTCAAGTTCCTAAATTCAATCCCTTTCATTCAGTACCAATCTAATCTTAATTTGGAGTTTATTTGAATTGCCTTTTGAGATTTGTTGTATTTGTGCTTCTTTGTCGTTAGACGTGTCATCCAGAAGTTACCCGAAGTAGCTGAAGGATGAGGAAGTCGAAGCATTCGATTGAAGAGCGAAAGGTTGAGGAAGTCGAAGATCAATTTAAAAGAGTAAAGAGCAGTTTATAGCAAGTGCCAGGCAAGTTGTGCTTTGATCATATTGCTCCCAGTTTTACAAATTTACTTTGATTCAAATTATTGCATGCTAGTTCAAGAATAAATGATTTAAATTAATTTGGGATTAGTTATTCAATCCAATTGCTAATATCACCTTGCCATGATTATTTGTATACCATAATTCATTTGTCACCCTAAGATGGTTGATTATTAGTTGGTTGTTATTACTTACCAACGTGTGTTGGTTAGACCGTGTATAATCGCTTAGTCATGCCACGCAACTCATGTCTTTTGAAAATAAAAGGATAATACTGATTATTGGATTATGAAATGTGTTTGTGAAATGGTGTGACGTGTTGCCACACGATGATGTTGATATGTGGAACCAGTGTGGTTCTACATGGATGTTGAGTTGTTGTTGGCATTGTGTTGCGCAATAATCAACTGGGATGGTAAAATGATTTAGACTAGGGTAAGTGGCAAGTGGCTTATGCCTGGTGGGCCATTGTGGCATTTAGGAGGGTTGAGTGATGTAAGGGCTGTGTGCCAATTTTGAGAGAAGGATGTCTTACCTTGGTCAGTTAAGGACTTCACCTTGCAAGCCTTTGACCTGAGTCACTCGTACAACCACATGTCTGAATGGGAAGACCTAGTTTAGTAGGATTCTGATATCTCACCTTTGATACCTCGGGGTGGCGATTACACGAGGGTAATCAGATGGGGAGCGTACTGTCTTTGCGGCTTGGAACCCTATCCAACGGTGTTAAATCGGTCCTATACTTGCTCGGTGTGGGAAGTGATAGTGAAGGCAACCCGAGAGGTTCCTAGGTTGAGCTAGAAGTTTCTGAAAGGCTTTGTTATGATCGCTCATTCGCATACTCTTGTATGGCGATTCACGGCTGACGTGGTGAGTTGATTATATCTTGTGGGTAAAGTGTACAACCTTTGCAAAGTGTAAAAACTATTCGAATAGCCGTGTCCGCGGTATTGGACATTACTCGGGGATTACAGTCAAGGGTTAGATTTTGATAAAAATGAGGTTGGGAATGTGGACAATGTGATATGGAAATTGGTTAAGGAAGAGAAATGCTTTACTTGAGAATGATTACGAAATTTATTATGGGTATTACCTGTTTTACTGCTTTTCAATCTATTTATGATATTCATTTGGAAATGTTGTTTTATGCAAAATAGCCAATTCAGCCATTTAATTGGAATAAGCTGTGCATATAGTTATTTAGACTTGCATTCTGTGCACGACTTGTTGAGTACGGTTGTGTACTCACCCTTGCTATAACAAAACATCACCAGTTGAGGAGAAGTCTTTGTCTTGAAGAAGGAGAAGTTACGCAAGAAGGAATATCTAGGAGTTGAACCTTGTCAAATGCCTATGGTATTTTGATGGGATTCACCGACGTTCTTCGTTCCGCTGCTGTTCGTTTTACTCTGAGTTGAAGCCATCTAGGCTTCATAATTGTAAGTTGACTTTAAGGTTGTTCAACATGTTATATTAATAGATGAATACTTTATTTATTATTTCGTTGTGTATGATTGTGATATTCATCTTTGTTAATTGTGGGCACTAGCTACTGATCCTGGGACTAGTGCTGAAAACACAGAGGGTTTCCGGTTTGCGAATTCGGGTCCCGACATAACCCTAATTTCATAACAGGGCAACACTAGTATATCAGCCAGCAAGAATCAAGTGCAGAACCGAAAATACTCATAGAGAGAATAGCACTCAAAGCTATTCAGAAGAAGGGCTTTCTAGACAAACTATACAAGTCCAGATCAATATGCTAGCAATCTCACTAACCAAACAGGCACACAAATTCAAATCAGTAACAAAACTACTAATTGAATCAAGTTTCAGATTTACTAGCAAATTGAACAGCTAACCAGGTTAGTGCAGAGAAATAACCAGAAAAGGAATTAATTCAAGTAATCTACCAGTTCAAGGCCTAGTTCATTTCATTAACTGTCATATTCATCAAGAACACAATGTTCTAGTCATCACAATACCCATTATCATCATGGAGCAAGCAATGCAACAAAAAAACGAAGGGGGGAGGGAGGAGGGCACCCCTGATAGAGAGGGGAGACACCACCCAGGAGGAGGGGAGACACCACCGTGGGGGAGGGCGCCGCCGATGGAGGAGACCACGGCCAAGGGAGGCGCCACCGAGAGAGGAGACCGCGGCCTAGGGGGGAGTGCGCCGCCGACGGGGGAGGGCGTCACGGAGGGAGAGGGGTTCGCGATAGCTAGGATTGCAATAAACTAAGTGTGCGCGGGACTTGGTGAAATGGCAAGCGCGAGATTTATTGGGTGGTGCGGGAAGACCATCCTAGACGGTTCTGGGATTGAACCGTCTGGGATAGAGACATCCCAGATGGTTCAATTGGAGAACCGTCTAGGTAAACAAGTTTATCCTAGATGGTTCTGGGATTGAACCGTCTGGGATAGAGTCATCCCAGATGGTTCAATCGTAGAACTGTCTAAGTAAACATGTTTATCCCAGACAGTTCTGGGATTGAACCATCTGTGATGACTTTATCCTAGACTGTTCAATCCCAGAACCGTTTGGGATGGGCCATTGTATTATTTTTTTGTCGTGCAAACATATATGTTATGTATACACCTGCTTAATTTTAATTAATACATCTCAGTAATTAATACATGTCATTAATTAATTATAATACAGGAACACTTGGTATATACATGAAGTCCTCGTCACAACACTTGCTTATTCTTTTATACAAAAATTAGCCCTTCGCGATGATCAACACGTGTGTAGCTTGCTTCCTCAGGTTGGACTTCCTGGATTGTGACGCCAGTACCAATAGGAGGCAACTTGTCGAACTGATTGTATTCTTCCTCATCTACCACATTCTCGACTCTGACAATCCTCCTTTTTCCCTAAAGAACGACGTGGCGCTGCTTGTTGGATGGGTCGGTTATATAGAAGACTTGAATAACTTGGTTGGTAAGAACGAATGGTTCCTCTTGGTATCCAACACGTTCGAGGTCCACAGTTGTGATGCCATACTTGTCAACCTTCACGTGCAGTAGGTTAACCAAACGGCACCGAAATAAGGGGATCTTGAATAGCACATAGTCGAGCTCCCAAATTTCCTTAATGAACCCATAATATGAGCTCCTCATCGATCCAACGGTATTCAGCGCATCAATGCGAACACCGCTATTCTAGTTTGTGCTCTTCATGTCCTGATCTCTCGTATAAATTTATACCCATTTAAGTTATATCCTTTCCATGTTACAACCGTAAAAACTGGCCCTTTTGCCAACCATGTCAGCGTCTCACCTGACGTGCTTCCAGTAATGGGTTGTCGCTCCTTGAACTATCTATTGAACTGAAGGTTATGCTGTCTGATGATCCAGTACTCCTGCCGCGCTAGATTCTCTTGCCGTAGCTAATTCTTGTGCTCGTCGATATACGGAACGACAACCATGTGTTGCAAAATTATGAAATGGGCTTTCGCGCACGCAACTGGATTAGGTGTGATTGCTTTCCTTCCGATGGTCCTGATGCCCTGGAGCCTCCCCTCATGGCGGGATCGAGGCATACCTATCGGTTCAACCTGAGCCATATAATCCATGCAGAATTCGACGACCTCTTCAGTTGCATAACCTTTGATAATGCTACCCTCCGGTCGAGATCGATTCCATACGTAGGACTTGAGAATTCTCATGTACCTCTCGAACGGGTACATGCTATGTAGGAACATAGACCCACACATCTTTATCTCCCTCACAAGGTGAATAATAAGATGGACCATGATATTGAAAAACGACGGAGGGAAATACATCTCAAGATTACATAGAGTCATTACCACCACGGCCTGCAGAGCATCAAGTCCTTCGGGATTGATGACCTTCTGAGCAATTGTGTTAAAGAAATAACACATCCTTGTGATTGTCTCCCGAACCTTGGTCGGTAAAATACTTCTAATTTCCACAAAGAGCATCTGTGTCATAAGAACATGGCAATCATGGGACTTCATGCTAGTTAAACTCAAATCGTGCATCGAAATAAGTCTCTTCATGTTGGATGAGTAACCGGACGGAACTTTCACACCATGCAAATACTAGCACAATTCGGTTCTCTCGGCCTTGGACAGAGTGTAACAAGCAGGCTCGCAGTATGTTCGGTCTTTATCAGTCTCTTTCGGTGCTAACTCAGGTCTGATGCCTATATCGACCAAGTCAAGTCGTGCATTCATACCGTCCTTTGTTTTACCCTTAATGTTCAGTAAGAGACCAATCGAGCTATCATAGACATTCTTCTCTACGTGCATCACGTCAATGCAGTGCCAAACTTCTAGGTGCTCCCAATAAGGTAGGTCACAAAATATTGATCTCTTCTTCCACATGCTCTTCTCACGGGTCCTCGATTTACGTCCCTTTCCTAGCACAACATCCAACTTCTTAACCATATCATGAATGTATGTCCTGCTTAAAGGCTTTGGAGCTAAAACGTCTTCGGTGGTGCCGTTGAATTATTTCTTTATCTTGCGGTATGGGTGATTTCTCCCAAGGAACCTACGATGACTCATGTACATGATTTGCATGAGTGATTCAGCCAAACACTCTTGGTGTCATCCAAGCAGTAAGTACATACTTTGGTTCCTTTTGTACTCTGCCCCGACAGGTTAGTAAGGGCAGGATAATCATTTACGGTGCAGAACAACAGGCAGCGCAAAGTGAAGTACTCTCGTTTGTGAGCATCTCATACCTATACCCCAGAAGCCCACAATGTGTTGAGATCTTCCACCAATGGTGCTAAGTACACATCAATATCATTCCTAGATTGCTTCGGGCCTTCGATGAGTACAGACATCAATATATACTTTCACTTTATACACAACCAAGGAGGAAGGTTGTACACACACAGATTTACAGGCTAAGTGCTATGACGGCTGCTCATGTTACTGAAAGGATTCATTCCATCTGTACTCAATCCGAAACTTATATTCCTCGGATCTGCTGTGAATTCTTCAAACCTCCTATCGATGTTTCTCCACTGCGTCGAATCAGCAGGATGCGTAGTCATTCCATCGTTCTTACGCTCATCCGAGTGCCATCGAAGCAATTTTGCTTCTTTTGGGTTTGCAAACAAACGCTTCAAACGGGGAATTATAGGTAGATACCACGCCACCTTAGCGGGAGGTCCTTCCTTCACTTCCATGCCCTCGTCGTCATCATCCGATCTATCTTTACGCTTGTACCTAGATGCATTGCACACCGAACATACATGCAAGTTTACGTACTGTTTACGGTACAGGATACAGTCATTTGGACAGGCATGTATTCTTTCTACTTCCATTCCCAAGGGACAAAGAACCTTTTTGGCTTTGTAGGTGGTTGTGGGCAACTCGTTTCCCTCCGGAGGCATATCCACTAACAGACCTAACAGCGTTGTGAAACTCTTGTCAGACGAACTATTGCTTGCTTTTAAATTCAGCAGTTCCAATACGGACGACAACCTTGTGTATTTGGACTTGCAACCTAGGAACAAAGGTTTCTCCGAGTCGTCCATCAAGCTTTGGAATTTTACATACTCCTGCTCATCACGGTTTCCTTCTGTATCCTGTAGCATCTGATCTAGATTGTATCGAATGTATATTCGATATCATCTGGAGTATCGTTGACTTCGTTGACGATATTTAGAGTATCGTTGACTTCATCCACGATGGTAGTACTACTTGGTCCCTGTGTAATCTGCTCTTCACCGTGACTGGTCCAATATGTATACCCCCTTTTGAAACCCCATAGAATCAAGTGTGCTTCAATTTGCGTTGGGTTTCGAAACATACGGAGATTCTCATAGTCAATGCATGGACAAGGCATAAATTCCACCCCCTTGTTCGACATATATTCCTCTATAGCTCTTCTAAAAGTGGAGACACCATTAATGTACTCTGCGCTCGCACGGTTCTCAGCGTACATCCAGTTTCGGTCAATCTACATTACACATGTAACAATAGGTGTTAAATGACGAATTTAGATCAAAATGTACAAATGGATCTGCACAAGGTATAACAAATGTTTCTACTTTACATCACAAAGAACAAATTAACCAGCTTCATTTCCCTCTTCACCAAGATAAATATTAAATATAATGCAAATTTGGACCAATTCAGATTAGAAGCAATTACTAACCTTGGATGACCAAGAGCACAAGGATATTCAATTAAATCTTCAAATCTAGGGTCTCTTTCACCACAACACCTCTTACTCACAGCCACCTTAGAAATATCGAGGAAAACCTAAAAATACAGAGGCGGTCGAGGCTCTCTGACTTTTACAGGTAACAGATATCATCACAAATGGTTTTATATACAAACCGTCTGCGATGTAATGACATCGTAGACGGTTTGTATATAAAACCGTCTGCGATGTCATCACATCATAGACAGTTTGTAGATAAAACCGTCTGCTCTATGATGGCGTCATCACAGACGGTTTATGGATAAAACCATCTGCGATTGCCCATCATAAATGGTTTTATCTACAATCCATCCATGTTGTTCCTTCGTCTTCCCAATACAGTCGCGCGCAATCTTTTGATCGAGTTCATCATTTCGTCTTCCCAATGCAATCCCGCACAGTCTTTTGATCGAGTTAATCGTTTCGTCTTCCCAATGCAGATGCTCGCAGTCTTTTGAGATTATCGTTTTGTCTTTCCAATGCAAACGTGCGCAGTCTTTCTAGTGATCGATTCGTCTTCCCAATGCAGACGGCGTTTCGTTTCCCTAATGTAGATCATTAATTCCAGGCGGTCTTTCGCCTTTCCAATGCAATTCCATGCCTATAAGAATAGCTCCTCCTCCACCGCCTCTATAGCAGAAAATATCCTCTCCGCCACCGCCGCCATGAGCAACCCAAACAGCTCCTCCTACGGCTCCTCTCGATGGCTCCACCTCGACGCCGCCTCCCGCCAAGGCGTAAACGTCTGACGCCTCCTCCTCCGATGGCATTTAAAGCTACGACTCATCGGAGGGATATCATAACGGCTGGGAGCTGGAGGATGACCCAGACCGAACCGGCTCGAGCGAGGATTCGGACGACCGCAACGAGGACTCTGCCGACTCCGACACCCCTCCGACCTCCTCCTCCTCCTCCCCCGACGACGACGAGTAGTCTTTTTTAGTTAAAGTACTTTTGTGCGTAGTCTTTTGTAATGCTTTTTCATATATATAATGCAATCTAGTTCTCAAAATCATCAAAAACTTTTGTAATGATCTTCTTATATATATAATGCAATCTAGTTCTCAATCCAATAGTCTTTTTTGTAAGGCGTGCATTTGCTGTTTTCAATTGATGATCACAGACGATTCGTGGATAAACACGTCTGTGATGAGGCAATATCACAGACTGTTTTATCCACAAACCGTCTGTGAAGTTATACCTATCATCATAGTCGGCTTGTCGATAAAACCGTCTGTGATATTTCCCTCATCACAGCCGGTTGTATCCATAAACCGACTGTGAACTTCTCCCTTTCATCACAAACGGTTCGTTTTTCAAACCGTCTGTGATAATCAGACATCGCAGAACAGTTGCAGCCATAAACCATCTGCGATGTACCTGAAACACATCACAAGAGGTTTGTCCCTCAAACCGTTTGTGATGATGTGTCTAATATAGCCCCTTTTGTAGTAGTGAGTAATATATCACTGCCACTTCTATCTCTAAATCCGGCAGTGATATCGCTGCCATTTCCCTCACAAATCATGTTATCACTGCCGTTATACTGTTGAACTGGCAGTAATACATCACTGCCAGTTCTATCTCTAAACCCGGTAGTGATATTGCTGTCGTTCGTGCGCGAAAAATATACTGTTCTTATCACTGCCGGTTGAATTTAGAACTGGCAGTGATAAGATTATCACTGCCGGCTCAGGCCTACCACTACAGGAAACGACATTATTTTTGTCAGCCAAAAACCGACGAAAATAAAAGAAAAACTGACAAAAATAGTTGTTTTCGTCGGCAAACCGACAAAAATACATTGACGAAAATAGTAGCATTTTAAAAGAATCGACAAACAATACATATATTTTCGCTGCCAATACACCGATTTAAAATAAGGTCCGTCAACCAGACTAAATCATGACGGTGACGTGGTTTAACTATTTTCGCTTACGTAAAATCGACGAAAGTACTCGCCATGTCAGCAAATATATTTTCGTCGATCTAGACCGACGAAAATACGCGCCATGTCAGCATGGCTATTTTCGTCGGCCGAGACCGACGAAAATACTTTTGTAAATTTAAAAAAAATACAGAAAATTATAAAAATCCAAGAAAATTCACAGAAATTCACTGCACGCATATAATTTAGAGAAAAATTCCACAAAAATTGTAGAAAATTCTAACAACCATAAAGTCTCTATTACAAGTTCATTACAGACATTCTAACAACCATAGAGTCCCGCCCAACCTGTTGCTAATTACCTTAAACAAAAACTTTTTGCTATTGATCATACGTCCAGATCTTTGCTAATTGCTACAAGATTCGATGATAAATTTAGGATCGAGTTGTAAACTGATATATATCCAATGTCAAGCATACGCTCTTTCTCACACATATATTCCCAGGCCAACTTCTTTCGGATCAGTCTCTACCATCCTGGAAGGCCTGTCAATCCAAGTGACAGAATATGTTAACCTAAAATACACAATATTAGCTCAACTATCTAGGTGCTGAAATTAGGCAGAGAGGAAATCACTTGTTCATCACGAAGTTTGTTGTTCCTTGAGATGCACGCTCAAGAAGCAGTTTCCTTCAATTGCTACTCCCTCTGGCTGCATTATGAAGGAATGAGATGGTATTAGAAAGGCTAAAAGAATCTCTTTTGTCAACTACTGCATTATTTTTCGTTCCATTGGAGCAGCACTCACCTCTTCTGGAAGCCAAACGCCTGGTTGTGTGTTGCCCTCGAGAACCGCTAAAACAAATGCAGCTATCGCATAGCCCACGGATCTAAAAATCCAATTTAATATGCTTATAGATGCAATGCTAACCGGAACAGTTTTGGCCACTGCTAAAAACTGAATAGCACAACAGAACTTCTCAAATGAATCATACAGTAAGAATTGTCCCAAATTCAAGTATAAATTTCTGGGATTTAGGGAGGCTATGAGTTCTAACTAGAACATCTGCTGAAATTAGTGTTGTAAGAGAATATGAAGAAAACTAGAAGGTATTGCATAAAAAGCTGCATTATTTCAAGCATTAATTAAGGACAAATGAAGAAATCTGATTAAGTACGTATTCTCTCAGCTTTAAATAAGCATGGATTTTGTTTTGGTTCTTCTGAACCGTTGCAGCTTCTTGGTTTCTATTAATGGAAATCAGAGATCTTCCATTCCAAAAAGAAGGAAAGACGTTTTTACACCAAAGGAAACTCTTGAACATAGAATATAATTTTGAGACTGCTCTGATTGGACAAGATTAGTGTGAAGCTTTGTACGAACTACAAGTAAATAATCTAATAGTTGGTGATAAACAATGGTGATGACCAATTAGGTATTGGATTTTGAGAATGCTTAATTGTTCATGGAGAAGCCTGTACTTACATAGATAGCTTTCTATGAGTAAACAATCCAATAGTATTCTTGCCATTTGAACATTCCAAGTCTATCTGCACAGATTGATCAAAACAATGGTCACTGGCAGCTGTACATGCTACTGTTGGACACAGCTTGAGTAGAATTTAGTATGCTGTTACTCTGAGCACAATTTGAATGGAACTAGTATTTCTGAAAATAGAGGTAAGTAAAATACGTACTCTCATGGAGACAGTTCTCCTGCAATACCATCTATGGCTCGAACAAAAGGATCAACAAACTGAACCAAATTTAGAACCTTATTTGTATCCCTCAAAAACTCCTGAAAAATATGTAATTGAAGTCAGGTATACAATAAACACCAACTGACCAACTTCATTAGGAATATTATCCTATTTTCAAGATTTTAGCCCACTTCAAGCAAACCATGTGGTCTAACAGTAATACAAGTATTGGTAAATTACTCTAATTGCAGCAAAATAAATGATAATAGTTGTTTGCAACTTCTATTATCTTTTAGAAACTGTAATTTGGCTGTAAATTACTTCCATTCTTGGATACAATTTCCCTTAATACTAGAATGAGAAGAAAGAGAAAGGCAAAGTCAGCAAGTATATATCGTTATGCATAACCTGGAACAGCGGTAGTGTATCTCACCCTCCAGTATACTCGGCATGATAGGTCAAACGACAACCTTCAACCATAGAGCCAGCTAGCTCAAGTGATCGACATGTAGGTGGTCCTGCAAACAAGTAAAATATGAAAGGATGTTGGTCCATTAAATATATACTCAGTGCTATTACATCAAGTGAAAACAAATGCACATGTGCACATTGCCACACACGCTAAAGAAAAATACTTATTGCAAGAGATCAAATTGTCAGATCATGTACCAGGTATGCATTTGAAAGAAAACAAACTTCCCAATAGCTTCCTTAATTTGTAGCGCAGTATTGTAGCAAACCTTAAATGACTTCTGGAGAGGCACGCCACGTGTCCTATTTTCGTCGGCCTAGACCGACGAAAATAGGCAAAAAAATTTTGAAATTTCCCTGGTGCGATAACTCAAGTATTTTCTTCGGCTTTTTAACATATACCGACGAAAATAAATATAACTTCGTCAGTTCCTGTGGGCCGATGAAAATATTAAGTTATTTACGTCGGCCTATTTTTGGCCAACGAAAAAAATGTGGGCCGACGAAAATACTGTCGTTTCCTGTAGTGTACCGGCAGTGATAAGGTGTCGCGGATGAACCAGTCTATAGTGGTGTTAGCTCCATTGTCAAATAGCGTCGACACTTTTCTCCTACTGATTCTTTCAATAGTCAAAGCATGCTTTGTCCAATGTTCTCATCGTCATGATCGTAATATATATCTACACAAGCTTGCAGGGGTCAAGAGAAGAAGCTCCCTCTTGAATTATGTCGTAATACAAAAAAAAAATCCCATGGCCCGTTTGGAATGTGAGAAACTCGTAGTAACGCCATATGAATAACATCGTTTGTTATGAATTTACATCCAATTGGCCTGGATGTATGTATGCAACAGACGTTCAAGAGTTTCCTTTAGCTCGTCTTTCTCGGTGTACTGGTGCACATCAAGATTGTCATTATTAGGATCCTAGGTGGGAACATTTTTGTGTTGACATGGACGTAGCATCGTACCTAGAAAATTGTGATCATGGAGATCATAAGGCCTGGGCCACAATTTTTTGCAACATTTTATTTTAACACATGCAATATCTGTTTACTGTGCCGTATTTCTACTGATGTTGAAGAAAAATATTGCACGCGTTGAAAAAAATGTTGCATATATAGAGAAAAAATATTGTAACACGTCCGAAAATATCGGACGTCCGAGCTGAAGTCATTCTAATTTTTTTTTTATGGTCGGTAAGATCATGATCATCAGAATTGTATATATGATCCTGCACTATCCTACGTACGACACAGATCGAAATCCTGGCATCGTTGGCATGCAGGACTTTTAAATTTTGACCACTGTACACATACAAAAGATGTGTCTAATCAACTCGCCACCTGAAAATAACGCAAGCAATATCAAAAGCACCTCCGTATAATTATGTCATGACTCCAAAGTGCGTCTTAGAAAAGTAAAATGTCCGAAACGATACACATGTAAATCTCTGGAAAATGATCTGGCAATGGGATCCACAGGAGAGTATAAGCTATCCAATATAAAAAGCACAAAATAAAGACGGCGTAGCGTGTGAGGGTCGGCCTTGCCATGTACAGCACATGACACTACTGACAAAAGTCTGGAACTGATAGTATCTCTCTGTCAACTACTTTAACCGTAAGTCCATATATAACCACCAATTTGTTTAATTTTCTTGACCTAATTACAGTACCAAGGATCTTCTATTTGGTCTCTCAGTTGCCCAACAACCTGAGAATTGTTGTGAGATACCCTCATGCGTGCATGGGCCATGCGTCCATTGTATACCCAGTCCACCCACCTACAAGATCTGGTCCATTTTACCAATCGTTAGTCCACTTGAAGCTTCCTTTGGCCTAACTAACATGAGAATAAAGAACAAATGTGCAGAAGAAAAGCTAGGACAAAAGAGAGAGAGAGAGAGAGAGAGAGAGAGAGAAAATAAGGGGGTGGGGGGGAAGCTAGCTTTGGTTCTTAAACCCTGTTGATGGGGAATAAATATGTTAATTAGGATCAAATAAGTTTTGAAATAATTAACCTTTCCTTATGTGTCTGAATTTTTTTAAAATAATTCAGGCCATATCAACTTGAATGTGTAAATGTTGAGACAATGACCGTGGGATAGGGATTATTATGCGCAAAATGTTTTTATAGTATTTAGTATATATAGGGCTAGCAACTAAGATATGATAGGATCAAATCCTAAAAAATCCACAAAAAAGGATTGCGTAACATGTAGGGACTTGAAGTCTTGAACCGTGACCTTTAGCCACACGACATGTTACATATATATGTACTCCTTGCAATAGCCACCGGTTGGCCTATCTTCTAGACGAACATTTAACAGATCATAGACTAAACAAGTTTAGCATCAATATTGATTGTCTCTCTCTTTTATGTTGTTATTTTAGTGCTGCTGTCGGGTTCTCTGCTTTTTGTTCTGTTGCAACTCTTTTGTAGGTCGTTTAGGCTTCGGCCTTGTAGCAAACTCTTTCTTTCTCTCTAATTTAATTGAGACAGCATCTGCCCATCGTGTTAAAAATATATACAAAACAAATCTCACTTGCCATTATAATTGAGTGAGTGAAAGTTCATACAGTTTTTAGTTGAACATATTGATGTGCATATAGTGATAAAACTTTAGGTTGTCACACAAGAAATTGCTTGCAACCTCAAAATATATCATCTTTATCTCCATTTTGTATTTTCTATTGCTGTAATTACGAGTAACAATAATTAGAACTTAAGTGGATCACATAAAAGTAATCAAAAGATGTACTGAAAAATATAAGGCATATGCTTTCATGTGAATCATGATTAATTGAAGAACGGAAATTTAATAATTAAAGGTCGCATGCTTTTGTTTAATTAGTACATCAGACATGAATTATTTCAGCGCAAGGAGTACTATTCAGTGGATGAACACCATCTTGATGTGCCTATAAAAAAGAGAGAAACATATTGATATGCCTATCTAAATAGCTTTATTATCACAGTTAAGTACTCCTTGCAACATAAAGAGTAAAGGGTAATGATTAGCTTTAATTAAAAGTGAATAGTATATGGAAAGGAAAGCAAAAGCAAAAAGTCCTGAGCTTCATAACTCTTTTCTGGATTTTATTCTGTCTTGTGCTTCTTTTAAATGTTTCAATACCTGCAGGGTGAATGTTCTATGAAAATGACCGGGCTATTTTTTCAACTGCCTGAAAATTAGGCGTGGAAGTTTTCCAGAATGAGAGAGAAAGAGAGAGAGACAGAGAGAGAGAGACAGAGAGTATTATATATCTCAACAAAATTTGAGAGATATGAAAAAGCCAAATACTTGATTAGTGAATAATAATTCCTTAAGGATATATCCCTATAGGAAGGGATAGATTGAAAGCCATCACTCCAATAGAAAAAATTTAAAACTACTTTATTTAAGCATCAAATCAACAAGAAAAATTCCTTAAAAACTTAGCAACATCCGTTTAATATATCAAGTTCAAATTCAATTTATGCTAGAAGAAATGAAGAAGAGAAATCCTGACAAACTATAAGTTAAAAGAAAATGGAGAAGTTTAACATCCCAGAAATTTAAATAAAATAATAATAGAAATTTTAAATTTTTAATATTTTTATCTCTGAATTTTTCTGGTATTATTGATTTATCTTGGATTCTTGCTGTAAAGAAAAATCATTTAAGTGGAATTAGTAAAAGGGTAAAAGTAAAAAGTAAAAGTAAATATCAGAAAAAATGTACAAAAATTATATTAAAATTTGAGGCATCTCAAGATACCTTTATCTGCAGTCAAAATAAATTTAAATTCATTAATTAATGAAGAGAAGTGTGAATTGAGTGATTTTGACTGAAAACAGTGAACTATCTTAATTTTTTAAAAATATTCGAAGCATATCTTAGGATGAAAATTTTACCATGCCTTTCGCAGAGTAATATTAACCAATGGTAAAAATATTAAAAATTAATATTCTCATATATTTCCTTTTAAAATTCAAAAATAGAGAATAAGAAAAATCTGGAAATTTCAATGTCAGAATTATTAGAAAACAAATTGCAAGACCTCAATCTGAAATTTTTACACAGAAATACTTAGAACATAATAAATACTCTCAAAAATTTACCAAAATTCTTGACCTTATTTTTACCCTCATAAAAGAAAAACAGAAAAGAATAAATTGCACATTTTTCCTTGTCAGAATTAATAGAATTTTTCTACAAAATATCTTAATGCAAAAAATTTATTGGATAGTAATCCTTATCTCAGGACCTCAGTCAAAAAGTTTGAAAATTTTTCAACATGATTTGATAGACATTTAAATGCTTAGCACGTGCTGTCTAGAGACCTTATCGCACTGTCTCCCTTTGCCTTCCGCTTACATGTGGGCCCCTCCCCTTTTTTTTGGGACCCGCTGGTCATGGGGAAACAAATCCCTTACCCCTCCATCACAGCCAGCTAGGCCCGGTCCCCACGAGTCAGCCGCCCGACTCCCTTCCTCTCTTACTCTGTCTTCTTCCTCAGCCATGCATGCTGCCGAATCCCGACCCTAACACGGCAGCCTGTGCGATCTGATCTCGCTGCCACAGTGACTCCATCAAGTCAGGGCACAGGGAAGCAGCGCTGAAAACCCCTTCGCGTTCTCACCTAGTATCCGCTTCGCTGGATCACCTCCGCTGCCATCTGTGAGCCGCGCCAGTGCAAACAAGGAACCAACTTGAACGGGCTGCCGTGGCAAGCGAATGCAGCGTCTAGTCTCGATCTCCACTAGCGCTAGTTAATGGCAATGAGACAGAAATCATGCCCTGCCTTCTCATCAGTGCCAGACCGCACCGTGCATCAGCCTTTGACCTCGCAGAAGCTCGTACCATTTCTTCTTTTCCCAAGCCACAAGAAAGAAACCAGCACTCTTTTGCCACCGCCCGATCTAACTCTATAAACCGACTCCCTGCTCTTCATAGCAACCATCCTACTTCACTGAGTCTTCCTGATCAAGGTTTTACTCATTACTGTGCCCAAAACATCATCAAACCCGTTCAACATTGAAAAACAGTGAAAAGGGGAGAATCTGAAATTTCATCGCCTTGGTTAGTCTTAACTTGATTCAAGTTATACTTAGCCTCCTGATCATCTAAGAACCAAGTACCATCTGTTGGATAATAATCTTGACATATTTAGCTAGAGTTTGTATTAAGAAAGTTTAGTTTGGAAAGTATTTTTCAGACTCCGAGTAGTACTCTGATTTGTAGCCGAGTCGGCCGTGGAGTCCGGTCTTTGTGCGTGAAAATAGCCTTTATAAGGCGTAGTAAGCCCTGTAAGCAAAATAAGATGAGAAGAAGCAATGTAATCAGAAAAGAGCCCGTAGCTTGTTGGTCTGTGCTGCTCTGGTGAATAAAGAGATTGAGAGTTCGAGTCTCCAGGTTACGAAGCTTTTAGTTGTTTTTTTTGTTTCTTTTAATTTTTGTTCCAACAATTGGTATCAGAGCCAGATTCTAGATCTGTTGCCCGAGGCCATGGCGAAGAAGAGTTCCGCTATATCGCTGCATTATCCGATGCTTTCGAAGAGCAATTATGCAGCATGGGCAATCAAGATAAAGGTGTACCTGAGGGCTCAAGGATTGTGGGACGCGATCGTGGACGGCAAAATCGATGAGCACAAGGATTAGATGGCTTTGGCGGCCATCTACGGAGGCATCCCCGAGGAAACGCTCTTCCTACTGGCCGAAAAGGAGATGGCCAAAGATGCGTGGGAGGCGTTGAAGACGATGCACGTTGGCGCCGATGGTTGAAGAGATGTGTTCGCCGTTCTATGTCGAGTCCGTTAAAGTTGACTCCGGGGCGTTGAAGAGATGCGTTCGCCGTCCAAAGTCAAATCCGTCAAAGTCGACTCAAGAGCGTTGAAGAGGTGTGTTCGCCGTCCAAAGTCAAGTATGTCGTAAATGAGTCCAGGATGTTGAGTAGATGTGTTCTCCATCCTATGTCGAGAATATGAGTTGAGCAAGTCGTAGTTGAGTCCGATTGCCTCAGTAAGTAAGAGAGGTATGTCAAGATTAGGGGGGTGAATGTTGGATAATAATCTTGACATATTTAGCTAGAGTTTGTATTAAGAAAGTTTAGTTTGGAAAGTATTACTCCGAGTAGTACTCTGATTTGTAGCCGAGTTGGCCGTGGAGTCCGGTCTTTGTGCGTGAAAATAGCCTTTATAAGGCGCAGTAAGCCCTGTAAGCAAAATAAGATGAGAAGAAGCAATGTAATCAGAAAAGAGCCCGTAGCTTGTTGGTCTGTGCTGCTCTGGTGAATAAAAAGATTGGGAGTTCGAGTCTCCATGCTACGAAGCTTTTAGTTGTTTTTTTGTTCCTTTTAATTTTTGTTCCAACACCATCACTTGATTTCAGCCCATTTCGCGTAAACCTTCATCAAGCCCTGTTCTTCTTCCTCATGGCCGGCGATCATTGGCATCCTTCTTCGGCCAACCATAGACCACATCAGCAGGGAAAATGGAATCATCCTACCCTACTGATGCTCACATGATGCTTGTCCAGTGAAAACACGGCATGTGTGAACTTTGCCACTGTTCGACCATGGGGCCACCGCACACACACGGTGGCGGGTACCTCCGGCCACCGCCGGTAGTGATGAAGCCCACCAACAGGTGCACTGAAGTGTCCTGAAGCCATCCATGCCCTCGGCCAAACCCCTTCGCCTCTATAGCATCACCGGCAGCATGCCCTAGTTCGTGCCCTATTTTGTGTCACTGCGAGATGGGCCGGCTTGTTAGTTAGCGCAAAGAGCTTGCCGAACCATTTAAACTAAGAGAATATGTTTTCTCTTCGGTGAAAACGTATTCTATCATTTTCCACGATTTTTTAAGCCGGCTCAAATTCAAAAGATTATATCTTGTGCATTTTAGCCCCAAATTATGTAGTTTTAGAATATGCAAACACATTTTGAAAATGAATATTTTGTAATTTTGACATTCAAATTTAAAGTAAAGGTTTAAATTTTGCTATATATATAATTTTTACAAATGAACTCAAAATTAAATAAAACCAATTTTGTTGGAATCCCAAGGTCATAAGCAACTCAAATATGCAAAAAGATTTGAATTTCAACTTGTTCTAGACCTTTTTCTAATAAAAGTTAGTTTCAATATGTTGAATGTTTAAATATACATAACTTATGCAAAAGAGCAACAAATTGAGTGTAATCAATTCCTACATGTCATTAAGTTAGTAAATTACACAGTTGTGCAAAAATACTTAGGGCAAACTATTGAGTTTTTACATGATAAACCATGGGGTGATTAAGTGGTTTAATAGTAATCAAAATAATTTTAGTCTCTTGAATTCAAAATTATACATATCAAAATATATAATTTTAGCCTCTTCAATTTATAAAAGAAAAGGAAAAATAAGCTATAGCAAACAAGAAACCTTGACATAAATATAACATAAAATTGCTAGTAATAATGAACAAGGAATTGAAAGACAGTCTAAAATGTGAGTATATAAAATCATAAGCTTTAACCCCAAAACCATTCCTATTTTTAATAGCTTGTTTCTATTTGATTTTCTATCTATATTCTTTTTGCTCTTATTAAAGTTTATTATTTACTATGTTCTATTGACCAACGTGAAGAAACCGATGTTACTGATTCAGTTGCTGACGACCCTGATTTCGAGCTTGATGAAAATCAACAAGGCAAGCACCCCCTTGACCATATTGAACCTACTATTTCAATTACTTTATATTGTTTTTGTCAAACTATTATGCTGTAGTACCGCAAATGTTTTTCCCCCTCCCTCAAATTAACCTCTCTCTCTCTCTCCTTTGTGTGGTTGAAAATGCATGGAGGTAGATTTTTTTCCCCAGCCGACATGTTCTCTGGCCATCTCCCTGGCGATCCCTCCCGTGCGCCCCTCCAGCCGGCCCCTAGCGCCTCCCCTCCCTGCCGAAGTTTCCCTCCCGTGCGCCCCTCCGGTAGGCCCCTAGTGCCTCCCTCCTGCCGAAGTTCCCCTCTGTGCCCCTCCCACCTGAAGTCGCCTGCATGGCCGAGGCCAGGGCCTGGCGTCGGCTCACTCACTCAGCCGCCCGCTCGTCGACGAAGCCTCGGCCGGCTCTTCCCGTGGCGGCTTCCTCGGTGTGCACCCTCCCCCATGGCCATGCCCCATCCCTCTTCTCCATGGGTGTGAGATTGGAGGTATACTTTGTTCTTGGGGAATTTTGGCATGCATGTGAGGTGTTTGTGATAATGCCTAGAAGGTTTAGGGTTGTTGATTGTGTGTGCATATATTATCTTGATTAGGGTCAATTCATGAGCTATGAACTCTTTACGTGTTTTACATCTGATGTATGGATGAGCATCGATGATCGATCTGATTTCGAGGTGTACTAGTTTGAAGTCATAGGATCATGTGGAATCTGAACGCGATTATAGTCTGTTGTTCGAACTTGGAATGTTGGATCATCTTTGCGCAATATGGTGTCATTGCTGGAATTTTTAGAGTGAATGATCTGCTGCATTACGTTTAGGTATGCAAAGGATCAGTTAAAACATCAGCATAAATGATAGTTTTGTTTTAAATTCCAATATGGACTGATGGTGTGAAGGGTCATTCAATAGATTATAGTGCGCGAATCTTGTGCGCAACTGATGTCTGAACTTATGAAGGTGCAGCTGGTATATGGGAGTCATACATGCTTGTTAAGTTTTAAACATATCATTTCCTATTATTTATGCTGATTTTTACCAATGAGCTGAGCTTGAGGTAGTTAGCATTATATCACATGTACTGGCATGTTTGAAACAGGGTGCAGTGCATAGATGTGTAAGATGAAAGTTTTATGATGATGGATGAGAGTGAAATTGACCAGTTGTTGTTTCTTCTCTGTGCTTCGGTTTCTGATAATTCATGTGTGTGCTCTGGGATTCATTTGCGTATGGTCATCTAAGTCTATCCTCTGTGCATTGTGATCTATAGAAGTATATACATATATTTGGAAAGTGAGGTGTATGCTAGTATTTTGGTATTCTAGGAATAGAGGGTAATGTTCAAATGTTTGCATAAACGAAAAAAAAAATCTTAGGACATTTAGCAGGCAAAGGCCTGGCCTGGTTTTATAGCACTCAATACCTTATATGCAAGATGTATACTATTGCATGAATTGAAAATTCAGGTCTCATTTCCAAATTGTGGTGTGTTGCCCCTGGTTTGTCTTGCATGCATTTAAGTGGTTATGAGGGATGTTTTGGTTTCAATTGTAGGTGTGAATATGTAGAGTTGTTTTATTCTGTCGCTTGTACCGAGTGTGCATAAATTTGAGTTGGATGAACATTATTTTATTCGCAGGGAAGGTTCTGTCGGGAGTGGCCTCAGCCGGATGCCACTCCATTCTTTCGTCGGTAAAGGCAAGTGCATTGTGTCGGTTGCGGCTTTGTGGCCACTAGATTTTACAAGAATACAATTATTCATGGTTGCTTTAATATTGTCGTGTTTGCTTTTGTATGCGGTATGATGCATGAGAAAGGTTAATTGGTTATGCTCTTATTTAAAACGAGTTTATATGCAAGTGTAACCCGTAAAACCCCTATACGGTATCTAGTTGGTTGTTTATGTTAGGTATATGCTTGCGCAATGGTTGTGGTTGATTTTTATAGGCACGCCTAGTAGGGCAATTACCTTTTGATGAAAAAGTTAAGAAATCTGATGCAAGTGCATCGTTGATTGAAAAGATTTGTGTCGAGAATCGAATGTCATGATACCTTAAGATTATGGAGAGCTATCGGTTGAGATGTCATACTATTATCACTAGTATGATAGGATAATGTGAATAATGACGTAATGAGGTTTGGTTAATAAGAATGGATGATTTGGCGATCATGAAAATGGATTATGACTTTACGGGAGTATTAATGATAATTGTGACCATGTAGATATGAGTGTCAAGACTATGGAAATGAATGTTGAGAATATGAGAATGAGAGCTGAGAATATGAATATAAGTGTTAGGAATGCGGACATGGGTATTGAGAATATGATTATGAATGGCATTTGCATATGTGCATTCATGAAAAGTGCATTGAGCCAGGGCGGTGAGAAAGTCATGCGGACTGTATGACTAATCCGGTGTGCTCGAAGTTCCTACCCCGTAGTCCCATCTACTGGCGTAGATGGGAGCGGTGTTAAGCGTAGGACCCGCTACTGGGTAGCGGGCAAGTCCTGTTTCGGCAGGCCCCTTCCACGGGATGGTTGGGTTTGAGGGTGCACACCGACGGGTGGGCACTCGGCAGTACTGGTACGTGCATCGAAAAGAGCAATCATCTGCATTGCATTGATAATGATGCATCATATGCATGAAAATTTGTGAGATATGCATGAGAATGGTGGAGTGAGATGAGAATTGTGAAATGGGATGAGCATATGAACAAGCAAGTATGTTTGCATCTGCATTGCATTTACAATGATGAATTATGTTAAATGAATGGATTGTGATGTATGTATATAAGATTCTCCTTTTGTATGGCATATTTGTATCTGCATTGCATTTACAGTGATGAATCATGTTAAATGAGTTGATTGTGATGTATGGATATAAGGTTCTTCTTTTGTGTGGCATATTTGCATCTGCAATGTATTGATAATGATGAATCATGTTTAATGTGTTTATTTTTTTGATGTATGGATATGAGATTCTCCTTTTGTATGTTTTGTGCATTTGAGCATGAAGGCAGCGAACTGAAACTATTAATGGTTCATCGTGGGACTAATGGCATTCATATGTTGAGGATTGAGTCATGGACTCATCCAATAAGCGGCTGTCGAGGTATGAGTAAAGTTTCAATAACTCTTGAAATGGTTGTGGTAATTGGAATCAGTTTTCGGTTCACTTATTTACCAAATTCAGTCAATTATTTGGATATGTTACGTTTCAAAGTATTGTTATTTCGTTTGTTTCGGTTGCGTTTCCTTTTTGCGCTCTGCTGAGTCTTGGACTCACGCTTGTTTGTTTCCTGTCTTAGGTACCTTGAAGTTGGCTCGTCTGGTTGGGAGTAGTATCATGTGCACGCCTTCGGCCTCCACAATCTAGTTAACTGATTCGTTAAATCTGGTTGTAAATAATGTGTTTGTAATGTATTATTTGTCGTGGTGAAGTTATTTATTTCTATTGGATGTGATATTGGTTAACTAAGGACCTGCTAGAATGATATCATGTATTGCAGATGTTTTTCGTCACGAGTGGATGTCCTATTTACCAGAGAGGTCATGCCGAAATTTTGTAAATTTCGGTGACTTAGTGTTGAACCGGTTTTAGAGTCTAGTGATTGATTGCAGTCAAGTTCATAGAGGTGTTAGTTTTTTTATGTATTCTTCGGAAATTCTCGGTTTAATTGATCTTGTTGTGGAGAGTTATCGTGGGTGGGAAAACCTTTGTACATGTGTGGGTCCGAGGGGTGTCGCTAGTGAAGCGGGGTTTTGGTAGCATCCGTGGCGCATAGGCGTTCGGGGTGTTACATATGCATGCTCGTACTTTTCTATGAAAATGCTATGTTGGGACAATGGTAGTTATACCTGATGACTCATGGAACTTTCTTACTAAAATATTAGAATGAACACCTTGGCAAACCTAGAATAAGGTAGACAATATATGTCAACTTGGGTATACCCAATCGCTTAATAATCATGCTTAGCCATGTTTAGTAAAGAACCATGATATTCTTTATAATTTAAAAAGTTTGGATATAATAAAAAGGTTGGATATGAAATTTAAGGTTGTTGGTATTTTGGTTAAAAATGGAAACAAAACTACAATTTTGACGCAGATGATTATTGGCAATAGCCAGTTGTGCATGTGGCTTACACGTAGTGTAGGTAGAGATTATCACCCAGATCAGATTATGGACTAAATTATGAGACGCTATTGAATCAAAAAATAAGTGCAACCACAAGTGCTAGTATGGGACAGCCTTAACCTAATAAATTGCTTACATATAACTTTGCACATTAGAAGGCTAAAATAGTATGGGCTCTCCAGTTAGGTTTGCTCGTAAGGGCTTGAGGTGTGAACAAATGCATACCAATACAAGGTATACGTCTTGCTATGGGGAGAAACGATTGTGGCAGGGATGGACTGCTTGAGTTGTTGTGCAAATGATAGGGATGGACTGCATGTCTTGGGTGTGTTTATGCCACCATAGTGAGAGTTTCTTATCATTTAGCTAGTGCAAAGTCATGTCTAGGTAATATAACGTTTACGTTATGATTGCTTTACCGATACATCTAAGGAAGTGTGTTATTGGCCTAGCAAAAAATATTGATCATTTTTTGTGGGTAAAGCTGTACATCTCTGCAGAGTGTAAATCTTTTCAAAAAGCCATGTCCATTGTCATGGGTATTTGGTAAAGTCATCACATAGTTAGAAGTTTTTGTATTTTCTAAAACTGGTTTTGGTTGGAAAGTGTGTTTGGAAATTGTTACTTCATGTCAAGGGTTGACAATGAAGTGTAATGATAAGTACAATCATGGTAGATTGTGATACGAAATCTAGTACTCTGTCAAAACTTTAATATTACTCATGCAGGCTTTTAAAAATTTCGTTTGCAATCTATCATATGCTTATGATTCATTTCTGCTGATGCAAAATAACTATAGAAACCTCCCTATTGACATAACCTGTATTTTATTTATACATGCATTTGTGATACACTATAAATCTTACTGAGTACACAAATACTCAAACTTGCTTAAATTGTTGATTCAGAAGATGAAGAATGTGATATTCCCGATGACTCATACTTTCACGGGGAATTTGATAATGATCTTTCCTAGGGTTACCTTGTTAGTTGCATGCGGGTTTTGGATGGGCTAACCACAAGGAGTTTAGTTTTCTTATTCTCATTGCTTAGTATTATAGTTTGTAAGAACTATTTATAATTGAACTTTTTAATATCAATATGTAATAAGTTTGTGTATGGATGTGATGTCAATGTTGTAAATATGTGAGTACTAGCCACTGATCATAGGAATAGTACTGTAGGTACATGGAGACCTTCCATACTTTAATGACGAGTCCTCACAAGAAGGAAAAAGATAAAAGTAATGTTGAAGCTGTTCTTTTCTTTTTCGTTTCTCCTAACTCGCTTTGAGTTTAAACATGACATTTTAAAATGGTGATACAAAACTCCATAGGCTGTCCCCTCAATTGCTTTAAAAAATTTTGACGTTAATTTGATGCTCAAATAAAATTGGGTTTAAAGTTTTCACCAAAATGTTAGTTTTCACTTTTCACTAGATATGTTCCCATGCATACATGTAACTAGCATGCCTAATTGCCTATACTTCTAGTTTCACTAGCACAGAACAGTACATCACTGCCAGCTCCAAAACGCCATCACTGCCGGAGCCGGTAGTGATTGGTCGGCAGTGATACTCGGGATTATCACTGCCGGCTCAGGAACCAGCATTGATAATAGATATCACTGCCGGTTTGTTGTACAACCGGCAATGATATTGGACTATCTCTACCGGCTCACACCGAAATCCAGCAGTAATATATATATCACTGCTGGTTCGAAATAGGAACCGCAGTGATATACATATATCACTATCAGTTCTTGGACGAATCGGCAGTGACAAGCCATGCACCAAATGTTTTTATTGCATATTTTTTCTGCATTATATATTTTTATACAAAATATTTCTACAATGTGTTAATGTAAAGCATCGTTATATTAATATGGTAGAACAATACAGTATATAAAGCGTCGTTAAATCATAATTCAAATATATTAAATGTCGGGACCCGAATCTGTAGATCCGGACCCTCTGTGTATTCTGTACTAGTCCAGGATCACGCTAGTACACACAGGATGAACAGTGTTGAAGTACCACAATCATACACAATGAATTAATAATAAAGTACTTCAAACAGAGTATAAGCGAGTTACACGACCTTATGGTCACCTTACATTAATTCGCCACGCAGGGCGATAAATAACAAAGTAGCGCAAGTTTAATAGTGGAAGCAAAAGTACGACAATGAACCCCTCGTTCTGCCACAGGCAACTGACGAGGCTCAACCCTAATCCTCCAGACCTTCGTTAAACTCCTCCTCCCACGCTGGTGTTGCTTCTTCCTCTAAGGTTTTTGTCGAAGCAAGGGTGAGTATACAACATACCCAACAAGTCATGTACAATGCAGTTCTATTACTACATGCATGGCTTATTCCAAGGAAAGGCTTAATGGTTATTTTGCGTGAAACAACTTTTCTTTTAACAGATAGTCTTAATTAGATTAAAAGCAGGAAAAATCATTACTATCATAATTAATTCCTCAATTCTTTTCCAAGAGTTTGGCACACAGCTCTAAGTTTGATTCATTAGTCTTTGGCACACAGCCACCCATTCCACATTTTATTTTGAAAATCTAACCCTTGACTGTAATCCCCGAGCATTGTCCAATACCGCGGACACGGCTATTCGAATAGATTTAACACACACTCTACAGAGGCTGTACACTTTACCCACAGGATACAGTCGCTCACCACACAGGCGATTGATTGCAACAAAGTCTTTGGAGACTAACACTTAACTCGTGAACTTCTCGAAGATTGCCTTCCTAATACTCCCTCACTCGAGCCGAGTTTAGAATGCATTTAATACAGTTGGATGGGTACCAAGCCATAGCAGTACGCTCCCCACACAGTTACACTCGTGTAATCACACCCGAGGTGTCAAAGGAAAGATATCAGAACCCTACTAAACTAGGTCTGTCCCATTCCAGACAAGTGGTTGTACGAGTAACTCAGTTCAAAGGCTTGCAAGGTGAAGTCCTTAACTGTCCCGGGCAAGACATCCGTTTTATACTTTTCGGCACACAACCTTTACAATCTCAATACATCCCGTTGCCACACAGGCCCACCTGGCACGAAACCTCCTTGCCACTTGCCCTGGTCCAAATCATTTCCTACCACGGTTTGCATTTATGCAACACATGCCAATGCCCACTTCATTGCACGAGTAGAACCACACAGGTTGCTACCTCCAATTCCATTTCATGACATTATCGCATTATTTCGAAAATGCATTCCATAATCGTTTAATCAATATTCTTTTGCAATTTGAAAGTCATTCAGCGCATACAGCATACTAAGCAACTAGTCACGGTCTAGCCTCCCGTGTTGGCATTATTATAGCAACCAACGTAAATTAACATCCTAGGGTGACAAGGTTTTTAGGGCATAATAACAACATAATCAAGGTGGCATAAACAAGATTGGCATATTAGCTACCATACCCAATTTAATCAATGGTATTTTTAAATAACATAGCATGCAATATTTAAAACAAAGTTTATTTTGAAATCTTGGCACAAAATGATCAAAGCATGACTTTCCTTCGAAGAGCAGTTGATCCTGGTCTGAAACCTACGACGGGTCTTCGATTTCTTCTCTGACAGCTCCTGGCAACTCGGAGTCTACGCGGAATAATCATACGTACAATAAATATATCTAAACAGACAGTAAGATCATTACTAAAAATAAAATAAAAATCACCAATAAATAGTTCACATTTTTACAAATTTTTAGGAACTGGAATCACCCAATTCCGAGTTAAAACGCGAAAGTTATAGCATTCGCAAGTTTTGGAAATTCTAATAAAGAATTACCCGAGTTAATTGATTTATTTTTCTACTGAAAATTCTGGTTAATTCCTCGGCTTGACACGTGTCACACCAAAGATAGCCACGTCACCGCAGTCACTGACCCGTGGGCCCCTCGGGTGACGTCATGCTAACGTCAGCACAAACGGCGGTCATCCCTCTGACAAGTGGGCCCAGCTGCACAGTGCATGGCCCGCTCAGGTGGCGACACTTGGCACGATTTCGCCTGGTCCACACCGACACATATTTTCCTGGCCGTTGGATTTAAATCCAATGGTCGGTATATGGCAACGGCAGTGCCTCCGCGCGGCTACGTGGCACTACGGTGGCGGTAGGATTACGGATCTACTGCCATTTTCAACGCATCCATACGCAGCTACGTGGACTCACTGGAGCGGTTGGATGAAGATCCTACGGCCATTATCTACGCAGCAGCTACGTGGCTTCTCAGAACCACATGATGACGATCTAACGGCCATTTTCAAATGTAACCTTTACGACTACGTGGCCTCACCAGAACCGCACGATTAAGATCTAACGGCCATTAGCTACTCATGCCGTTTCAGCCAAAATCAAATAGGGGGACACGCGGCTTTACCTCAGAGGTTGGATGAAGATCCGATGGCGACGGTGAGCTGCGAGGCTTGGAAGAAGAGACGGCGGTGCTTGTCGCCGGACCTGGAGAAGATGAAGTAGGCACCGGTGTTTCCGAGCTTCTCGGCGGAAGAAGTGGGTTCGCCGGATGCGTCTCGACACTGCGCAGTTCGGAATGGGTCTTGGGCGCGGCGGAGAACGACGGACGACGGCGAGAAGCGAGGAAAACTGAGGTGGTGGAAGGATGCTACTCCGGCGAGCTCTAGCGCATGCTACGGCGCACGGCAGTGCACGAGTGAGTGGGCAAAATGAGCGGAAGGAAGCTCTGAGTGCAATGGGTTATATCTCCCGCTCGGACAAGCTTTGGAATGCATGCAAATCTCTGACATATCTTTGGCGGCCAACGGGTGACAGCGGTGCGGCAGTGCTCCCTCCCGATGCGGCGCGATCAACCCGCACCGTCCGATTGAAATCCAACGGGTCAGGGCGAGTAACGGTTCGGCTATACGGCGCCACGTGGCGAAATCCTGGCGGCCAGTCATTGAGATCCAACGACCCACGCGGTTAAGCGACGCGGCCCAACCATGACCGTCCGATCGGAATCGCACGGCCCGGAGCGCGTGGCGCTAGGGTTTCAGCCGGCGCGCACAGTGTTGGGCTCGGCCCGACACTGTAGCTACGTATTTTCCGGTTTTTCTTAATTAAAATAATTCTAGAAAATCAAAGTAATTATTTAGGGCACTAAAAATACCCAAAAAATTCCAGAAAAATTCTGAAAAATATTTTAGGGCATTTAGAGCTTAAATAAAATATTTTTAATTATTTTTGATAAGTACTTTTCTAATATTTAATTATTCAAGAGAAGGATAAATTTAATTTAAACTCAATTAATTTCAATTAAATCCCAAAAATCCACAAAAATTCAAATAACTCCAAAAATTAAAATTAGGCCAAATTTTGGGACATTACATTAAAGCATCACAATTTTTGGTTTTTACAATAGTCTGTTTACAAATATAGTGTGAGTAGATCTCATTTACTTTGGTTTTTCAACGACTCCAGTAGAATTAAAGTTGCTCGTGGAACTCGCCGTTTGGATTGATGATCTCATCGTGAACGAATTCAGCAATATGCTCTTGAATTGCTAAAATTCCTATTAGTAGTAACTTATTGGTTCTCATCTTAGAGCGTTGTTATTGAAGAAATGAGAAATTTAATTAATGATGATATATGTTAAATGAAAGAAAAGTAGGCATCAATGTGTAATTATATACCATGGCTTCGTTATAGCCGACACTCTCTGTGACAATTGAATGCATATTTGTACATACGTAGTATGCACATAAATGGTTTCCCGGGTCTTGTCTCATGCATAGAAAGTCGGTTATTATTTGAAAATCTTTCTTGTAGGGACGATGCCGAACACTTTTCTTGCAATATCGTGCGAATGCCCTGTGAATGATTTTAAATAGTAATTAAGCTTAAATGTAATAGAATGGAATATCACTAGAGCAATAACACTACGATCGAGTTTACCTGTTCAGCATGTCCCAAAAGTCTTGATATAGATTAATTGGTTTTCTCCTAGAGTCCAAGACAAAAAAAATCCTGCTACCATCTAACTCGATGACGAGGAGAATCTAGTGAAACCTGCACATATATGTTAACATAGCCCATTAGTCCCACATCGTGTTACACAAAAAGAGTAAAATGATATTAGAAGCACGGTAATACGTACTTAAAGTTATAGGGTAAAAGTATGGAGGTTTTGTATTGCAGCTTCAAGAAAGTATTAAATAAATAGTCTTCAACAAACTGTGGAGACCACTGGACAATTTTCTTGTTGGCAAGCCTCGGATCGAGAAATCCTAACTTGTTATTGCCATTTCTTCTACATGTATGTATGTCCATTCTACATGAGAAAGAAGTTATACATGCAATTAAACGGTACAAAAATGTACAATAATATACATAAAGACTTACAAAGTTCACAGTTTGAGTATATTAACGTCCAGGGCATCTTGCTGATGTAACATATACAATTCAATGAATAACACCAAGAAGATGTTATCCCCATTGTGAAAATCCGATTCTGCATATTTGACTAGGAATGCCTCCATACCATTATTGGACTGCTGTATGTACCACTGATGGACGCGCCGCAGTTGTGTTGTTAGGTGCTCTAAATGAGCTGGTTTAACCAACGGTTTCCCCAGAAAGAACTTCCACCTTATAGACCTTGTCATGAGCACGATCTTGTTCAGTAGCATCTCCTTGAGCTTCCGATCTCAACGCGTCGGCACTTGCCGCCTTCAAGTATTGCTTTCTGGAGATGCGCTCGTAGTCTGACATTTTGCAAGGTTCAGAAGCTCGTGCCATCTTTTTGACTTTTCCCATACTCAAGAAAAACTTCTGTGCATTAGCATCAACTTTTGTCTTCTTAGGTGATGGCACCTTTTTGAAGTGGGATGTTACGCAGGCGCTTATTTCCTTTTTCTGTTCTTCTTCAATCATCTCGGCTAGTAATTTCTTCTGAGGCTATGCTAGCTTCACAGATGACCGAGATTTGCTATACAACAGTGCCGACTTCCAAGATGGTGTTGGTGTTCGATTCTTTTTAGATGCCAGCAGAGAAGTTGGACTTTTCCTGGGTGGTGCCGGCGGAGGAGATGGACTTTTCTGTGTGGTGGCGACAAGGGCGAGAGGTCTCTATGTGGAGAGCGTAGCTAATCATTATCATCGTCGTCTTTGTCATCCTCATCGTCCAAGCCAAACTTAATCAAGCTCTTGCACCACGCGAGGAAGCCATGCATGTTTTCTCCAAATTTGTTTTTTCCATCCTCGCTAGGGATCTCTACCTTCATTTTGCGGTATTGGCGGACTAGACTGTCAACTTCGACCCTAGCGGATCTCGGCGGTATTGGGCGACAGTGCAAAACCTGCGAGAGCCACATGGCCAAGCCCTGCCATCCGCCACCTTGATGGTAATGCCATATGCGGGCAAATGCAGCTTGCACGGTGTTGGTTTTGTGATTTCATCCACTGAAAAATGGAGTCCATGCTCTTCGAGGATCCTCAGGACGCCTTGAATGCTCTTACGAGCACTTGTGATCAAGATCGAGGGCTATCATCGGTGGCGATCGTGAGTCGAGAGCTTCGCATCTTGCTTGCTCCACAACCTTATCCAGCTCTGCTCTCTATTCCGCTAACGCTCTCACCATAGCATCTTGTATTTGACGGTCCAGTTGATCTTCTCTTATTCTCTTCGGACACTTGTATAACGATGCGTCAACTGGGAAGCCTTCTTTCCATGGCACCAAACCAACTCCTCGAGTGCGACCAGGGTGCTCCTTGTTACCTAGGGCAACGGTTAGCTCGTCATTCTCCCTTCGTGGCCTGAAAAAGCCTTGGGAAGACTGCACATGAGCATCTGTTATTTTGCGTGACACTTTCTGGGCTTTATCGCTTCTGAAACTTAATCTGCCATCATCCGAGATAGAAGCCCCCCTTCCAAGCAACCAGTGCTTCGATCATTCACTCAACTCAGCCATTGCAGAAATGATGTCTCTGTGGGTTAGCTCTTCTTTGCACTTGTCCCATGCTGGTACTTTCTTAATGTACCCACCTGAGCCTAGTGTGTGAGAGTAAATATTCTTATCCGCGTTAGTCTTGTTCTTTTGACTCACTATTTGGGCTTCTTCATAATTCTTGTATGCCACAAAATCCTTTCAAAACTCCCTTATCTTTGGGTAGTGTCAAAATTTAGCGTTTCATTCTTCTTCATATAGTTCTTATTCAGTGTTGTCTTCCAATTCTTCCACGCTATGCACATGATGCTTAGCGCACATTTCTTTGCAGCCAACTCGGTCCCTTGGAGGAACTAGAACACTTATTTTAGCTTGTCCCACAGCATGTTCTTCAGGTCATTGGGAACCAACCACTAGTCACTTCGACGCCCGGTCCATGATCCATAGCTTATGGGCACATAATCCCTAGAAAGAACCCCGCATGCTATCCTGTATGGCCCCAACGATGACTCGGTATAGCAGGTTCCTCAACTGCCAAGAGCTCTACTATATTGTAAAGTCCCTTAGGCATCTTGCTCGGACCATAACTTGCGTGCTGCCTCTGCTCATCAGACGTCTGAGCATGCAATTTGATTTTCTTATTAGTTGTCTGACCCTGCAATTTTTTAGGAATCACAATCTACTAATACTTTACCTCGCCTACGTTAGTGGCGTCAGTTGGTCCATGGTAGTGGCGCCAGGTTGTTCCATGTCAATATCCTGTAAGTTTAGGAGTACATTAGGCTACCCGTTCCTACTTCGTCCATATTTGAGGGCTCAACTTCCTCTGGTACTTGTCCCTGATTAGAGGCCATTCCTAGCAAGTTTATCAGAAATTTCGAATTAACACATCTACACATACAATGGTATCGAAGAAAGACATAATGAGGAAATGAAGATAGATGTAATGAATGAACATAGATGTAAAAGCATATGAGCCTAAGTATAGCCACATTGCCGGCTATACTATTCTTCCGCTCGTGATGTCGAGACTGCGATATATATGTGTCACTCTCTTTATACACATACATCTTTATACACACATATTAGAAAAAGTGCAATTCTATAGAGCATCAGGCTTTATACACACATATATTTTTTTTGATCTTTATACACATACATCTTTCAAAGACACTTACAAATATTTGAAAGACACGTATACATCTTTCAAGAACATATACACGTATACATCTTTCAAGAATGTATACACATATACACCTAAACAACAGAACTATAAATTACATAATGTGCTTTAAAATTTTTTGTGGATGCCCGGGTTCTTATAATCTATATGCCAATTTACAACAATCAATATACAAGTATATAAAATCAACAAACACCTAAATACTTTACAAGTCACAGTCACAAAAGAGCTCAAATGCCAGAATATTAAATTCAAAGCTAAACATATCTAGTTCACGATCAATCTAGGGAATGAATCTCATCACAAAAGCTCTCATATCATATCCGTTTCATGCACAAAGTAATAAAGATCAGAGTCATACACCATCGAACACCTAAGGCAATCCATACAAAGATATATGACCATCTTTTTATATACTAATTGGAGGCCCTCTTAGAAGACCCCACATTACTCAGAAAATGCTAAAAATTCTCACAGTATTTACAATATTTATCCATCTATTTCACAGTATTTATCCAAGGCCAAAAAGTGCATTGACCATGATAACAATAATTCTAAGAAAAATTTCATCACAAATGATCATACATACCGCTCTTAATGACAAAAGCACAAAGATGAATTTCTGAATCATACAAAGTTAATCAGAAAGAGCTCAGCACTGAATCATGTACACTAATCATTCGGGACACATGGTGGGGAGGTTGACACGTTCTAAGTACTGAACTAATCAAATGTACTTGTTTTGGATGATTAATTCAGAATTCCATCAACTAAACTAAAATGACAACAGAACACATAAGAGCAACACAAAATGCACTCCCTACAGACATGACTTCAAGCAACAATTTTAACACACACAAGTCAGGATTAACCCAACAAATCCTACATAATTCTTGCATTAACAGCTAACAGCATTAGCTAAAAATATCTACACCATGAAAATCTAACACAGTCAATAGAACAACACTGCCGGAAATTGAAGTTTACTTCGGTGAGGCGGCGGCAGCCCGAGGGGAGCGAGGTGATAGCGGCCTGAGTCGAGGCGGCGGTGGGGAGCTTCAACACGAGGTGACGACAGTAGACCGAGGCGGAGGCAACGGCGGTGATCTGAGGTGCGGTGACGGCGGCGGTCCAAGGTGGAGGCGACGGCGATGATCCGAGGTGCGGTGACGGTGGCGGTCCGAGGCGGAGGCGACGGTGTCTCGAGGCGAGGCGGCGACGGCAAGCTCCATGGCGAGGCGACAGTGGCGGTCTGAGGGGAGGCGATTGCGGGGATGGCCGAGGCGGCGGGGAGCTTCGAGGCGACGGCGCTGTAACTGAGAGGAGGGCGTGGCTTTTGAATTTATAGGGGTAGACTATCACTGCCGGTTCGCCACAACAACCGACAGTGATAGTCTATCACTGCTGGGCCATAAATAGAACCGGCAGTGATAATTTTTATCACTGCATGCCCACTCCACAAACCGACAGTAATAGTAGAATATTACTGCCGGTTGGAGATCCACCCGGCAGTGATAGTTCATATCACTGCCGGTTGATACTAGTAACCGGCAGTAATAGTAGAATATTACTGCCGGTTGGAGATACACCCGGCAGTGATAGTGCTTATCACTGCCGGTTGATACTAACAACCGGCATTGATAAGTTAGTCTCCGGCCAATTAAGTGAAACTTTCAATTTGATACAATTTTTCTGAAAATTTTTGAGGCATACTGTATGACGTCTAATATTTTATTTAAATATTTCTTCAAATTTTTATCAAGTTCTAAAATTATAAAATTCAGAGTGCTAACTATTTTAATAGTTTTAATATTTCAAAAATCAAATAATGCTTGATAAATAAACACAAATGCAGTCAAATTCACACAAATCCAAATGCAGTCAAATTCACAAAAATCCAAATGCAGTTAAAGATTTGCACTCAAATCTTCGACCACACTTTTGTTCGAGCTACCAAAGAACAGAGTGAACCAGTTCGGAGCATAACCTCAATTTCCATTATTCCATATATTACATTAATTGTTACATATGAGAAAATAAACATGTCGTTCGTACAAAAGAAAGCATACATTTCATTACTACAACTAAGCTACGATTTGACCTTCGTTATGATCGTGGTGTATGTACGTAGCTTCGTCACTCTCTTCTATGATACTTAGGTTTATGTCCTCTTCGAAAGGGAGAAGCTCATCGAATTGGTTGTACTCTTCCTCGTCAACAACATTCTTAACTTCGACAATCCTTCTTTTTCCTTGAATAACCACGTGGCGCTCCTTTTTAGCCGGGTCAGTTACAAAGAAGATTTGTGTAACATAATTTAGCAAGTACAAATGGTTCTTCTCTGTATCCGATGAGTTTGAGGTCCACGGTAGTGATACCGTACTTGTCGATATTCACGCCCCCTAGAAGTCTGACCCATTGGCACCGAAAGGGAGGGACCTTCAAAGGTCCATAATCAAGCTCCCAAATCTCTTCTATGAATTCGTAGTAGGTTTGCCTATTTCCATTGCTATCATAGGCATCTATACGGATACCGCTGTTTTGGTTAGTTCTCTTTTTATCTTGCGCTCTTGTATAAAATGTAAAACCATTTATGTCGTATCATTGGAATGTCCGAATTGTAGTTGACGGTCTCTAAGCCAACACTTTCAACTGAGTACAGTGTGTCTCCGTATGCATTATGTGTCTACGCAACCAATCGCCGAAATTATCTCTGTGCTCTCTCGCGAGCCAAACCTCTGACCTCCTTGGGTTTGTTCTGGATAGCATATTCTTGTGCATGTTGACATACGGGGTCACCACAACTAATTATCCCAAAACTACGAAATATGCTTGTGTAAATGAAGCTAGATTGCTAGTATGTAGTAATTTCTCACATAGTGTCCCTTTCCCCTGTAGCCTCCCCTCATGCCGAGATACAAGCACACCAATCGGTTTGAGATCCATATAATCGATGCAGAACTCAATGAACTCCTCGGTTCCCCAACCATTGGCAATGCAGCCTCTCGGTCGATGTCGGTTACGAATATAATTCTTTATAACCCCCATGAACCTCTCGAAATGGTACATCTGATGTAGAAATATGGAACCAAGAATCCATATCTCTTTCACAATGTGAACAATGAGATGGGCCATAATATAAAAAAAGATGGAAAGAAACACATCTCAAGCTTGCACAAAGTGTGGACCACGTCTTCCGGCAGCTTATCTAGTTTTAACGGATCGATGGCCTTCTGTGAAATCACGTTGAAGAATGAACACAACTTGATAATTAGGTCTCAAACTTTCTTTAGCAGAACACCCCTAATTGCAATTGGAAACATCTGTGTCATCATCACGTGGTAATCGTGAGACTTCATACCAATTAATTTGAAGTCTTTTAGTAAGATACCAAGCAAACTATCACACATGTTCTACTCTATGTGCATGACGTCGATTGCGTGTCGAACTTTCGAGTGCTGCCAATAAGGTAAGACCTAAAATACTGATCTCTTTTTCCACAAAGGAGCCTTATCCCGATAACTCAGGATAGATGTACTGCCGGCTCCCTTTCTGTGAATAATTGTAAGATCTTTTACAACTGCAAATATCTATTTCTCAGTGTGATTCTTCGGAGCTAAAGCAGTCTCCTTTGTCCTGTCAAAAACTCTCTTATTATTGCGGTATGGGTGATTCTTGTAGAGGAACCTACGATGCCGCATGTAAGCCATTTTTCGGCAATTCTTTAGCCACCGGCTAGTTGTATTATCTAAGCACTGGACGTATCTGTTGAAGCCTTTTGTCGTCTGGCTCGACAGGTTGCCAAGAGTAGGGTAATCATTGATGGTTATGAACAACAATGTCTGTAGGATAAAGTTCTCTCTTTTATACTCATCCCATACCCGTACACCATCGTTCCACAATATTAGAAGATCTTCAACCAATGGTTTGAGGTACACATCGATATCATTGCCAGGTTGCATGGGCCCTTGGATCAGTAGTGGCATCATAATGCACTTTCGCTTCATACAAAACCAAGGAGAAAGGTTGTAGATGCATAAAGTCACCGGCTAAGTGCTATGACGACTACTCATATTGCCGAAAGGATTCATCCCATCCGTACTCAACCCGAATCTTATATTTCTCACGTCATGTGCAAAGTGCTTCTTATATTTTCTATCGATGTTCCTCCATTGTACAGAATCAGCAGGGTGTCTGAGCGTTCCATCCTTCTTACGCTCTTTAGCGTGCCATCGTAGCAATTGGCCATACCTTTAGTTTGCAAACAATCGCTTCAGACGGGGGATTATAGGGAAATACCACACTATCTTACGGGAACACCTCTTCTTCTTATACTTCACCCCGACATCATCGTTCTCGATATCATCATCGTTGCCCTTATACTGCTTTGTTTTGCAAACAACACAGGCATCCAAGTCTACAAACTCATTGCGATACAATATGCAATCGTTTGGACATGCGTGTATTCTTTGTACTTCTAGTCCCAACGGGCAGACAACTTACTTGGCTTGGTACGTAATTGCAGGCAACACATTACCCTCTGGAAGCAAGTCCCCCAAGAGACATAACAGCTCAGTAAAGCTCTTATCGGACCAACCATTACTTGCCTTCAACTACAGTAGTGAAAGTACAATATGCAGCTTTTTGTGCTCCTCCTTGCAGCCCAGGTATAATGAAGTTATAGAATCCTCTACCATATGCTGGAACTTTTGAAACTCCCTTTCACTCGCGAAGTCCCCTTCCCATCACGTAACATTTGATCTAGATCATCTTCGTGGCTATCAACGAACGTATCTTCGACCGCCGTCATATCGTTGTCTCTGTCATTTTCATCAATATGTTGCCCTTCATATACAATCTCATCTTCACCATGCTCAGTTCAACAGTATAGCCAGCCTTAAAACCCCTTCGAAGCAAGTATGCACATATCGACTATATGTTAGAAAATAGCTTCTCATTTTTGCAATCAACGCATGGACAACACATATAGTCCGCCAGATTCTTCGACTTGTGTGCCGCAGCTGCATTCAGAAAAGAAGTCACACCATTAAAGAACTCTAGACCGCGACGGTCAGTGTCATACATCCACCTTCGGCCCATCTACAGTTAATTATATCGAACTACATTTTAGGATATCAATAAACGATACCAAAATAATTTATTCTTTACATTAGTCATGCAGTACTAATTAATTAAAACGATAAACACATTATAAGTATATAACTGCAAATAACAATATAATTGTAAATGATTAGATTTAAAAATACATCTAGCAATTTTGCCTATATTAAAATACATCAAACTTTTTTCACTGCTTAAATATCCATCTAGCATTTTTTAATTATTTAGAAGATTTATTCATTTCATTTTGTTATGTAGAGCTATTAAATTAAATTAATATACATCAAATAAGCATATAATTGAATATAAGGATATATTTCTAAATAATTATGTATGTTGCAACTTTCATTATTGGAAAATCCATCTACCATTTTTCATTATTTAAATATTCATCTAGCAATTCTCACTATTTATAATTCATCTAGCAATTTTTACTATTTAAAATTCCATATAACAATTTTTCATTATTTCAAATAATTACAATTATGCATAATTGTCCATCTAGCAATTTTCATTACTTAAAAATTCACTACATCACTAAAATGGATAAAAATTATAATTTATTCAATAATTTAGCTAGATATTAATTTGAGCACTACCGACCTAAAATGTTCACACCATACAATCAGCAATTATCAATATCTAGAACAATCTATAAAGTAAAATTTAACTACAAATATAACATATATAGATCAAGTCACTAACCTCGAAGAGAAATACAAGATAAATTTTAATACAATTTTTCAGCAGCAACTCGCTAAGATAATAACTACCGAGCAAAACAGAGCTCCTCTCTCTGTTCTGCTCGGTCGGGGAAGATGTCACCTTGAAGAGAAATACGAGAAAAATATTAATACGATTTTTTAGCAACAACTCGCAAGATAATAACAACCAAGCAAAACAGAGCTCCTCTCTGTTCTGCTTGGTCGAGGAAGGTGTCGGTCGGGGCTAGGTATATAAAGACCTTATCACTACCGGCTCTACGCAGAACCGGCAGTGATAAGGTCAGATTACGCGGGAAAATTCGTTTGCGCGGGAAAATACTTATCACTACCGGTTCAAGAGTAAAGCCAGTAGTCAAAATTCCGATATCACTACCGGTTTTAAATGGAACCAGCAGTGATACTTCACTACCGGTTTTAGGTATAAACCGGCAGTGATATTGTGTTATCACTGCCGGTTGTTTTCTCGAACCGGCAGTGATACGTTTCCCGCGCGGCCGAGAGCTTTCGAACCGACAGTGATATGTTATCACTGACGGCTCTAGCCCAACCAGCAGTGATATGCCGGCAAGGATTGCTTATTGTGTAGTAGTGTCCGCTCAACAAATAAGTTACAGAAGTAAGATTAATATAAAGACTTCACGCAGACTTGTAGCTGAGAACTTGAGATGCCCGTGACCATAAATAAGTTACAATGTTAAGAATGATTGCCAAGAAAAGCTCTTTAAAAAGATTATCAAGAAAAGCTCACCTGTGGTAAAATCTGCCACACAGCCCACACTCTTTAATTATCATCCTATATATAAATATATAGGTTGTACTTACCATTATCATACCACTGTCACATATAGCACAAACAAAATAATATTACAACTTACTCCTATATCTTAGTACATCACTGTAGATTATATTCAACCAGCATAAACCAAATTAACTCAGTGAGAGTAATGTAAGTACATCATCAAACGACCAGCTGCTTCACATAACCAAGAACCAGACATGTACACCATGAGTGCAGAAATAACATTGATTCCTGGTAGACGCTGAATATAGATGCAGACATGCAAGTAGCTACATGCAGCCATCATCTTCCCTTTCTCAGATCCTGAGGAGGTAGATGCTGAGCTCCGGCTCACCGTTGCCTTCGGGGTTCATCATGTAGAACGCCTCCGAGTCCCTGGACCCCACCACCCTCTCGAACCTGGCCCTCATGTACATCAGGTCCCCTCGCTGGCTGTACCCGCGCCGCCGGCGCCGTCCGGGAGCACGCCGGCGCCGACGGAGACGGGCTCGACGGAGTGCAGCACCCGCCATTCCTCTGCGCCACACTCCCGCCGCACCGCGTACCCGCACTTGCGCCCGTTGCAGTACGCGCGCCACGTCGGCTCCTCCACCAGCGCCGCCCGCCGCCTTTCGCCGCCTACATGTCGCCATCCATGGTGAAAGCTTGTGAGGACATGAAGCAAACAACTGTGAAGTAACCATGTAACTGTGTCAGCGAGTAAGCATCCATCACCTGTGTGTGCCGGCGTCTTCTCGCACTCGAGGGCGAGGCGGACGAGGCCGGAGGACATCTCCCTGACGAGCGCGTCGGTGGAGTACGCGGCCAGCTCCACCATCAGCGCCGGCGGGCGCGCGGGTCCGTCTGCAGCGCAACGTGCACGCGGCCCCGGCGCCGGCCGAAGATGGTGCCGGTGACGCTGGACCCCATCGACCCGCGCCGGCGCAGGCGCCGCGCGCGCCCCAGCACGTTCAGGATCGCCGACCGCAGCCGCGCGAGCGCCTCGCCGCGCTTCCTGGAAGACGGCTCCACGCCCGCAACAGCGTCGGCTGCAGAGGGCGTGGCGAAGGCGAACATTGCGGCGCCCTCCTCGTCGTCGTCTTCAGCCTCCTGGCCGAGCTGCTGGCCGTGCTGCACCTTGTTGGCGCGCTTCTTGAGCAGCCATTGGAGGTTGGCAATGCTGCCGATGATGCCGCCCCCGGTAGCGTTCTTGGATGATTGGAGCGGCGAGGCGGTGGGCGCAGCATGGAAAGCTCTTGCCATGATGGCTTCAGCTTCAGCTCTCAAGGATGCATGTGTTCTGTCAAGGTAGCTAGCAAACGGCAATATATCAAGCAACAAAGCTTGTGTTGCAGCGTAGAGAGAGAGACTGGCAGCTTTAGTACAGAAGAATTCGTTAGCTTTAGACGTGCAGCCTGTGCTTTTGGCAGGCAGGCAGAGCTGGGGACACCTGCATAAATACTTACCAGACCACAAGACACACAGGATGACAGGGCAGAGAGAGACTGGGAGGGTGGTGGTCGGCAGGGCAGGCAGACCTACGCCTACCAAACTGGTAATGAAGGATGGCAGTGATGGCCACAGCTTGCATGCAAAACTTACAAAGCTGTGGGTTTAACTGTTTCTCTATCGACTATCGCTTTCATTTTCATGGCAGGAGACAGGGCATTGGGAGGCGGAACGTATGACGTGGATACGACACTGACATCGTATATCGCAGAGTGACGTGATCGACGCTTTGCAGAAGAACGTACTGCAATTTCCAGCCTTAATTTGCAGGCATATGTTCTTATATGCATGTGGCCTCTCCAACTTCATTTCAAACAAAAGGGTGAGGTATCCTCGTGAGCATGGATAGATTTCCAATTAATGAATACATGCTTGTCAGTATTTGGAACGCAGTATTTTCATAAGAATCAGCATAAATCATTTAAATTTTCGAACAGAAACCAGAGAGCATCACCAGGAACTTTGGAGGAATCAGATTGTGTTACACAAATTCCGATAAATGTTCTGTGAAATTTTTTGCACTCCTAAGATCTATTTGGTTTGCTATCAAACTTTGATAGGATTGTCTTCTCGCTTATCCTCCAGTTTATTTTCTTGCCAATTTTTAACCAAAGCATTAATAACTAATTTAGTGATCAAATTTTGACAATATTAAATTAATTTTTGTAAATTTTTATTAAACCAAACAGCCCCAAGATTCTCTAACCATCACAAGTGCAAAACGATATCCCAGTATGCTCATATCTGCTCCGGTGTTTCTCTCCGACCCCAACTCATTCCCATCTTCTCGTCGACTATCTGCCTCCTCCCCAGCCGCGATTCCTCCACCGCGTCGTGCCATTCCAGTCAGCAGTGCGCCTCCAGCCTCACGGACTCGGCTCGCCGCCACCAGCCTCCCTTCCAAGTTAGTGTTGTCTAATATTGAAGGTGCTCACTCGTACTGCACCCTTAATTTGATTTTTTGCGTCATATTGTTTAGACTGAAAACAGCACAAAATATTTAATCTAAACTGCACTTCATCTAACATGCAACATGTATAGTCCACAAATTTGCGTGCTGCATATGATCTCTCTATATATAGTCTCAAATCGATCTTATATGCACCAGCATGTTCCTGGAGTGAAAATAATTGATTGTTTGATATCCTTTTAAGACGGCAGCGAAGATCGATCGAGTGCTTGTTGAAAATGTACGTCGATTCTCATTCTCTGTAGATCCGTGATGCGTTGTGCCCGCCATATATATATATATATATATATACACACACACACTATTGACGGTATATATATATATATGTGTATATATACACACACTATTGACGCGAGAATGACACAAATAATCACATCTGCACCGTGCTGCACCAGTCATATGGACGATATTGACGCCGAAAGCGATGTGAATTATATATCTTAAGTTCTTAACACTAAGAAGATTTCGTCAATGCCGTGTCGCCGACGCATTTGAAGCTAGTGGAATGATCGATGTTATATATGTTTATGTGCATGTCATATATATTTTAGTGCCAATGGATCCCATCACAGATCGAGATGTGCTTAAATCATTCAGAAATGAATTAGCAGCTGAAGGCGCGCGGCTAGCTCAGCGCGATACTGGAATAGAAAATTGAAGAGTGGCAATCATGATTAATCACCCAGGGGATTATATACTAAGCCACCATGCTTACATATGGATTCTTAATCATTGGCTCATCATACATAAGTGTGTGTGTGTGTGTGTGTATATATATATATATATATATATATATATATATATATATATATATATATATATATATATTATCATATATATCATCATTGCACACAACTAAAAAAAGTCACAAAAATTCTGAAAAATTGTAGATGTACTTCATAGATTTCCCTACCTATGTATGAAATTTCAAATTCATTATATATCGAGAGTTATAAAAAAGAAAATTCTGACAAGTTTAAACTCTTTAAACTTGTTAGAATTTTCTTTTTGTAACTCTTGATATATAATGAATTTGAACGTATAATTTTATACATAGGTAGAGCAATCTATGAAGTATATCTACAATTTTTTTATAATTTTTGTGACTTTTGTTAGTTGGTGTGCACGTGTGTACACGAAAGGCTTGATATATATATATATATATAGGAAAATGATTCCATACTCCTGGGTGTACGTACTCCCACCTTCAATATACCGTTTAAATGATGTTGTTATACCTCTTTATCATTTTGAGTATACTCTAATACTGACTATAAGATACTCCAAATTGGGTTCCATGTAAAATTTCATTAAAGTCCACCCTTTATAGCATAATTTGTTTATATATTCCTTTTTATATATAGAAAAGGGTATGTAGCAAAAAATAAAGGGTTTCGATGAAATTTTTTAGTCATGTCGCATTAGAGTATCTTAGAATTATTATTGGAGTGTACCAAAAGTGATAAAAAAGTATAAAGTATTCATTTAAGTGGTATATGAGAGGTGGGAGTATGTACTCCCGGGAGTACGGAAAAGGCTTCCTATATATATATATATATATTGCAAGGAAGTTCATGATTTTTAGCGTATTTCCCAAATACCTTCATATATGCATATAAAAAGGAGTATGTCCAAAAAATATACTACCACCTCTGAAAAAATGTACATACTACATAGATGATCTTATATACTCGTATACTACGCGTATATACCCTCCGTCTCATGAGATACCTCATACGTTGTGAAATAGGCATAGGGAGTAATTACTCCCGGGAGTAGAAAAGAGGCTTCCTATATATATATATATATATATATATATATATGTGTGTGTGTGTGTGTGGGGGAATATTTGGTGAAAACCACCAATTCCAAGAAAACTCCGTGAAAATCACCTGTAGAAGTTTTGAAAAATTCTCAAAAAATTACCATATGTAGGGGAGGTGAACCTCTACAATTCTGCAAAATTTGAAGATGAAACTCAATCGCATTTGAAAGATATGAAAAAGGCAAACAGCAAAAAGAATAGTGCCAAAACAGTAAAAACTACTATTCATGCTGACTTTGTCTTTTTCATATCTTTCAAATGCGATTGAGTTTCAACTTCAAATTTTGCAGGATTGTGGAGGTTCACCTCCCCTACATGTGATAATATTTTGAGAATTTTTCAAAACTTCTACAGGTGGTTTCCATGGAGTTTTCATGGAATTGGTGGTTTTCACCAAATATTTCGCCATGTATGTGTGTGTCTGTATGTATGTATGTATATATGTATGTATGTATGTATACTACTTTATCGTTTTAGATACACTCATACACTAATTGTAAGATACTCCAGTGCACACTACATGAAAAAAATTGCAAGGGAGTTCATGATTTTTAGCGTATTTTGTAAATACCTTTATATACACACACACAAAAAAAGTATGTCCAAAAAATGTGCATACCACCTAGATGATTTTATATACTCATATACTACGCATACATACCCTACGTCGCACGAGATATTCCATATATTGTGAGATGCGCCATATGGAGTAATTACTCCTAGGAGTAGAATATATATATGTGTGTGTATGGGGCAACATATCCTGTACACACAGGACTTCCCGTATACACACCGTGCATATCAACTAATAAAAGTCATGAAAAATTGTAGATGTACTTCATAGATTACTCTACCTATGTATAAAATTGTAGGAATTCATTATATATCGAGAGTTACAAAAAAAGAGAAAATTCTGACAAGTTTAAATAGACTTGTTAGAATTTTCTCTTTTTTAAACTCTCGATATATAACGAATTTGATCTTGAAACTTCATACATTGATAGAGTAATCTATAAAGTACATCTACAATTTTTTTCAGAATTTTTTTTCATGATTTTTATTAGTTGGTGTATATGATGTGTACACGAGAAACCTGTGTGTATAGGATATGTTGCATATATATATATATATATAACCGGCCGTACGCAACTTGCTGCATCAATTCTGTGTATTAATCAAGAGAACTAATGACAATGGAGTATATACACATGGATAATTGATTCACAGTGGAGCGCAGTTTGATTTCCAGACAAGGAATCGTTCATTATTGAAAATCTAAAAAAGCAAGCGTTTCCAAGAACTTATTGTTACTGGACCAAAAAGAAAACCTAGAAGTATATACCAAGTTGTAACACCTTATATTGCTTGGTCAAATCCTTGAACCAAGCTTAGGACAAAGAAAAAATAGATATTTTTCTGGTTAATTCCAGTCGTAACATCAACCAAAGTATCTTTCAGGCTAGGCTGCAAAAAAGCACAAGAACGTGGTCCTACTCTGTTTTTTAGCGATAAAGTCACAATTGGATCGGCTTAGGCAGGGTTTGTGCTTTGATGCTTAGTGCAAGTGCTACCTAGCTAGCATTCTAGCCTTAAAGCAGGTTCAGAAAACCACTGTTTTTTTTTTCATCAAACCGATTTTGGATCAGGATATGTATTTTGATAATTTTTCTCAAAATACAACCTCTGTTGGAGTGCTTTTTTTCCATCAAAGCCCTATAATTACAATTAGCAACCTATTTAAGACTCCTCTTGGAGATGCTCTTAGGGGTGCAAACGGTCGAAGAATGGCAAAGCCATATTCGTTTCCATATATTATGAGCCAGATTCGAATAAAAGTAGGATGTGTACCGGATATGAAGGCGAATTTGAATCGAATATTGACTAATTCCGGTTTAATTCGAATATCCACGTAATTATTACATCAACTAGGCAATAATAGCTTTATACACAAATAAACCATTGTAATATAATAATAGCTTTATACACACATGAAACACAAATAAACCATTGTAATATGTTAAAATAGGTTATTACAGGAACCATATTTATCACTAAATGTATTACATTTGTTTAATTTTTTATGCTATTACCATAAGAATTGGTAAATAATTTTATCGAATTCAGATGCAGATTCATGTGGAGAAAACTATTATTCTAATGCCAAAATCAAAACCATATTTGTTTCATAAATTTAAGTAGGATTCAAATACAAATTTGGATAGAGAATATATTGTTATTCGGATGGAAATCCAAACCATATTTGTAATTTATCGAATTCGGTAATCAAATGTTTTGGATAAATTGTATCCAACTTTCACCCTCTAATCCTTGTCCGGTTTTAATGACAATTTACAATTTTGACTTATTTCCAGTTTCCGGCTAGTTTCTAGCAAATCGATCATTACTACAGAATGGTATATCACTATCGCTACATCTGCGCCGGTTCTTAAGTTTTTAAGAAAAAAACGATTGTAATAGATGACTTAAGAGGGGTGGTAATAATAATCACTATCGGTTGTCAGGTTAGAAACGATTGTGGTGTAGCACCTGGCACATCACAATTAGTTCTTATGTGAGAAGCGATAATGATGTATACGCTCATCACTATCGGTTCTCACAAACAAACCGATAGTGATGTGCACACGCTCAGCACTATCGCTTCTTTTGTGAGAAGCGATAGTAATGTGTATGATCATTCATCACTATCGCTTCTTAAGTAAGAACCAATTGGGATGTGCCTCGCAAGGTTATTTATACCCCTCAGGCTAAACTCTCCTCTGTTGTTGTTGCAGAGGAAATTTCTTCGCCTCCACCTTAAAAAATAGTAAATATTTCGGTTGGAAGCAATACTTGGGTGAGAAAATTTGAAATCCTCAAGGGTGAATGCGTTAAGAGGTTAAATTTTAAGCCCTAGCTTAAGAAGATTTCTCCTTTTTTTCAGAATTTGTAGTTTTCTTCAAAATGTGAGCATTCCTCCTTCTCAATTTTGCACTAGGTAATTTCGATATGCCGCGAACAAAGTTTAGGTTGCAGTGAAACATGTATATCATATCAGATTTCACACCCTTTATTTGACAAACACACATCTATTTAACTATCATTGCCGTGCTCTCGTGTTAACCTAGAATTATTGTTACTGTCATATGATGAATGTTAGAGTTTAGGCTCATATGATGAATATTAGAGTTTAGGCTGTGGAACCTACATCTCCTGTTTGAGGGTGCTTGTTTATAAATATGTCGATCGAAATGGCATATTTATAAGCAAGCAGTCTTGAATTGTCCACGTTTTTTGGACAGTTCGAGGATATGTGGTTCGGACAAGTTCCTGAGCTATTGTTAACTCTAGAGTAGATTTCAGTAGGGTCTCCCTAGTGTTCTCCAAATACACACCCCTCTTGACCTCTTTTTGCAAAATTCTTTTTGGAAAAGATTTGTAGTATCCCAAAGCATATCTACTTTATTGATGTAATATGATGAAGCCTCTTATTAGTCCATATGTAAACAATATTTATTATATATGTTAATACGATATCCATGTGTACTGATTGTTAAGCATGCTTGTGTTGTATATTGTGAATGAATGTGATATGTGTTGTATAATAAAGTGTTTTATGAATGTGATATGTGCATTCTATGTTCTGTACTGTGAATGTGATATATATATGTGTGTGTGCATGTGTGTGTGTGTGCATATTGTTAAATATATGTTTTTTTTGAGATGATACAAAAATGGCACACTCCTCATCACAATCGGTTCTTGGAAGGAACCGATTGTGATGAGTAGGGGTGCAATCGGATCGAATTCGGGCGGATGTTGCTCTTTCTGTATCCTAAACTATATTTTTATCAGATCAGTACTTATGAATGTTAAGCTATACTCATGATAAACTATCACATGATAAACACTGATGTTTTCAAACCATAATAAACACTGTGTTACTCATGATAAACACTTATGTCTTCTGACCAATAAGAAAAGATGAGCTTCTTTCTCAACTTAGTTGCTGTTGTGCCCTGCATATCAAATGCAAAGTCAACACTAGTTTGATTTTTCCATCTCGTTTGTGCGGTCTAGCACTGCCATACTTCATATGCAATATATGGTCTAACTTATTCTTACACTTTGCATGGCAAGGATAAAGTCACTGCAAGGGCCAGATAGTGCACCTTCCTCCCCAGTGTGAGCTTCAGTTTTGGGTAGTCCTTGAGCTCTGCTTTCACTATGTCTACCAATGTGCTCCAGACTCCAGTCCTAGACAGATCAATGGCATAGGTGGCTTAGTTACCCATGGTTGCATGGTTAAGTGACAAGAAGCTTATTATTGCTTGTTTGTTCTGTTAATGCACTAGTGTGTACTGATTTTCCCAAACAAATATAGAAAGAAAAAACTCGTTTGTGTGGTATTCTGCAGTTTAGGTAAAATGGATTCCACCAAAGGACAAAGAAGTGAAACTAAGGAACAAAACATAGCCAATCGAGAAAGGCAAAAGGAAGAAAGATCGGCAGCTAAGTTTTGTTTAATGATTAACAAACCTTTCTAGCAACCTTTTGGCTTTCAACAGTATAATTCTTTGGATAAATACGATCCTTGATGTTAAACCTATGGTGCAAAGAATGGCATCTCGATGTTAGAACTTATCTATTACAATGTAATGATAAACAGAACGTATTACTAAATAGTTATCTAAAGTTCTGGACCATGATGTTCTTTTCGCTCATTTCCTTTAAGAAACCAACCTACACATTTCAAAGGCATAATAACTAGTGCTATAACAAAAGGTTAAACTGGATATGCAAAAACATTATTGCCACCACACGGAATTATTAATCAGTATAATCATACAGAAATATATTTAACCAAGAATCCAAAAAATATCAAAACACATTATGCAAAAAGGAAAACATTCAGTTTAGCATATGGACCTCTAGGCCGTATTGGATATTTTGCAAGACTGTTGCTAATGCCTCAATTATGGAGTGATTCACACAGCACAAAAACTTATCCAACACCAAATGCTCCAAAGGTGAAGACACATTTCTTTTGTTCATTGTCAAACTCGATGAATAACTCAAAGTTGCTAAGAAAGAGTTGTAAATACAATGCTAGATTGGTTGCATATTATGGGCACTCAACGTTGGATCGAATGAAGTGGCAGACAATCAGCAAATCCTGCTGTCGGCGTGCTTGGGTGGAGGAGGAGGCTACATCCTAGCGCCGCTAGGGAGACGCGACGAGGGAGAGACTCAACACGACATCCTTGCGCCATCGTCCGAAAGAGGAACGACATGAGGGGAGATGGGCTCGGGAGGGAGGGATGGGAGGGCAGCGGTGGGAGGCCCGGGCGACGGCGGAAGGGTGGCGGCTCGGGTGGCGGCGGCCCGTAGGTGAGACCATGAGATGGATTATTTCTAGAGACTGGAGGCCAGGGTTAGAGAATTAGATTGAGAAGTTAGACTAATAACCGGTCGGATATCCGAATAAATGAAATCGGATTTATCCAAAAAAATGTTCGGAATATCCTGATCCGACGGATAGTTATCTACTGAATCCGAAATCGAATCCAAAATAAAATATCCGAAACTGATTCCAAATCCAAAAAATATCCAAAAAATTATCCGAATTCGATCCGAACACATCTGGTCGGTCGGTCGATCGAAAAATATCCGATCCGATTACACCCCTAGTGATGAGGTGATCATCACAATCGGTTCTCACAAAGAACCGATTGTGATGACACCCTCATCACAATCGGTTTTTATAAGCACCGATTGTGATGAGGGTGATATGTGTGTGTGTGTGTGCGCATACTGTTAAATATATGCTGTTTTTGACATGATGCAAAATGGGCACACTCCTCATCACAATCGGTTCTTGGAAGGAACCGATTGTGATGAGGTGATCATAACAATCGGTTCTCACAAGGAACTGATTGTGATGATGCCACTATCACAATCAAGCCACTACTTCATCTCCCGATCGAGTCCGTCTCTGTGCTCTCATTTCTCTCGGCAGCTAGCTAGGGTTTGAGCACCTCCCTCCCCACCGAGCTCCCCCACCCACCTCCCCGAACTGGCGTAGCTCTCCCCTGAGCTTCCCCCATCCTCGTCCTCGTTGGCCTCCGAGCTCTGCCCCCGTCACTGTCCCACCAAGAAGTGCAGGACCAAGAATCACTACCTATCCCTGTCTTCCAACTACAACACTTGCAGGTGGCATTAGTGAGGCAGCCGGGCTCATCCTCGTCATCCATCGAGTATGTAGGTCGTCATACTTTGCGCCAGGGTACCCTCTCCGCCACTATCAGAAGGGGCCATAGGCGCCGAAGCCAGTGACCCGGGCGGCAGGTGGGTGATCAAGCCTCGCATCGGGCGATCGCGCCATGTGGCGGCTCAAGCAGTGGGCGGGCGAAAGACGTCTGCCACGGCCACCCGGCCTATATAAGGGGGGTTCGGTGCATGGGAAAATGGGGGACGAAAAAAGAAAACCAGAAGAAAGGAAGGGAAGAAGAATGACTAGGGGGTTCAAGTAGAATCCGGGGTGGGGATCGTGCACTTGTAATCCTCCCGGAACACATTAACAAAGGCTGAAGCAGGACGTAGGGCTATTACACATAACGGAGGCCCAAACTTGGGTACATCGACGTGTTCTTTGATCTTTGTCTGTGATGATCCCTAGAGAGAGCCCATAGGTGTCCGTCCATGAAGATCCCCTCTATCGAACCTCGGGTCCCTTCGAGGCATAATAGCTGGCCGGTGAAAAATGCCGATAGCGACGCGCCAGGTAAGGGGGTAGCGGTTGGCTCACCCTTTCATCTCTCCAACGGATCTTTGTGATATGTTCGGAAGGATCCCGCCTCTGGAGATGGCGGGTTCGTGTTCTCAGCAAGAAGAACCGGCGAAGGCTAGCAGCGCCCGCGATGCCTCCCGACACTCCTGTCGGGTGGGGGACCGTCTCACGCCCTCCTCAGAGGTGGGCGGCGTTGTTCCCCCGACGGTAGCGGAGCTGTCGGTTAGTGGCGGCTGGCCATGGAAGAGGCCACTTCGACCCAAAATCTGCATTCCGTTCGTCTCCTCTTGGACCACCCACCAGTGGAACTTGCAGGAGACACCCCAGCCACGCCATGGCTGTGGGACATCGACTCACTGATAGACATGGCTCAGCTCCTTGTGGGGGCGCCTGAGCGGTGGGGTACCTCTGGTGCCCCTCTATCAGGACGGCGTGCGGATCGCACCCAAGCTTCCAGCCACCCGAGCGGAGAGCGCTCTGACTAGGAGGGTCGGAGCAAAGGAAAGGGCTTGCTGGATGCGGACCCCGCTGGTGTGGGGGGTCGCATAGCTGCCAACGTGTCGCCTCGCACGTCTCCTGAGCACCAGGGAGGCTGTGAGGATTTGAGGGCGCAGTTGGAGAAGCGTTGCCAGTGGCGCATCAATGATTTGCACGACGTACTGCAGCGCCGTCGCGCGCAGGAGCAAGGCCGTTATAGGCGGATGGTTCCTGAGGGTGACCACTCCTCTAGCGATACCTACTCGGGGGATAAGGAGGAGGCCCTCTCCTTCGAGTCCTTGGGGAGCCGAGATCCGCGCTCCCCGGCATGGTCTCCAGGCCGGGGTTCAGGTGGACAGCATAGCTCCCCCTACGGCGTTGGGTGCCAAGACTTCTCTAGTCGGCTGCGCTGCGTGACATGGCCGGAGAGGTTTCGCCCGGTGTACATCGAGAAGTATGACGGCACCATCAACCCGGAGGAGTTCTTGCAGATATACACGACGTTGGTGCGGGCCATGGGCGGGTCTGAAAAGGCCATGGCCAACTACTTCCCGACAGCCCTAATGGAATCTGCTTGTCCTTGGCTGTTGAACCTCCCGCGAGGGTCGGTGCACTCGTGAGAGGAGCTGTGTGACCTCTTCGTCACCAACTTCCAAGGATCGTACACACAGCCGGGCATGGAGGATGATCTCCACACCCTCGAGTAGGAGAAAGGGGAGTCGTTGTGTGACTTCATTAGGCGGTTCAGCTACTGCCACAACACGATCCCCCGGATCTCCGAGCAGTTCATCGTCATCGCCTTCCGAAGAGGCATCCGGGACCACAAGATGTGGGAGAAGATGGCTACTCGCAACGTCACCACCACTTCCGAGCTGTTCTCCCTGGTGGAAGCTCGGAAGAAGGTGCTCGGCCCGGCCAACGATCACGGCGGAGACGGGGCTGGGACCTAGAAAGATCATGGCTCCGTGAGCAGGTAGAAGAAGCGCGGGGAGGCTAAGCTTGGGCAGGTCCTGACCGCAGAGTGCGGGCACGGGGACACCGGGTCGCGATGGCGCGACCAGCGGGATGATTGCTGCAACCGGCAAAACGACCATCGTGAGGAGAAGGAGGGCAGGCCTTGCTGCCCGATCCACAGATCCAACACGCATGACCTGGCTAGCTGCCAGGTTGTGAGCAAAATGGTGGAGTAGTGCCTCAAGGAGCGTCACCCCCGCGACAACGATCAGGATGAAGACCCCGCCCCGTTGGCTTTCCAGTGGGCGGAGCATACGGTGGCGTATATCCACGGTGGCTCGGCCATCTATCCCTCCAACACAAGGTATAAGCGGCTGATGAGGGAAGTCTGCGCCGCTGTACCGAGCCTAGGGGCTTGTAGGCCGCTGAAGTGGTCGGAGGAGTCGATCACCTTCAGTCGGGCCAACCACCCTGAGAGCACTGCCGTCCTAGGTCACCTTCCAATCGTGGTTTTGCCCATGATTCGGAACATGAAGCTTGGGCGGGTGCTGGTGGACGGAGGGAGCTCCATCAACCACTTGTCATCCAAAGCGTTCCGGGCACTCCAGATATCGTAGCTAGAGCTGCACCCGGCCCTGCCTTTCTACGGGGTCACCCCGGGAGCTGGCTCAGTCCCCCTGGGCCAGGTGCGCCTCCCCGTCAACTTTGAAGATGAGAGCAATTACCGTACGGAAGTGGTGGACATTGAGGTCACCGATTTCGATCTTCCATACAACGCCTTGCTTGGCTAATCGGCGTTGGTCAAGTTCATGACAGCAACCCACTATGCATATATGGTGGTGAAGATATCAGGGCCCGGTGGCCCCATAGTCGTTCGGGTGGACAGGCCAGAAGCCTTGCGCTGCCATAAGCAAATATTGACTCGCCGGGCCACTTGTGCTAGGCAAGCCGATGTCGCCGCTCGAGCTCCTCCGCCAAGACCCGTGCCTCGCCCGGTTCATCCGGTGTGGTTAAGGTGGTCTCCCTGAGCGTGGCCAAGCCCGAGAAGACCGTCAAGGTGGGCACCCACCTTGACGCCAAATAGGAAAACACGCTCGTCACCTTCCTCCGGTCTAACTCCGACATGTTTGCCTGGCAACCGTCCAACATGACTGGGTTCCCCAAGGAGGTGATCGAGCACCGATTAGCAACGCTTCCAGGAGTGCATCCGATTCGACAAAAGGTCCAGAGACAGGCACCAAAGTGACAAGATGCCATTCGGAAGGAAGTAGAGAAGCTTCTACGTGCGGCATCATCAAGAAAGTCTCTCATCCCGAGTGGCTTGCCAATCCCATGCTCATCAAGAAGTCCAACGGGAAGTGGCGAATGTGCGTCGATTTCACTGATCTCAACAAGGCCTACCCGAAAGATCCGTACCCTTTACCACGCATTGATCTCATCATCGACTCTACGGCGGGGTGTGAGCTACTGTGCTTTCTGGATGCATACTCTGGGTACCATCAGATTAGCATGATGGTGGAGGATGAAGAAAAGACTGCTTTTGTAACCCCAATGGGCATTTATTATTATATCAGAATGGCATTTGGGTTAAAGATTGCTGATTCCACTTATCAACGCGCTATGCATACCTTTTTCTGTCTGCAGATAGGACAGAACCTCGAGGTGTACGTTGATGACCTGGTGGTGAAGGCCAAGGAGGGCGAGGGACTGGTCGGAGATCTGGAAGAAACCTTTGCCAACCTCCGGAAGAATTGCCTGAAGCTCAACCCTGAGAAGTGCGTGTTTGGCGTGCCCTCCGGTAAGTTGCTCGGGTTCCTCGTGTCCAGCCGAGGCATTGAGGCCAACCTCGACAAAATAGTGGCCATCGAGCACATGAAGCCACCAGCTCGGCTCAAGCAAGTACAGTGCCTCGCTGGCCGACTGGCCTCCCTGGGGCGGTTTATCGCTCGCTTGGGAGAAAGGAGCCTGCCCTTGTTCAAGTTGTTGAAGAAGACCAACCATTTCGAATGGACCCTAGAAGCCCAGCAAGCGTTTGAAGACCTGAAGAAGTATCTCTCCTCTCCGCTAGTGCTGGTCGCCCCAGTCAAGCGAGCCGTTACTCAGATATCACGGCAACCCCGCAATGGTGAGCGCAAGATCGATGGCGAGAGGGAAGGCGCCCGTGGCCGGTCTACTACATCAGCAAGGTGCTACATGAAGCAGAGACCAGATACCCACAGGCATAGAAGATGTTGTACGCTATCCTAGTGGCGTCTAGGAAGCTGTGGCATTACTTTCAGGGACAGGAGATCATGGTGGTCACCGCCTATCCCCTGCGGGAGACCCTCCACAATTGGGAAGACAAGGGCCACGTCGCCAAGTGGTCGGTAGAGCTGGGGGAGTTCTACCTCAAGTTCACCCCTCGCACTGCTATCAAGAGTGAAAGACTGGCGAAGTTCATCGCCGAGTGGACTCCTGCCACTCTTGGAGCTAAAGAGATACTCGCGTATTCTCCCTGGACTTTATTCTTTGATGGCTCCTTCATGCTTGAGGGCGCGGGGGCTGGGGTTGTCCTGGTCTCCCCGACCGGTGACATCTTCCGGTATGTGGTCGCCCTGGACTTCAAGGCCACCAACAACACTGTCGAGTATGAAGGTCTACTGGCTGGGCTGCGCGCCGCTGCCACATTAGGCGTCTGGTGTCTACAAGTCAAAGGCAACTCCCTGCTAGTCATCAATCAAGCGCAGAAGGAATTTCAGTGCTCTGATCCCACCATGACAACATACCTAGCGGAGGTCAGGAAGATGGAGCATCACTTCGAAGGACTGGGATATATCCATATCCCACAGCATGACAATAACATGGCGGACGGGCTTTCACAGCTCACGTCATCAACAGCCTCTGTCCTGGTCGGTGTCTTTGAAGAAAGACTTACATGACCATCCGTTGCTGCCCCCGTTCAAGGTGGGGACGACGGTGCAGCTGTCACGACCTCCGACTCAGGTGGGGAAGGCGGTGTGGCTATCGTGGCCTCCAGTCCAGGGAGGGAAGGCAGCACGCTGGTCTCAGCCCCCGGTTCCGGGAGGGAAGATGGCGGTGTCGCCGGTGCGGCACCCGGGGAAAAGCCTGGCCAAGTGGAGTACCCAGGCGATCACCGTGTGATCGCTACACTTGGCCGGGAAGGTCAGTGGATGGATCCGATCCTAGCCTTCCTGCAGGACCAAGTGATCCCCGACGATGATGCGTCAGCCGAGAAAATTGCACATAAGGCCAAGTGCTATACTCTGGTAGGTGGGGACCTATATCGCTAGATTAGAAACGGAATTCTTCTGAAGTGCATCACTCAGAAAGAGGGGAGCAACTTGCTCTCTGATATCCATGGAGGCATGTGCGGGAGCCATATGTCCAGTTAGATGCTGGTCAGAAAAGAGTTCCGCCAAGGATTCTACTGGCCTACTGCCCTCCAGGATGCTTGCGAGCTAGTGAGGAGATGTGAGGCATGCCAATTCTACGCCAGACAGATCCACCGACCAGACCAAGCATTGCAAACTATCCCGCTCTCTTGGCCGTTCGCGGTCTAGGGGCTGGATATCCTGGGTCCGTTCCCGCGGGCCACAGGAGGCTTCACCCATTTGTTTGTCGCCATTGACAAATTCACCAAATGGGTCGAAGCCGAGGCGGTGCACGCCATTACGGCCTCTGCTGCTGTCAAGTTCATGCGGGGGATCTTTACCCGCTTTGGAGTTGCCAACCGCATCATCACCGACAACGGCACCCAGTTCAACAGCGCGGATTTCCTGGAGTTCTGCGATGAAATGGGCACCAAGGTGTGTTTCGCCTCGGTGGCCCACCACAAGAGTAACGGCCAGGCAGAGTGTGCCAACGCGCTGGTGTTGAGGGGCCTCAATACCAGAGCATTGGACCGGTTCCATAAGCGGGGATCGCGATGGACTGACGAACTTCTGGCGGTGCTGTCGTTGCTTCGAACCACACCCAGCCGGGTGACCGGGAGACACCTTTCTTCCTGGTCTATGGGGCTAAGGCTGTTCTTCCGTTCAAGCTGTCTTTAGGGTCCCCACGCGTTTCGGCATTCAGCGAGGAGGGCCAGGAAGATCAGTGCTGAGAAGAAGTCAACCTCCTGAAGGAGGTACGCGATCGAGCAGCTCTACGTGCTGCTCGATACCAGCAGAGCCTCAGGCGGTACCACGCCACCCGGGTCCACAAGAGAGCATTGGCAGTGGGCGACCTCGTCCTGTGCAGAATTCAGGCGCAGGTCGGTCGTAACAAGCTATCTCCCCTGTGGGAGGGCCCCTTCAAGGTGGTCTCGATCTCGACGACCGGCGGTCCGACACATCGAGGATGGCCAAGAGCTGGCGAACTCCCAGAACTTAGAGATGTTGCGAAAATTCTACCCCTGAGTTATGTAAGTGCTCGACGATCAGCTCCGGTCATCCAGGGAGTGGGTCTTTTCCTCCGTTTAGTTGGTCAATCGACGGCCAGTGATAAGTTAAGTTGTTTGCCTTACGGGCTTCCTGTAAATCTTTTTTACCTGTCCCATTTGGCCCTGGTGGGTCACATTTTATATGGTTGTCATGGGTAGCGATAGCCTGACGGCTCCTTACCGATAAGCGGTAACGCCTGGCGCTTGCGTCGTGCAGAGACGGGCGACCGGGGGGTCGAGTTCAGCACGGTGTTCCATGTGGCTAGCACACCTTGGGTTGTCATCATGAGCACCGCTGGCCCAAAACCACCCCTGGGAACCTGCTGCCTTGCCACGCAGTGCTATGGTCAGGTTCTGAGAGATCGCAAGGGTTTAATATCTGAAAGACAAAGGGACAGTGACAATCACATGCGCTGGGACTTATGGTCTTTTGATCGTTTTCTTGCGTATCTTGCGTAACTCTTGCTCGTATTTGTAGCAGTTGTGTGCAAGTGCCAGAAGAATGCCGAAGCATCGATCTGAACCGAACCCCCATCATGGCACAGTCCGGGGCCTGGTCGCCCGGGGACTTAGGCAAGCAGACACGGACAAACATACTCACAAACAAGCACTCAGGTAAGTGCGAAAGATAATCGTTTCATTAAGTTTGCTAAAAGATGTATCTACATGGTTACAGCAAGAAAAAAAGAGGAAAGAAAGGAACGAAGAAAACAAGATGGGCCGCCCGGGCCATCATTCTTCATCGGCGACTTAAATGTGCCCGGGGTCATCCGCCGCCTCCTCTTTCGCCATTGCCTCACCAAGGGCCAAGTCCTCCACCGTCATCAGCCCTGCCACGTACTCCGAGGCTTCGCGCACACATGCTTGCGCCTGGGCCTCGTTGCCTTTGATGCTGGCCACGGTGGACATGGCGTCGAAGGAGGCATCGCGGCTGGCGTAGCAGGCCAGCATGTACCCGTGGTGGCGACGACGACCTCCCGCCCCTCTTTGGCGGAGCGGGTAGACAAAGCGGCGGGTAGGCCGGCGAGGGCTTCGGTGATGCAGGTGACGCTGAGGGCATACTGCATCACCGAAGACTCTAGCGGATCGCTCAACTCCACCCCCAGGGGCTGCAGGCTCCTAACCATGCGATTGTATGCAGGACGGAGCATGACGGTAAGGTTGTGCAGCGAGCGGCATAGCTCATCTTCAGCCCGCTTCCATCCTGCCTCAGCCTCCTCCGTCCGGGCGAGCAAGGCCACCGTACTCGCCTTCTCCTGGGCGAGCAGGGCCGCCCCTCTTTCCCTCTCTTGTGCCAGCTCTTTGCACAGCCGCCCCATCAGATGGCTCAACTGTGCCTCTTGCTGGGTGGCCGCCGTGAAGAGGGTGCCCCTTGAAGCATGAACGCTGCCAAGCTCAGTGAGCAGCGCTGCTAGCCAAGAGGCGGGGGTGGCGAGAGCGCTCGACGAAGGGCTGGAGGAGGTGCTGGCGACATCCCCATGAACCGCCTCGGGTGTGCCGGACAGACCACGAGCAGGATCTCCGGCCGCTGGGGCGGGTGCCTGGCCTTGAGTAACATTGCTGGGGGCCGTCCTTGGGAGCGTCGGGAAGCGGAAGGAGGACGCAGGAAGGTTAAGTCCTCCCTACAGAGCAGTGGGGAGGGCTCTCGGCGTCGGTGGAAGAGGTGTCCGAGGAGGACAGTTGCTTGCCCGCGCTCCGGTCGTCCACCGGGGCGGGGTCCCTGATCGTCAGGGGGCTGCGAGGCGGCAGTGTCGTGGGCCCCGTGGAGTCCATCGCCGGAAGCGACTTGATGATCCGGAGATGTTCCACGAACTCCAGATCGCACAATGGCTGGGCTTCGGCCGGAAAATCTGAACCGCCTGGCATTCGCAAGACCAGCCCGCCTAGCCACTTACTGATGGCAGGGGCGTACAAATTCCCTATGCCTGAAGAAAAAGAAAAAGGGTTACCGACTGATGGTGACCACGTGAAATCAGAAGAAAAGAAGAACAGGAGCTTACGGCCCGGGTAGGTACAAGTTATGTCGTCACCACCCGTATACTACCACGTCAATCGAGCACGCTAACACAGGGGGCTAATCCTCTGGGTCACGAAGTCCCGTACCACCAGCGCCCCAGTCAGCCCAGAGTCCCGTAGCCGGTCGATGCGGGCCACCATTGTCTGGAGCTCCGCCATCTCATTGATGGGCGAGCCCCAGTTCTCATTGGCCCCCGCTGGTGCGGAGGGTATCCCCAGGGCGTCAAGGCCGCTGTCATCACCGGCATATAGCCAGTCGCTCCGCCACATCTTCCAGGTGGTCTTCGTTTGGAAGGGGATGTAGCGGGAGGCAGACCCGTCATGAAGATGGAGATTTGGCTTCACCCCCATGAACATTTCACATAGGTACGTGAAAGTGGAGAGAACGAGGATGGCATTGGGGGTGAGGTGAAGATGGTAGATTTCGTAGAAGTGGAGGACGATGAGAAAAAATTCAGAGAAAGGTGGGACCAGGCCCGCCAACAGCGTCCAAGAGAAGACGACGATCTCCCCGGCTTTGCATCACGGTGTGGAGGTGCCGCGGCGTAGTCGAAGAGAGCCTTTGGGGGCGATCCAGGAGAGCCTCGCTTGCCTCTCCCCATTGATAGTCGAAGCAAGGAAAGTATGCGCCATTAGAACAGAGCAAGGACTGAAGACAAGGAAGTTAGAGCGGCAAAGGAAAAGATGAAGCAGTCCAAAAAGAGTGTGAACTGTCAGCCCTGGGCGCCCGTATTAATTGGTTTCTTGCGATGGCGGTTCGTGAAAACACGAAGGTGCGCGATGCTTCGGGTCTCGAGAGAATGCGACGGAAGTGGAGAGGGCTGGAGCGGTTGCATGCGCAGAAGTGGTGGGCCCATCCGGGAGTAGGTCAGCATTAAAGAGGTCTGAAAAGGCTAGCGCGCGCTCCAGGACAAACCCGGGGGCTACTGTCGACGTACTTTGCGCCAGGGTACCCTCTTCGCCACTGTTAGAAGGGGCCATAGGCGCTGAAGCCTAGCGGCCTGGTGAGCAGGTGGGTGATCAAGCCCTACTACCGGGCGACCGCACCGCGTGGTGGCCTGGTGAGTAGGTGGGCGAGCATGCTCGCCTGGCTGAGTGACGCGCCGGGGGCGGCTGGCGGCGGTGGGCGATCAAGCCTCATTGTCAGCGATCAGGCAGCATGGCGGCTCGGGCGGCGGTGGGCGATCAAGCCTCGCACGGGAGACCACGCCGCGTGGCGGTTCGGGCGAAAGCAGTGGGCGAAGCGCGCCCTCGCCGGCGGGCGTGCGTGTTGCGGTTATGCGCGGCGAAAGGTGAGCGAGCATGCCCTGCTGCAGAACGACCGCGCCACGTGGCAGCCTAGCGAGCAGGTGGGCGAGCACACCCTGCTGCCGAGCGACTATGCTATGTGGTCGGTCGAAGGAGCCTGGGGGCATACTGCCGGTCAGGCATGAAGATGTGCGTCGACAAAATGGGGAGCTTCACCCTGAAGTCTTCTCCCCTGATAACCCATATCAGAACCTTTAAATACGCGTGGCTTCACTGACGGCTTGATAGCTTATTCCTCTAACGTACTGCACCTAACCAGTCCTATATGGGACATTTCCCGGGCGGACTAGGCGGAGTTGGACGATGGTGCAAAGAATGAGGCCAAAGGATGGGGCTACAGTGACTGATGTAATAAATGAAGTGTAATAATTTTGATGCCATCCTTCTTACCTGCCCGAGCCAGCCCGGCCTATATAAGGGGTTTTCGGTGCATGGGAAAAGGGGGGACGAAAAAAGAAAACCAGAAGAAAGGAAGGGAAGAAGAACGACTAGGGGGTTCAAGTAGAATCCGGGGTGGGGATCGTGCACTTGTAATCCTCCTGGAACACATTAACAAAGGCTGAAGCAGGACGTAGGGCTATTACCCATAACGGGGGCCCGAACCTGGGTACATCGATGTGTTCTTTGATCTTTGTCTGTGAGGATCCCTAGAGAGAGCCCATAGGTGTCCATCCGTGAAGATCCCCTCTATCGAACCTTAAGTCCCTTCGAGGTATAATAGCTGGCCGACAAAAAATGCCAACAATGCCCTTCTCGCACCCATGGGTGACGCTGGCCAGTCCCATCACCACGGGTTCCACCACCACCACCACCACCTGCATCAGTTCACAACAAAGGTGGTGTAGCCATAGCAGCCCGCGGCGTCCCACACAAGGACTAGGGGCTGAGCAAGGCTGTGGACTAGCTCATCAAGAACGCCAAGGATGCCATCAACAAGCTCAACATGCTGCCCACATGGATTTTATCCTGGTAGTCAGTTCTTGCATATTTACGGAGAAATTTGGATACCCTAATGTTTGTTTAAATTTCGATATGTCTGACAAGCCTTGTTGCTCTTCTTTCATCATGCTAGTAAATAGGTTTCAAACATCATGTACGTAGACTCCCCCTGTTGGTGTTGGGATGTCATACTTGTTGAACAAATCGGATTACACGACAAGTGACTAGAAAGCTACCACCGATGTGCATACTTTTCTTTTGAAGGTATTCTCTACTTTAGTTGTAATATAATACCATATTATATTTCATCTAGGAAATCTGATGCTACTTGATGCATCATTGCAGTGGTTCTAGTTATACCCTAAAGTTCAGTCTAACCCGTTCTACATTTCTAGAGAGTCGTATGTAGGGATCTACAGTCCTGCACTAACTCATGAAGTTGTCAAAGGTTCATTTTGTGACTCACAAAGATGTAGATCACGTAATTGAGATAATCTAAAGTTTTTTTACCTCTTTATGTTTATATCTTGACAGGGATAGAAAAAGGTTCACAACCAACTATCAATCTGAAGGTCATACTAGTAACATTTTTTTGTTGTCATGCAATTTTGCATACAAAAGTTGCATGTGCTTCAACTCTTTTGTCAGGACTGAATTTCCAAATCTAAACCTTTTGTATATAACTGTGCTAGTCCAGGAAAAGGTAGCACACATAGTGAAAACAGTGATGATAACACAATCGTACCATGAATCACATAATATTCATTAAGCAAGAGGATTTAGCCTTATGGCCAAATTATTACAATAAATAGCCTCATGGCTTGAGTTCAACAAGAAGCGGCGGAGATAAATTAACAGCAGCAGAATGAGCCATTCCATCTGCCCAATAGGCAATCGACTGGGTTGCGCATCCTAGTAGTCCGGATCGCCTTCATCATAACCACAAGCATAGAATTCGTAGTCACCTTCAGCTTCTACGCACTCCTCTGTGAAGAGCGGGGATGATGCAAGGGTGAGCACAAAATATACTTCGCAAGTCTTAAAAACATAATGCATGATAACTATATACATGGCCGAACAATTGTAGGCATAATATGGCTCTTTTAGCATAACACAGAATTTAACTTTAAATACCAATAGTAATTTCACAAAGCATCATTTAACCAAAGTGCAATTGAATAATAATTGAATTTGATATAACAACTAAACAGGTTCTAGCCACCTGACTGGCACTAGCCGCCAAACCAAAACCCGAGAGTTCCAACCACTCACGGATTCCCAAACCATTATTTTCATTTAAAACAAAACCATCAGATCTACAATGTGCTAGCGTACCTCGCTTGCCCTTGATCGTGGGCATGGCTACTTAAGTAGCTTTAATTATGCAGAGTGTGTACAACTTTACCCACAAGACATGATCGACTCTTGTTGCCATGCAATTAACACACTTCCTTTGGTGTGTCGGCAGAAAGATCATGACAAGGCCTTTACAATGCACGACCCCGCTACTAACTTTGCCTGCTAAGGTTTCACCATTGTTAGGGTTCTTGCCACCCAGTACAAAAGCCCCCTCTTGCGCCTTGTGAGTGTCTACATCCGGCACCCACATCCTACCGAATGGCGAAGCCAATAACGAGATGTACATATTAATTAGCCAGGTTGTACGCATATAGACTTGTGGTTGTATGGTAGTGCTTCGTCCATGGTAACACATGATTCGGTCCTTAATTGACTAGGGCGGAACATTCACTTTCAAGATCTCGTGCATCCTGCATGCGCCAAACGTCCATCCGCCCCAGTCTAAGCCATTTCCACTTTATTTTATTTAAATCACAGCATCAACACCAATTGCCACAGTTTCACAAATAAGTTTAAACAATGTTTGAAAAATCTCCCATAATAGCATAATGCCAAAACGTTTAAGCTGGGCTAAGCAATTCTACCGTCCCATACTACACTATTGGTTATTACTAGATAAAGTAGCTAGTATCATCTAGGGTGACAAAGGTTGTCATGATTAAAGTCAATGAGGGTATGCCACAACTGGAATTTAGCTGAACCTTAATGCTACATTTAAAATACATTGCGCAAAATAATAAGAATGCACAATTTAAAACAACATAAGGTTTTCATAAAATTTGGGATCAACATGTTCAAGGAAGACTTGCCTTTGTTGCCTCTTGCTAGATCTACCTCTGTGTGTGGATTCGCCTGAGTTTTGACTATGTTGTCTACACATAAAACAAGAGCAAATAAATAAAAAAATTAAAATAAAATTCAAAAATTGAAAATAATGGTACCGGAAGATAGATCTTGAATCTATATGAATGTAGAAATTTGAATCACTGAAATCAGAGCTCGGATGAAGGAGAATGGGCTCTTGGAAGTTCCTCGGATCAGAAAATCAGAAAAATAAAAGGGGTGACACGTGTCAGCACATGATTGGCTGAAATTTTGGATTTTCAAAAAAATGAATAAATAGGAAAAAGATTTGCCTCTAACACGTGGGACCCACGCGTCAGTGACACGACAGACTAAGGATCCTGAGATGACACGACAGACTAGGGTGACCTGGCGACCAACAAAGCACTAGGGCTAGCGTGGCAATGACGTGGCGCGGTACTCGGCGATGACATGGTGGGCTACAGGGCACTGACGCGACACAGCCAGAGCGGCTGTTACGTGGGCTCGAGGGTCTACAGTGGCACAGATGTGGCTAGCACGTGGCGCCACGCGGCGCGAAGCGATGCCGACGCAGACGCCAGCGTGACACAGCCGACGCAGATCAATCTGGTCCATCCGTGCAGTGCGCATCCGATAGGGCGAGGGCAGATTGGATGGCTAAGACGTGACTGAAAGTGGCGGCATGCATGACGGCCACTGGAGGCGGGGAATATGGAGCGAGCGTACGCTAAACCACGACGAAATGGCACGGGACCAAAGGGCGAAACGGAGAGGACTTCACGGCGGACTTGACGGGACCGAAATCGACTGTGGAGGCTCACCGACGGTGGAAGGGTTCTCGAGACGGCAGCGCAAAAGAACAGCTCGTGGCGGTGGGTCCAGGTGGCAGATCTTGGAAAACGGGAGAGGGGCGAGGCGGCGGCCTTAAATAGGCGCGAATCCCTGAGGAGTCTGGCCTGTATACGGTGGCAACGACGTGGAAAACATGGCAGCAGGTGCAGGCGAACGGGCGACGGCGGAATCTGGTGCGAAGACGGAGGGCCAACCGCTGATAGGTGGGGCCCATGACGTCACGAAAGTCTTGGCGCAAAAGCGAGCAGTGAAGCTAGGCAGCAAGCGGGCCGAGCTGGAATAGGAGTGGGCCGGGAGAATGCGGCCCGCAGAAGAGAGAGAAAAAGAAAAGTTTTTTTCAATTTAATAAATTCTAGAAAAATAAGAAAAGCCAAATTAAATAGCAAATAATTCAGGAAAAATCCTAGAAAATTCTCAAAAACACTTTTAAGCAATTAGAACCCAAATAAATTATTTTGAACTCATTTCAACTTAAATTGTTGATTCAAATTATTTACTTGCAACTAAGAGCTTAAATTTTGAATTGCAACAATTTTAAGAACTCAGAAAATTTTAGATGACCAAAATTTGGAATGTACATCTTTATGCTCATACAACCCATAGCACATAAAGAAGAATATGTGTTTATGAGAATCACCTACATGATGGCTAAATTTTGCAGTCACAGTTACCCGTGTTGCAAATAGTTTCATTTGTTGACACATATCAAGCTAAAAATGACCTTACTTGCTTGTTTCTTCTATGCAGATTCTAGTTATTCGTATAGTTAGTCATGTGTCTGTGGACTTGCTAGAATTATGTCCATCAATTTATGTCGACAACGCCAGATACATTTTTGGAGAAGTACGATTGGTCCTCTCATTTATTCTTTTTATCATTTATCATGCTTGTAGAGTGATGAACTTGCTACTACATGGCTGGATGATGAAGATGTAAGGGCTGTCATTCATGCCAAACTGGTACGATGTGTAACGAACCAATAGTTTCATATCAATTTATTTCTAAAATATGCACTACTAGCATTCTCTTCTTTCTAGAGAGCTGCCTCATATTAAACTGAGTGTTAATGTGTTGTGCACTTATCCTCGTGTTTAATCAGTTAAATACTTTCCACTTCATTTGTGTGTATTTCTATTACAGAGGATCGATATCCCCTCAATAGATTACAAAGCAAAGAACTTAATAAATTATGAGACCATTTATGCCAATGGTACTGGCTAGAAGTTATATCAGAGGACGACAGGTTTAGAGATCCTGAAGGCTCCAACTAATCCATATGTAAACAATATTAATTATATATGCCAATGTGATATGCATGTGTACTAATTGTTAAGCATGTTTGTATTGTATATTGTGAACAAATGTGATATATGTGTTGTAATAAAGTGTTTATGTTATGTGAATGTGATATGTGAATTCTATGTTTTGTATTGTGAATGTGATATATATATATATATATATATATATATATGTGTGTGTGTGTGTGTGTGTGTACTGTTAATATGTGCTATTTTTGAGAATATGCAAAAACGACACACCCCTCATCACAATCGGTTCCTATGAGGAAGGAACCGATTGTGATGACCCCCCTCATCACAATCAGTTCTTATGAGAAACCGATTGTGATGAGTGGTCATCAAAATTGGTTTTTACTAAGAACCGATTGTGATGACCCCCTCATCACAATCGCTTCTTATGAGGAACCGATTGTGATGAGGGGGTCATCACAATCGGTTCTCAGTAAAAACCAATTATGATGAGACTCTATCACAATCGGGCCAAAACCAACTGTGATAGCTCCTCCTCATCACTATCTAAAGACTTTGTATCGCTACTAGAACCGACTATAATGACAAAAAAGAACCAATTCTGATGTATATTCCTGTAGTAGTGGATGATGATGAGGCATGGAAACTACTCCTGTTCTGGTTTCTAGAACCCTGGCTCTAAGCATTGGTTGAACCTAGCAGTATTGTGTCTGGTGGAGCTTAGACTTGGACACTAGGCAAGGTAGTTTTGGGCCGGCCTATGACACGTCAAGCACAGTGTAACGACCCCTATTTTTACATAAAATGCAAAAAATAGAAATCTATGTGCATACAATACTAGTCCCATGATTAGTGGCTAGCACGTACATTTACAACAATTGGAATCACAAGCATACATTATATTATTAAAGCGGAGGCTATTATACAAAGTATTCTTACAACTCGGAGCTTTATATATTTATGTAGCATAGAAGAAGAAAAAGTCTTGTAGTGTGCTTATCCAACCCGTAGGCAACAACAAGGCATAAATCCCTAGAAAAGATCGCGTTATTAAAATTCCTGCAACCTGTGATGGTAAAAAATCTTCGAAGCTCGATATCTTTTCCAGCTAAAACAACAGATTAAACAAGGTTGAGTACTTTTGCACTTAGCAAGACTTAAGGTGGTATTTGCAAATGTAGTAATCTCTACTACTTCTAATTACGAGTTGGTGGCGATGGTCCGTTCTCCTCCCTCTCAGGGCATACCCACAAAACCGTCATTGTCCCGATCTTCTATACATTAGCGAACAGAGAAAGTTTTAATTCAGTTGGATATGCATGCATGCATGATCTGCAACATATCAGACTCTTATCTCAATCAGCCAATTCTATTTTCAAATACTGCATGGCCAATTCTTTTTCCATATACTTCACGCATACAGCTTCTGAGTTACCATGTGCCTTTGAGTTGCCATATGCATCCTTTCCATTAAATATTTACTTGCGTGTGTAGATAAGATATCTTTTCTTTTATCTAATCACGTATGGACTTAATTCTGGCCAGCCAACAGCATGCACATGGCTATGCATGACATGAATAGATAAGTTTGTTATCTCTATCTCTACTAATTCTAATTTAGGAGTTGGTGGTGGTACGTCCATTCTCCACCCTCACCCCAACGTGTGTGCACACCCGCGTGGCTTAGTGGGAAGCAGGCAGTGGCTACTCTAGTAGATTGGATTAGATCATCCCATTACAGGAGGTAAATGAATATTCATGACTCATTTATTGCTTTCCTTTGTCCTATTAATTTGGCATTCGAATCAGCGGTGATTGCTCCTAGGGCTTTTCGGATTGGATTGATTGATTCCCTTCCGTAGGAAGCAAAGCTTCGATTCATGGAGTTGTGTCTCTTTTTGTCTCTTTTCATTTTATTGCCTTCCTTATTAGATGATTTCTTAATATGGATTCCTTAGATATCTCCTCGGTTGCTGAATCTATGTAACCTCACAGCTTCTTGCCTCTCCTGTAGATGTGTTGAGCTTATCCGTTGAGCGGAGGTAATGGGCGACCTTCCTGATCTCGTCGATGTGGCGCAAGGGTAGGTCATCGGTGGTGGGCAGCGATATAGGCTGACAACGCTGCTGGAGCTTGCTGCGGTACATGAAGTCAATAGGTTGAGGGAGGCGCTCACGGGGGGAGGCGAGGAGGCGATGGAGCTGGTTGATGGGGTAAGGCTATGGTATGGTTGGAGCCAGGCGTACGAACCATGCACGCTGTTGATGGTGGCAGCCACATACGGATGACACCTACCTCTTCAATGCCTTTGCGCCCATGGGGCAGCAGGTGATGCCTCTTTCGGTCGATCGATTGATCTCGAATTATGGTGTTACAAATTTACAATCCCAAGTGTTGTGATGTTATTATTTAAGTTTATGAAATTAAAGATAATTTTAAGCTTGAGTTTGTAAGTAGGTGTTTGGAATTTGTATGCTTTGATGAATTGATTTAAACATTTAACCATTACACATTCAGAGTGAACATTATTATTCAGATAAGGTTAGTGCTCTTTGCAAATAAATTTTTTTATCGCAAATTGAGTTTCTGTTGCATTGCACGGGCACATAGCTAGTGTAGGTTAAATTAAAGATAGCTTCTACGGTTAATTTGCATAAAGTGATATTGATTTTATAAATCAAGTTGTCATTTGCAAATGGAATTTGTAAGAGCATATTTGACTGATAAGAAATAAGTAAAGCATAAATAATTCTTAGAGTCCTTCACGAGCGTTGAATCATCCAATCCTGCCACAGCATGTCTCAACATAGTTTTTGCCAACACGTGGCAAATCAAATCAAACCAAGCATTTTGAAAATAATAAAACATCTAACTTAGTGTCAGTTGTAATGTCGCAGATAAAATTTCTTTAGTCGCGGGTGAAATTTTCTCCTCACCCCTTTCTTTTTCCCCCTCCCCTTCTCTCTTCCCTCACCCAATTTCTTTTTTCCTCTCCTCCCCACCTGAGAAGCTCTCCTTTGTTTCCTAGGCGTCCTCCTCCTCCTTCCCTTGGTAGCGGCAGCAAGGAGCCCTCCCATGGCGCCTCCCTCCCCAACCTAGGCATCCTCCTTCTCTTTCCCTTGGTGGCAGCAGCAGTTCCCCCTCTTCTTTCTCCTTGTAGGTGAGTGGATTTGTGCTTTGGAGGTGTTTTTGCTGCTCTAATAGATGTACTTCCTGGTTTAGGTGGTTCTAGGGTTCCTAGATTTGGGGATTTTGGAGGGAATCTAGCTCTAGAATGGAGGGAACCCTGTACTGTTTTCGAGCAGATTCGTCAGCTATTTTGTAGCACCGATTTGGGCAAGGTAAAATTATTTTCTGAGTATTTGTCTATATAAAAAGTTGTAGATCGTCGAATCCCCTTTAATTTGAGTGTAAGAACACAAAAATCTATTAAGCCAATTAAAAATTATACCATTTTTAGTGTTTGCAGTCCGGATTGGGTTGCAAGTGGGGCTGAAATGTTCAGCTGAAGATTAGGCAAAGCTACAGGCTGAAATAGGTTTTTCGTTTACCTAGAGAAATGTAGAAAATTTTCTGTAGATTTATAAAATATATTTTTTCTTGATTTGGAGTTAGGAATCAAAAGTTATAACCTGTTGAAGTTGCTGTCCAGAACTACAATCTCTGTTGAAAGTTCAGAGTTGGTCTGAAGTTTAGAGGGCAGTTTGAGAACTTTTCTTTCAAGTGTTGAGCAAATGGCTATGGGGCAACTATAGGTTATCCTCTTGTGGTCATTTGGAGCGCAAGAATGCAAATTTTTACTTACCCAATTAAAAGTTATGTTCATTTTAGTACCTGCTGTTCAGAACTACTGTTAATGCATATAACCTCTGTTCATCTCTAATCTGGAAATTAGTAATACATATTTTTAATAAATGGCTATAATAAAGTTGTAGACCATCCTCTTGTGATTAATTAGAAACTGAATTCACTCAATTTGGTTCAACCATTAAAAAGTTATACAAGTTTTACTTTTGCATCGAAATTGTGACTAGTAGCAAATTCAACTTTGTCCTGTGATTAAGGACAAGTTAGAGGCCGAGTTGGAATTTGAAATTGTCTAGAGATAGATGGAAATTTCAGTGTAGATATTTAAAATATCTTTCTTTGCTTAATTTGAAGTTGTTTAGCAATAGTTTTGCTGTGGCGAAGTGGGCTATCCAAACCAGTTTTGTATGAATTCATAGTTTGGGGCAAATTTTGAGTTAGGGAGTAAATGTGTTGTTTGTTGTTGTTTGTTGACTCTAGAACTTGTGAATTTGAGTACGTAATCGTGTTTTCAGGTGGTATAGCTTCAGGAGCGGCTTCTTCTTCCCGCCACTTCACTTCTTGTGGTTAAAGGCAAGTGCATGTAAACAATAGGATGATTTGGTGGTATTTAATGTTAAAACTTAATACCCTATTCCTTTTTCTTACTGTTGTTGATTGATCATACTTGCTTATATGACAAATATGAAATGCTTATGAGATGAATGGTATTGGTGGATGGTTAAATGAATGTGTAAGGTATATAATGAGAAGCAATGCATCATTCTCATTCATATCCAAGAAATTGCATGGGCTAGGTCGGTGAGAAAGTCATAACTAATCCGGTGAGGTCGGTGAGAAAGTTATGACTAATCCGGAGCATCACAGAGAAAGTACTACCTTGTAGTCCCCTCCATCGAGGTGAATGGGAGCGAGACAATAAGAGTAGGCACCTCCACGGGATGGAGGTAGAGGGTGAACATCTACAGGTGTTCCCTCAGCTATACCGGTATAAGTCTTAAAAGGTGCATATGAGCATTCATGCATATCCGCATTGCATGGCATTACTATTAATGGCTATTATGATGAGTGATAATGTGTAGAGGTGGGATAGGGCCGTGGGCTCACCTAAAAGTATTTAATAAGATATGTGACAAATTGTGTGTAATATGATTATGTCGGATACATTGTTTGGTACTATTAAATGATGGATGACAACTGATGATCCTTGAGTTGAGGGTAATTTATAGGTTAAGAATGGATCGAGTCGTGAACTCATCCAATGTTGTTTAATGGGATATGTGAAATAAGTGAGTAATGTAGTGATGAGGTAATGGATGGTGATTTCTTTGTTTATGTACTTGTTAATTTGGTATAGTAGATAGGAGCATGTTACTGATTTAAATACTTTAATTGGTATTGATATTATTACTTGTTGCACTTTGCTGAGTCTTTGAACTCACGCTTGCTTGTTTAATGTTTTTAGGTACTCTAAGGAGATCTCGCCGGAATGGGAAATAGCTCACGACACTCACTTCATGACATGCTTAATTGATATCTTAGAAGAGTGTTCACCTTGATAATTAATGTTAGACCATTGTGTCATTATGGTTGGGAATTAAGCTTTATGTCAGTTCGCAGTTAATTCACTCTTGTTGGGGTTATTGTTTCTTTCTGTGTTGTATTTTGATTATTGTAAGCCTTGTCGTGTAGTTAAGTTATTGTTGCTTCTCCCTATTAGTATGCTTAGTTATGTGCTTAGTTGGTCATGATGGTTCGTGGATACCATGACCTGCTGTTGTTGTCATTATTCGATTGCTTATATCATTGTATTTGTTGTATATTGTTTTCCTTGCCTGCTGAGTGGATGTCCACTATTCTAGGGGAGGTGCTGCCGAAATTTTTAGTGGATTTCGGAGTACTATTAGAGTTTGATCTTCCTTATCTAGTTTTTAATCTCTGTTTGGTGACACTTAGGGCGCCAGGGTGTTACATCAGTTCACCAAGTTTCCTATAATCACGGGCATAGCTAATCAATTAGATTTTTACTCTGCAGAGGTGTACAACTTTACGCACAAGACATGATTGACTCTTTACACTACAGGAAAACGATATTTGTTCGTCGGCCCGCAATATTTTCGTCGGCTTCTTTTAAGCCGACGATAATAATAGTCATTTTTCGTCGGTCTAGGTCATGCCGACGAAAACACATTTATTTTCGTCAGCTAAAGAAACGGACCGACAAAAATACGATATTTCGTCGGCAAAGCAAATGGTAGCGAAAACAATTGTGCCTGTGGCGGCTAAAATTCAAACTATTTTAAATCGGCTTCGCCGATTTAAAAACGTGTTGGCCCATTCGTATTGCGCCACGTGGTTTGAAGCATTATTTTCGTCGGTCCCTGTAGCCGACGAAAATCGGTAACCTGCCACGTAGAACTTATTATCATCGGCTCTACTAGCCGACGAAAATAAGGCGTGTTAACCCGTGCCCGTCCTTCGCGAATCATCCATTCGCTCGCATTCCACGCGCCGCGCGCCGCGCTCGCTCGCTCAAGACGCCGCGCTGCACCTGTGCCGCCGCTTCGCGCCGCACGCGCTTCGCTTCACGCCGCCGCGCGCGCGCCCTCGCCGCTCGTCTACGCTGCGCGCCGCCGCCTCCTGCGCACGCCGCCTCCTTCACGCCACGCCGACTCCACGCGACACCGCCGCCCCGGACACGGTCCCGGTCGGCGCCTCGCTGCTCGCCGTCTGCGCCTTGCCACGCCGCGCCCCACACCAGCGCCGTCAGAGACCAGCGCGCGCTTGCCACGCTTCTTCCGCGCACCGCCCGTCAAGCAAGGTGAGTTTTTCATCGGCCGAGTAGTTAATTAGATGATTGCTTCATTAGTTCTTAATTAAGTAGGGCTATTTTCGTCGGCCAAGCAGCGAGCCGACGAAAATTCATATTTTATTTTATTTGGGCCATGATTAGTTGGGGGTTAAAGTCAGTAGAACATGATTCAATTAAGTATTATCGATTTAGTCAGCCAAGCCTAGGCGTCACCCGTTCGGGAACGGCGCATCTCACATTTACTTGTGAGGTGTGGCATTCCGGAATTGTCCAGTTTAATTTGGAAAGCCTAGGAATGGACGCTAGAGCATATGTAGGATTTATGACGAGCCCAACAGTTCGAACGGAATCTCGGTAGTATGATCCAGTTGTTCTCCGATGCACCAAGACTGGGCGTGCATTCGGAGAACAGCGGGGTTATGCTACTGAAATTCCATTCAGGCCGTAAGGCTATAAATGTACAATCTAACTCTATAAATGCCGAAATTCCGTTGTTGCTATAATTTGTTATAAATGTACAATCTAACTCTATTGAAACTTTTGCAGATGTTCAAGCACGCGAAGGATAAGATTGTTGGTAAGCTCAGTGGATCTACCTTCAGGACCTCCAGGAGTGGGGGTAAGGGGAAGAGTCAGGGGTCCAGTGGGCAGAGTCTCTCGAGTCGGGATGCCTCTTCCAAGGGACTGTCCAGAGCAGGCAGAGGCAGTAGCAGCTCCTGGGGTGCATGGAGCAAGCACGAGAGGCCAACGAGGAGTACGTGCCTTCTACCTCCGACTCCTCAGACGAGTCTGAGGACTTAGCACCAGCGGCGGAGGAGGTAGCGGCAGACTTGGCGGAGGATGATGGTGACAAAGAGATCCCAGAGGATGCTGCGACGCCTTCTTCACAGCGTTTCAGGTATTCGTGTGAGTTGTGATTCTCATTTTTGTATGCATAGAGTTGTGATTCTCATTTTTGGCATTTTTCAGGTTCCGGGGATCCAACAACGTCCTCCCAAGAGCTGAACCTAACCAGCGGAGGGTGATCAGGCCCCATGGGGATTGGTAAGTTAGTTTTCTTATTTTGAAAAAGTAACTTGTCGAGAATCTAACTGGTTTGATTTCATTAATTGTAGGCAATGGGATGACGTGGCGTGGGAGGGTAGGCACCAGCGATCGCAAGTTAACGCGGTCTTGGGAGCTATCTGCCGCCACCACTACCCGGGTCTGGTGACCATCAGCGGGGTGCCGCAGGTGGCCCTAAAGTGGGAGCACTACAGGTTGGTTGCTGAGGCGCATCGCAGCACCTGCGCTGACGCGGTTTCGCACGATTTCTGGGTGAGTTCCTTACCTCTTTACAGTTCATTCATTTGTAGTGATATGTCGCTAGCTCAATAATTGCTTTTGTAGGAGAGGTACCGCCTGGAGGACGGGGATGTCCCCGCAAATCAAGAGAGGCCGAAAAAGTCTTCAACAAGGCGGCCCATAAGGTCATGAAGGACATGATGTCCAATGCACGCATCCAGGCAGTGTGCTCCTACTACAAGGGGGTGAAAAAGGAGAAAATGACCAAGAAGCTCGGGGCCTCTAAGATCTACCTGCGCGAGGATGAGTACCTCCAGGCGTCCATCCCCAGGTTGATGAAGTGCCCGGAGGCTTTCAGGTACTTGTGCACATACTGGGCGTCGGCTGACTTTGTTGCTAGGTCCAACAAGAAGCGAGGCAACAGAGAGGCGCATGGTAAGTATCTAGCCTTAGTTCAGAACGCTTTTGAATGCATGTCGCTAACTTTGGATTACAGGAGGCTGAAACTGGCGTTACCCCGAGCTACATCGATGTTTATCTTCGGGGACACGAAGCACCGATCCGAGTCGCTGAACAATTGTGCACCGGTCGGCAATGACTCGAGAGGATTGTGAGTTGTTCGACCTACTTTGATGAAATTTATGTCTTCAAACTGTTGTTTCAGTATTGTCGGCTTGCAGGAGCAATATGGGGATGAAATGGCTCGGTGTCACTGCCCGGAGTACAACTAGAGGAGCGAGGACCTCGATGTCTCAGCGCTATACCAGAGTGGTGGGGGCAAGAGACATAGAAGGTGAAATAATCCCCCTTATTTGTGTATTATCGGAAATCCTGATATCGTCAACAGTTGCGCTTTTTATTAATGCCTTCGGTTTCATATATGTCTGTTGCAGGTTCTCCATGTTCAACGGCGTTGTGGACTCTGACGTCGCTCTGTCCCAAGGAAGAGCGTTGGTGTCCTCACAGAGCAGCGCTCACTCCTCCAGGGATAATGCGAGGTTCGCAGAGTACGAGGAGCAGGCTCGCCAACAGCGTGAGGAGGCTCGCCAACAGCATGAGCTGATAGCGAAGTACGAAGTGGAGATGGCGCATTTAAGGCAAACGTAGACGTACTTCCAGGGAGCTCTTCAGGTAAAAGCTCAAAATCTCAACTTATTGATTAATTTTTACTATTGCGGATCTAACACTTTGACTATATGCAGCAACTGTACGCAACTGTGGGCACTCAACACAGCTTGCCTACGTTTCAGCCTCCGCCGTTCTTCGGGTATCCACCTCCAGGCCAAGCACCGCAGGTAATTATGCTTTAGGTTAATTCGGTTTGAAAATTATTTGTAATTCTAGACTAACATGAAATTTCATAACTACTCTATAGGGTTCTCAGCCTCCTTAGCTGTTCTACGGGTATCTGCCACCAGGGCAAGCACCGTAGGTACATATGCTTTAGATTAATTCAGAATCTCCATATATATATTCGTGTGTGTGTTGAATTGGTATCACTACTGACCAGTAATATCCTGTTGTTAAATAAAAAAAAGAACTCGCTTAATAAATTAGGAGAGTGAGTAAACCTATGCAAATAAAAGCATACTTGCAGTAACCTCGATCGGGAGCTTTCGATCCTGTAGTTTAGTAATATTACTCCTACTAACTTGATTTGGTTTACATTAATTTTGCATCAGTCAGCCCCACATTAAGTTAACTATAAGATGGATCACCATCGAGATATATCCTCCGAAGAGATCTACAAATTAACTTTTACACATAGTTTTGAAAATTATTTGCAATTCTGTACTAACGTTAAATTTCATGACTCTATAGGGTTCTCAGCCTCCTTCGCCGTGGCACCCGTTTCCGCCTCCACCACCAGGGCCAGCTACTCAGGGTTCAAGCTCGCACACTCCTAATGCAGATGTCGACGGCTTCTTTGCCTCTAAAGGTAAAGGCCATAATTCAAACAACCCCGAGAGTTAGGATTATACATTGTTGTGATGGATGGGATACTCGTGATAAAACTTGTGATATTAATGCGATGCATATGTTGTAGCTGGATAAAACTCGTGATATGTTGTAGCTGGATAAAACTCGTGATGTAATGTGATTGTACTGAGTAATATATTTTAGTGTATGTCAATTTGCGTAAAAACTGTATTTTCTTCTCTCAAAACGAGCAAAGAGAAACATATTACAGGGGGTAAACCACAAGATTTTTCGTGCCGTGGCGGCGAAAAATACCGGGATTATCGGGTTTGACCGCTGTGCAAACACTCCCGAGATTTTAAATCGACACGCAAACCGGCGAAAATAAGCTCCAATATTTTAAATCGGCCATGCCGCCGGCATTTAAAATACATTTGACATGGCATGTCGGGTCAGCCATCGGTCTTTTGTTTTCGTCGGCTCGTTGGGGCCGATGAAAATATATTATTTTCGTCGGTAACCGACGAAAAAACTTCCTATTTTCGTCTACTTGGTTTCGTCGGTCTATTTTCGTCGGCAAACCGACGAAAATACGTACTTTCGTCGGGAATCCCCTTGTTTTCGTCGGCATATGGCCGATGAAAAATAGACGTTTTCCTGTAGTGTTATGCAATCGATATTAGCATACTTCCTTTGGTGTGCCATAGAGAGTCATGACATGACCGTTACATTACATAGATCTAACTTTGCACCAGCACCGGTGACAAAAACCCTTGCTATGGTAGAAGAAACACATATATATAAAACATGGTGTCATCATTACAAAACAGTCGGGCACTATTTCTTCCTATAGTAAAGCGTACACCTTTATATCGGCAAGTGTTGTTCCCAACACCGCACTAAGGGCACTCCATAGAGCAAACCTAAAAAGGAGAGTCCGTACTACTTCAGCCTTCCAATCTGCAAAGCTAAATCTACATAACTTAATAGGTTAAGGCTATTCCATACCAACACTTATGGTTGTACGGATTTATCTTAGATCATACAACACTATGTTCGGTCCTTAATCTGACACGGACAATAATCTCCCCCTACATGACGTGCAAATCCCTCTGCACATCTGGTTAATGCCAATAATCACTCGCATCAAAATCATACTTTTGTTTTGGGGTTTTAATCGAAATATCAGTGACCAACTATGTTATATCCAGCATTTTTAAATTCTCAAGAAACAATTTTGATCTGATTATCTACCTCATTGGTTCTAAAGCATAGCTAAGCATGATCAATATATAATCGCATATACCCAAGTTGACATCATGTATTGTCTAGCCCTATTCTATGGTTATCAAGGTTCACATGTCCATACTTATCAAGGAAGTTTCATGAGACAATGGGTATATCTACTAGTACCACAAAATAGCGAATTTACGGAACATAAGCACATGCATGAAATAATTTGATAAACAAAAGAAAAATTAAATAGTGGGATCAATATGATCAATGGGGTGCTTGCCTTGCTTAATTGTTGTTTATGACGAAGTCGTGGTCGCAGCCGACGTAGTCGACAACGGAATCATTGACATCTAGTTCTACTCATCGTTCAACGAAAATATAGCAAATAATGAACTTTAAATAAAGACAATCAAGCAATTTAATTCTACAAATGTAAATTTCAACAATATAAACAAGAATTGCAAGCAACCACAAGGAGACACACCGATATTTTACCGTGGTGTTCGGAGACTTGCTGGTCTCCCTAATCCACATTGAGGCTAGCCCAAACCACTTTGGATCGGCTCCATGAATTGAGCACCCGCCTCATTTACACTAGTGGTAGCACTTTCCCTCTCCGGGTAGGTGAGCTCCGACCTTCACAACTTATTGGGGCTTCTCACAACCTTCGTCGAGAAACTCACCACGCACGACTCCACTACGCCGTCTAGGTGTTGGCAAATACCAAGAGTAACAAGTCAAGCCTTCCTGCTTGAACTTCACCTAGTGCAACACATGCACTCCGATGATCACCAAGTGCAACACATGCACAATGGATCCCTCAAGTGCAATACATGCACAAGAGGCTCTCAATCCACTTTTAATTGCAACACATGCAATTAGGGCTCACTCTTAGATTAAGAGACAAATAGAAGAGGGAAACACATGCACACAACTCCTACAAACACCCATATGCTCCAGCAACTCACAAATACCAGCCCCAAGTCTTTTTTATAGCCTACGCAAAGAAAACTAGCCGTTGGGGGGTAAAAACAAGAAAAAGGCCAGGAAACCCAGTTCTACCACCCTACTAGGTCCGGTAGCAATGGCCTCTAGGCCAACGGTCACTTGCGAGCATTAAAAACACCAAAAACTAGCCATTGCTATACTACCCGATGCTACCGCCCATCTAGGACCGGTAGCACCGACCATTTCAACCAAGAAACACCTCTCTGGAATTTTTACACCACCTCTGGGCCAGTAGTACCGCCCCAGGCAGTGTTACCACCCATCTAGGGATGTTAGCACCGCTCGCGCGGTGCTACCACACATCTAGGGCCGGTAGCCACCGCCCGTGTAGGGGCGGTGCTACCACTGTTTCAGCCACTAAAATACTCATAACTTTTTACTCTGAACTCTGATTTAGGTGATCTTAGATGCGAAATTTATCAAGAGCGCTACAATCTCCACCCATTTTCAAGATATAAGCAACCATAGATATTTTTAAATATCATAAAAAAGACTCTAATGTAGTCACTTAAGCCGAAAATCTGATTTTCGAAATCCTTCACAAAGACTTGATGAAAAGCGTAATTACAAGTTAGAATGAGTCAATAAGATCAAATATTAAGCCATGTGATGATCAACTCATGGTTAAAATAATTTTTGCAAAATACATTTATAAATTCTAATCACATGCTCCACGATCAAATGAATACCAATATTTTGCAAAACACATTTGCAAATAACTTGAAAAGCTATGAGATCAATCCTCTAACCATGTAAGGATAACACATGATCCCGACACTTTGCAAAACACATTTGCAAATGTCAACACATGCTCTAGGATTGAAACCCATAACCTCTAGCTTATTTGCAAGCCACATTTGCAAATAACAAATCAAATTTTTACAAAAACACATTTTGCAAATACAAAACATAAACTTTACTTAGCCTTTGTGATGGTCAACACATGATCAAGTCACAAGCTAAAACACCGATGCAAGAGCTCTCACCTTTTGCAGCACATGCAAAACTTAGCTCCATACAAAAACCACATAAATCAAATTACATGAGCCATCTCCTTTTTGCAACACATGCAAATCCATAGCTCCATTTAGAAACCAAATCGATTAAGATTCAATAAGAAGTAAGCATGAGCTTCCTTCTTTGCAATACATGCAAATACTTAGCTCATGCAAAATCCAAACAAGACAGTGAGCTAGAGTGAACCGGATTGAGTTCACCAATTCATAATGAAGCTCAAGCTAATGACTCAACCCTTCTTAATAGTACGGCAATCTACACTAGCAAATCCATAGCTATCTCCTTTTTGCAACATATGCAAATCCATAGCTCCATTTAGAAACAAAATTGACTAAGATTCAATAAGAAGTAAGCATGAGCTCCCTTATTTGCAACACATGCAAATACTTAACTCATGCAAAATCCAAACAAGGGAGTGAGCTAGAGTGAACAGGATTGAGTTCATCAATTCATAATAATGCTCAAGCTAAATGACTCAACCTCTCTTAATAGTACAGCAATCTACACTCATAACCCAATCTCTCATCCAAATACCAAGACCGGTAAAAGACTATGGACATATCCTTAACCCTAGCTAGTTATACCTTTACCTCTAGCACATCCACTTGGAGCTTTTATTATTTCCATTTCCTCCTCTCCAAGCCGGGTCCTTTCTTCTTGTTCATCAACACATGATGAACCTTCTCTAGCTTCACTTCACTTCGGGATACTCTCTTAACGTTCATCAACACACGACGATGTACTTGTCCCTTTTAAGCATCTCAACCATGGACTTAATCTATTTCAAACTCATTGAAAGTGTTAGTCCTAAAATACATGGTTGTCTCAATCATCAATGCACTCCATTAACACATAATGGATGCTTCCGAGATCTTTTGATCTTTTCCTTTGATGATTGACCACAACCCAAAGAAAAATTGATTGAAAGATAAATTGTGTCTTGAGGATACTAATGCAACAAATGCTTCATATACTCAAAAACTTTCGATTGTCCTAGGATCAACAAAGTGAACCATCAACACATGATTAGTTTTTTGTTGATTGAATGGCAACCAAACACAATTTAAATTGAATTTAAATTATCATAAGTATATATTAACTACACAAGTTTCATATACTCATTTTGATGGAATCTGAAAGTAATGATCCAATTTATATGGAGTGGTGAAGGAACGAGTTGGCCTAGAGGGGGGTGAATAGGCAACTCTTCAAATTTTTAAATCTAGATTACAGTTAACTGAAATAACAGTGAAAGCAATTCAAAATAAAGAAAGGAACAAAATGAGACAAATATTTATCCCGTGGTTCAGAGCACTCCTCCTACTCCACGTTGAAGCACTTCTCTCGAAGTATTGCTTCACCACAGCTAGTCGCTGTAGCTATGGTTCTCACTTGGGTAGCTCTTTCACCACTCCAGTGAGGTGAGCTACAAACCATTCACAAACAAAAGTGGCCTTCCACAATATTCTTTGGACAGGTCGCACCTTTCACTTCCTCCAAGCTGTCTAGGATCACCAAGATCCAAGAGTAATAAACTCGCACAAGTTCTGTCTCTTGGTTTACTCGCAAACTACAGCACTAGACACTTGCTTGGAGCTAAAACACTTAGAAAGAATGAGGTTTTTGAGTTTCAGAGTGAAGCACAGACTCCTTGTTGTGAAAGAGAGAACTTTGAATGCTAAAATATCAAGGAGTTCATAAAAATCTATGGTAGATAGCTCAGGCAATGCTTATATAGCCAACTCTGCCAAAAAGAGCCGTTGTACCTACCACAGTGACCGTTGCACGTATCAGAGTGTCAAATTTGAGCTAAAACACGTTTACAACGGACTAAAAGATTTACCCTAGCGATACTAATCATGTGTATCACGGACCAAATTTAGACATATATGACGGACCAAAAAGTTTAGTCCATCATACATGGGGAGTTCAGTAAGTTTGGTCTGTCAGAGTAAAACGGGGTCTCACATGTATGGCGGACTAAATAGTTAGGTCCGTCATAGATGGGATATGATAATGATCAGTAGTTATGGATCAATTTTTGATACAAAAGGAGTTTAATCGAAAGATTTTGAATTTGCCATTGACTAAACTTTGAATTAGTAATATTTTGTCCATCTAGAATGAGAAATTTTCTGAAAGAGAATATGATTTTGATCATGAATACAAGGAATGACTATCAAAGAATTCTCTGTCAGTAGATAGAGTTATTTTTGTATTTATGCTGGACCAAAAAGTTTGGTCCGTCATGTATAGACAACTGAGATATTTTGAATCTGATCAAGGTATGTGTATGACGGACCAAAAAAATTGGTCCATCATAGATAGGCAACAGAGAAGTTTTGGGTTCGTTGAAAGCACATGTATGGCGGACCAAAATATTTGGTCCGTCATAGATGGGCAAAACCTTGATAGCTGAAATTTCTCAAGGATATTTCACTACGGACTTAGGTATATAAGAATATGAGGTTTGGTCCATTGAAATGAATAGAATTTGGTCAATAATTTGATACAAGTGCATTTTAATATCATACTGAACTGACTTTGTTTGAGATGAAGACTTTGACTCTTTTGTGACAGAACAAGAAGTGATCAACTGAACTATGGTCCGTCACAATTTTTGGACTTGTTGTATATAGAGATTATGATTCAAGCATCAGAAAGACTAAATGATTTAACTCCAAGAAATCTAGTTTTCTCTTATCCTAATGAACCAAGTTTCTAACTTGTGCAAAATCCCTCTTGATAGTACAGCCAAAACGAAAATAATTCGAGCTATTTGACTTGAATCAACTCCCAAGTCATGAACTAGTATACAAATACCTTAATCTTGTTTGTCCAGTAAGCTTCATCCATGATTTCAGCAAACGTGATTCATAGCATGTGGAATTATTAACTTGGTCATCAACACCAAAACAATTCAATAACACTTGATAAAAATTGAGGGGGCCCTAGATGCTATCAATCTCCCCCTTTTTGGTGATTGATGACAACATACCTTTCTAGTTAATAATTTCTCAAATTTTCTGCAAAAAGAGTTAACTTGACAGAGTACAAATGAATATTTGAAGATGCATGTGCTCCCCCTCAATAAGTGCATGAACTGAACTTATAATAGTTATGGTATTTTGGACTATATTAGATCCTTAAACATTTAATCTTCAGAATTCTTATAAATAACATATTTCAGATCCTTAAGAGTTTGAGCATCTTATTAATCTTAGCAACATACCATAGCATATATTTTACTGAACTAGAGCACCAGATTTAGTATCAGAGTAATGCTAAGAATAGTAGGCAAACGCAGTACCAACACTTATATTATAAAAGAGGGTATTAGAGCACAACAGCTATACTTCAGATATCTCAAATATCAAAAAGGAGTTCAGAATATTTTCAGAGCAAAGTGATTTGAGTGACAAATATTTAGCAATATCAGAGCATAGGAGACTTCATAGCACATAGCATAATTTTACACACCAGACACAGAGGTGACACAAAAGTTCATTCTACAGTCAGACTAGAACCTAGGAAATTCTCCCCCTTTGGCATCAATCTCCAAAAAGGGTACTATTTACGCCTTGAAAAGGTTCTCTTGAGTTGACCAAACACAGAACTTTTTCTGGGAGGTGATACAATCTTCACATCATCATCATCATCATCAGATTTTTCTGACTGAGCTTGAGCCGTTGAACTTGGGACTTGGGCCATCGCCTGATCATGCCAGCTTGGATAGTTGGAATCTCCAGGTTGAAGGACCAAGTTATGAAAATCATATTGCAACTTGTCCAGGGAATCGTTGATCTTATCTATTGATGCAATAAGGTCAACCAGTGCATCAAGATGATGGAGGGCAATATGTCTTTGATCGTGAAATGCATCCCCGGTATATTCCCGGAAATCTTCTTAGTCTTTTTTGATCCACAACAGATTGCTTTCCTCTGATGTATGTGCAGCTCCAATCTGATTTCTCAGATGCTTGTGATTTGTATCAAGTTTCTGATTTATATCATATAGTCTGTCTTTGATCAGATTTTGATTTGTGCCAAGCTGAGTGACCCAGTTTCTCAAGTCCCCAAACCTGGCGAAAGATTCATTTCTGAAATTGGCTTGCTCTTCATAATGTTTCCTCATCTGTTCTTGGACTTTTTCATTATACTGCTAAAGAGCTCTCATTTGTTCTTCATGTCTTTGAGCTGCTACCTTTTTATCTTCCAGATATGCTGCTTGAAAACCCCTTTGATCAGCATAATACTGTTGCTCAAACGAAGTAAACCATGAAGGTTGCGAGCCAAAGGTATTTTCTGGAGCTTGATAAGACTCTTGCTGCATTTGCTCATGATGCAAATGTGAGTGAGCAGACTGATGCTGGTAGTCAAAAAGATTTTCCTATCCAGGAAAAGTGTTTCTCTGATCATGTTCTGGGTGAACTGCTTGAGGAGGATAGTAAGATTCAAACGCTTGTGGCACTCCAGATCCTCCAGCCTCATGATCATGGGCACCAGGCCCAAAATTCTAGTCTTGAGCAAATCGTTCAACGGCTGCTAACTCTTGAAGTTGATGAAATTGTTGTTCTTCTTTTAAAGATTGAGCAACTGAACCTGACAAGACTTTAGTTGGAGCATCATCCATAAACCCTTGTCCTTGGTCATACCATGAGTTACGACCATCCATTATTTCAGTGGGTTCTGGAGAGTGGACTGGAACTTGAATAACAGGTCTTGGAGAGTGACCATGACTTGGAGTTTTACTCTTGTGTCCACTTTGAGCACTAGGCTATTTTCCAGATTTACTTTTGCTAACATTTTGAGCACTAGGCTCTTTTCCAGAATTTCCTTTGCTGACATTTTGAGCACTAGACTCTTTTCCAGATTTACTCTTACTTATACTGTGAGCACTAGGCTCTCTATCATTTCCAGACTTGTTCTTGCTTGCACTGTGGTCTAACAGCATCTGTATGTGACTAGAGCTAATTTGTGCTGCAAAGCTGCCAGATGGATGATTACTATTGAAGGAATGATAACTGCCATAAGATTCATGATGGTCACTACCACCGTCAAGAGTCTGAGAGTATCCACTGTGACTATTAACATCAAATCTGTCTTCAGCTTCATCATCTGACTCTTCTTCTTATGTGGATTTATATTCAAGAACCAATTCCTTACTTGGTTCATTCATTTCTTCTTCTTGATCATGATGCACTGGTTCTTCTTCTTCAGGCGAATTTGCTTGTAACTCTTGGAGGAAATCAGTAATCCTCAAATTCTGTCCTGTAGACTTGTGCATGTTATATTTCTTAGGAAAGCACTTAAATTCTCTGTTCATATCATTTTGAGAAATGATTCCTTGGGCAAATAAAACTTGAGTCACTTGTTGAAAGCATCTAGGCCCCAAACCGATTGGGTTTTGGTAATTAATGACAAATTGTGAGAAAGGTCTAACGCTTTTCATTGAGATGTGTTTGATACAGGAAAAGGCATGCGATTGAAGAAATAGTGAAGAAATGCATGTGATTGAAGAAAAAGGAAAATAGATGCTTGGCTTCAAAGGTATAAATGTACTCTAGGGAGTTTTCGTAGTTTTTACCGATCTCGGATGTTCGAAGGAAAAGATCGGATTTTTAGTTTTAGTGCCGTACTATTAAGAGGGGCTTTTGATGCTATGTTTAAGGTTGAAAAGGTGTCCAAGGCTCAAAATTATATTGGTTAGGCACTTGCACAAATTTCACTCAAAGTAATCCTCTTCAGCTGCACAAAAATGTCTTGGCCGGTCAGACCGGGGCTCGGGCGGTGCGACCGGCCGACCGGTGCTACCGCGCCCCCTCCGGCCTGTTTTTTCCAGAGAAGAGCTATTTTGGGTTTCAGTGGGGCGGTGCGACTGGGCCTCGTCCGGTCGGACCGGACGGGCGGTAACCGCACTGTCTTGCTAGCGTTTTCTGTAATCCATCGCTTTGGTGCATCCGGCTAAATTCATGGGCGGTGCGACCGGTGGCTGTCCGGTCGGACCGGAGGGGCGGTCGGACCGGCCTCTGAGCGGTCGGACCGGCTGTTGTCCAACGGTCACTGCTCGCGCATTTATTGCACTGTTCCGACCGTTGGGCCGTGAGGGTCGGTCGGACCGGCCTCTTCGGCCGAAATTCAGTAAAAAAATTCAAACGGCTAGTTTTGGTTGGTGAGGACTATAAATACCCCCTTGCTGCAGTGTGAGGGGTTTTTCTGGACCTCATTGAATACTCTTGAGTTATTGCAAGTCTTCTAAACATTTGGAGCACTAGTTTCACACATTTGAGAGGTTTAGAAGCAAAGTGAGTATGCATTTAATTGATTGAGCCTTAGACACTCAAGTTCAACCTCAAGCAAGCGTCGAAGCTTATTACTCTTGGAGGTTGCCGCCTCCTAGACGGCTTGGAGGCGATCGGGATTGGTGATTTTCTCAACGAAGGTTGTGAGAAGGCCCAATCGTTGTGAAGGCGCGAAGCTCGCCTACCCGGAGCGGAGAAGAGCTTTCATTAGTGATCGGGGAAGGCTCAAGCAAGTGGAGCCGGCTTGAAGTGTTTCAAGTCACCTCAACGTGGAGTAGGGGAGACCGGCAAGTCTCCGAGACCACGGGATAAAATAAACGAGTTCATCTTGTGTGGTTTGCGTTGTTTCTACAATTATTTCATTACTAGCACTTGATCACCATTGAAATTGTTTGATTACTAGCACTTGCTTTATTACTAGCACTTTGATCATTATAGTGATTTACTTGCTCATCCATTAAAGTAGCTCAAGTAGAAGTACTAGTTTGTGATCATTACTATTGCTAAGTATTAAAGTTGCTAGATTTGTCAATTGTGCCTAGAAATAACCAAACGTAAAATTGAGCTTAGAAAATTTCAAAAACCTCCTATTCACCCCCCTCTAGTCGGTATCCTTGATCCTACACTTGTTGGGCAAAAGGCAAAGGACTACCCAACTTTCTATAGATTGCCTCTTCCATCTCCCCAAAAATATAGTCTACTAGATCAATGGGTTGCCTTGACAGTATTAGGTGCAGTAACCAGGCAAGGGTTGGGGTCACACCTTTATATCCTGACTTTGGGAATATGGTGTGCCTTAATACCAGCAGCAACACTTTTGCTTCTTCAGATAAGCAGGAAGCTCTGTTAGGATTAAAATCTGCACGAGTGACATCCTTATAAATATGAGCAGATACTTTTAATCAGGCATGTCACCAGTCAATCTCCACGTCTAACCAGGATACATCTTTTCAAATATTCTGGTCCTGTTTACCAAAGGACTTGAGGCTCCAATAGCAGACTCAAACTGTGCAGCTCTAATTTTTCTTATTTTTCCATTAATAGTGATCATGATATGATTTCTCTGTTTGTTCACTAACAAGGATGCATAGAACTCTAGGGTTCTTGAGACACTCCAGGGTATCGTCTTGTTTGATATTAAGTAAGCCAAACCAGGGTTGGAGTTTATGCAGTCAAACAACCTATTTGATCCTATAATGGAATTCACTTGTGCCCAATCCACATACTGATGATTTACCAATGCTGAGACTGCTTTTCTTTTTCCATCTAATCTGTTCAGATAAGCATTGCAAATGTTCTTGTGTAGTAAGGACACACAATTTTCACCTAATGCAGGTTTTATTGCAGGAAACCAAACTTTCTCACTTACTAATCTCACAGCCCTTAATTTTCTGCTACTAAGGGCAACCAAATCTTCATTGTTCAGTATGTCCACTTCAGTTATTAATTAAATATTTTCAGATGAGGATTCACTATTAGGTTCATATTCACTATCTTTAGAAGAAGAGTTAGATTCCTCTTCAACTCTGTTCTTTCCCTTTCCTGGGTGAGATGTGACTAGTTTTCTATTTTTCCTTTCTGCACTGTGCATATCATGGATCATAACAGGACCTTGAGGCTGTCTAGACAAAGATATTCCAGGGGATGAGTCTGTTGTTTTCTGCTTTTTCCCTTTTACTTTGTCAATGAACTTTCCAACTAAGCCTCTTTTGTCTGGGTTCTTCGACCTCATTCTGACACTAGTTAAATTGGATCAGTTCTTGTTCAAATTAACTCAATACAGAACCTTTTCGCAAGCGCACTGATCAGACCTAAGAAAAAGAAAAAGCTAGAGACTAAGAACTAGGTCTAGGGTTTTGAGAAGAAGATAAGAAGGACTTATAATTAAACTTACTGAGATCTTCCAGAGATTCTTGCGCAGGGTACCCAGAGGAACACCGTTGCTAATGCCCGACTTGGGATTGCTTCGGTGTAGAAGGAGTTAGGGTTTTCGGTCAAGAGGAGAGTGCGCAAGATGGAGAGAAGCAATGGGAAATTTGTTTTGCCAAAAGAAGGTTGTCTGCAATGAATGAGGAGAAAGATGATATTTGGGAATCTTGGAAACTGGCGCCATTTAAAATGGTGGTTGGGGAACACAGGCGTCCAGTAAAAAGGTGGTGAAAGATGTGGGACCCTCTTTGCTTTTCTGTGAAAACCGTATGAGCTATCACAAAGAGTCCAGAGGTCAAAGACAAGTTTAGCAATAGATGAGTTCTACAGCAAAAGGCAAGATTTTGAATACCTTTTTGAACTTGAGGTGAGAAGAAAAATGTTTTTATAAAAAGATCAAATTCATTTGAATTTAGGTAAGAACTGAGTTTTGAAACAAGTTCTCATATGACAGACCATTTTGATAAAATATAACAAATTTTACCATTTGCGCCGGACCAAACATCTAAAAAAAACTTGTCCAACCACGGACTACTTATTTTGGTCCGTGACACATGGGCTTTGTTCTGAAGGAACTTGAGACCAAGACTTTCTATGTATGACAGACTAAATATTTTGGTCCGTCATGCATAGACTTTCTGAGAAAGATTGGTCTGTCGCAAATAGGCCTTTTGCAATACATACCAGTAATTTTAGTCTGTCATAAGAGTGTGTTTCTGAAGATTGAAGCTAATAGATATAACTAAGATGAGAAATCGAATACAACAGCAAAACATGAAATTGAAAAAATCGCATTTTTAGGAAATGTTTGAGTTGGTTTTCATATGAGCATTAGTATTTGCTATTTAAGCTCAAATGAAGTACTCAAGTGCTAAATAGATATATTTTTAATTGAGTTTTGACACAAAGTTTTGTCACAGTTGCTAAAATTTTTGAGATAAGAACGCAGCAAAGAAAGATAAGACTTTCAACATTTTCTTTGAATACAAGGAATTAAAGAAAATCTTCAAAAATATCAGATTTGTCCTAAATTCAGCACTTTGAATCTATTTACACATACAGTGGTATCAAGAGATGCATAAAGAACAAACTTGCTCCCCCTTAATGTGAGATCATCAAACAACATTTGAATAATCAATTATATTCAATTCATTTCTTAATTTTGAGAATCTTGCCTCATCAAGAGGTTTAGTAAAAATATCAGCCAATTGATCCTCAGTTCTCATATAACTAAGCACAATATCTCCTTTAGCAACATGATCACGGATAAGGTGATGTCTGATTTCAATGTGCTTAGTTCTAGAGTGTTGGACCGGATTGTTTGCTATTTTTATTGCACTTTCATTATCACACAATAGAGGCACATTATCAAATTTAATCCCAAAATCTAGAAATGTTTGTTTGATAAAGAGAATTTGAAACAAGAATCGCCTGCAGACTACATATTCAGCTTCTAAGAAGGAAAGTGCTCTGAATTTTGCTTTTTAGAACACCAAGAAATTAAAAATCTTCCAAGCAAATGACAACCCCCAGAGGTGCTCTTACGATCAATTTTGCAACCGGCATAATCAGAATCTGAATAGCCAAGAAGCTCAAAGGGAGCACCCTTGGGATACTATAAACCAATATTAGAAGTAAACTTAAGATATCTAAATATTCTTTTAACAGCACTTAAGTGAACTTCTTTAGGTGCAGCTTGAAATCTAGCACACATATACACACTAAACATGATATCAGGCCTAGATGTTGTCAAGTATAGTAAATTGCCAATCATAGATCTAAAGAGTTTTTGATCAACAGACTTACCTCCCACATCTTGATCAAGGTGTGTGTTTGTTGCCATAGGAGTATTGATTTGCTTGCATTCTTCCATTTTGAAGCGCTTGAGGAGATCCTTGGTGTAATTTTCTTGTGAAATGAAGGTTCCTTCCTTCAATTGCTTGACTTGAAAACCAAGGAAGAATGTCAGCTCTCCTATCATGGACATCTCAAATTCCTTTGCCATCATATCACCAAATTCTTTGCAAAGAGAAATATTAGTACATCCAAAAATGATATCATCTACATAAATTTGACAGATCATTAATGTTCCATTGATATCTTTTAGGAACAGTGTTGGATCAACTTTCCCAATTTTGAAGTTCTTAATTATCAGAAAATCTCTAAGGCGTTCATACCAAGCTCTAGGTGCTTGTTTTAAGCCATAGAGAGCTTTAGATAGCTTGTAAACATGATTAGGCAAGTTTGAATCTTCAAAACCAGGTGGTTGCTCAACATAAACAGTTTCATCAATGAATCCATTAAGAAATGCACTTTTCACATCTATTTGAAAAAGAGTGATATTAAAGTGAGTAGCAAAGGCAAGAAGAAACCGAATAGCTTCAAGATGTGCAACAGGAGCATATGTCTCTCCATAATCCAGTCCTTCTACTTGAGTGAAGCCTTGAGCTACCAATCTAGCTTTATTTCTTATTACCACTCCATTCTCATCTTGTTTGTTTCGGAACACCTATTTTGTACCAATGATATTATGATCTTTTGGGCGTTCTACCAAGCTCTAGACTCTGTTTCTTTCAAAATTGTTGAGCTCTTCCTCCATAGCCATTATCCAATCAACATCTTCTAGAGCTTCTTCTACAGTTTTAGGTTCAACACAAGAAACAAAGGAGTCATGTTCACAAAAAGTGGCTTGTCTGGAATGAGTTTGAACACCCTTACTGATTTCACCGATGATTAAGTCATATGGGTGATCCTTAGCAATGGTATGATGACTTCTGATAATGTCTGGTTGATCTTGATTCTTTTCTTCCTCTTCTTCTTGAGTTCCAGCATGTGGTACCATTGACTGAGTAGGTGGTTCATCTTTGTCTTTCTTGGGCTTTATGTCACCAATTTCTATTTTTCTCATTGCTTGCACAAGCCCATCATCACCTACATCATCTAGATTCTCATGCTCACCTTGTGAGCCATTAGATTCATCGAATTTGACATCATAAGTCTCTTCTACTAAGCCAGTTGAATTGTTAAACACTCTATATGCTTTGGACTTAGAAGAATAACCTAACAGATGCCAGTATCACATCTAGTCTGAAACTTACCCAAGTGTGTCCTCTTTTTATAGATGTATACTTTGCAACCAAAAACACGAAAGTATGATATATTTGGTTTTCTGCCAACTAATAATTCATAAGGAGTTTTCTTAAGCAGTTTATGAAGATAAAGACGGTTAACAGCATGGCAAGCAGTATTAATAGCCTCGGCCCAGAAAGCATCTGAAGTATCATATTCATCTAACATTGACCTAGCCATTTCAATTAAGGTTCTATTCTTTCTCTCAACTACACCATTTTGTTGAGGAGTATAGGTGGCTGAGAGTTCATGCTTAATTCCTAATTCATCACAATACTCAATTATATTAGTATTAACAAACTCAGACCCATTGTCACTTCTGATCTTCTTGATAGGGCAATCAAATTCATTTTGGGCCCTTTTTGCAAAGGTTTTGAATATTTTTCCAACTTCACTTTTATTTGGCAAGAAGAATACCCAAGTGAATCTGGAGAAATCATCAACAATAACCAAACAGTATGAGTTACCACCAATGCTAGCATATAAAGTAGGGCCAAAAACATCCATATGCAACAGCTCAAGTGGTCTAGTGGTGGACATGATACTTTTGGTAGGATGAGAATTGGCTACTTACTTGCCTGTTTGACAAGCACTGCACAGTCTATTCTTTTCAAATTTAACATCTTTCAAACCCACCAGTAGCTCATTTTTAAAAAGCTTTTTAAGATTTGTAACATCCTAAAATTTGGACATTTTTAAATTTCATAAATTATGTTGAATTTTTGAGAATTTTTGGAATTTATTTGGATTTATTTACAATTTCTGGAATTTAACCTTTTCTTTGAAAATTAATTTAATCATGAAATTTTTAACAAAATATAAATGGAAATATTTTATTTGAGTTCAAAATGCTCTAAAATATTTTCTGGAATTTTTCTAGAATTTTTCTGATATTTTATAAGCCTCAAATGATTTAAATGAATTACTAGAATTATTTTTATTCAGATTTTAAAGAAAATCAAATGAACAGTAATGGGCCAAGCCCATTACTGTGCACGTCTCACGGCCCGTTGGGAGGAACCCTAACGTCGTCGCTTTTCCACCGTTCGATCGGCAACGGACGGCTGTGATTTGCCCTGTCGATTCGCCGCCCCGCGCCGTTAGATCGTCGCCGTGTGTACGCACGGGATTGTTCCACGTCGCCTAGAATGTTACCGCCGCCGCCGTCGTCCCCGGCGAGTAACCGCCGTGTAAATGCGACGTTTGGGCACGCACGCCGAGGCTATAAAGCCTGTGAATCATTTCACCGGAAAGCTCTTCGTCGTGCGCATGTTTTGCCCCAACCCACACCACCTACCTCACCGCCGTTGAGCTGGAATCACTCGCCGTAGTTTCGAAGTCTTCCGCTGCTATTTGCGCCGCCGTTGAACATTCTCCGCCGCATCTGTGGTCACCGGAGCACTTCTTGCGTCAAGCCGAGTCAGGTGGTTCACTTCGTGCCGCCGGAGGGAGCTCAGAACGCCTTCGCCGACGTCTTCTTCTCCAACTCCGGCCACTTCTTCTCGTCGCGCCAACGCCGGAACCCGCGAACATCGTCAATCGTCCGATCATCGCCGAACGAACCAGATCTCGCCACGTCGTCGCACCTCAGTGAGTCTCATCTTTAATACTCAGCTGTTAGATCTTTGATATACGGTTAAGATTTAGCCACGTAGTCACGGTAACAATAAACTTCATTTTCAATTATCAGCCGTTAGATCTAGATCATATGTTTCTTGTCTAGCCACATAGACTAGATAACCATAGCCGTTAGATTGATTTTGATAGCGTAAGATTGAATCACTTTAGGCCGTAGATCTGTGGATGTGCGGTTAGGATAACGCCACGTGCCCAAATCGGGACTGCCCACGTGTGCTCAAAGCTGCATTAATTTTAGCCGTTGGATCCAGTAGCGAATGGTCTAGATTCGACCATGCGTCGCGCGCCAGGGTAGCCACGTCACCTGTTTAGCCGCGTGATTTGAACTCAATCCGGGCTGTAGGATTTTGAATGAACGATTCGGATTTTTCCGCGTGGCGAGCCAATCCGGCCGACGCGTGTCGCCTGTAAATCGAGGGTCGGCCACGCCTTCGCTGACGCCGCCGATCTGATTCCAGCCGTCCGATCGTGATCCATGGTCACGGTGAGGCCACGTGTTAGGTTAAACCGAAGCGTCGTAGTAATCTCAGCCGTTCGTTTTAAATCGCACGGACGAGATTCGATCGAGCTTTCGGTTGATAGTTCGTCGCCACGTGTCGCAACGAGATTGTGCCACGTGTCAGCACTGCAGTAATCCGAACCGAAGCGTCGCGTCGATCGTGATCGTCTGTTTTGAATCGAATGGTCGAGATTAGATCAACCTCTCGGTTGATAATGTGCCGACGCATGTCACAACCAGATCTTGCCACGTGTCATGCTGACGTCAGCAACTGACGTCATCAGTGGGGCCCACATGTTAGTCATGGCACTGTGGATGCTGACGTCATGTCTGCGTATTAATCCGATTTTCTTTAGAAAAGTAATTCTGTGAAAATCAAATCTAGTGCTGACGTCATGCTGACGTCATAATTTCGAATTTCCCGTATAAAAATAAATAAAGAAATTCGGTTTATTCTTTTTGATTTATTTTCAAACTTCAAATGATTATAACTTTTGCGTTTAAACTCCGATTTGTGTGATTCTAATTTCTAAAAATTTGTAAAATCAAGATCTATTTATTGGTGAATTTTGTAGAATTTTTAGAGATGAATTTATTCTCTATAAATTATATTTACTGTGTGTATGTTGATTGCAAGTAGACGTTGATCTGCCGGAGGGTTTCGAGGGAGGATTTCCAGAACAAGATCAAGCCCCGGATCAGGATCAGCAACTCTTTGAAGGCAAGTTATGCTTTGACCATGTTGTCCCTATGTTTTGAAAATGTATTTTGTTTCAAACTATGCATGCTAATTCAACTAAAAATGAATTTAAATATTTTGGGTGAATTAGCTAATCAACCTAATTGTTACTGCCACCTTGTTATTAATATTTGTATGCCATGATTCCTTTGTTAACCTAAGTGGACAATACTAGTTGGTTGTAATGACATGCCAACACGGGAGGCTAGACCGTGAATAGTTGCTTAGCCATGCTTATAACGTGAACAATTCTGTTTGGATTACAAAAGCAACATTAACTAAAGAACAGTGAATGCATTTTGATAAAAGGTGGATGATGTTGGTATTGATACTGGAATGTAGAGACCTGTGTGGTTTTACATGAAGGATGATTACGGACATGTGTTGCACCGTTAAATAACTTGGGAAGGAATTTGATTTAGACTGGGGCAAGTGGACCGAGGCTTCGTGCCAGGTAGGCCTGTGTGGCAATTGGGGGGCTGAGTGTTGTGAGGGCTGTGTGCCAATTTGAGAGAAGGAAGTCTTGCCTTGGTCAGTTAAGGACTTCACCTTGCAAGCCTTTGACCTGAGTCTTTCGTACAACCACATGTTTGAATGGGAAGACCTAGTTTAGTTGGATTTTGATATCTCGTCTTCGATACCTCGGGGTGGCAGTTACACGGGGGTAACTGTATGGGGGAGCGTGCCTGTGCTTCGGCTTGGTACCCTATCCAACGTTGTTCGTCGGCCCTATACTTCGGCTCTGTGTGAGGGAAGTGATAGTGGAGGCAACACACAGAGGTTCCTAGGCTAAGATAGAAGTCTTTGAAAAGCTTTGTTATGGTTAATCGCCTTTGTGGTGTGCGACTGTATCTTGTGGGTAAAGTGTACAACCTCTGCAGAGTGTTAAAACTATTCGAATAGCCGAGTCCACGGTACTGGACAACGCTTGGGAATTACAGTCAAGGGGTAGTGTTTTGGAAATAAAATAGGGTGGAAGGCTGTGTGCCAAAGTTGATGAAGAAAACTGATTAGGGACTATGTGTCCAAAATAATATGGAAAACAACTTGAGAAATATAAAGGTTATATCGTTTTGATGCTTTCAATCTAAATAAATAGTGATGTAAAATATTGATGCAAAGGCAAAATAACCAGAAGAGCCATTCCTTTGTAACAAGCCATGCATGTAGTAATAGAATTGCATTCTGTGCATGACTGGTTGAGTACGGTGTGTACTCACCCTTATGGACAAAATTTACCAGAAGAGGAGACAACACCTGCGTATGAGGAGGAGTTCGTCGAAGAGCCAGAGAACTAGGGAGCAAGCCTCTGTCAAGGCGCTTGTGATGAAGATGGATCTTCACGACGTTTATTTTTCTTCCGCTGTTATTTATCATTTACTCTGAATAATGTAAGCCCTGCGTGGCAAACTGCTGTAAGGTGACCATAAGGTCAAACAACTCGATTATATACATGTTTGATGTACTTTAATATTATTTCGTTGTGTATGATGTGGTACTTTAACCCTGTATAGCCTGCGTGCACTAGCGCGATCCTGGACTAGTGCAGAATACACAGTGTGTCCGGATTTGCAGATTCGGGGCATAACAAGATTAGACATACCTACATGCCCAAGATGTCTGTGCCAAAGCCATCCAAGTGAGACTTTAGCAATCAGACACATCGAGATACATGAGGAGTTAGATTTGAAATCTACTAAGTAGAGATTTTGAAATCTGAATCCTTTAAAAATAAGCTTCTCATTTTTGTCAACCACAATTACCCCATCAGAATAAAAGTTACAATGGAATCCAAGATCACATAGTTGGGCAACAGATAGAAGGTTGAAATTTAGAGAATCAACAAGTAAGACATTATCAATTGAGTGATCAGTTGATATAGCTATCTTACCAAGCCCTTTTACCTTTCTTTTGCTGTTATATCTAAATGTGATCTTGTGACTTGGATCACTTTCTCCTTCAATTTATGTGAACATTCTTGAGGTCCCGGTCATATGTTGGGTGCATCCACTGTCAATCACCCAGTGCCGGCATCCACTCTTATAATTTACCTATAAATTCATTTCTTGATTTTAGGTACCCAAATGCTTTTGGGTCCTTCTATGTTAGTCTCAATAACTTTAGGTCTAAAAGGATTTAGCAGCATAACTTTAGGTACCCAAACAGCCTTAAATTTCTTATCAAGATTTGAGGGACCTACTTATTTTACATTCATTTTGCCCCTAAAGTTCTTGAACAACATATAATGAGCATCTACCATACAACTCCTATTTACTTTAGCATGAGAAGCATTTGCAAGAAAACAGTTTTTAGATTCATGATTTGACTTATGACAATAATAGCATTGAGTGCTTTTCTTGACAAAAACCTGTTTGGGTTTGCACAATCCCTTTTGCTTAGGCAAATTGCTAGGTTTGTATCCTAAGCCTTTTTTGCCTAAGTTAGGTCTATGTTCAACCAGAATTTTGTCAAGAGTTGCACTACCTAGAAAACATTTTTCTAACCCTTTATCAAATCTGGCTATTTTAACCTTTAGTTCTTCATTTTCAGTTTTAAGTTCCTTAGCACAGGAAGCATGCTTGCAATTTTCATTACAGAGACCAGAAGAACTGAAATTTGTAACATTATCTGTAAGTAAGTCACATGAAACATATTCATCGTAAAAAGAGACATGTTTAGACTTGTTGATCAGCACTTCATTTTTAACTTCTAGCTCATAACATTTATTCTGCAAGTCTTCATGATCTTTGATAAGTACAGCATGACTCGAGACTAGTTTATCATAAATCTGTATAGATTTTTCATGTTTAAAAATAAGCTTATCATGCTCGTCTTTTAGTAGTTCAAGTTCATTTTTCATGCTAGCAATAGTTTTCTTAAGAACTCTTGTTGAGGTTGTTTTAGTATGCAAGGCATTATTTAATTCTTCAACTATTTCCACTAACTCATCATAGGAAGGTGATTCACTAACCTTTTCCTCATCAGCTTTTGCCATTAGACATAGAGGAAATGCAGGTGGAGGTGGAGTTGACTCATCTAGAGCGAGTCCAGCTAGCCCCTTTGACCTAGAGTCTTCATCATCAGAGGATGAATCTCCATTAGAGCTGTCTTCATCAGTGACCCATTCTCCTATATGAACTTCTCCTTTACCTTTTTTTGAGAATTTATTTGAGAAGCTTTTCTTAAAGTACTTCTTCTTGGATTTATCGTGAGTCTTCTCATCATCTTCATCATCTTTAGCCTTGTACTTATTTTTCTTCTTGCTTTTGTTGGGGTAACTAGCAGCTATATGTCCCTTTTCATTACATTCAAAGCAAATGACATTAGCAAAAGGATTTTTCTTTGAGTAAGAGTTTGAACTTCCTTTATCCTTGAAGTTTACTCTTCTCATAATTTTGTTAGCTCTTCTCATCAGTGGAGCTAATTTCTTCACATCCTCATCCTCGGCGTCACTTGACTCATTATCACTCTCATCAGATGACTCTTGTATGACTTCCTTTGCTTTGAGAGCAATTGACTTCTTCTTCCGAGCATCTTCTTCAGTCAAAGTGAGCTCATGAGCTGATATTTTACCTAGTAGTTCTGTTAGAGTAAGCCTCCTGAGATCACCACTGTTTGACAGGTAGGTGATCAGACTGTGATATGCTTGAGGAAGTACTCTTATCATTTTCCTGTAAACCTCAACATCAGAAACTTTAGTTCCTAGGCCTTTAAGTTCATTGATAATAGGATTAAGCCTAGTGAACATATCATTAGCATTTTCTTGAGGAAGCATTTTGAATTGATCAAATTTCTCTCGGACAACATAATATTTTTCTTCTTTTACATCAGAAGTTCCTTCGTGAATTTCTTGCAGGGTTGTCCAAATATCATATGCAGAAGTAAGATTACAAACTCTGTCAAAGACTTCTAAACTAAGACAAGAAAATATAGCATTTCTAGCTTGGGCATCATACTGCATATTTTGAATCTCACCAGGAGTGGGTTCACCATATACAGTTTGCCCTTCGGGCATGACACGTGGAGGCAGAGACTTCTCTGTAACCCTCCAAACATCATACCCTACAGCTTCTAAATAACATCTCATTCTAATTTTCCAATAAGCATAATTAGTACCATCAAAAACAGGTACTCTTCCTATACTAACATTCTGTAACCATTTCCTCGGCCATTTTACCAAAGCTGGTTAGGCTAAATTAAGGTAAACCTGCTCTGATACCACTTGAAAGAATGAGTTGGCCTAGAGGGGGGTTGAATAGGCAACTCTTCAAATTTTTAAATCTAGATTATAGTTAACTGAAATAACAGCGAAAGCAATTCAAAATAAAGAAAGGAACAGAATGAGACAAATATTTATCACGTGGCTCAGAGCACTCCTCCTACTCCACGTTGAAGCACTTCTCTCGAAGTATTGCTTCACCACAGCTAGTTGCAGTAGCTATGGTTCTCACTTGGGTAGCTCTTTCACCACTCCAGTGAGGTGAGCTACAAACCCTTCACAAACAAAAGTGGCCTTCCACAATCTTCTTTGGATAGGTCGCACCTTTCACTTCCTCCAAGCTGTCTAGGATCACCAAGATCCAAGAGTAATAAACTAGCACAAGTTCTATCTCTTGGTTTACTCGCAAACTACAGCACTAGACACTTGCTTGGAGCTAAAATGCTTAGAAAGAATGAGGTTTTTGAGTTTCAGAGTGAAGCACAGACTTCTTGTTGTGAAAGATAGAGCTTTGAATGCTAAAATGTCAAGGAGTTCATAAAAATCTATGGTAGATAGCTCAGGCAATGCTTATATAGCCAACTCTGCCAAAAAGAGCCGTTGTACCTACCACAGTGACCGTTGCATGTGTCAGAGTGACAAATTTGAGCTAAAACACATTTACAGCGGACTAAAAGATTTACCCTAGCGATACTGATCATGTGTATCACGGACCAAATTTAGACACATATGACGGATCAAAAAGTTTAGTCCGTCAAACATGGAGAGTTCAGCAAGTTTGGTCTGTCAGAGTAAAATGGGGTCTCACATGTATGGCGGACCAAATAATTTGGTCCGTCATAGATGGGATATGTAATGATCAGTAGCTATGGATCAATTTTTGATACAAAAGGAGTTTAATCAAAAGATTTTGAATATGCCATTGACTAAACTTTGAATTAGTAATATTTTGTCCATCTAGAATGAGAAATTTTCTGAAAGAGAATATGATTTTGATCATGAATACAAGGAATGACTATTAAAGAATTCCCTGTCAGAAGATATAGTTATTTTTGTATTTATGCCGGACCAAAAAGTTTGGTCCGTCATATATAGACAACTGAGATATTTTGAATCTGATCAAGGTATGTGTATGACGGACCAAAAAATTTGGTCCGTCATAGATGGGCAACAGAGAAGTTTTGGGTTCGCTGAAAGCACATATATGCCGGACCAAAATATTTGGTTCGTCATAGACGGGCAAAACCTTGATAGTTGAAATTTATCAAGGATATTTCACTACGGACTTAGGTATATAAGAATATGAGGTTTGGTCCGTTGAAATGAATAGAATTTGGTCAATAATTTGATACAAGTGCATTTTAATATCATACTGAACTGACTTTGTTTGAGATGAAGACTTTGACTCTTTTGTGATAGAACAAGAAGTGATTAACTGAACTATGGTCCGTCACAATTTTTGGACTTGTTGTATATAGAGATTATGGTTCAAGCATCAGAAAGACTAAATGATTTAACTCCAATCAATCTAGTTTTGTCTTATCCTAATGAACCAAGTTTCCAACTTGTGCAAAGTCTCTCTTGATAGTACAGCCAAAACGAAATAATTCGAGCTATTTGACTTGAATCAACTCCCAAGTCATGAACTAGTATACAAATACCTTAATCTTGTTTGTCCAGTAAGCTTCATCCATGATTTCAGCAAACGTGATTCATAGCATGAGGAATTATTAACTTGGTCATCAACAACAAAACAATTCAATAACACATGATAAAAATTGAGGGGGGCCTAGATGCTATCAAGTGGTGGAAAGGGATCAATACTCTTAATACCATCAACAATAGAATAAACTCCATAAAATATTTGTATATAAATAATTGAACTTGAATCAATATGCACATATTTTTTAGATTGCTTTGGAGTTTATCCTATACTACCATGAGTATACTACAACTACACAAGTTAAATGTACTCAAAGGATTGCTTCAAAGTAATGATCCTTGATATAGAAAGATGAGTTAGATCAATACTATTGAAACATCGAGGTAAAGTATGAACACCCTCTAAATGTGTGCATTCATAAATATATACATATAGTATTGAAAACATTAATGCATATCTTGAGGTCTCAATAATGGTAGAGTTCATCCTTTAACTTAAATCCAAAATATGCATTAAGATATCATAAAATGAATATGAGTACATACCTTGGGTTTTCCATATTTCAATGAGATTAGACTAATCAAGAATGTACTCGATAAAAGAGTTAGTCTCATATTTGGATTTATCAATATGATCATGAGTATTGTATCCAAGGAATGCAACAAGATATATAATATGAGCTCGAATGCATACCTTTGATATTTCTATCTTTTTCATCCAAAAGAGACTAACAAGAGTTAATCTCAACAAAAAAAGTTAGGCTCCCTTCGGGACAGATTCTGATTATACAGATTCTGGATTATAGCTAGATGTCTAGAGAAGCGGCTGCCTGAGGAATCCACTGGCTGAAGAATCTGGTCGTTCGGCAATCCTGATTGTTTATGGGGCTGATTTTCTATGTTGAGTGAGAAATGACTAGAATGCCCTGGAGAGAATGAGGGCTTGTTTTGTTGCTGATTTAGTGTACATATCAATGTTTTTATTAGTGTTAGACAATTTTGAATGATTTTTTTGTTAATGATGTAAAGTAGTGATTGGATAATTTTGAATGTATTTGTACCGATGCAAATGAGGACTTGTTTCGGTACTAACATTCACGCAATAATTAGCAAAAGATCCTCACAAGCACTGATATGGTTTGGTCCAACAAACATATCATACAACACTACTTACAAATCAAAGCTGCAGCTATAGCGTCACGTAATGTTGCCATATCATCATCACCCTCTGTGGTTTCATCACCATCTTCCTCAATATCTTCATTAGACATATCTCCAACATAGGCTTCATCTATTTCTGGATTATCAAAATGAGCATCATCTAAAGCGTTGTCTACGATGAAATTATGTAGAGCCATCATAGCATAATGATGTTTGCTTGCTTCTCTATTGGGTAACTAGGCACGTTCAAGAGAATACGCCATTTCATCTTGAGAACTCCAAATGCACGTTCAATCACATTTCGTAGGAATGAGTGCGCATAGTTGAACACCTTTTTCAATCCAATTGGTCGATAACCTTGTTGGAATTCAGGTATATGGTATCTCTGGCCCTTATATGGTGGTAGATAACCCTTTTGAATGGGGTATCCTGAATCAACAAAGTAGTATTTCCCTAAAATAAAATTTGAGTTAGCATTTAATATATGGGTTGAGCACAACATTTACTTAAGAGAGTCAGTTACCTTCTGGAGGATAGGGAAATTTTTCCTTGAAGGTGAACATAATAGTGTAGAAGATTACACGAGTGTCGTGAATAGACCCAGGCCAACCAACCACAACAAAAGTGAATCTCATATCGAAGTCACAAACGGCCATGACATTTTGTGTAGGATATCCATGTCTCCCAAAGTACTTAGGTTGTTCACTTAATGGCACCATTACAGGTATATGTGTCCCATCTATAGCACCAATACAATTCCTAAAATGAGGCCAAAATCTAGCATCTTTGAGCCTAGAATGGCATATAGTGAACTGAGGATCTTTAGGTTTAATGATGTCAGCAACTAACCGGTTTACAGTTTCCAAGGCCTCATTGAACTTCCTACTAACATTGTCTCCAGAATGGCCAAAGCGATTTTGTACTTGGCTATTAGATTGGGGTGCCCCACAAGTCTACAAAAACATAGCTAATGCTTCTTTAGAACAAATTTCTTTAGATGATTTGAGACCGTAATTGTTATCCAATGTTTCATGTAACTTTAGAAAGACTAATCTTCTCATTCTGAACATATTGTAACACTTATCTGAATCTTGTAGTTGCTCCTCAACGCACTGAATTCCAGTCTTGGTTGGGACTTTCGTTGGCTTCTTGGTAGTAGATTCACTGTTATAATCCACATAGTCCAAAGCAATAAGTGTAATCAATCTCTTCTTCATATCATGTCCTCCTTGTTGACTTTCACCAGCTGTGACAACCTCGTCATCACTTGAATCAATTAAACTTGAAGAGCTCATCTGCCAACATAATCACAACAAGCAAGGTTCCAACAACATAAGACAACACAACAATTGTTCATAACTAAGCATAGGTTCATAACACATGAAACGTTCATAACACATCACAACACAACACGAAACAAGCATATTAATAAAAGGTTCAAATTGGTCCAATACACCATAAAAGTTTCAAATAGCACAACACAAGCATATTAATAAAAGTTCCAAATAGCACAACACAAGCATATTAATAAAAGGCTCAAATAGGTCCAATACACTATAAAAGTTTCAAATAGCACAACACAATATATTAAATAGGTCCAATACACCATAAAAGGTTCAATCAACACAATAAGTAATATTAAAAGGTTCAAACAACACATAATTATCTAACGTTTCTTCCTGTCCTCCCATACTCTCCTCAGCCATGCAAGTCTCCCGGCTGGTGTCTTCAAAGTGATAAATACATCCCGTATTCCTTTTTGATAAGAAGTTGTGTCGCGTAATAGTGCTCATCACTGCCTTCTTCAGCCCCAGTTTGAATAACAGAATCAAGCATTTTAGCTATCTCTTGCCTAACAGGATCAACCACTGTAGTACTTGTAGAATTGACATACTTCTTACTAGTCTCAGACCTCTCCCATAAGTCGACAATGCGCTTCATCTGGATATCTCTAAAGGTCCTCTTCACCTTCTTTCCCTTAGGTGAGCTTTGAGCAGACAAAACTCTTTGGTTTGCTTGTCCACATTGAGGGAGACTCCATGTGTACCACTGCCCTCTCCCTCTACACCTCCATCTTCAAGGTCAACATGGGCTGCCCCATCAACTCCTAGTATGACTGCGGACTCATTTGTACAGTTTGCACCATCAAACATAATGCTTAGCTCTGCTTCATGCTCAAGTGGTGCATACCGGAAGATATGGCAGCCTGGCATGACCTGAAAACAAAATAAGCAACCTATGTAATTTGCTACATTTCATTTGTACATCAGCATAAACAACATATGTACCACTCATGTCTTGTTGTTCTTTCCACCATTCATCACTAGCAAGAATGCAACCAGTAGCACGATCCCTTCCCAAACCCGAGGCTTTTCTATTCAGTTGTTTCCACATCACGTAATGGTGTTTCAAGGTATCCCACCTATTTTTCAATTGCAAGCAGGTATATGTCCTCTTCGTGCGTTCATGGAACTTTTGCATAAGGTTCTGATAACCTCTGTTATTCAAGCATTGTTGTGGCCTATTGTTGGCATGAAGTTCTTCTACACATATTTGTATGAACACTCCATTTGCAAATGAATCCTAAGTTGCTTTGGCCTTTGTGGGTTTTTCCATCTAAGAACAATAATGGTTAAACAAGAACAACTAATGAACTAAATAGCAAAGATGTGGCAGTTCGGTTTAAACTAAACACAAGCATACAATTTCAATGATCAGGCAAGTTTCAGTTTCAACAATAAGAACAGCAAAAAAGATGAAGTTTTGACATCTCTTGGCTTAGTTTCGTTTTCAAGCATATGTCGCCTCATACTTGGCTTAGTTTCATTCAGTTATTGATGTTTTGCATGATTAGCCGAGTAGTCTTTTTAGGGATCTAAGAATAGTTGTAGAAGTCTGGCAGTGAGTGGAACAAGGAAAAAAGATGAAGTTTTCACATCTCTTTGCAATACCACAGTAATATGAGAAAGGGAATGATGCGAAGTCTAATTGTCTGCATAGCAAGCATTCCAATACTGAGCACCACCTAAACACATGCACCATGTTTAATTTACCAAGACAAGATGCCAACAATTTACCAAGACAACAGGACAAGACATAGTGGAGTATGGAGTAACACTATTTGACTGAGCAAATAGGATATCAGCAGACAGTAATATCCTCACAAATTTGAAGCTCCCTTGGAAGAAATATATAGTATGAAAGCATCATGTAAACATATATAACAAGAAAAGAGGTATATAGCCGAGAACTCTTAAAACAATCCAACTGGTAAAAGCAACCAAGCCACAGAAAATAAAGGAGTCAATCTATCCAACTGTGTGGCAGAACAAGGCACCACGTAATATAGGGCATTGTAAAATGCACATTCCAACAGGCACACAAACTTTGGATATTGCATCTTTGTTCACAAAATTATTTTAAAAACAACTCCAATATTTAGCAACGCTACACTTCTGCAGGAATCGATCATCTATAATCTATACAAATTAGATAACTAATCTACTCATCTTGGGCATTGAGTGACATGCATAATTATTGTACCTTGAAGATACTTTAAATAGAAACAACTGTTGGTTACTTATGCAACATTGAGTGGCAAACAAACATCTTTGCATTCGCTGAATTCTAATGACATTATTTTCAAACATCAATGTTCAAAAGCTTAAGAGATACCATGAATTTCTCAGAGGAAATGACAAATAATTAGGTCCATTGTGAGCAAAAAGAACATGAAGATGATCATAAGTCAAAACGACAATGATCACTAAAGTAAATCAAATTTTGCATGCTAAGCAGTCACAAGAAAGAAATAAAAAGGTCCACTTCATCACAATGGTCCTTGGATATGCTGGTGTGGGCTAGGATTAAGCAAAGCATAGCTGCTTCATATGCCATTAAACTTACATGTTGTGATAATAATGTAGTGCCCATTCTGAACAAGATATGTATGCAACACAGCAACAACTCAAACTAGTCTGGCAGTTTTGTTTGTGCCAAAATTTACCACAATTTGCACCAAAATTTGGTCATCGATTTGATTGCCCACATATTAGCAAAAAAATTGGCAAGAACATGAACTAGGATCCAAATGAGAACAGAATCTCGCCAAAATTTGGGCAATAGATGAACTAACTTTGTTTCGGTGTGCTTGCCCTCTTCAATTTTTAAACCTAAATTTGCACCCCAAGCATTTCACTCCACTGAAATCACAAATGGAGACCAAAAGAGCTTTGTTCTAATCTCTAATACTGCCACTACCCAGTCACATATCACCAAATGAGAACAGCACCATCAATTTTCACAGATACATCATGGATCTGGAACTGGAGCTTACCAGAGGTGGGTGGCTACTGGATCTGGGGCAGCAGTGTCAGTGACTCGAGCTTGGATGACAGAAGGAGGGTGGCGTGGTAGGGGGTGGACAATCTCGAGCCGGCGGCAGAGGGGCGCGACTGCGAGAGGGCAACGAAGGGGCGAGGTGATGACGCGACTGCGAGATGATGGCGAAGGGGCAAGGTGGTGGCAGAATCCGTCAAAGCCAGCGTCGAAAGGAGCCCTCAGGCCACCGCTCATGGGGAGGATGATGAACCCTAATCGCCTCTCACGGGAGGAACTCGGAGGTCTGAAGCACACGTGGGGAGAGTGGGGTGTGCGCGGGGCGTTGGGGGCCGGGAGGCCAGGGGCACTCCAGTGGCAATTCGGCATAATTTCGCAAAATGAGCTGGGCATTTCACTTCTTCAATCGGTAGAATCCCATGGAATCGACTACAGGACCGCTTCTAATTTACTGTGTACATAGTGATTCAGATTATTTCAAAAGCGCGGTGGAATCCTTCCGTTCAGCATAGAATCAGCTTTTTTCTTAAGCACAAGCTACTCAGAATTGGTACCGAACGAGGCCTTAATCTCATAAAAAGATTTGTCATTAATTAACAATTGAGACTAATTAATATTATGATTATCAAAAGAGTTAGTCTTAATATTAGATTTGTCATTAACACCAAAACCAAATTAATGGAGCTTGAACTTTCAATCTCTCCCTTTTTGGTGGTTGATGACAAATCCGAGCTTAATAACACATTTGGATGAAAATCATCATATTGAGATTATTTAAACTAATTAAACATATAAGCATGTCTTTGAGCAATATAAGAATTAACAATAGAGAATGCATATGAAAGATTCTTAGAACAATAACTCTCCCCCTTAACCAAATTAAGCTCCCACAAACTCCCCTTTAACCAAATGAGGTATTAAGCTCCCACAAATTCTCCCCTTTTTGGCATTAAACACCAAAAATGGAAAACAAATCTAAAAAGGAGACTTTTTAGAGTGAAGAGCTTGGTAAGAAAATATCACTTTGAAAAAGAGAGTTTGGCAAAAATTTCTCTACAATGACGTCATAATGAGATTGAAATGAATATATATGACCTATTTAAGTTCATAAGAATTCTTAAATAAAATACCACTTGTAAGTTTAAGAACTTTCAATAAGATTCAAGAATTCTGCAAACTTTTTCTTTATATGGCCCAAAAGAAGAAAACAAGTGGAAACGTGGCCATATTTTGAGTTAAGCATGAGAAAAATATTTGAAACACATTCAAATACTCTTCTCATTTTATTAGGCTTTTCAATTTGCAAATGACTCACAAAAGGAGTTTTTGATGGCCTAATAGTGCTAAAACAAGGAAAATATCCAAATGAGCTTCAAATTTTTATGAAACCGCTTGTAGAAAGTTTTCAAAGAAGCATCACTCATAATACCACTTGAAAAAACATAAAGTTTTTAAATATCAATTTTAAAGAGATACCACTTGAAATACTCATTTTTTTATTGATACCGTAAGTAAAGATTATTTTTCAAAGGACACTATTTAAAAGAGATACCACATATAAAGATCATTTTGCATGAGGATACCACTTTTGAGAAAAATATTGATATTTGTTTCAAAACAAGCTTATTTTCTCAAATATGGAAATTATATGTCTATTAAATGTCAACTTGATACTATGACATAGCCAAAAGGGGAGCTTTTTGCATACATACAAAACTTGATTAAACAGGCTTCAAAAGGATTCTAAAGTAAATCATGGGGCTAATACATATAAACATACTTAAGTTTTGTTTTGAGTGGTTCTACAAACTTGAAGCCAACTGCAAGACATGAAAACCACAAAGATTTCAAAGAACTAGAATTTCAGATTTTTAGATTTTGACATTTCATTTAGGCTTCAAAAGATAACTGAAAAACATCTCAAATGTGGTCTAAAAAATCTGATAAAATTTTAAATAATAGACCAACTATTGAGGATTAATTATTACAAAGGTGATCCCCTCAAATTATGATCTAATTTGGAGATACAAAAATCACAAATCAGCTTAAAATCATGCAAAAGTCTGAATTTTCAGCATTTGATCAAAGAAAAAAAAAGCCACAACTTTTTCAAATGAAGTTAAAATTATTTGAAACTGTGAAAAAACATACTTTGGGCTCCTAATAAACTTTTCCAAAAAGAATTATCCAAAAAGGAGTCTCCAATCAAAAGATATGCCAAATTTTGCTTTGTTGGCATGATTTTTACTCAAAGAGGAGAAAAGTCAAAACTTTTTTCAAATAAAGTCCAAATGGTTTGAAAATTTTCAAAAGTAAACTTTGAACTATTTAGAATGTTTCTCAAAAATAATTTCCTTAAAAGGATATTTCTTTCAAAAGATATGGAAGATTGCGCTTTGTAGGCATGAAAGGAAAGTGATTTGCACCAATTACTCAAAATGCAATCCAAATTGAAATTTATGAATATTTGAAATTTCATGATTTGTATGAGTTAGAAATACTATTTAAAGCCTGGATACATAAAAAAATCCAATCGAAATAGTAAAACTCACAATATGCAAGAAAAGGTCGTTTTAGGTCAATCGAAAGATTTTGGCCAAATTCAAATGGCTATAATTTTTGAATGGTTGGTCATTTGAAAAAACTATGAACTAAAGAAATTCTTAAAATGACCAACCCTATGAGTTTTGTATTGACCATTTTTTCAAAAACTCAATAGATTTTTACTTATGAAAATATTTCATTTAATCGAAAATCAAGATCCTATAAGATCCATTTGAGGCCAAATTTGCTATTTTGTTTCTAAAATAGGAATTTTTATTTAAAAAGCATTGTAAAACATTTGAAATATAAATTTAAGAACTTTTATAAAGATTTTCACAAATATTGACCTTTTGAATACATTTTTACCACTTTGACCAAAACGGCTCATATAAAGGATATGCATGCATATGATTTTCAAATCATTCCAAAAAGTATCAAACGAAGCAAATGAGAAGATATTTGATTGAAATTGGTATGTATGAGTTTAAAATACCATTTTGAACCAAGATATGATCAAGAATCCGATCCAAGAGGTGAAACTCACAATGTGTTAGAATGTGACCAATATAGGTCAAGCATAGTTTTTAGGTGAGTTTCAAAATCAAATAACTTTTGATAGATTGGTCTTTTAGAAATTTTTTGAATATGAGAATTGTTAAGAATGACCAACTCTATGTTTTTTATTTTGGATCTATATTCAAAATCATTTTACAATTTATTCTATGAAAATTATAAATTTGAAGCCAAAATAAGATACTAGTAACTAGTTTTTGGGCTAAAAACTTATTTTCTTTTGAAATTAGTTTTTGTAAAGCCAAAACAATTGGAAAACCTTTTGAAAGCATTTGTATATATTTTTTAACTAGTTTTGACAAGATTAGTAATAGTTACTAAGATTTTTCACTTTTGGCTAAATGGCTTAATTTTGAAAATATATTAGCACTTATATAAATATGGGCACACATAGGGATATGATATACATGATTATGATTTAGCACTCCCCCTTAATGTTCCACACCCCAACTTACTCAAAATTTCAATAAATTCAATTAAGAAGCATGAGTAAGAACATCAACACGCAATTTAAATTGATTTTCATGATAATGCAATATAACCTACACAAGACTATAAGATGAAATTATCAATTTAAATACTTGTTATTCGAGATGGCATTGGTTCATGATTGGAGTGAATGTCCTTAAACTTGGCTCCCTTTTTGCACATGATGAAATCATCCTCTTGATTGAACCAAAACTTATAATGCCACTTTAAGTACCTAATAATCTTTTAGGCACTTGTTGGTACCCAATTTTCGTTGGGTCCAAGAATATTAGTCACAAGATATTTAGGGACCAAAATAGCCCTAACATTATTGGTATTATACGAACTAACATGACTAGCAAAAGATTTGCAATTGCTATTACTCCTAAGTGAATTATTCGCATTGAAATTAGAAGGCTTAGGAGTCTTAGCAATTTTAGCAAATCCATTTCTAAGCACATGATGATCATTATAATAAATGAGCTTAGAGGATCTAGTATATCTAGTAAATGGTTTGCTATTGTTATTTTTACTAAGCAAATTATTTGCGTAGCTTTGAATGGACTTAGGAGTTCTAACAACTTTAGCATACACATTTCTAGATTTATTTCTCTTAAGCAAATGATTATCATTATTTTGAGAGAACTTAGGAGACTTGACAACCATGGCGAACACATTACCCTTTTTGTCCTTCCTAAGCAAATAATGGTCATGATATAGAATGCGCTTAGGAGTAGTACCTAAGGGACAATCCTTACCAAAATGCCCCTTTTCACGGCAATTGAAGCACTTGATGCTATTTGGTCCTCTCTTAACCTTCTTGTCGTGCTCCTAGCTGATTTGCCTCTTTGTTGATGTCCTTGTCTTAACATCCTCTTGGTTTGGGCATACCGAGACGTAGTGACCCTTCTCATGGCATCCATGGCACTTGATATTCTTCGTGTGTCTTGCATTGTATCTTGTCTTGCTATTCTTCTTCTTCTTGGAGATGTAGCTGATCCCACTCTTATCTTGCAAGACTCGTTGCTTGCTTAGGATATCGTCAAGGGCGGTCTTTCCTTTGTAGCACTTTTTCAAGTCATTTTCCAATTTAATGACATGAGCTTTGAGCTCTTTATTTTTCTCTATAAGATTAGTCTCACAAAGTATAGAGGAAGTAGCAACATTTGAAATTGAGCTACTAGGCATATCATCGCTAGAGGTGGACATGTCAATCATAGATAGAATGCATGAAATAGAATTTATGTATGGCATTTCATCTACTAAATCACATTGAATTCCTATGTCCATTCTAGGCTTAATGATTTCCTTCAGAAGGAGGGATTCATGATTTTCTTTAAGCACATTATAATCAATTTGAAGTGAGTCATGCTTAAACTTCAAAATTTTATATTTTGCTTCCTCCTTCCCAAAATACTCATTGAGCTCCTTTAATAAATTCATCAAATCATCGTAAGAGGGCTCATCATCGTTATCATTATTTACCACAATTTTGCCTTTAACCATGAAGCAACGAGTTAGAGAAGGTAGCGTTGGATACTCATCGTCGCTTGAGGTGGAGGTTGAGGTCGATGGTGTTATCGGTTTCATCATTTGAGAAGGAGCTTGAAGTTTCATCTCCCGACACCCATTCTTCTATGCAACCCTCACTTAGAGATGTGGACACGTCATATAATTCTTGAAGCTTTGTCCACATTTCGTGAGCACTCTTGAGATTGCATATTTTATTAAATATATCTACGCTCACAACGCTAAATAAAACGTTAGTAGCTTGAGCATCAAGATGTAGACATTTATCTTCTTCTTTAGTTGGAGCAAATTCATTTAATGGAAGGGAAAAGCCCACATCTATGATCCACCACATTTGGGGGCTCATGGATTTAAAATGAGAAATCATGAATAATTTCCATGAAGCATAATTTGAGCCATCAAAAATATATGAATCGGTATAGTGCACTAAACCACTATTCACCATCCTTACTCTCTAGGCGGTAAAGCCTAATAAATGAGAGACCAAGCTCTGATACCACTTGTAAGATCGAGGATGCTGATTAGAGGTGGGTGAATAGGCGGCTTTAAAAAATTTCTTTGACGATTAGTTAAAATCTCACCTATTTATCCCTATATCAAAACCTAAACAAAAATCAATACGGAAGTGATAAACTAAAGTTTTGACAATTAAGCCTAAGTCAACTAGGGTAACTAAGTGCACTAGCTAATTATGTCTCGAACAAGAATATGTAAGAATAAAGTCAATCAAGCAATTTAACGGTCAATATAAATTACAACAATATAAATAAGAATTGCAAGCAACCACAAGGAGACACACCGATATTTTACTGTGGTGTTCGGAGATTTGACGGTCTTCCCTAATCCACGTTGAGGCTAGCCCAAACCACTTTGGATCGGCTCCACGAATTGAGCACCCGCCTCGATTCCACTAGAGGTAGCTCTTTCCCTCTCCGGGTAGGCGAGCTCTAACCTTCACAACTTGCCGAGATTTCTCACAACCTTTGTCGAGAAGCTCACCACGCACGACACTGCTACGCCATCTAGGTATCGGCAAACACCAAGAGTAACAAATCAAGCCTTCCCGCTTGAACTTCACCTAGTGCAACACATGATCTCTAGTGATCACGAAGTGCAACACATGCACAATGGCTCCCTCAAGTGCAACACATGCACAAGATCGTCTCAATCCACTCCTAATTGCAACACATGCAATTAGAGCTCACTCTTAGCTCAAGAGGTAAATAGAAGAGGGCAACACATGCACACAACTTCTACAAACACCCAAATGTTCCAGCAACTCACAAATACCAGCCCCAAGGCTCTTTTCATAGCCTCCGCAAAGAAAACTAGCTGTTGGGGGGTAAAAATATGCAAAATGCTAGGAAACCCGGTGCTACCACCCTACTAGGGCCGGTAGCACCGGCCTTTAGGCCAACGATCACTTGCGTGCATTAAAAACTTCAAAAACTATCCATTGCTATAGTACCCTGTGCTACCACCCATTTAGGACCGGTAGCACCAGCCATTTCAACTAAAAAAATACCTCTCTAGAGTTTTTACACCACCTCCGGATCGGTAGCACCGCCCTACCACCCATTTAGGGCCGGTATCACCTTTTGGACGGTGCTATCGCACATCTAGGGCCGGTAGCACTGCTGTTTTAGTCACTAAAATACTCATAATTTTTTACTCGAACTCCGATTTATGTGATCTTGGACTCAATGCGAAGCTTATCAAGAGGACTACAATCTACACCCATCTTTAAGACTTAAGAAACCGTAGATATTTTTAAATACCATAAAAACTAAGACTCCAATGTAGTCACTTAAGCCAAAAATCTGATTTTCGAAATCCTTCACAAAGACTTGATCAAAAGTATGACTACAAGCTACACTACAACAGGAACACCCCTTTAACAACGGATACATAGCAACACATGATGTTATGCGTTGCAAGCAACAGGGTGGCAACGCTTACAAAGCGTTGCAAGCATCATCCGTGGTGTTAAGCAACTAGTGGCAACATTTGTCAACTATTGCAAGAATCATCCGTAGATCCCTTTGTTTTTTTCGGCCGGATCTGTATACGTCCGTTCTCCATCGTCCTCCCCAACCCCCCTCTCTCCTGGGTCACCCCCCCGACCGAAACCCTCCCTCTCTCCTGCGTCGCCCCCACCTCGCACACCCCGCCCGTCCTCTCGCCCTCTCCTGCGTTGCCCCCACCTCGCCCCTCTCCCGTCGGTCATCTCCCCCTCTCCGGCGTCGCCCCACCTCGCCCCTCTTCCGCGTCCCCCCACCTCGCCCACCCCGCCCGTCATCGCCTCCGTTCCTGTCCCCTACCCTGCTAGCGCCGCCATCGCATCCTCTTGACCTCCCCCGCCTGCCCCCACCCCGCCATCCGGATCCATGTCCCCACCCCCGCCAATCTTGGCCAGCGCTGCCATCCCGGATCCACCTCTCCACCCCGCCGCCATGGCGACCACAAGCTTAAAGTCCCTAGATGCCCCTCCGCCGACCGCGCCTCCTCTCAAGGCCCCACGCGCGGCCAGCAGAGCCGCCCACCCCAACCCGCCGCCACCGAGCCCGTCGCTGCGTGTATGACATTTCCTACCCGAAGGCTACGACCGTCCTCCTCCTCCTCTGCTCGACGCCACCGGATTCAATCAGAAGGCGTAAACCCGATCGCCTCCGCCCCACGACCTAAACCGAAGCGCGAAGCGGTTAAGCGAAGGCAAACCCACACACCGGCGAGCCCGACCGCGACGGCGTGCACGGGGAGAGGAGGAGGCGGGGCGGCGATGGGGAATAAGATCGCGCGGATGACGCAGCGTCGGCGACAGAGTACTACCTCCACGAGCTCCCGTTCGCCTACAACCTGGTGCTCGCCGATGTCGCCACCGCGCCGCTTCCTCAAGTCCGTCCATCGCAAGCACGACAAGGGCTTCTCCTTGTCAAGGTCTACTTCAAGCACGCCAAGCAAGCCCTCGACCTCAAGGTAACAACGACAGCCTAGCGTCCTGCGCGCCCTCCTCTCTGTACCTCACGAATCCTTCGATTTGGGGGGGCAGATTGCGTATGTAGAGATCTGGGCCGCCGGTGTCGCAGAGCATGAGCGAGGCCGGAGCGGATCAGAACGCGCTCGAGGGTTTTGAGGATCCCACGTCTGCCCTTCGGTGAGGATTGCATGCCACGGTCTCACGCTAAGCGGGATTTCGACGTAATTGTGCTTTCTTGCTTGTGGTTTCAGATTTGGATTTGGGGTGAAGTACTCTTGGCTTTCTCGCACTTAGACGAAAGTGCTCCCTACTTGGTAAGTTTTAATCTGTATAAGCAAATGTATTTCATAGAGAAAAAACAGCAAATATCCGCTCTTTCAATATTATAACTTTGCTATTACCTCTAAGGGCCTCATCTCACAACGCTGCCATTTTTGGGTGATAGCAGTTTGGTTTGTGTTGATTAAGTGCAGCATTCCTCCTTCATTACCATCCTGTCATTCTTGAAGTTCATAAACGATCGCCTAATGGAATATACTGAATCACAAGGCACTAGTGATTTTTCAGGCTAATTTTCCTCCGTAATTAAATTTTGATGATTTTGTATGGACTTATTTGCACTATCAATGCCCAATTAAATGATGCGTTTTATGTAATTCGGTCGAGTTTGGCAATTTGGTTGCATTCTGCTCATTTAACCGAGGTATCAATAAGGGTTATTTCTAAGGAAAATTTTTGTGACCAACAAAATGGCCAAATTATGCATCCGTGGTGAATTAGTAGTGTATAGTTTTTTTATGGTCATGTATTGTTTCGTAAAGACTTATTGTTTTCAGATTTACACTTGAGATAGGCTTGTAGACTACATCGCTTTGAAAAGGGCTATTGAATTTGTGTACTCCGCAACATTGCCTCAAGCATCCAAACCCTTCGTATACATGTCCATCCGTCTTCCATCGAACATGTGGATGTTAATATACATCCAACCAAAAAGAGGTATATTGTGACACCTCCTTGTAAGAATTGTTCAAGAGAACACAACTTCCAAATATTCCCTTACTCGTGTTCAAGGCTTCAAGCATTCTTGCAATTTTCCGGTTAGAAAACAAATGGTTGACCTTTTAGTGATTCTTTTGGATTGCGAGTTAGCCTCTGAATCAAGAGCGTATTATTGAAACAATTAAAGATGCTATTGAGGAAAAGTCGATAAATTCTAATACCACAAGGATATTCCAATCTCGGGTGATTCATTGATTATTTAGCACTCTATGTACGCTATGAGGATATATCATCTACTTTTATTATTTGTGCTCATATAAATCCCGAGATATTTTGCCTTTTATCGTATGTGTATTGTCAAAATTGATATGTTTGTGGCAATCTGCGAGTGATGAACTGTTATGTGCTCACATGGTTACTTCCCTTATATCTATTTGATTACTTTTGATTGCATACTTGGTCACCATGTTCAGAGACAGTATATCTATTGTAAAACTACTACAAGTTGCATGAGGGTATTAATTTTTGAATGTATGTGAATACTTGCAGAAAATTATGCTGAAATTCATACACTGTCATTTTCTTCAAAACTTGATTTGTTGGAAAAGGACTTTATCACTAGATGATCCTTTCTGGAATAGGCAAGCTTCCCCTTCTATTTCATATATGGCACATCATATGGTCAGTGGTGTTCATATGCATACAGACATGTTGTGTGCTTTTAAAATATAGTGTAAATTGCGAAAGACCCACCTGTTGTTTCAACCTCTTGCAAATACCTATTCATAGTTTAAAAGTTGATGCTAATACTAGTTGACTTTTACTGGTGCCTGTTTGCAAAAGCTTCAAACTTAAAACAATATGTACCTCCAGTGCAATATTCTCTTTGAGAGAAACAGCCCACCCTACTATCAACTTATGGCATTTAAGTTTAAGTTTAAACCACTTGAATTTGCAGATAAATTTTAGCGGTCTAGATCATCAACCGCTTGATTATGCGCATATGTTTTTTATTCGATGTAAACTTTTGTGCACATTAATGATTCTGCTCCATGTATATTGCAGCAAGAACTCCTCGCCATTAGTCAAGCTAACATACAAAAGGAAAAGGATACAGAGGTCAAGATGGCTTCGGTATGCGTAATATATTCAACATTAGTGGATCCGCTTTAATATGACTACCTTTTCAAAATAAAATAATCTCATTGTAATCATCTTATATCAGAGGAATGAAATCTCAAAAGATTCCCGTGAGCCGATGGCCGAACAGATCCACTCAATCCATCCGAAGGTTACACACTTATTGGCGTGGGCAATCTTCAAATCTTGAAAAGAAATCGACCTTGTTTCCGAAGGTATGGTCTTTGTTAGCAAGCTAAAAACTTTCACCACCTTTTGGATTTTCGTCATTCGATATGATCATCTATTTGTGTTCCTCAAAAATGTTTTTCACATACTGAACCTAAAATTGTGTACTAGGTACTTGTTCTCAGGCTCTCCTCATGCGAGGAATTTTGTGTTTACATGCTATAATTCGGTTTAGTTAGGAGTGTTGGAAATTTGATATTTTTTACACTTGGTTGCTAATTCAGATTTCAGACAATCTATTTGAAGAAATGAGGAGGGCAATTTTAAGTCATTAATTTTTACTGGGACTGATATATTTTTTCTGTTTGTACATGGTCCTCCAAGAAATGTTGTAAGATCAAGGAGAAATCCAAAAGATGATCTACAGTCGACATGAGCTTCTTATGGAAATAGATTCTAACTTCCATCCTGGTGAGCTCATCTTAGCCTCTAATCCTGCAGTTTTGTCATTTGTGGACTGATGATTTATATATTGCTGTAGGCCTTTTGGACATTGTTAAGAATTGCACATATGTTGGACTTGCCGATGAAGTTTTTGCCTTGATACAACACAATACCCGCTTATACCTTGTAAATGTGGTAAATGTTAGGTAAACTCTATAGTCACCCTTTCCACTTATCACTAGTGTTATAGGTCTTATTTGAGGTTGGGATTTCAAATTTTGGACATGATTCACTGATGGTGGCCATAAACTCTAGTTCCACTCTACACATGTGCAAATGCATGCACGCTTACACAAGCATGTTGCTCATAGACAACATCATCAAACCGCTATCTCATGCATATCGTATCCAAGTCGCAAATCGCAAGCCCGCAACTATTGCCACCTCTTAAAATGTTTCATTAATTTTTTTCTGTGCTAAACCATTTGGGTATTGTTTTTCATGTATATATTGATGATTAAACCTGTGATGCAAGAAAGAACTCATGTACCCGGCAAGCTTTGTGCCGCTTTTGGAAACTTCAATGCTATGCGACTTAGTGAACCAGCCCGCCGGAGTTGCCGATGATGGCACCGAAGATGACGAATTAATGAATGATGAAAACGATGAGGAGAAGTAGGAGATTGCGTATAACTTGTTTTCTCAACTTCTCAAGTCTTTGTTAGTCTTGCATGTGATCCTTTTATTCTCTGAAATTTATCAAATTGTTAAGTCTTGTAAGTAATCTAGCATACATTATAGGTCGTGGACCAGGAAACAACGTCCAATTCGTTAAATCTAGAATCATCTAAGTACCAGGTAAACATTTATTAGAATGTTGCCTTAGCAACTATACTTAGCTGTGATCCAACACAGAAAGTTGGAGGCGTTCAATTGGGCAAACAATTTTGGATGGTGCATGCTAGTATTACAATTTTGGATGATGAACCACTGATACGACCATACAACAACTTCAATATTATTGGAGACGTAGGCGAAAGTCCTATAGCATGGCCTTCAACTTGTGCATGATTTTTTCCGATCTCCATAAGATTTATTCCTCCTTAACATTGCATAATATTAAAGTGTTCAATTTCATTTGTAGATTGAGAAGATAAATAGTTGAAAAAAATCAGTGACATGTTGGACTGAGATGGAGAATGGAGGCCTGCCACATGTTGGACCGAGATGGAGAATGACGACCTGGTGGCATTCCAAGATGGCTCCGGTGTTTATATATATTTTTTCATTACAATCTTTGTTCTGAACAAAATTATGACTACACTTATGAGGATGTTACTCACTGTAATGCAACAATTTATTTATAATACACAACAATGTTTGCTTATTTGCCATGTGTGGGTCCATAATGGTCTTCAAATTTCCAATTCCATTGCATATGCGTTTTAACTATAATTGGCGCCAAATTATATTATTTAATAATATTTTTCATCGCTTGGTTTATTCCTTGCAATGCATATAAGCATTGCCACAATTCAAATCTATATGTTGCAACAGACTCTGAAGTCATTCGTCCATGGGTAGTACAACATATGTAAGCGCTGTCAGTAACCACTCAATATCCGCTGTCGCTAGCAACGGTTAATTCTAGGCCTTACCAACGCATATATAAGTGTTGCAATAGACCCTAGCAACGGCAGCATAGGCAACGCATAATAATGCGTTGGTATAGACCCTAACAACGTATATACGGACTTTTAGCAACGCATATATGCGTTGCAAAAAGGTGTCCTTTGTAGTGCTAGAATGAGTCAACAAGATTAAATATTATGCTATGTGATGATCAACTCATGGTCAAAATAATTTTTGCAAAATACATTTGTAAATTCTAATCACATGCTCCAAGATTAAATGAACACCAATATTTTGCAAATAACCCAAAAAGCAATGATATCAAACCTCTAGCCATGTAAGGATCAACACATGATCCCAACACTTTGCAAAACAGATTTGCAAATGCCAACATATGCTCTAGGATTGAAACCCATAACTTCTAGCTTATTTGCAAGCCACATTTGCAAATAACAAATTAATATTTTACAAAAACATATTTTGCAAACACAAAACATAAACTTTACTTAGCCTTTGTGATGGTCAACACATGATCAATTCACAAACTAAAACACCGATACATGAGCCCTCACCTTTTGCAACACATGCAAAACTTAGCTCCGTACAAAAACTACATAAATCAAATTACATAAGCTATCTCCGTTTTACAACAATGCAAATCCATAGCTCCATTTAGAAACCAAATAGATTAAGATTTAATAAGAAATAAGCATGAGCTCCCTTATTTGCAACACATACAAATACTTAGCTCATGCAAAATCCAAACAAGAGAGTGAGCTAGAGTGAACCGGATTGAGTTCATCAATTCATGATGAAGCTTAAGCTAAATGACTCAACCCCTCTTACTAGTATGGCAATCTACACTAGGAATCCGGTCTCTTATCCAAACACCGAGATCGATAAAAGACTACGAACACATCCTTAGCCCTAGCTAGTTGTACCTTTTCCTCTAGCATATCCACTTGAAGCTTTTATGATTTCCAACTCCTCTCTAGGCTGGGTCCTTTCTTCTTATTCATCAACACATGATGAATCTTCTCTAGCTTCACTTCACTTCGGGATACTCTCTTAACGTTCATCAACACACGACGATGTCCTTGTCCATTTTAACCATCTCAACCTTGGACTTAATCTATTTCAAATGCATTGAAAGTGTTAGTCCTAAAATACAAGGTTGTCTCAATCATCAATACACTCTATTAACACATAATGGATGCTTCCGAGATCTTTTGATATTTTCCTTTGCTGATTGACCACAACCCAAAGATAAATTGATTGAAAGATAAATTGTGCCTTGAGTATACTAATGCAACAAATGCTTCATATACTCAAAAACTTTCGGTTGTCCTAGGATCAACAAAGTGAGCCATCAACACATGATTAGTTCTTTGTTGATTGAATGGCAACCAAACACAATTTAAATTGAATTTAAATTGTCATAAGTATATATTAACTACACAAGTTTCATATACTCATTTTGATGGAATCTGAAAGTAATGATCCAATTTATATGGAGTGATGGAAAGGGATCAGTACTCTTAATACCATCAACAATAGAATAAACTCCATAAAATATGTGTATATAAATAATTGAACTTGAATCAATATGCACATATTTTTTAGATTGCTTTGGAGTTTATCCTATACTGTCATGAGTATACTACAACTACACAAGTTAAATATACTCAAAGGATTGCTTCAAAGTAATGATCCTTGATATAGAAAGATGAGTTAGATCAATACTATTGAAACATCGAGGTAAAGTATGAACTCTATATAGTATTGAAATCATTAATGCATATCTTGAGGTCTCAATAATGGTAGAGTTCATCCTTTAACTTAAATCCAAAATATGCATTAAGATATCATAAAATGAATACGAGTGCATACCTTCGGTTTTAATATTTCAATGAGATGAGACTAATCAAGGATGTACTTGATAAAAGAGTTAGTCTCATATTTGGATTTATCAATATGATCATGAGTATTGTATCCAAAGAATGCAACAAGATATATAATATGAGCTCGAATGCATACCTTTGATATTTCTATCTTTTTCATCCGAAAGAGACTAATAAGAGTTAATCTCAACAAAAGAGTTAGTCTCATAAAAAGATTTGTCATTAATTAACAATTGAGACTAATCAATATTATGATTATCAAAAGAGTTAGTCTTAATATTATATTTGTCATTAACACCAAAACCAAATTAATGGAGCTTGAACTTTCAGTGGTGGCAATGTAGTGGTAGAGCAACCTTGTGAAGTAGGAAATCCCATCGGTTGGGGGCTCTACAGCCCTGCCTTTCATTTGATCCATGTGAACCTATTTGTGGTGATGGTGGCAGAGAGGTGGATGAGGGCGATGGAGTGGTAGTGGAAAGCTGTAACACCCCGACGCCAACGTGCCACGGATGCTACCAAAACCCTGAATCACTAGCGACACCCCTCGGACCCACACATGTCCGAAGGATTACCAACACACGATAATTCTCCACAACAAGATCAATTGAACTGAGAATTTCTGAAGAAGGCATAAAAACGTAACACCTATATGAACTTGACTGCAATCAAAAACTAAACTCTAAAACCGGCTTAAAACTAAGTCACCGAAATTTACAAAATTTCGACATGACCTCTCTAGAAACTAGGACATCCACTCAGCAGACAGAAAACATTGCAGATAATATGATATCATTCTAGCAGGTCCTTAGTTAACCAATCACACATCCAATATATAGAAATAAACTCCACCACTATTTAACAAAGACATTACAACCTTATTAATTACAGCCAGACTATACAAGTTAATTCAAATGAGGTGGTAGTGATCAAGTGGTGCACGTACTACTCCCATCCCAACGAGCCAACTTCAAGGCACCTAAAACAAGAAACAAACGAACGTGAGTCCAGGACTCAGCAAGTGCAACAAGTAGACAAAATAAGAAATTAAACAAGAAAATCAGCTACTTCAAAACATAAAGTAACAGTTTCATTAATTGGCATTCGTAAATAAATGAAGGTAGTTGAATTCATAAAAGATCCAAAACATAAGAGCACGATTACTCCAGCATTTACCATAATAACTACTTAACTGAAAACATTCAGGAACAAAAGCAGTGATTTACTCCACTTACCGCAACCAACTCGAAAACGTAACAAAACTTACCTCTGCCTCAATAAAAATTTCTGGATGAGTCCACGCCTCAATCCTCAGCCTGTTCTTCCCATTCTTATCAATTCCATTTATTCATTGCAACACACAATGCCATGGAATGCGTTTATGCTTTCATGCTCAAGTGCACAAAACATACAAAAGAAGAAGCTCATATCCATACATCACAATCAACTCATTAAACATGATTCATCATTGTCAATGCAATACAGATGCAAATATGCCATACAAAAGAAGAATCTCATATCCATACAACATAATCAATGCATAAAACATGCATATGATGCATCATGCATGCTCATCTCCTCTTTTAGCACATACCGGTATGGCCAAGTGCACACCCGTCGGTGTGCACCTCTCATTCCCTTCCACCCCGTGATGGAGGGTGCCTACTCTTCATCGACTCGCTCCCATACAACCACGTATATGGGACTACGAGGTAGGACTTACGTGCCCACTACATGTGAGCACAGAGGCCCACATCAGAATGGGTCGCCTCTTCCATCATGAATGCACAGATGCAATTAACATAAAACTATTTGCAAACTACATTCTCAACACGTGTAATCACATTCTTTACACTCAATAATCACATTCTCAACATTCAGTAATCACATACTCAACACTTGTAATCACCTTTTCAACATTCATAATCGCATTCTCAACACTCGTAATCACATCATCAACATTCATATTCATACTCACATCTCCAATATTCGAGTAACTACTAATTCCATCAATCTGGTTCATAAATCAAATCATTTTCGCAATCCAATCCCATACTTTCAAAGATACTCACTAGCCTATCAAACTAGTGAACCGGAATACGAAAGTAAAATTTAGCAGGATGTCAATCACGGCATCTAGACGAAATTCATTAGCATCACACATAACAATCAATCCAGGGATGCAGCATAATTTCATGATGGCAAGGCATTTAAAGTTCATCAAACAAATCATAACACGATCAAACAACGTTGCACTTATATCAGATCACTTACCCTTTTTATCAAAAGACAATTACTTTACTAGACGTGCTTATACACACAAATGCAACCATAGGGTAGGCATGTACATAACACAAGCAATAAACTAAATACCCCATAAAAGATATACAGGTTGCACTTGCATATAATCTCGTTTTAAATAAAAGCATAACCAATTTAACCATCCTCATTCATCATATCGCATGCAAATTCAAGCATGGCAAAAATTAAAGCAACATATGGGTAATTGTATTATTATAAAGCCTAGTGGCTACTTAAGCCACAACCGATACAATGCACTTGCCTTTACCGACGCGAGAGGCAACTCGGGGTCAAGACCACTCCCGAAGAAACTCCCTGAAAAACGTCGTTACGCACAAGAATGGATCAGGGTCCGACTCAATACCTCAATGCATAACTAAATCTCAACTCTTGCCAAAAACAAATCCCAATTCACACTAATGGAAACTCCGGGCAACCTACTAGACAGCAGGCATTAAAACTTAATAATAGGAGAATACACTGACAACTCTCTCAGTTTGGGATCTTATGCATAACCAATAACCAATTAAGCTAATATACAATAGAATGATCATAATCAGATGGCAGTAAATAATTCTTAACTCACACATTTGAATTTAGCCAAACAAAAAGTAATAAGGATCAAGTCACAACATAATATTCACAATCATTACCAGGGTAAGAATGATATTACAGAAGCTCCTAAACAGCTAACACACATATACATATCTCATTCCATAAACAATACCACATAAATTCCTCAAGAACATAATAATGATAAACATATACAACTGGCCGCATGTTTTGGTCGCTCAATTCCTTTTTTTTTAATTCACTAGCAGGCAAACATATAGAACAACAGATATGGATATATAGATGTGTATAAAAATTAACAATTGCATCGATTCTTGCATTTCAAGCCCATCTCTCAACCTTGCATACTTGAATCATTGTGATACCACAACATACACCTTCTAGGCATTTCATCAAACACGTGGTATGCATACCAGAAGCCAAATACCAATTATGCAAGCAAATCCCCCTCCCAAAACATTACCTTGCCCCATCACTTGAATGAGGAAGAAGGCCAAGGGGAGGAAGGAGGGCTGCTGCTACTCCAGGACGTTGCTGCTGCTGCCCCAGGAGGCTTCTCCACTGCTGCCGGCTGCTCTACTGCTGCTCTTGCCAACTAAGGAGGAGAGCCAGGAGGGCGCCAGCTGCAGCTGCTCTGTCGCCTGTGCTGCTGCTGCAATCGCCGGCCAGGGGGAAAGAGGCGCACTGGCTCGGCTTCCTCTGGAGCTGCTGTCGCCGGTGCTGCTGCTGCAAGGAACGGAGGAGTGGGGCGCTGGCCAGAGAAGTGGCGCAACAAGAGAGGAGACGCCAGGGGAGCCTTCGGCTAGAGCTGCGCCAGCAGGGAGAGGAGGCGCCAGGGACCTTCGGCTGGAGCTGCAGCAGCAGGGAGAGGAAGGCCACCAGGAAAAATCTTGGCCAGGGGAATCGGCTGAGGAAAGAAAAATGGTTGCCTCTAGGAAAATTGTCAGCCACACAAAACAAAAGGAAGAGAGAGAGAGGGGGGTTAGGTGAAATTCCCAAAAAGCCCTCCTACAAAATCCATCTCTTAACCAAAAGCGCGACCCAAATAAATTAATTCTTGGCGCGATAAGACAAATGACAGGTTAAACACTTGCTGCAGAACTAAACGGCTCGGAGAAAACAACCATTTCGATAAGCATTTCATGGAAAAACTCAACATTTAATAAACTGTGGTACGACGAAACTTAACTCTAGAACAAAACCTTGAATCAAAAAAATGAAGTCAACTCCGGCCAAAAAGAAAAACCAGGAAAACAACTTTGCGATATTACAAAAGCAGCGAAGGAGGCACATCCATGCGATGGCGTTGGCGAGAGAGAATGAAAGGAGATAGCTGAGTCATAGTGTGAGCTAAAGGGGACCTAGGTGATGCTACGGTAGTTGTTGCGAGGACCAAAGTTCATCATAATGGTGTTAATTAGTGGGAACTAAAGCGATAGCGCAAAATAGGGTTATGGTGTAAACCAAGAAGACTGCTACTCAGAGCCTAACTAAATAGCACACTAGGAACAAAACCTCACTAGGAACAAAAAGATGAGGTGGGCGGTGATGGAGATGGCTGGACAATGGTGAATAGCGACAGTGGCGATTAGCTTTGTGGTGGCAGCTCACTACAGCAAGAACAAGCTAAAAAGACGCATGCCATGTGGTTCAGCAGGGCGAGGCAGTGCTAGAAGGACTAATCACCAAGGCAAAAGCTCACCAGGGAAGGGAGAACAACAATGGTGATGGCAACAGTGATGGTGTTTACAGTGATGGCCAAGCAATGATAACTAGAGCTACAAATGAGCAAGGGAACGGGTTTAGGAGGGCACGTGTAACAGCCTAAAAATCCAAAAAAAAAAAAAATCAAAATAAAATTTGGAATTTTGTGTCATATTCTGAATTCTCATCATCTTTATGTTTTTCCTTAGATTTGTGGTCTTTGAGAAATGCTTTTAATGCTAAAACTTTGATTTTCAATCTTTGAAGTTCAAAATCATGCAAGAATAAAATCTAGAGAAAATTTATTTAAATCCTAAGACAACTTTAGAACATCTCCAAAGAGTTTTAGAAACTTTTGAATATATTTAATACTATTAGAAAATCAAAAACAGCAACCATTCAAAATCAACATTAACACTGTCAGATTTTTATAAACATTTACTTGTTTGATCATTATCTAAAAATTTTATGGTGTCATTTAAAAATCTCTAGGATTATGTGTAAAAATTTCCAAATTGATTGAACCTCGTTTGACATCTCAGAAAAAATTCAAAAATAGAAAGCACATATTTGAGATAGTGACATTGTCAGAATTTTACAAAATTTCCCACATATGATCATGGTCTAAAATTTTCATAGGAGCTTAAGATTTGCCTTAAAATCATACATAACAAGTTTCAAAATTTTTGGACTAATATTATTAGGTCAACCAAACCAAAAACTCTTTTGTCTAATAGTACCATTGCTTTTTCAGTCAGTCATCTTCCATTTGTTTCTCTGCCATGTGGGGTCCACCTTCATTTGGCCCACCCAATAGTGCCCATCACCCCAGCCTCTCTCTACCCATGGGCTGGATACCCTTATTCTCCTTCCCAGCTAGCCACCCTTTCCATTCACTTGCATCATCATGGCCAAATCGAGCTCCATCTCACTACTACAGAAATGATTTTCCTAGACACCAAGGATTTCTTTCCACAGGCGGATTAAAAGGAGAGCCGCCTCAAATGACTGCGGGCGGTCCTTGGGATAAAGAACCGCCTATGTAAAGGTATCTTCATAGGCGGCTCTCTTAATAAACCACCTGTGCAAATATTGATTTTTTCACAAGCGGTGCCCTTTAGATGCCGCCTGTGGAAACTATGCTCTTCACATGCGGCTCTCTTAAGGAACCGTCTGGGGAAATTGTGATCTTTACACAAGTGGCTTTCTTACGAAGCCGCATGCGGAAATCGCAGTTTCCACAGGCGATACGTTAAGCAAGCCGCCTTAGTTAATTATATTGATGGCCTAATTAATTAATGAACCCCCTGTGGTGATGTTCAAGTCTTTAAAGGTATAGTTCTTAAACAAACCGCCTATCCAAATTTTGTAAATGCTTGTCTGCAAATTTTGTGACGAAAGAGATGCCAGTATGCGTTTTCGTGTACGTACCAGATCATCCTTTGTTCTACAATACCTGCAAAACACAGAAATCCAACGTCCAGACAATACTCCGGTATGAGTTTTTATTGACGAACCAGATCATCCGTTGTGTTGCAACAGCGGCACCACACAGAGAAATCCAACGTCCAGAAAATACTCCTGTATGGTTCTTTTGTCCGTTGACGGATCATCCGGTAGTGCTATTTTGCTTGATCGTTATTATTTTTCTGCAGGCCGTTGTTTTAGGGAGCCGCCTGTGGAAACTTCGCTTTAAAGCTACGAACAGATCATTCTCTGCGGTAGTTCCAGGAGGCCCCAAAATTGTGAAAACAACGGGGGAGGTTCTGAACTTGAAATCCTTGGAATAGTTAACTCTCTAAGGTAAGAGCATCTCATTCCTGACATTTGTAGAGGTTTCATACTTGTTTAAATTGTGTAATTTCGATTTATATCTAGTGGAGAGGAAGATGTAGTGTAGATAGAATGTGCATGGAAGAGGGGTTGAAGCCCTCACCTTCCAGATCTATAAACAGATCTTGTATCCCTCCCTCTCTCTAGAGGGAGAGAACAGTCCCCCTCTCTAGATCTAGAGGGAGAGAACCCGGCCTCCCCTCTCTAGTGGGAGAGGACCTTACATTCTTTCGTGATTTTAATAAAATCATTTTATAGTATTTAACTTAGGGTTCTCTTGTTAAAGTTCTATCTAAATAATTGATATTTTGATCTGATTTTCTATTTCAGGTTCAAGATGGAAAGGGCATGGATGTACAATGCCCCAAGAAATAAGGGTGTATTCCTCAAAGAGCTCAAACTTTTATTAAAGCCGCCGAAGGGACGCTCGACTAAGAACTAAACGGAAATACTTTGTCCATGCATTGACTGTAAGAACAATGTAGAGTGGGGAGATTTAAGTGTAATCAGAACACACCTGATCATGAGAGGTTTTATAGAGGAATACACATGTTAGTCCAAACATGGCGAGCAACGTACATCGCATACAACCGATGACATTGGTCCCGATCTCGTGGATGATCGAAGTGCCGGAGGTGACATGATGGTTTGGGAGATGACGCTCACGTGCATGCTCGTTTGCTAGATGATGGTCGTATCGCTGATGTACAGGAAATGTTGTGTCATGCCGAACCACAAGTTTTAAAGGAGATGACAGGTTTAGATAATGTCGATGTGTTACACAAAGCAACGAATGATATGTTATATGAGGAATCCAAGGGTTGTCCTCCAGAGTTTACGGTGTTGCATACAGTGTTGATGCTTCTACGGTTGAAGGCTATAGCAATGGATGGTCCGACAAGAGTTTCACCGATCTGTTGAGGCTCTTGGCAGAAATACTTCCGAAGGCTAATGGATTGCCCACCTTGCCGACGAGCACTTATTTCGCAAAGAAGCTTATCACTTCGATGTCATTGGATGTGCAAAAGATACATGCATGTCTGAACCACTGTATCCTCTTCCGTAAAGATTACGCGGACTTGGATCAATGTCCGGTGTGCAAGGCTAGCTGGTATAAGAAGAATGATGACTCACACGATGATGATGATTCTTCAGCCAGCACTACGAAGAATAAGAAGAACAAGAATAGTACTACTGATAATAACGAAGAAGACACTTCTTTAGGCATGGACAAGAAGAAAAGAATCTCTGCATTGGTGATGTGGTACTTGCCAGTTATTGGCCGCTTGAAACGTTTGTACTCGAATGACAGGGACTCCGAACTAATGGGTTGGTGTTCTGACAAGCGCAGAAAAGATGGAAAGATTCGACACCCCGCCGATGGTAGACAATGGAGAAATTTTGATCGCATGTATCCAGATTTCGGCAACGAACCCAGGAATGTAAGGTTCATGCTGAGTATCGATGGTATGAATCCTTTCGGTGAATGGAACACCACACATAGCACTTGGCTAGTAGTCCTATCCATCTACAACCTTCCTCTATGGCTATGTATGAAGAGAAGGTACCTAATGTTGTCCATTCTTATCCAAAGTTTGAGACAGCCTGGAGTAGATATTGATGTGTTTCTCGAACCACTGATGGAAGATATGGCCATGTTGTGGCACGATGGGGTCCAGGTGTGGGAGGTGTGGGATCAGTTCCAACGATAGTACTTCACACTAAAAGCTATTATTTTTGTTACCATCAGTGATTACCCCACCCTGCTAGCCCTATCGGGTCAGATTAAAGGGAAGACAACTTGTGTAGTATGGATGGATGAAACTGTGTCGACGTTCCTTCCATGCTCACAGAAGTTAGTGTACATGCGGCATCGCCGTTTCTTACTGAAAGCTCACAAATGCCGCAAGATAGGCGAGTATTTTGATAATACAGTTGAGGAAGGTGTGCCTCCAAAGCGCCGTAGTGGAAAAAAAAGTATTTGAAATGGTCCAGAACATCAACGTTGTTTTCGGGAAGAAGCTGGTGCAAGGCCAAAAGAGGGGTCAAAAGAGGAAGAATACCGATGAGGAGGTTCCTCCGCCTGTTGTCCTGTTCAAAAAGATGTCAATTTTCTACAAGAATTTGCCCTACTGGAAGGACTTGGAAATTCGCCATAGCATCGATGTCATGCATGTCATAAAGAATGTCTGTGAAAGCGAGCTAGGTCTCTTGTTGGACATTCAGTACAAGATAAAGGATGGTCTTAAAACTCGTAAAGACTTAGTAGTACTTAAAATCAGGAAAGAACTACACTCTGAAGAAAGAACACATGGAAAGTATTACCTTCCCCTGACAAGCTACTCTCGACGGTACCGAGGAGAAAAGATCAGTGTGCAAGTGCTTATGTGGGGTCAGAGTCCCGTCTGGTTATTCATCAAACATCAAAAACCTAGTATCGATGAAAGATTTAAAGATAAGTGGTATGAAGTATCACGACTGCCACGTCATGATGACACAAATGCTCCCAATTGCAATCAGGGGTATAACCTCAACATTTGTAAAGGTGGCCATCACTGCGGCCAGGTCATTACGCAATGCGATTTCACGAAGGTAATCGGCGATGAACAGCTGAGCTATCTGCAGAACTACATAGTGGAGACTATAAACCAACTTGAGATGTGCTTCCCTCCATCCTTTTTCGATATCATGCCGCACCTCTTGGTTCACCTTTCGAGGAGGTAAAGGTACTGGGACCAGTATTCTTACACTGGATATTTCCATTTGAGAGGTGGATGGGCTTGCTTAAGAGCTTACAATGGAATCGTGCTTACCCAGAGGGTTCCATTATTATGGGCTACAATACTGAGGAAGTCATTGAGTGTTGCACGGATTACTTCATGCCCACGGAAAGGCCGATTGGTGTGCCTGTCCCTCGACATGAGGGGGGGTTGACTGCTAAAGAGACTAAGGGAAAGAAAAGATTCATCAACTATGAGTACAAGAATGTGGACCAAGCACATTTCACTGTCTTGCAACAGCTAAAGATAGTGGAGCCGCATGTCGAGCAACACCTGGAAGAGCTTGAAAGAGAAAATCCAGGACTCCAAGTTGATTGGATCCTGAAAGAGAATAAGCGCATGTTTACCACATGGTTCAAGAACCAAAACATACTAGATGGTGGGGACGAAGATACAGAAACATTGAAAATGTTGGCTCATGGCTCATCAAGTCTGGTAACATCATGGCTAGCGTATGACATCAATGGGTACACGTTTTATACCATTCGAAAGGACAAGAAGATGTTGGCCTAAAACAGTGGCGTTCGGGTAGAAGCCATAGATGCGACAGGGGAAAAGAACACCTACTATGGAATCGTTGAAGAAATTTGGGAACTCGACTATGGAAAGGATATGCAGATCCTCGTATTTCACTACAACTGGGTCAAACATCCTAATGGTGTGGTGGTGGACAACTATGGGTTCACAACTATCGACCTCAATAGTCTAGGCCACAAAACTGACCCCTGGATACTAGCTTCTGAAGTCTCGCAAGTTTTCTACGTAGCTAACCCCAGTAATAAGAAAAGGAACATAGTTGTTCCCGGAAAACAAAGGATCGTTGGAGTTGACAATGTGCACGACGAGGCAGAATACAATCAGTTCGACAACCTACCGCCTTTCAGAGATCTGGAGAGGATCAAATTTGTAGAAGAAACCGTCGATATTTCAATGATGCCCTATATGCGTGATGATTGCGTCGGAAAAGTTGTTAAAGGCAAATAGGGACACGTTGTGGAAAAACTTAATATGTAATAGAACTTATATTTTTATTGGACTTGAGTAAAACTGTTGCGTGAAAGTGCAGGATAGTATGATAGGTAATTCGCTAATAGGCCGGATCATCCTGTAAACTGAAGCCAACAGAGGCCCAAGAAAGCTAAGCACCATTCATCCGGACAATAATCCGGTACGGTCTTTTCTCGATTTAACGGAATGTCCGGTATGTGAATCTTAGCTTCGAGGCCTCCTTCGTCCGTATTCGAGAGTGTCTTTATCTTTTCCTATACGGATCGTCCGGTTTTCGTATTGTCCGTGCTCACTGTTATTGCGACTCTGCTAGCACACCGCTACACAAGATGATCCGATTCTTTTTTCCTCAGGTGGCCAGACCATCCTGCCATCGAATCAAATAGAGGCATCGATCCAGTCAGGTGATGTTTTCGATAACGGATCATCCGGTATATTCATCTTAACCTTAGCCAAAAACATGCTTCAACATTCAGAGAACTGCCTATGGAGCTTTAATATCGACCGCACCTAACTATTTCTCTCTCCATGCCTCCACGCTGCCTTGCATCGTAGCCCGTTTCCACGCCTTGCGATGCCGTACTCCAATCCTCCACCCGCCTTGGTGCCGCCACATGCCAGTTCGCGCCACCCGTTTTGTCGCCGCCGACAAATCCGAGCCCTCGGCTGGAGATCGACTCTCCTTCACTTTGTAAGCGGTGAGATCCAGATCCCTCTGGTTTCTTTGGACTCCATTTAAATGCATACGAATACGACACAAGTTCTTGACATTCAACAATGCAACTTGCAGATGGTAGGAAAAAGGAAGGGAAAAGAAGTTGTTGTGTCTCAGGCTAAGAAGTCCAAGACACAGAAGGCATCTGAGTGAGCTGAGATGGATGCAGATGCGAATTTGGCTCAGGCACACGGGCGTGGCCGCCAATTGTAGATTAGAGACACACAGAGTCAGCAGCAGAGGGGTCAGAGAGGGAGGGGGGCACTCAATTCACAGAGGGTGGTGCAACACCTCCTCCTCGTTCTAGCCGCATTCGCACTCGTGGTGGTTCGACATCTTCCGAGCACACTGCTAGGCAGGTGCGTGCTCATCCCAACATAGTTCCGAATGAGGAGGAGACTGGCAATGAAAAGGAAGAGGACGAGGAGTACCATGTGCCACATCCTGACCCTGAGATAAGACTTACAGACCTTCGGAACCTCTCATCCCGGAGGGTAAAGAGCCTTTGTTTCTCTGATGTCAATGTCTGGTTTCTGCTAGCCAGAGAATTTGGAGTTCATAGGAGGTTCTGGTCGGTTCTTCAATAGAGCTTCTATGTTACGTACAGAGAGCTCGGGGTCCAGTTGAGCATGCACATGATGCTCAACTTCGCCTCTTTGCAGAGGGCCGCGGGTGAAGTGGACGTTCAGAGACACTTCGACCATTTTGAAGGTCTTACTAGGCTGTTGACAGAGTTCGACACGATAGTGAAAAAGTGGGTCAGAGACTTCTACGCCATAGTTTGGATCGACCCAGAGCATAGATACATTCAGTTCATGCACGATGGAGAACCCCAGAGGGTGTACAGGTCCACTTTGCTTGAGTTGTTTGGTTTTGAGGAGGAGGCCCAAACTTTGCATCAGGTGGTGTACGCAGACAGCACACTACCTCGTCATGCTAAGGCTGGAGGGTATTTCCCGACGGATGACCAGATTCTCTTTCTGTTCCAGCAGCCATTCCCCGTTGGATCCCTTCGCCATCCAGACCGTCTCACTCTTGAGGCAAAGGCAGTCCACATGGCTTTGAGGAAGTCACTGTTGTCGAGGATTGGGAATGCCGAGACGATCACTAGTTTGCAGCAGTGGCTACTTTATTCGATGCTATCTCACGAGCCGTTCGACATTCTCAACTTTATCATTTGTGAGATTGAAGATGCTATTGCAGATGCTATGAGTTTGGCTAGACAATAACCATTTGCGCATATAAATTCTTACATATGCAGTACCTTCTCTCCCGACGAGCATCGTGAAGAGTACCTGGAAGCACGAGTTCGTCTTCGTCAGTACATGCATCCATCTCTTGATGACAAACGCAAAGGCCAGCGTTCCATGAGGAGGGCTTAGGAGCATATACCCGAGGAACTAAGAGAGACTGCTCAAGGGGAGGACTAGGCACTAGCAGAGGCTGAGGAGCATGCTGGGTTGGCGCGGATCATTGATATTGACTAGGATGACGACAACGACGAGGAGGAAGACCACGAGTACTTTCCACCAATCAAAGCCCACGACCACGAGGCAGGTGGATCAGGCTCTGTACCTGAGGACCGAGATGACTCAGCTGCACCGTCAACAGCTCCTGACGTGACACCAGTGACTGTGGCTTCTGTTTCTCAGCCCTCCGAGCTTACTCACATACTTGCTTCGATTGTTGAGTTGCAGAAGTCTCAGGCAGCTTCAATTGCCCAACAGCGGGAGACACAGCCCCAATTACTAGAGGAGATGAGGTTGCATCAGCAGACGACCCAGGCAGCTTTGCTACATGGTCAAATACAAATGGCTCAGATGTCCACTTTCTTCTCAGACAGCTTTGGTCAGTTGTACAATGCAGTTGGTCTTGCACAACTGAGCCGGCTCCAGCCCACCTTCCGCTTCTGGCATTGCTGCCCACTTGCTTCGTTGGGGCTTCGCCCACTCGTGTCCACATTCCCACCAAAGACCTCAGCCTTGACAGGATGTTCTCCATCCGGTGGTGATAAGGCATCCGCTCCATTGTCCACTACTCCACCTACTTTAGCGAATGCACCCACATCGACCATGCCTTCCCCGTGCTCGACTGAGACCGAACATACATCTGTGCATGCTGACATGACTAACGAGATGGCCGCTCAGAGTGTAGTATCATTGAGTTCCACACCTATCAATGCGGTGCCGACTCCTCAAGTTGACGATAATCCAGTCATTGCCTCCGAGTGTGCTACTGTGAGTTCACCTATAGCCCCTGAGGCCCCTGATGAGGATAACACTGTGCCAACATGTACAGAACATCAGTCTCCGGACTCAACACACACTGCTGTGATTACTCAAATCACAGAGAATATTGCTGATATGGGTGCTGTGGATCTGACCTCTGAACCTGACAGTGCGGCACAGATAGGTCCATCAGACCCCCTTGCCGGTGACCATGCGATTTCTCCGACCCCTTCACCAATAGGTTCACAAGCCCATGATGAGGAGACTAAAGCTACAAAGTCCCAGGAGGAGAACCTCGACGAGCCTGACGCCGACGGTGTTGAGCACGAGGCTGATAGGGAAGACTCCACCTCTGGCTCTGATCTTTTTGGTACTAGTCTAAGCACGGACGAGTAGTTCTTTGCTTATTGCGCCACTTGTCTTTTCGGTTGTTATGTACTCTAACTTGCTTGATATGTCGTATTTCGATTTCATTGTGTTCGCCTAAATTGGAACGATGCATTTCATGACAATTTTATTTAACTTTGTACTCTTTCACATGTGGAGTTCGCACAAGCAAGATAACTTCGAAGGCTTTTTGTCGGTCTGATGGTTCGGTATACATATATTTACATAGACCGGATCATCCTGATTTGTAGTTCTATTGTAGCTCACGGTGAAAGTTCTACGCATAGCGGATGATCCAGTATGTTATCCTAACCACTGTCGGATCATCCTGTTAGTTGAATCGGCTCCCCTGCTGAGGCATTCCCAGCCCGAGAACGTACGGACATGTAGTACTGAGTTGATTTTAGTGGTGTTAGCTCTTGTCGGATCTTCATGTAAGGACGAGTTATCAGAAGGTTGTGCCACTCGTAGTTGTTCCTTTCGGTGTAATCGATCGATCCATGTTAAATGTAGCATCCCCCGCGAACGATGTGAACATTTAGGACCATGTGGGTGATTAATTACTTCAACACTAAATCTATACCGAACGGTATGGCCATTTTACGTTGCACCCTTTCGCTTGTGGAGTTCGGGCATGCAAGATAACTTCGAAGGCTTTTTGTCGGTCCGATGGTCCGGTATACGTATATTTACATAGACCGGATCATCCTAATTTGTAGTTCCATTGTAGCCCACGACGAAAGTTCTACGCATAGAGGATGATCCGGTGTGTTATCCTAAAGATTGTCGGATCGTCCTATGAGTTGAATCGGCTCCCCTGCTGAGGAGAGCACCTAGCTAGACAACATGTGTAGAGCTTTGGTCTCCCAGCCAATTACTTAATGCTATGATTGCTATGATCATAGAGAATAAGGCTGTTATGGGTTTTTAGGGTCCGAGGGTGGACCCTGTTAGTGCGGCAGAGACAACTCCCGGAGACCCCCAAGCCCATGACCCATAGCCTACTCCTACGACATCACCGCTAGCCCACCAGTCCAATGGTGACGAGAGTAGACCATTTCAATATCATGACCTCCACGAGCCTGACGGCGACTCTGTTGCAGAGCACGAGGCTGATCCAGCTCCGGCTCCAATCTTTAGGCATTCCTAGCCCGAGAATGTACGGACATGTAGTGTTGAGTTGATTTTAGTGGTGTTAGCTCTTGTCGGATCTTCATGTAAGGATGAGTTATCTGAATGTTGCACCACTCGTAGTTGTTCCTTTCGGTGTAATCGATCGATCCATGTGAAATGTAGCATCCCCCGCGAACGATGTGAATATTTAGGACCGTGCGGGTGATTAATTACTTCAACACTAAATTTGTACTAAACGGTACGGCCATTTTACGTTGCACTCTTTCGCTTGTGGAGTTCGGGCACGCAAGATAACTTCGAAGGCTTTTTGTCGGTCCAATGGTCTGGTATACATATATTTACAAAGACCGGATCATCCTGATTTGTAGTTCCATTGTAGCCCACGGCGAAAGTTATACGCATAGAGGATTATCCGGTGTGTTATCCTAAACACTACTGAATCATCCTGTGAGTTGAATCGGCTCCCCTGCTGAGGAGAGCACCTAGCTAGACAACATGTGTGGAGCTTTAGTCTCCCGGCCAATCACTTACTACTGTGATTGCTATGATCATAGAGAATAAGGCTGCTATGGGTTTTTAGGGTCCAAGGGTGGACCCTGTTAGTGCGGTAGAGACAACTCCCGGAGACCCCCAAGCCCATAACCCATAGCCTGCTCCTACGACATCACTGCTAGCCCATCAGTCCGATGGTGGCGAGATCACGAGAGTAGACCATTTCAATATCATGACCTCCACGAGCCTGCCGGCGACTCTATTGCAAAGCGTGAGGCTGATCCAGCTCCAGCTCCGATCTTTAGGCATTCCTAGCCTGAGAACGTACGGACATGTAGTGCTGAGTTGACTTTAGTGGTGTTAGCTCTTGTCGGATCTTCATGTAAGGATGAGTTATCTGAATGTTGCGCCACTCGTAGTTGTTCCTTTCAGTCTTATCCTAACAATGAGACGGATCGTTTGATTCGTGTAATCAGCTCCCCTACCAAGGATGATCTGGTGTGTTATCCTAAAAGTGAGACGGATCATCTGGTCCGTGTAATCGGCTCCCCTGCCGAGGTGACGTTTCGCCTCCCGGTGGTTATATTAACCATGTTTCCGCTGGCGGTTCACAAATTCTCCTGTTCTCTCCCTCCCCACAACCAACCATGTCGTCGTCCTCGTCCTCATCCTCCACGAGAATCTTGACGGAGACTAAGCCCACCATTAAGCGGGCTCGACTCCAGTCACCGTCGCTCCCTTCGTCTGCGTCCGTCAACTGGGACCCCCAGTTACTGGGAGCACCCGAGGAGGAGGAACTCCCGCTACCCCGAGTGGAGGAGGCCATCCGCAGAGGTAGCAGCAGCGGCGGCGATACCAGCAGTACCAGCAACGGCAGCAGCGACGAGGAGGAGGAGGAGGAGAAGTCGGAGGAGCCTGGAGACAAGGAGGAGGAGGAGGGATCGATGTGGGTGGGGAGCGATGATGACGGCGTTAGCGACGAGGACGCCAGCGACTACGACCCCGTCCTCTACCGCTGGGACACCTCCTCCTCCGGCTCCTCCACCAACATCTTGTTCTCGATGGACCAAGACGACGATGATGATGACAATTTCTAGATGTAGATAGAGTAGTTTAGCTAGGTATCTAGTTGGCACATAATTCTAATGTACTACTGCCGCCCCTTTTGGATGTACTGAACAGTGATTGAACATTTATATTTTGTGTGTTAGAATCAGTAATCTATCTGTTTTGAAAATGTTAATGTTATCTGCATTGCATTGTTCCCAGATTAGTAATGTTTTTCGCATTATGTGTTAGAATCAGTAATGCTTTTTGTGTGTTAGAACCAGTAATGTTATATACATTGCATTATGTGTTAGAATCAGTAATCTGAATCAGTAATGGTTTTTGCCGGGACAATGGTCCGGTCTACACATATTTACAAGAACCGGATCATCCTTTGTTAGTAGTTTGTTGTGGATGACGACAGAAGTTCTACGTAGAGAGGACGGTCTGGTATTTTATCCTAAACACCTCACAGATCGTCCTATCTGTACAATCCGAGGGTATCGGGCAAGCAAGATAACTTAGAAGGCTTTTTGTCGAACCGATTATCCGGTGTACAAAAATTTACACAGACTGGATAATCGTTGGGAGATGCCTGCCTGGTCTCTACTAACGTCGCCTGAAGAAATTGTTGGGAGCGCCTGTGGAAATCTTGTGCACCGCCAGTGGAAATCCCTAACTCCTAAAATCAATAGGTGGGAGATCAAGTGCTCCCCCCGTCCAAAGTGGCAAAGCCAAATTTCCCCCGTCAACGCCTCCACGCCGCCGCCCTCGGTGACATCCCCTCGGGCTCGTGCCTCCGACAACCGTTCCGCCGCGCTCGGTGACCTCTCCGCAGGCTCACGCCTCCTACGACCGTTCCGCCGCGCCGTTGGTGGCCGCAACCTGACCCTCGTCGATGCCAATGCCTCCACGTTGCCTCGCGCGGTGACCTCTCCGCGGCCTTGCTCCTGTGTCGAACTTTTCGCTAGGCCATCAACTGCCGAAGCCTCACCCTCGTCGACGCGGACGCCTCACCGACACCAAGAAAAGCCCAAGACCATGGTAAAAATTCCCCTGCTGACGCCGCCTCACCGCCTCGTTCAGCCTAGCAAGGCAAGTGCATCCGACCACCCTTATATCTCACTAAAAAGGTTTCTTGTTTCTTAATTGTTTCATTCGAATCAACCATCGATATTTCTTGTTTCCTTCGATGTAGAAAGCATTCCCCTCATCTGTAGAAATTGAATGTTAGCGATTGATTCGGATAGAATTTTAACCAAAGAGTTTGACGTGCTAATAAAACCGTAATGAATTCCCACTGTAAAATATTAATAGGCTCAAATTTATGTCATTGCAATCTATTTTGTAGTAAGATGGGAGAAAAAGAATTACTCGCCAAGAAGGCGCTTAAGAGGAGCCTGCTTGCAGAGCTCGGTGGTAATACGCCGCTGCAAGAGGAGGGCGATGTCGGAAGGCAGCAAGACTTGGCCAAGAACGATGATGCAGTCACACGGCCGGAAAGAACTCCGAGCCCATCGTTGTCCTTGGGCAGCGATGGTTCCTCATCATCGTACAAGAGCCCAAGCCCAGTTCCATGCCCACGCACTGCATCAAATGACGTGGGAAATCGACCACTACGATCCCAATGAAGAGGTGTTAAGAAGAGTGAGCTTGTTTTATTTGTAGCTTGGCGTGGACATAATTGCATTTCCTTATGTTTGCGTATTCCTTTTGTTTATTTCTATGAAGAGGCCGAAAAGGCCATCACACCGACTAGCTGCAGTTCAAGAGGTGGTAATTGAAGATACCTCTGGGCATGTTCCCGTGGATTCCTCTGCTGCAACAACCACGACCTCGCATAAACGAAAACGGGGGGAACGAAGTAGGAACAAGTTACCGGAAGGCACTTGGTATATCACGGAGGTCGGTCCTTTAGGAGAGCCCCTAGCACCTCGTGAGGCACTATCCAAGTTCCGAAATAGCTGTGGCAATCTTGTCAAGGACAATGTCTCCATCACGATTGATAACTGGACAAAGGTGGCCGACGCGACAAAGGCGCACCTTTGGACCGAGCTGTAGAAAAATCATAAGGTTCCCCCAGAGTATGAGGCCATCGCTAAGAAGAATGGCTTGGACGTGATGGGGAAGAGCTTCCGGAACTGGAGGTATGAGCTGAACAAGTACTTTGTGAAGACGGAGCGGACACCATTCCAGAAATATGGAAAAATCACCACGGGTGAGCAGGCGGAGTTTGTCCCAGAAGACCACAAGCTTAAGCCGTAGCATTGAGCGAGGTGTCAAAGGCCTCGTGAAGAAGAACAAGTACCCCCATCACCTGGGCACAGGTGGGTATGCCCCTAAGATTGTTGAGTGGACGAGTAAAGAAGAAGAGGAAGCCCGTGCTAGGGTAGAGAACCCATTGACGAGCTATAGCAAGCGAGGCAAAAATTGGGTCCTAGCTCACCAACCCAGCAGCAAGAAGGGTCGCAAAAGCACGGTGGACCCCGCGATCCTGAAAGTTTCGGCCAAGCTGTAGAAGATCTCGCACGAGCAAGCAGAGGGATCTTTCGTGCCAGACAGGAGAACGATGACCTAACGACGGCGTTGGGAACCAAGGAACACCTGTGTCGCACTCGTGGCGTCGTAAGTCGAGTGGGCTTCAAGCATGGGTTCCCGGAATATCAAGACCAATACAAGTCACGTCAAAGATATAAGAGGACCATGGCTGATACAATAAGACATGGTCCAACAAGAGTTTTTAAGAATGTGGGAAGAGAAGGAGGCGGAAAGGGCGTTACTAGCGCGGTCAGATGACAACCCAAGCCTGGCCCACATCCAGAGTAGTGTCGAGTCCGCGCCAGTCCCAACGCCTCGATATCCTGTGGATGATATCACAGAGGCAACCAAGTGCAAGCTCTGTGCACATCTAGAGCAAGGGGGCTTGGTCGTCGAGCTTGCGGAGGGCATGGCATATCCAGGCACTGTGATACACAACAAACCTGTCCCAATTGATCACGCAAAGGTGCAAGTGGACATCGTGCTTGTTCCGTGCCTTGGCTTATGGAAGCTACCATTAAGCACCCCTGATGACGTAGAGACCATCCATGATGCAGTTGGGTCATTTATTGTATGGCCCAAGGAAGATATTACATTGATACAAGAGAGGTCAGAGACGCCAAGAAGAAGTCAAGACGCCCTACCTCTTCCAAAATTGCCTACACCACAAACCGCATCTTCTCATGCGTGGCGCTTTCACCACAAATACAGATTCCATCGTCGGCGCTTTCACCACAAATACAAGATCTCCGCGTGCGGCGTATACGCACCGCATGCATCACCTCCATTGCCCTAATCGTACAACGCTACTCATCTTCGGCGATGTTATTGGTTGAAAAAAAACAAAGAAGTAGATTGCAATCAACAGAGTACCACCAAGTCAAAGAGGAGTGCCAACTCCACTCGGGTACAGACCATGCCTTCACTAGAGACTTATAAGCATGGCAAGCCATTTCTCCCCATGGAGCAGATCAACGAAGGACCATGGGAGTTGAAGAGACTCCATGACTGGTACTTGAGGGCATCTCTTCTTGGGGTGAAGGGCATTCAAGCCGCTGTCCCTCCAGATGTCTACAAACACGAGGATACTCTTTACGTCTGGATCGATTTTGGTGACTTGCAACAGATGTTCCATTTTGGAAAACTCGACATCAACTTGATTAGTGTGTGGTGCCTGTAAGTTGGCCATTGACCTACCCCTACATTGTTTATCTTGCTCTTGCAGTAGCAAGTGCTGCTATAACAAATTATGACAGCATATCGTTATATTGCATTTTGATAGCATAATAAAGAAAACCCCAAAAGTATAGCAGTTGAGTGCCAAGTGCCAAGTTGAGTTCCTCTTTATAGTAAAGGCTTGTTAGATCATTCAAAAATTGGCAGAATTCATATAACTTTCACTAAATCGTAAGTTGGCCGATTTTAGTGGTTTTTTTCCTTTTAAATAAAGTTAACTTCTGCCAAATATGTCGAACAAGATGCATTTTTGTTTCCCAACAATGCAAATAACATTTGGAGACACTCAGTATGTCGTATTTGCTATGTATATGGTTACCTGTTATGAACTGGTGAATTATTATAGTTTTAGAGCTCAATCCCACATATTTTCCTGTATACCTTTATGTTCAAAATTTGTCTTGCTTGCAGGTGCAAAAGCGAGTGCCTATTTTTTAAAATATTCTCTAGCAACTTCATCTCAATTAAGATTGTTGGAGTAGTAGTCACAGGATAGAGAAATTTCAGCCGACATGAAAGAATTGTATCACAGATCATTATTGGCTACACATGCATGATCACGAAAAGAGTTTCATTAAGTTCTGAAATTACCAATCATATACTTTTTGTACGTCATCCAGGTTAACTTTATCTTTTTTGACAGATAACGCCGAAGTTAACTTTATCTAAAAGTACATCAATACATAGCTTGAGTGTTCACTTATCAAAGGAAAAACCACTAACATCGGCTAACGTAGGATTTACTGAAAATTATATGGATTCTGGCAATTTATGAATGATCTATATAACAAATGTTTACTATAAAGAGAAACTATTCAGCCTTAAGAATGTCTCTCACCTCCCATGGCACTTGACACTCAACTTCTATACATTTTCAGCATACAAAGTCAGAACAACTGATACACGAAAAGAGTTTCATTAAGTTTTGAAATCACCAATCATATACTTTTTGTATGTCATCTAGGTTAACTTTATCTTTTTCGATAGATAACGCCGAAGTTAACTTTATCTAAAAGTACATCAATACATAGCTTGAGTGTTCACTTATCAAAGGAAAAACCACTAACATCGGCTAACATAGGATTTACTGAAAATTATTTGGATTCTGGTAATTTATGAATGATTTATATAACAAGCCTTTACTATAAAGAGAAATTGTTTAGCCTTAAGAATGCCTCTCACCTCCCATGGCACTTGGCACTCAACTTCCATACATTTTCAGCATACAAAGTCGGAACAGCTGATATTTGCCAAAATGTCATGTTTTCCAGCATTCAGCATATAAAGTGGCGCATAGACCATTGTCTTGTGTGTTGAATGCAATATAACGATGCTAAAAAGATGGGAAAATGTGACGGGTTCCTTGACCCCGCACGGATTAGCCAGCCGAACTTAAGAGCTGTACTCAATGACAAGGAGTTGAAGGATAAGGGGATGACGGAAACGGAGATAGAAGAAAGGTGACAGACCCTGACTCGAGAACGCCAAATAGATATGGGGCTATACTTATTAAAAGCAATGCTCCAGATGCAAGACAAGGACGTCATAATGGCTCCCTACAATATTAAGTAATCTTCTCATTCGTCAATCGTTGCTAAAAGTTTAGTTCGCACCATGATTACTCATGAAACTTACATAAGTTTTTGTTGCAGCGATCACTTCATTTGTTTCATGCTGTACCCGAAGCAAAGCAGATATATGGTCCTTGACTCATCCAGAACCCCACCAGAATCTTATGATGAATTCACCCGCGTCTTAAATACGTAAGAAAAATACATACACAAACATACATAACGTAATTTGTTTTATGATATGATAGTTATTTGTTGTTGTTGACATTTGAGTAGGGCTTTCAAGCATTACGCGACCAAAAAAGGGGGGCAACATGATCCTGCAAAGGGGTCAAATAAGATGCTTTGCTCTGTCCACCCATGGGTAAGAAGACACTTGTAATGCTTTAACATAATTGCACTAGTAAGGAAGGGTATTGCCAACTGTACTAATTCCATACATTATTATTTGATTTGAAGTGCCACAAGCAACCTCCAAGCAGTGTTCTTTGTGGATACTACGTCATGAAGTTCCTCAGATCAACGGGAGGCATGTATAACCCCTAGGACGTAAGCCTATACAAATTGGTGATTCAAGATTATTTATTGTCTGATTCTTGATTTCACTATTGTTTAACCTCTTTATTTTGTCAACTTTATTATTGCAGGTGAAGATTGAAAAGACCACTTTGGCACTCACTGATGATGACCTTCACAATGTGCAAAAGGACATGTGCCAGTTCATTCGTCGTGAAGTCATCCATGAGAGAGGTAGTTTCTTTTACTAGGGAGGTGAAGTGGTGAAGCATCCTAGACTTTGTAATTGGGAGAGGAGGATAGACGGGCCGTGAACACTGATGTATATATAACCTTGTATATATACATAATGCAATTATGATTTATATGTGCTTTGTATATATAACCTTGTCATTGTTATGTATAGATTTGTGCGTAATAAATGATCCGATTGATATAATGTATGCATTTATTAATATTATTATATAATTATCTTAATATTATTCAAAAAAGATTCTCTGGATCTGTACAGGCGGTTCACCTTAGGTGCCGCATGGGGTACAACTATTTATACAAAGCGTTCGCTTAAACAACCGGATGAAGATATGCGATTTGTAAAGTGACGACTTAAGCCCACGCTGTGAAAATTTATTTGTGCAGCGGTGGTTAAGCCACTACCGTATAAATGCCATTTGTACTGAGCGGTCTATTTAAGAAACCACCTGTACAAATAAGCATTTGTACAGGCGGACGGCTTAACGACCAGCCTGTACAAATGCATTTTACAGGTGGTACTTAGAAACGTCTGTGCAAATATACCAATTTACACAGACCTTCAGTTATAGGCGGGTGCAAAAACGCCTTTGAAGATGGGTTACCACCCGCCTATACAAATGGTTTCTGTAGTGGTGTCTTCGTGCACAAGATGCCAAGTTTCGCCGTAACCTGCCATGCCTGGTCCTGCTAGCCCTACACTACCATTACTTCCCCTGGACCACAGAGCCACTAGCTTCCACATCCAAGATACGCTCGCTCATACATCACTCTCCGTGTTGCACCCTGCACTAGCTTGACCATCATGCACACCCAGTTTACTGTGCAGCTAGTCAGTGCTACACCTTAATGCCACTAGCCACACCTCACCCGTGCCATGAAGGCTAGTGTCTCCACCCTAAAACACCATTACTGCCTAGCCCCAGTGCCCTGCCATGGCTGCATCACTTGCCGTGCTCAACCTTCACTCCGTTCACTCATGGCCGTAGGTCAAAGAATGGAGACAAGCTTCGTACAAGCCACGCCCTTCGCACCGCCTAACAACCATCACCTGTCAGCTACTCCGTTGGCTTTCCATGCATGTGCAACATCCCAGGAGCTCATGCCTCACACCACCCTATTCCCTTCCTCCTCCTGGCCACGACCAAGCTCACAGGAGTCTTGCCATTGCCATGCCCTCTACCTATTTAAAGCTTGTCGAGCCCCTCCCTCACTCCCTGCACCTCCCCTCCATCTCCCTCTACTTGTAGCCTTGCCTAATTGCCACCCAATTCAGATATTGTTGACGAGCTTCATGAAAGGGACAAAACTAAAATCAAGCTACCTTGGTGACCTATGTTCTAGTTCAAACTAATTTAAGCACCTTGAGCATGTGCTAATCGATCTTCATACTTGATTTCAGCCCCGGAGGCTTATGGACCCGCCACCACCTTGCCCTTCTTCTGTTTTGGCCTCCTAATGTCCTACCCCTTTGGCTCTCTTTCAACCGAGAAAGGTAGAAAAATGAGACCCTCCTAGCTCACTGATCCTTTTCCCCCATGGATTCCGAGCACAAGCTACCTTCTTCCTCCCTCCTGGCCACCACCATTGCCATGTGTCACCCCTCACCACCACTCTCTCACCTCGCTGTTGCTCTGCCATAGCTGGTTAGTGCTCTGGGACTATAGTCACCCTCTCCAAACTCCTGGGTCCATAGCCAAGCCATGCTGGGCTCCTCTTGCTGTCGGCAACCACCTCCCTGAGCTCCCCTATTCTAGTCGACTAATAGGTGGGCCCACATTGTTAGCCTCTACACCAAAAATCAAATGTGCTGGGAAATCTGAAAATGAGAAAATACATTTTTCCTCTTTGGAAAGTGCATTTTCTAATTTCTACGATTTTCCAAAATCTAGGGCATTAAAATGTTATTAACTTTTGGAATATAAATCCAAATCAAGTAAAACAAATTTATAAATTCATCTAAAATAATAGGATGTCTGAATATGCAAAAAAAATTTGACTTATGTTTAAAATTTAAAATTCAAAATTTGAATAAGGGCCTAGAACATGCACTATTTAAAATTTTTGCAAATGAACTCTGAATTCAGTGAAATAAATTTTTGAACACTTCTATGATCACAAGAGTCTCATTTCTGCAAAAATATTTGGGATTGGACTTCATTTGAATAGAAGTTATAAATGAATTAGCCTCCAATGCAGACAAGATTCAAATATGAACAAGTTTCGTGAATAAATTTGTAAACCGGTGAAACCAACTTCAAAGAACCCCAAAGGTCAGGACACTCTGATGCTACAAAGGTAATTGTATTCAGACATACTTACACTTAATTCCTACTGGAAATTCACCTTCTTGCAATACAAATTTAAGTATTCATAACATATAAAAACAAACCTAAAAATTGATAAACTAGTACATAAAATATCTTTTATCACCAGAACCTTATTCTTTTAACCTATTTTTTAATTTGGTGTTGTTTATTTTATTTGCTTATTATTGCTACTTTACATTAATCACGTGTAGGTACCGACATTCCAGAACCCACCTCTATCGACCTTGACTCTGCTCCAGAGTTCATTGAGCATGGAAAGCACCCCCTTTGACCATATTGATCCTATTATTTCACTTAAACTATGTCATTTCCATCAAATATATGTATGCATGCGTTTACTTTTAGTAAATTGCTATATTGTGATATTGGTAGCTATAACCCTTATTTCAAGAAACTTCCTTAATAAATGTTGACATGAAAACCTTAATAACCCTACGATAAGTGATGCGTACTAGGGTCAACCCGATCATCTTATGAGAACGATACGTCGGTTTTGATGCAGTACGGAGTAGATGGATCAGCTACTAACCATGAAATCAGCAACCAAGCAATTGCAACGTCACCACATGAGGCAATCAACCTAATCAAGACCCGATCGATCCTTGTACCTGCTGCAACCAAGAACATGCAAAAACAAGGTGAAAGCAATTTCAATCCAATAATCTCAAAGAAACAAGGGTGAGGTTCTGTCACTCGTCATGGGTGGTCTAGTCGACACACGCGAATACAAGGAGGGATGCACAAGGGGTCTACTACACGCAACAAAACCTAAACGACAATGTATGATGGTTGGGGCATTATATAGGGTGGAGACCAGACTTGGGGCACCCAAATTAGGGTAGGCCACCACCCTAGGGTTGGCCACCACACAACCCTAACCATACATGGGCCATGGGCCCAAAAATATGGTGATGTAGCACCTGACAGATTTGGCGTGTGACATTGTTCTGTGTTTTCCTATCGGTTTGGAGCGAATTTGGAGGTGGGGCTGGATCCATTAGAAAGCTTATCTTCTAAGTTTTCAAACGGGTGGTCATACACTGAAATCGGAGTCTGGGAACCCGAGTTACGCCAGTTTGAAGTTGGCATGCTGCTGGATGGCCGAACCAGGCTTTTTGGCATCTTGGGCTTCCATATGAGCCTTCCTTGGCGCGTGGGCTATCCTTGGGGTGTGTGCTTAAGGTGCTGGTCCTTTGTCTTGGGTTTGAAAGGTTGAGCTTCAGGATTAAGACCTCTCGGCGACGAAGATAAAGCGGTTGGAGAGGAAGTAGGGGCAGCGGTCGTATCCTTGGGTTGGATGTCCTCATCAATAAGGTTAGGCAATACATAATATCAACTTGGGTATATATGCATATTTAATAATCTTGTTTAGCCATGCCTTAAATTGTGGAGAACAAATGGTTGGTGTTGCTATTTGTTCAAAAATAAAATTTGGTCATAATGGGAATTAAAGGTTGTTGATATTTTGGTGAAAATGAAAATAAAACAATAGTTTGTTGCTGGGGTGAGTTATGGCAATTGCCGGATGTGCATGCGACTTGCACGTAGTGTAGGGGGAGTATTCTCTCCTTAGTTGGATTAAGTACCAAACTAATGTTGTATAATCCAAGAAGATCGATACAACCACAAGTACTACTATAGGATGGTCCTAACCTATTAGGTTACTTAGGTTAAACTTTGCATATTAGAAGGCTAAAATAGTAAAGGCTTTATGGAACAGGTTGCTTCTAGGAGTGTCCACACAGATGTGTGGGTGAAAATACATACCAATACCATAGTGTATGCCTTACTATGGGGAAAAGTGAGGACTCAACCGAGATAAGTTGTTGAGAGTACAGTGAGTGCACAAATATCTTCTGCCGCTATAGAAAGGGTTTGATGTCACTGGGCCATTGTAAAGTGAGGTCTAGGTAATGTAATAGTTATGCTATGATCTCTGTGCCGCACATCAAAAGAAGTGTAATAGCTTGGCAAAAGAGTTGATCATATCTTGTAGGTAAAGCTATATGCCTTTGCAGAGTGTAAAACTTTTTGAAAAGCCGTACCCACAGTTTTGGAAGATTTGGTGCACTAACACTAGTTATTTTGTATTTTCAAAAAAGGTTGAATTGAAAATATTTGTTGAAAAGTTTTTATTTCAGATTTTATACTAGGGATTGGCAAAGGATGGTTCGGTACTCACAATTATAGAGGACCGTGAGTTGATACAAGTTATGATATTCTTATTTATTACATAACAATTGAACTGCTTTTATAAATTCTGTTTACAATATATTACTTGACATTTATGACTCAAATTCGCTTTATGCATATAAACCTAAAAGCCTTCTATTTGACATAGCCTATATCTAATTATATCTTTGTGATACACTATAAATCTTGCTAGATACTATAGTATTCAACCTTGCTGTTGTTGATATTCAGTGGACAAAGGATCGAAAAACCTCAATGACTTGATCTATACTGCAAGATACAGGGATTTTGTTGATGCATTCTTCTTTGAGTTTATCCTTATCAGTTGCCTAAGGGTTGGGTATGGACATAATACTAGATAACTATATCTTTGCTCCATTTTGATTGGCCTTCCTAAGGCCTGTTGTATAATTATTTTTAGTTATCATATGTATAAACTGGTGTATGGAAATGATGATAATGTTGTAAATATACATACTAGTCTTTGATCATAGGACTAGTATTGTATACACATGGAACCTTTCTTAGTATTCCAAACTATAAAGGAGGGCCCCAGAGCATGGGGATGGTGAAAATGACCACGACAAGGTGGGAGACTCACTGAAGAAGTTGCACATTGGCAACGCAATGGTCGGAGGTGGAGATCACCACCGAATTTTGGTGACACGCTAAACCAAGGTTCAAATTGAAAGAGGGCTTTTGCAAGAGGGGGTCGTAGGGGTGCAAAATGAACTCACTGGGTAGATGGAAAGATGGTGGTTCGGATCAGACGTGCATGTCGGAGAGGAGGAAGACGGTATTGACTCAGCTCCTAGTGGCTCCAACTGCGATAACATGCACAAGGATGAGATCAAAGAGGCACTAGAAGAGGAATAACGAGCACGTCAAGCAAGAAGGCTCACCAGAAATAGCAATGGCACAATGGCCTTCTCGATGTCATTAAGTAAGACAGCACTGTTCCTGGCAAACCCCAAGACTCCAAGCTCCGGTTCTTGGATGGGAAGCTAGAAATGAGAAGCTAAAGGAGATGACACACTCGGTTCACCTTAAGTATGGTGGAGAAGATAGTGGGAATGTCACAATTTCTTGTGGGTGCGACAAGAGAGAGCGATGGAGCAGAGTGTCTCTGGTTCTCTCTACCCCACATGCAATGCACAGAAAAAGACAAGGAGAGGAGATGCCGAGTAGTGACGAGAAAGTACGGCGAGGTGACTAGGTGCTCGTGTGTGCGCTTAACTTGGTCTAGTCAGAACGGGTGACAGGGATGTAGCACATCCTCTAATCATGCACCGGTTGGCCGCAGTGAATAGTGGCGAGCTGAGGTGGCATCAGGGTCCATATAGAATGTGTGAACACATGACCACGCTAGTGAAGGAGGAGGGCGTGAGTTAGAAGTTGACTTCCGACAGGTGGGTCCTAGCCCAGTGATCAGCAAGGGAGAGAACATTGTGAGAGAAAATGTAAACCAGAAGAATACGCTTTTGTGTTAGGGAGGCCGAAAGATGAGAGGGCAGAGGTGGTTTCGGATGGGGGTGATGCGTGGACCATTCGTGGGCCAGAACAGTAGCAGGCTAGGCTGAAGAGGAAAGAATTGGCCTTTAGTTAATTCTATAAATTAAGTTTCACTTTTAAAAATTATCAAACTAGATCACAAAGTTTCACTTTTATGACCGTAATGGTATTCAATATCATTCCTATCATACGGATAGATCACTGTGATGGTGTATCGGCTTTGAGGTCTTTTAATAAGCCCTCTTGTACCATGTCTGTTTTCTTCTACGTTGGGTGCGTGATCATATCCCTTCGGCGGCGAGGATTGAGGGGACGTCATCTTGTATGATGCAAGGTTAAGAGTAGGTAAGTTAAGAGAGGCAAATTTAAGAGAAGGTAAGTTAAGAGTTAGTTTGCACATGCAAGGTTAAGAAAATCAACATTTCTTGCAACACCAATCGGGCAAATGTGAAGATTTTTTAATCTTCATTCGTAATCATGAATGGTATTATGTTTTAATGGCTGAATTTGCCGATGCATAAAATGAATTTTATGTCATTCATACAACGAATCATGTCTTCTATCACAAATTGAATGATGATTGTATTATATTGCTCTCAGATAAGGTTGGTTGAAGATTTTAAACCTTCAATTGTAATCACGAATGGGATAACAATTAATTCAGTGAATAAGGCCTTGAACCCTTACCACCTTAATATTCAGATTAAGCACTTGCTAACTAAATCAACAATGGACTACCAGTTCAGCATTTTAACAAGATGATTCTAAAGTAGTACAGCAGCACTAAAACTAATCCAAAGCAGTAACAGTTAAGATAACAAAGTGTATTTAGCTAAGCATCAAAATAGCACATGTACTGATATAACAATCACAATCTGCACATAGATCAAAAATTAAACTAGAATATTGTGACTGATAGCACAATCAAGATTAAACCAGCAGCTAGTATATATAATAAAGTGCTGACAAAAAGGTAGTAATAGTCAAGAACAAGCTATTAGCCAGATATAATCTAATCAGCATTTAAGCCTATGGTTCAAGGCCTAGTTCACAGAAATAAATGTTCTAGTCATCACAGTACCCATTATCATCATCGAGCAAGTAAGACAACAAAAAAATGGAGACCAAAAATCCGGGAGGGCGCCACCGAGGGTGAGGGTATGGGGGAGGGAGGAGGGCACCACCAAGGGAGAGGGCGCGGCCGAGAGGGGAGGGCACGGCCAAGAGTCGCCGCCAAGGGGGGAAGGCACCGCCGAGGGAGGAGAGCACGACCGAGAGAGGAGGGCACCAAAGAGCTAGAACGAGGGTGCGACCGAGGGGGGAGGGCACGACCGAGGGGGGAGGGCACTGCCAAGGGAGAGGGCTCGCGATAGCTAGGGTTGCAATAAACTAAGTGTGCGTGGGACTTGGTGAATGGCAAGCGTGGGACTTAGTGAATGGCGTGAGAAGACCATCCCAAACGGTTCTAGGATTGAACCGTCTAGTATAAAGTCATCCCAGATAGTTCAAGCCCAGACCCATTTGGGATGGGATAAAGTCATCCCAGACGGTTCAAGCCCAGAACCTTGAACCATTTGGGATGAGCCATTTTATTATTTTTTTGCCGTACAAACATATATATCATGTATTAAAATTAAGCATAATACATACATCTCATTTAGTATAATATACATACACCTGATTAATTTTAGTCAATACATCTCAGTAATTATAATTAATGCACATCTCATTAATTATAATATAGGAACACTTAGTATATACATGAAGACCTCATGACAACTCCACTTGCTTATTCTTTTGTACAAAAATTAGCCCTTCGCGATAATCAACACGTGTGCAGCAAGCTTCCTCAGGTTGGTCTTCCTGGATTGCAACATCGGTACCAATAGGAGGCAACTCGTCAAACTGATTGTATTCTTCTTCATCTACCACATTCTCGACTCCGACAATCGTCCTTTTTCCATTAAGAATAACGTGGTGCTACTTGTTGGACGGGTCGGTTACGTAGAAGACTTGAACAACTTGGTTGGCGAGAATGAATGATTTGTCTTGGTATCCGACACATTCAACACTCTTCGACAGCTTGATTATCATCTCCCTTCATTTGATTCCTTGCAGAAGAACCAGGGCTTTGAGAAATTTCATAAGATGAGATCAATTTTAATTTCAAAGCAATATTTTAGCAAAGGAGAGGAATAAGAACCTAGGAATAAGATGAGAGCAGATAAAGTATTAAATATAAATTTGTTGATTTGATTTAGAAAATAATTTTGAAGACCATGCTAACTAAGAGAGCGACCTACAGTCGATATGGCTCTGATACCATCTCTGTCGGGACCCGAATATGTAAATCAGAAACCCTCTGTGTATTCTACACTGGTCTAGGATCATGCTAGTGCACACAGTGGCAACATAGATGAAATATCATTCCATACAACGAATTAACTAAGAAGAAGCAAATTTTTATTGAATAAAGCAAATGACCTTATGGTTAAGGTTCATACATCCATGCCTTATATATGGCTTAAGAAACAAATAAAATATTGCAGTGGAAAATAAGATAACTTGGGCCATTCGACATGCCACAGGCAATCGTGATGTGCACGGGGACGGCCCGATCTTCTGATGAGAACGATATGTCGATTTGGTGTAGTGACGATGCTACCAATCCACGGGATCAGCAACCGAACAATCGCAAAGTCACCACATGATGCGATCAACCGAGCTAGACATGATCGATCCTTGAACCTGCTAGCAATCGAGAACAAGCAAGAACAAGTTGATAGTAAATGGGTAATCTCACCAACAAGTTGTGGTTCTATTTCTCGAATCAGGTGGTCTAGTCGACACACGCAAGAACGAGGAGGCACACACACGGGGTCAACCAAAACACAATAAAACCTAAGCATAGAAGAACGGTGGCTGCCATATATGTAGCGGCAGCCAGGAGGTGTAGGGCGGCCAAAACAGCGGTGGCCACCAAAACCCTAAGATACATGGGCCATAGGCCCAAAAGTGAGGTGACGAAGCACCCTGAATTTCTGGCCCGTGACATTGTTCCACATTTTCCTATCGATTTGGAATGAATTTGGAAGTGGGGCTGGATCCATTGGAAATCTTATCTCCTAAGCTTTCAAACGGGTGGTCGCACGCTGAAAACGAAGTCCGAGAGCCCGAGTTACGGCCGTTTGAAGTTGGCATGCTGCTGGATGGCCGAACCGGGCTTTTTAGCATCTTGAGTTTCCACACGGGCCTTTCTTGGTGCGTGGGCTATCCTCGGGGTGTGTGCTTGAGGCCTTGTCTGTTGATGTGGTTTTGAATGGCTGAACTTCTAGATTAAGGCCTCTCGGTGATGAAGATGCCGCAGTGTTGATCGTATGTGATGAAGATGGAGCGGCATCGGTAGTCGTTGGAGCGGCCGGAGAGGAAGTAGGGGCAGCGGTCACACTACTCGTATCCATGTTGATGATGTCCTCATCATCCTCCCCTTCTTGAATTAGAGTCGTCCTCGACTCCTTCTCATGATCCTGCAAATGGTTAGTCGCAACAGAAGGCAAAGGAACAGATGTCTGCAAAGTAATATCATGTGAGGAAACAATCTTATCTAAAAGAACTACTTTCTTTAACATTGTTCAGATTGTTGTACATCACTAATAAGTTTGTCATCCTCATGTTCTTTTTGTATTAATTTTAGCTAGCTCAGCAAGAGTCATTGGATTCAAAATAATTTTCTTTCCATTAAACATGAAAGTATATTGATTGGTTCTATCATAGTGAATAGCATCAACATCATATAACCAAGGTCTACCTAATAAAAGTGAACATGATTCCATAGGTATGACATCACAATAAACATGATCATGGTATGAACCAATGGAGACAGGAACTCGCATAGTTTGTGTTACCTGAACCTTACCACTTGAGTTGAACCATTCCATTAAGTAAGGTCGCCGAAGTGGAGTCATGGTCAAGCCAAGCTTCTCGACCATGTGTAGACTTGCGAGGTTGCTACAGTTTCCTCCAACAATGATGATGTGTACCCCGCGTTCTTGCACAACAAACTTAGTTTGGAATAAGTTGTTGCGTTGAGTTTCATTGGCATGCTCTAGTGGTGCACTAAGTAGGTGATGAGACATGAGGCTCATATAGTTGTCCGTTATTGCAGCACTTAGGGGCACACCATCGTGGTCATTCTTGCCATCCTTCTTATTAGATTGTGTAGGCTTGACTTCTTTCTTCAATGGTTCCTTCTCATTCTTAGTTGAAGGGATAATCCCATGCTCGACCTTTTCACTTTTTAATTCTCCATTTCACCATTTCTCCATAAACTCACTGTGCTTTTTTCTTTCAATTTCTTCTCTTTTCTCAAACTCATGATTAAGTTTCTGCATATATTTCTTTGTTACGGGTGGAATGCTTGGATCATCCTCGAAGTATAGGTCATCATTCTTTCGTGGACCTGACATTATTAGTGGTAGACAAGAAAAATACACAAAAAATGTATATTCCTATCTACTAATATGTGTTAGAAATAGGCAAGTCTCTCACACTCAAGCTCTCACCAAGCTCTTACAAGTTCTTACCCTGCAGCAGGTCAAGGTGCAACCGATGACTGGTGGTAACCTGCACTCAGAAGGTGACAAAGCGATTGCAAAGTACTGTCCCTGTAGGTTAGTAGTGGGTGGAGCTTGGACAGGTATTCTTTTTTGTAGAAAGGAAAAACTAGAACCACTCTAGCCAAAATAAGTTGAAAAAATGTTCAACGGCGGTACTGTGCTGGTCCTAAGCTAGACCGTACTAGAGACGCGAGCTTAGACACCAATGAAGTCACAGAAACAGCAACCAGAATGACCTCGGCACACAAGCAAATAACTAGGGCTACTTTTTCTACCTTTTAGTGTGGCTCTTTTATATGCACTTGACTTTTCTTATTTTTCTTCCATTTATATCAAAAGTGGCACATATGATGAATTACAACTCAAAATTTTTCCTTCTGCAAAACAGATCTACTATGCAGAAACTTCAAATGCTATTTTCGGGTTTTATCAGCTTCCAATGCAAAAATGTATAACTGGAAAGTTGTAGATCTTTTCGAGCTGATCAATTTGCATATATGGAACGTCTATTTTGGATAAGGGAAGCTAGAGATATTGATCCCGAAATACAAACTGCTTAGAAAATCAAGGGTGAAAACATATTCTAATCCAACGGTATTTTGGGCAAGAAGACGGCGTTTCTAGAAAGTACCACAATGGACAAAGTTGTAGATAATTTCTTAATCTTTCAAGAAAGCATAAGATTAGCAAAATCCGAGTTCGTATGAGGGATTTATGAGCAAAATACCGAACTAGATAGAGGAGGATCCAAATTGGACGCGACGGCGCGATGGAGTTCAACTCGGTGACAAGAATGTGACAAGAACTTGAAACTCTAAAGATCAAAACGCTAAGACCAGAAACAACACGACGATGCAACATAAATTCAACAAGAATTAAACTAGGTAGTAATAGTAAAGGCTAAAAATAGCTAAGATTAGATCGAACACACGACGAACAGATTTTTTTTGGGGCTATTTTTTCGGACTTTAGGATGAACAAGATGAACTAAACAAAGATAAGGGTGTTCTCACTAGGCAACCGTCGCTCTGATACCACTTGACGTGCACGGGGATGACCTGATCTTCTGATGAGAATGATACATCGATTTGGTGTAGTGACGACGCTACCAATCCACGGGATCAGCAACCGAACAATCGCAAAGTCACCACACGATGCGATCAACTGAGCTAGACATGATCAATCCTTGAACCTGCTAGCAATCGAGAACAAGCAAGAACAAGTTGGTAGTAAATAGGTAATCTCACCAACAAGTTGAGGTTTTATTTCTCGACTCGGGTGGTCTAGTCAACACACGTAAGAACGAGGAGGGATACACACGGGGTCAACCAAAACACAACAAAACCTAAGCACAAAAGAATAGTGGCGGCCATATATATCGGCAGCCAGGAGGTGTAGGGCGGCCAAAACAGCGGCGGCCACCAAAACCCTAAGATACATGGGCCATAGGCCCAAAAGTGAGGTGACGCAGCACCCTGAATTTCTGGCCTGTGAAATTGTTCCATATTTTCCCATCGATCTGGAATGAATTTGGAAGTGAGGCTAGATCCATTGGAAAGCTTATCTCCTAAGCATTCAAACGGGTGGTGGCACGCTGAAAACGAAGTACGGGAGCCCGAGTTACGCCCATTTGAAGTTGGCATACTGCTGGATAGCCGAACCGGGCATTTTAGCATCTTGGGCTTCCACACGGGCCTTCTTGGCGCGTGGGCTGTCCTCGGGGTGTGTGAACTCCACTTTCCCATCCCAGCAATTCCATATTTTATGAAACACTCTACACCCCGTGTGAAATCCCCGAGCTTGTCCGTGACCGCGGACACGGCTATTCGAATAGTTTTACACTCTGCAGAGGTTGTACAGCTTTACCCACAAGACATGATCATCCCTTAGTGCCAAGCGCTACGAACACACTTCCTTTGGTGTGTCGGCAGAGAGATCACTATAAAGCCTTTACAATGCATGTCTAAACTCGGTACTGCCCTCTAAGGTTTCGCCCCTTGGGGCCCCCTCTTGAGCCATGTGAATCTACCCGTCCATCCCAGAACCCACACCAACAATTGGCAGTACTCAAGACTAGACATTACAAATTAATCAGCTAGGTCTGTCCCATACCAGACTTGTGGTTGCACGGTTAGGCCCAGTTCAATGGCGTACAAGATTGAGTCCTTAAGTTGTCTCAAGCAAGACAACCACATCCCAATGTGCTAGAAAGCACCCCCTTTACTGCATGATCACTTGCCTAAAGGAAAACAATTTGTTCAACCAAGACCAATGGTAAACCCCGCCATGGTACAACAACTTTTACAATAGTGGCTAACGGCCACGATTTAATATCTCATTAAGTCAAGATTAATATTAATTCACATGTGATATGAGTCCCAACGTACGACTAAGCAGGTCTAAACATAGCTACGATAACCCATTGTTGGTATTATGATTATGTCCAACTAATAATGTCCCAACCTAAGGTTAACAATGGGTATATGGCATTCCAAAAGTCAAGGTGGCATAATGGCAATCAAGTGAATAGCTACTCTCAGAACTAAGCATTGATACACAAATAGCATGCAATTGTATAAAACAAAATAATGTTTGCAAGCATAGGTTCAACATGATCAAAGGTTACGACTTGCTTTACTGGTCTAGGGCTGAGTCTTGGTCTTCAAAGTCTCTATTCGCTCCTTCGAGATTCGCGTCTACCGGAAAAGAGAGCAACAAAACCAAATAAATACAAAATAGAGAACAAAACAAGCTCAACACTGAAAATAAATGGCTCTAAAAGGTAGAGCTCGATTTTATAGAAATTTAGAAATTTGAATCGCTCCAATCGGAGTTCGTATGAGCGAGAACGAGCCTCCGGAAGATTAAATTCAGAGAAAAAGAGAAAATCTGAATTTCCCAATTTATTTTTCTACAGGAAAATTGATTTATTGCACAGCGCTGACATCAGCTATCAATTTCCCGAATTAAAATAAATCCAAAAATTCTTATTTTTCTGACATGTGGGGCCATCGGTCCATGGACCCAGTCCACAGGGTGGTGCTGGTCCACGGTGGACCGGGTTCACAGAACAATGCCCGATGCTGACGCGGCGCTGAGGTGGCGACTGATGCGGTGCTGACCGAGCGCCAACGCAGCGGCCACGTGGATGAGCCACGCGTCGCACATCCACCGGCGATGATCGGATCGGATGGCGAAGGGCAAGGGAGTGGGCGACGGAGACGTGGCGCGAACGGGAGTGTTCACCGAAGATCGGACAACTGAGGTTGAATGGAGGAGATCGATGGTGAGGGGCGGGGCTGTTCACCGAAGTCAAAGAAGTCGACGGGGCGCACAGTGAGAAGGCGGCGGATCGGGCACAGGACCAGGTAGATCCGAAAGAGGGCTTCACAAGCAACCCGATGGAACAAGCGGCAGCGGCGGAGGCACACCGGAGAGGTCGAACAACGGCGGAGAAGGTGCTCGGGCGGCGACGAACTTCAGCGAGCTCAATCTTAGTGACGGCGGTGGCTTGGGCGACGGGATAAGGGGCGGCGGACGCAGCGTGACGAGGCGAACCTCGTACGGGGGTTAGCGACGCCTTAAATAGCCCCGGGAGGTGGGCCCGGCACGGACGCCAAAAAGGCAACTAGGGTTAGGGTTTGGGATGCGGCGACGCAGCGCGGGTGATGTGGTAGCATCTTAGCCGTCCACGCAGTGCGGATCCGACGGCGAAGCGCGGCTAGGCTGGTAGGTCTGTGAAGCGGGCCGAGGACACAGGGAAACAGGCCGGACGGAGATGGGCTGCTCGGCGACGTGGGCTGGGCCATGCGAAAGAACAGGATTGGGCTAGAGGAATTTGGCCCGAGACCAATTTTAAATTTAGAAATCATTTTCAAAATAATAAAACTCCAGAAATACAAATAAATCCAAATAAATTCAAAATAATAGCAAATAGATTAAGAAAAACACCAAAAATAGAGAAAAATTCTTTGAAACACAAGGAACCCAACAAAAACTAGAAACCTTTGATTTGATGCACAGATTAATCAAATTAAATCATTTTATTATTAAAAAATTCAAATTAAGCTTTGATTAATTCCAAAAAATGCACATCATTCATTTTTCACTTTAAACACTCCAAAACTCAAATTTTGGGATGTTACAACTGTTATTGCTGTAGTGAAAAGGGGGTGCACTTAAATTACGTGAAACACATACCGATGACGGTTGTGGGGTCATATACTACAGTGCCCACTAGGAGAACTCGTCCCTAGATACCTGCTGTAACATCCTAAAATTTGGAGTTTTGGAATGTTTAAAATAAAAAAAATGAACCATTTGCATTTTCTTGGAATTAATTGAAGCTTAATATGAATTTTCTAATAATAAAAAGATTTAATTTGATTAATATATGAATTTTTCTGTATTTTTGGAGATTTTTACGAATTTAATTGCTATTTATTTGAATTTATTTGCTTTTATTCAAATTTCTGCAATTTCTTAAATTCAGAAAAATGAATTTAATTCCTAATTTCATCTCTGGGTCGAATTCTCGTTCCGTGGCCCAATCCTCTTCTCTCGGCCCGATCCTATTCCTCCTTCGGCCCAGCCTTTCTTCTCCGCGTCGGCCCGTTCATGTTCATTCCTCGGCCCAGCCCGTCGTCCCCGCCGAAACCCTAGCCCAGCTTGTCCTCAGCTGTTGGATTTTGATCGCGCGGCCTAGATTCATCCGCGTAGCCTTGCGCTGTCGACCGTCCGATCGATTTCCACATGGACAGCCGAGATGCAGACGCATCGTTGCTGCCGTCGCCGCCAACCGTGCGAACCCTAGCCACAGCCGCCCTTGATTTCTGCACGTGGACCCGCCTCCCGAGGCTATAAAAGCCGCCGCTGCACCCTGTACGAGGTTCGCCTCTCCGCGTCGCTCATTTTTCCCTAGCTCCCGTCGCACGAGTCGCTGCTGTCATCTCGCACGAACTCGCCGAAGTTCTCCGCCGTGCCCATGACTTTCTCTCCGCCGTATTTTTGGCCTCTCCGGTGAGCCTCCGCCGCTACCAGTTGCACACCCGAGTTCATCGCGTTGCCCTCCTTCGGATCCGCCAGGTCTTGCGCCCGATCCATCGTCTTTCCGCCGTATCTTGTGTCTTCTTCCTCGCGTGCGGCGAGATTGCGCTGAGCCCTCACCGTCGACCTCCTCCGCTTGATCGTGGCCGTCTGATCTACGGTGGATATTCCAGATCGTTCCACGTCACCGCGCCTACGCCATCGCTTCACCGCCGTCCGATCCCATGTCGCCACCCGATGCGCGCCACGTGACCGAGCCGCGTCGCCACCTTGGCAGCCACCCCGTGTCTGCCCTGTCGGCGCCTCGCCAGCCCTAGCCGCTGCGTGGCATCCCACGTCGTCGCGGTCTGCCACGTCACCAAAGAGCCCGTCGGTGATCCCGGTCCATGGTGGACCGAGCCACTGACATGTGGAGACCACATGTTAGTCGGCAATTCTTTTTCTTTTTCCTGATTTTCCAGAAAATCCAAAAATTCCAGCCAATAGCGGGTTGCCACGTGTCACCCCATGGATTTTTCTCTGAATTTAATCTTCCAAGAGCTCGTTCTCGCTCATGCGAATTTCGATTGAGCCGATTCAAATTTCTAAATTTTTGTAAAATCGAGCTCTACCTTCCAGAGCCATTTATTTTCAGTTTTGAGCTTGTTTGCTTCTCTGTTTTGTATTTATTTGATTTTATTGCTTTATTTTCCGGTAGACGCGAACCCCAAAGGAGCGAATGAAGACTTTGAAGACCAAGATTCAGCGCTTGATCAGCAAGGCAAGTCGTAACCTTTGATCATGTTGAACCTATGATTGCAAAGTTATTTTGTTTTGTACAATTGCGTGCTATTTGTGTATCAATGCTTAGTTTTAGGAGTAGCTATTCACCTGATTGGCATTATGCCACCTTGATCATTGGAATGCCATGTATCCAATGTTAACCTTAGGTTGGGACATTACTAGTTGGACATAATCATACTACCAACATTGGGTTAACGTAGCTATGCTTAGACCTGCTTAGTCATACGATGTGATTCATATCACTGTGAATTAATGTTAATCTTGACTTAATGAGATATTGAATTGTGGCTATTGCCCACTGTTGTAAAACTTGTTGTACCATGGTAGGGGATGCCATTGGTCTTGGTTAAACAAAATATTTTTCCCTCGGGCAAGTTATCGTGCAGTAAAGTGGGTGTTGTCTAGCACATTGGGATGTGGCTGTCTTGCCTGAGATAATTAAGGACTTAATCTTGTGCGCCACTGAAATGGGCCTAACTGTGCAACCACAAGTCTGGTATGGGACAGACCTAGCTGATTAATTTGCGATGTCTAGTCTTGAGTACTGTCAAGTGTTGGTGTGGGTTCCGGGATGGACGGGTAGACTCACATGGCTCAAGAGGGGGCCACGAGGGGCGAAACCTTAGAGGGTCGTACTGGATTTAGACATGCATTGTAAAGGCTTTGTAGTGATCTCTCTGCCGACACACCAAAGGAAGTGTGTTCGTAGCACTTGGCACTAAGGGATGATCATGTCTTGTGGGTAAAGTTGTACAACCTCTGCAGAGTGTAAAACTATTCGAATAGCCGTGTCCGCGGTCATGGACAAGCCCGGGGATTTCACATGGGGTATAGAGTGTTTCTCGAAATGTGGAATTGTTGGGATGTGAACAGGGAGTTCACTGTTTTTTATTGTCTCAAGCTATACTATTGAATTTGGTGGTTGATACTTGTTTCGAATGATGTAGGGTGATGCCTCACCATTCTATTCATGTTGTCTACCATTGATTTACCAGTTATTTATTATTGTTTTTATCAATCTGCCTTCAATCCATTTATTGTATTTAAATTCAAGTTATTGCTTTCTGCAAATGAACCATATGACTATCCTTTGTTAAGCCGTGCATGAATATATTGCGTCATTTCCCTACAGCTTGCTGAGTACGTTTTGCACTCACGGCTTTATGCCCTTGTTGTTCAGTTGCTGAGGAAGGACCAGGTAATGAGTACCAAGAGGAGGAGTACTATGAAGACTACATCGACTAGGATGGTGTTTCCCTAGACGATTGCCTATGGCATGTCGAATGGCCCAAGTTATCTTATTGTAACACCCCGGCACCCCGTGCCCCGAATGTTACACCCTCTAGCCCCAAATATTACAAACCACTAAGAATAAGTATCAACAAAGCAAGCGAACAACTAGGAGGTTGTCGAATTTATTAAAAAAAATTCGGCAGCACCTCCCCTAAAACTAGGACATCCACTCAGTAGACCGAAAATATTTGCAGTTATATGATATCATTCTAGCAGGTCCTTAGTTAACCAATCACACATCCAAGGGAAATTTATAAACTCCACCACATAATTATTACAGGACAGGGACTCATTAACCATAACCGCAACCAATATTTTACAAGAATTTTCACTAGCTTAAAGAAATCAACATTATAAATCATCATGATGGAAAGGTGATGATGCAACGTGATTGTGCTACTACCCCCATCAATGCGTGCCGGTTCAAGGTACCTGCAACAACACAAACAACCAAGCGTGAGTCGATGACTCCGCAAAGTACACGAGAACAACAATTCCAATTTGTCAAAAGTAAACAAGAGCTTGACCATCAGAGCAAGTAATACAAACAAAGCAACATTCGAACAATACACATTTATACCCATCTAAGCAATAACTTGACCATACCAAAAACAAAATACTGCAATCAAATCATCAACTTGATAATAAAACCATTCAACGCCCAAGAAGCATTACTTGACTCTAAATCACATCGTCTCCCGACTCAACCACCCCTTTCTTTGCAACTCAAACCATTTTCATTAATTTTATTGGAATCCCTAACTCGACTTCACTCCACAATATTCATACAACCTAATTACCAAGGCAATGGAATATGTCAATTCATAAAATTCAAATCAATCTCCCCTTTTTGGGTTGAGTCCACGGCTCAACCTTCCTTTACCATAATCGCAACCCATATGACATACCATTCACCACAAAACTCAATATTAAGGATGCAATGCACATGAATGCTCCTTTCGATGCACGTACCGGTACTGCCGAATGCTCACCCGTCGGTGTGCACCCTCACGTCCCTTCCATCCCGTGGAAGGTGCCTACTCTTACTGTCTCGCTCCCATTCACCTCGATGAAGGGGACTACGAGGTAGGACTTTCGTGTTCACTACGTGTGAACACAGAGGCCCGCATCAGAATGGGTCGCCTCTTCCTTTAATGAATGCACAATGCAATTTACATGAATGAAATGCGACCCTTCATTCATTGCTAACACTGGCATAGCCATAGCCACATACTTAAACCTAGCCAATTCTCACCTTTATGAGTAGCCAGCGATACTAGTCTAATCAGATTCACAATAAGACATGGCAACACATTATAGAGTTCCTGTCGTGTAATTAAATCCTACGGCCACCGAGCCACACTCACCACAAAACTCTTATATACGCTATATCAACACAAGACAGTTAATACTATTAGTCAGAAATGCCAAACTCACGTATTTCCGTAAACGTCCATACACAATCTCCATTGTATGAGTCCATTTTTACTGATAACTGACATATGCACAAGGGCAGCAATAATCTAATACACCCTTACTCATAATCTAGCAACACAAATGTATCACAAGTACGGCACAACCCAAAGTATCTAGTCATATCCTACAATAGACATGCACCTTACCCTTACTTGTCATGCACTTAGAATAAGTGTTATTCAATTAAGAAAAACAAACTATATAAACTTGTAACTACCCATTAGCATCAAACAACTCAGTAGTTTTTGTGCAAACACTAACGATCCAGAAATTACAATAAACAGTTCAGTATCGCCATTTCATTTACAGACTGATGGGGATTAAAAAGCAATAAGCATAACCAAACACTCATTACAGTTCACAAAAGATAAAAGCTATCAATCCATAACCACTGACTAAACAGAATGCCCACATTTGAATGATGCATAAATAAAATAAAAATAGAATGTTGCATCGTAAGGGAATTCCTTATGTGATATCATACACTGATACACACATAAATTCTGGTACAAGTATGAGGCCATCTAAACTACCCATCTGTGCAAGTATCCAATAATTCAATCAGCAAAATAGAAGACACCAATACAATCAAATCAATTTGCTAGGATTCAACAATTAAAAGGGTCAAATAGTTGTAGGTTATTATGCAGCTCCATATTATTATTCTAAGGCAGAGGCAGCAACATGCATATAAGAAGCACAAAATCCAACACCACTGGTTTTCTTTTTTTTAAGTCACCAATTATTCAAGCCTCTAAAGCCACCAACAACTCTAAACCCTTGCAGCATATTAAACCTCTTTACAGATACCACATGTGATGTGGATAATGCAGGCTCTCTTGCCAAAAGATGATGATACCTCTCAAGTCTCAAGTCTCAATTTGACATGTTGAAAGCCAAATAGATTACAGCTCGAATCTCTGGAGAAAGCTACCAGATGCAGATAGATAGATGATATATCACAAACACAATCATTCATGACTTCAGAGCATGCACATAAATGGAATTCCTAGAGTTTGTATCATCTAATCACAGAGATATGCATGCACACATTTCAAAAAACATCTGGACTACAACTTCTCATTCACCATTAAAACCTCACCTCCACTTACCAGATGATGGGCGAGGCAGGAGGAGGAGGTACCGGTTGGGGGAGGGATGGCTGGAGGTGGCACCAAACCCGAGGAGCCGGAGGCAAGATCGCCGGTTGGAGGGCGCGCCGACCGGGGAGCGATTCAGCCAAAGGAAAGGCGCAGGGGAGCTCGGCTGGGCTCGTCGGCCAGGCCTCCGACCGCAGCTGCCGGCTGGCCGCTTCGCTTCCTTCAAGAGAAGAGGGGCGCCGAGCCAAGGGACGGCGCTGGGGAGGCCAGGGCGGCGCTCGGTCGGGACTGGAGCTGGAGCAGGCACCGGCTGGCCGGCTGGGCTGGAGGAGGGCTCGGCCGGGACGACTGGGAGGTGGCGCCGGCCGGGACTGAAGCTGGAGGCGCCGGACCAAGGAGCCATCAACCAGAGAATGGGAGGAGGAGATGTCGGCCAGGATGGGGAAAAGACAGCCCTCCAAAAATGATTTTCAGCCACACACACAGGAAAGAAGGAGAGATATTAGGTGGAGGAGTAGGTGGAGGGGAAATTCCAAAAAGACCCCTCCCAAAACCCAAAACCTTTAGCCCTAATCCTCCCAGATGGACCAACCACCTCTGATATTACCTGCCAGATGGCCAAAACACTCCCGGCGGAAGGTCCAGAGTTTGGAGCGAGGCTTCGTAATATTACACTTATTTCCGCTGCAACAGTTTTTATTTGTTTCTTAAGCCAAGAGGCGTTGATATATGAACCTTGACCATAAGGTCGCTTGCTTTATTTAATAATAATTTGCTTCTTCTTAGTTATTTCGATGTATGGAATGATATGTCATCTATGTTTCCACTGTGTGCATTAGCGTGATTCTGGACTAGTGCAGTATACACAGAGGATTTCGGATTTGCATATCCGGGTCCCGACAGAGATGGTATCAGAGCCATATCGACTGTAGGTCGCTCTCTTAGTTAGCATGGTCTTCAAAATTATTTTCTAAATCAAACCAACAAATTGGTATTTAATAGTTTGTCTCCTCTCATCTTATTCTTAGGTTCTTATTCCTCTCCTTTGCTGAAATATTGTTTTAAAAATTTAAATTGACCTTATTTCATGAAACTTCTTAAAAGCCATGAATCTCTGCTAGGAATCAAATCAAGGGAGACGATGATCAAGCTGTCGAAGAGTATGTCCGAGAAGACTACCATATAAGATAGGTTAAGGTGCTCCGTGTGTTGGAGCATGCCATTTCTTTTCAGTTTAGTTACGTTTAGTCTGCGTATACTAGGATTTTTGTTGCTTGTGTGTTGGGTATGTTGTACACTTAACTCCAGCATGGTGTTGCAATCATACACTACAAGAAACAGGAAAAAATTCGTGGGCCAGAAACCCACGAATTTAGGCCAAAACCCATGAATTTAAGTTAAATTCGTGGGCAAACCATCGAATTTAGTTCACGAATTTAACTCAACAAAATTAATCAATTAAATTCGTGGGTACCCATGAATTTAAGTTAAATTCGTGGGTTGCTGCCAAGCCCACGAATTTAACTGGGAACCTGAGTTAAATTCATGCGCTAGGGAAACCCACAAATTTAAAAATTAAATTCGTGGGCTATGTTGGCCCACGAATTTAATCTGTTAAATTCGTGGGCTATATTAGCCCACAAAGTTAATCTGTTAAATTCGTGGGCTCAAGAAACCCATGAAATTATCTGGAGCACCCAGATAAATTCGTGGGTTTTTAATGGCTTACGAATTTATCAGACATTTATACACAAATATATATATATATGGGCAACGTATCCTATGCACACAGGCCCTCCCGTGTACACACCGTGCACACCAACTAAAAAAAAGTCGTGAAAAATTCTGAAAAAAATTGTAGATGTACTTCATGGATTACTCTACCTATGTATGAAGTTTGAAAATCAAATTCATTATATATCAAGAGTTACAAAAAAGAGAAAATTCTGACAAGTTTAAAGAATTTAAACTTGTTAGAATTTTCTCTTTTTTATAACTCTTGATATATAATGAATTTGAATCTACAATTTTATACATAGGTAGAGTAATCCATGAAGTACATCTACAATTTTTTTTAGAATTTTTCACAACATTGTTTAGTTGGTGTGTACTGTGTGTACACGGGAGGGTTTGTGTGCACAGATACGTTGTATATATATATATATATATATATATATATATATATATATATATATATATATATATATATATATATATATATATATATCGATATGGTTATAACTGACCTTATTACAACCGAGAGCTACTTATTACACTTCAAAACTCGAGTTGCAACTAGAATTCATATTGCATAAGCAACTAAATGATAAATAGGCTCGGAATAAATAAGCAACTAGATGATAATAAGTATCCGTTTGGTCGCAGGTCCCATGATACCATCTATCAACGAACAGCCCATGATACTAATGATTAGATGATAAATAGTCTGGGAACATAACTCTAACAAAGGCTGACAGCAGAAGAATTGGATAGGTACAACCGATTGTGGTTTGTCTAACTGGCGTAGAGCTAATGGATTTTTGTCAATGCTGCTAGGAACTCGTGTGTATGCTTCCATGTGAAACTTAACTAAATGTGCAACTTAGCAAAGGCAAAGTTGTTACATTCCTCGGTGCACAAATGACTTTCATGTTCAGACATTCAGTCGAAGGTTTTTTCTATGATAAGGGGAGCAATACAGATGCTAATACCAAAATCCGAATACTTAAGCAAATCTGAGACTTAGCAAAATCTGTTATAGCACATTCTGAAATGTTAACTACACGTGTTCTAGCAAAATCTGAAAACTTAAGTAAATCTGAAAGTAAACTAAATCTGAGAACGAAAACTTTTATTGCCCTTAATTTATATTTCTTTTTCACGTTGCAAACTGTTGGTCCAGACTGAAACTGATGTGTTGTCGGACTACAGGGAACCACAACAGTTCAAGCTAGATTTTCTAAACAAAACACTAGCAAACTAATGTCAAGAAGTGAATGCTCTCCTTTATTAATAGAGTAAATTACACAAAACTACGATATTAGTTCTTGCGCATCGCAGGTTGTACAATAAAATGTGGTTAAACCAAAGAATGTGGTGGATAAATATTTAGCTCAGTGAGCTCCCATGCCCGAACTCTAGTCAAATAAAAGAATGAAACAAACAAGATGCTCTTTAAGTAGCGACTACAATGTAAAGCAAAAACTGAAAACTATAGTAAAAGTTAGATCTGAAGAGTTTTGAGGTGAATCTGAGACTTGACTGTTTGTAAGTACATGAGTACTTGCTAATTACCAGGTTCATCTGCAATTACAGATAAGACTTGAAAACTTAACAAAAAAGCTGAAATCTGAAATTAGAGCTAAATCTGACACTTGAGTATTTGGTCATTACCAAGTTCATCTGACATTAGAGCTAACACTTGAAAACTTCATTTGTAAATCTGAAATTACAACTAAGACATGAGTATTTGGTTCATTACCAGGTTAATCTGAAATTACATGCAACAGTTCACATGGAAATGTGAAAACTTCATTCTTAAGATCTGAAATTGAACTAAAAAGCTGAAAACGACAATTTGTTATAGCAAAATCTGAAAACTTATTTAAATGTAAAACTTAGCAAAATCATTAATAGCCTCAATCTGAAATGTTAACTTCAGGTTGTCATACCAAATGAAGTAAACTTAACTAATTCTGAAACTAAACTAATTCTGAAACGACAATTTCTTATAGCACAATCTGAGTACTAAACTAAATCTGAAACTATTTGCAAGAGTCCAAACGAAGGCCCCGTTTGGTACGGTTCTAGATTCTAGTAGAAAAGGAAACGGTTCCGGATTCTTGGTAGAAACGTTTCAGGTAGAATCGTAATCCGGAGGAACGGGTTGCTAGCGATTCGACCACGGTGTGTAAAAATCGAAACGATTCGCTTTGAAACGCTCCGAGTCCTATTCCGCTTGGTTGATTTATTTGATTCTAGGAGAAACAAATCCGGTTCCAAGTTGCCAAACGGGGCCTAAGTCACCGAAATGTACAAAATTTTGGCATGACCTCTCTTGTAAATAGGACATTCACTCAGCAGACAAAAAAACATTTGCAGTTATAATATATATATCAATCTCTCAAACCAGAAGGAGACATTCTAGCAGATCCTTAGATAATCAATCACACATCCAACGGCAATTTGTAAACTACGCAATGACGTACAACACATTACAACCGCAATAGATACAATACACATTTCATCACAATAAGTCCATCACAATAAGTCGATCACAATCTATCCATCACAATCCAAATCCGACGACCAAGTCATAAAGTCCAACAGTAATACACCAATCGAGCTCACAATGGAATTCATGCCTCGGGGTTGTTGGAGTTGTGGGCGCTACCACCACCGTCGGTGTTGTTGAAGATGTCTTCTATGATGTCGTCGTTAGTACGTGCTGGAGGACGTGACCCAGAAACCTTCAAGTTCAAGACTAACTTAGGTTGTGTTACAAGTAACATATCATCGGTTTTTGCTAAATGTGCTAGAATCGAGTAAGTTTAGTAAGAGTCGCTCAATTTTCTCAATTTGACTAGGTTTGGCTCACAATTGACAAAATTCACTCCTTTTGCAAACTTAGTAAATATCGAAGTGATTTGTGCAAGACTTAAGCTATATTTTGCTAAATGTGCTAGAATCGACTCAGTTTTGCACGAATAGGTCAATTTCCTCAAGTTGACTAAGTTTGGCTCACAATTGACAGAATTACCTTGTTTCGCAAACTTAGCAACCACTGAGATGAATTTGACAAGATTTAAGCTATATTTGGCTAAATGTGCTAGAATCAACTCAGTTTTGCATGAATGCCTCAATTTGACTAGGCTTAGATCACAATTGTCAATTTCCACACGTTTCGCATTCTTAGCAAACATTGGAATGATTTAAGCTAGATTTGCCTAAATGTGCTAGAATCGAATAATTTTTGCATAAATACCTCAATTTGTAGGATTTGACTAGTCTTGACTCACAAATGACAAAGTTAACTCAATTTGCAAACTTAGCAAACATTGAGATGATTTGTGCAAGGTTTAAGCAAGAGTTTCCTAAATGTCCTAAAATCGACTAAGTTTTGCATGTATAGCTGAATTTGCTCATGTTGACTAAGTCTAGCTCAACTTTGACAGAATTAACCTTTATTTGCCTAAATGTGATATAATTGACTAAGTTTTGTGAAGGTAGCTCAATTTGCTATATTTGACTTGTCTTGTGTAACACCCTAAAATTTGGCTATTTTTGAATTTTATAATTTATTGAAAATTTTTGAGAATTTTCAGAATTTATTTGGAATTAAATGGATTTTTGGAAATAACTTTCTTTGGAAATTAAATTAATAAAGAAAAGTTTTAATAAAATATAAATGGAAATATTTTATTTGAGTCCAAAATGTCTTAAAATATTTTTTGAAATTTTCTAGAATTTTTCTCGATATTTTAAGTGCTTCAAATAATTGAAATGAATTTCGTGAATTATTTTTAATCGAAATCCCGAGAAAAACCGATGAACAGTAAATGGTCGGCCCATTACTGTGTGCAACGTAGCCCACCGGCCGGAAACCCTAAAGTCGCGGATTTTTCAACCGTTGGATCTTCATCCGACGGCTGAGAACTAACCATACCGTTTCGTCGCCCTGTGCCGTTGGATGGTCGATGCATGTACGCACGGGATGAGCCCACGTCGTTTCGTCTACAGGGAAAGGAAGCGCCACCGCCGCCGTGCGTTACGGTCAGTAACCGTCACCATTACTCGCTGGCGAATGACTCTTCCGCTTCGTTAGCCGGCGCACGGTATAAAGCACCTCGTTCCGCACATGTTGAGCTCTTTCACGCCTCCTGAGATGCATCGTAGCACACGAACGAGCTCGCCGTAGTTCCGTAGCCACTCCGCCATGCTTAGCGCCCTCTCCAGTGAGTCTCCGCCACTGTCAAGGTCACCGGAGTATTCCCCGCATCACGCCGCATCGAAGGAACCCAGCGGTGTCACCGGAGAAGCCCCGGAGCGCCAGCGGAGCCGTCATCTTCTTCCTCTCCGGCATTCCCTCTTCACCTCGCCATCGTCGAGTTTCGGAAGCTTCAACAGCCGTTTGATTCTCGACCAACGTCACCGCTTGAGCCACATCGTCTCCCAACCGGTAAGTTTCATCTTCCAACTGTAGCTGTAGATCTGAAGATGAAGGGCTAGGATAGTGCCACGTGCCCGTAGCTGGGATCGCCCACGTGTGCTCAAAATTGCGCTAGATAATAGCCGTCGGATTCATTTTGGATGGTCTAGATTTAGCCATGTAGTCGTTTAACAGTAAACTTCATTTTCAATTATCGATCGTTAGATCTTGATCGTATGATTCATATGTAGCCACGTAGTTTAGAATATCATAGCCGTTGGATCTGTACTAAATAGCGCGTGGTGGATTTGATTTAGACCGTTGGATCTAGGATGTTTGGTGCGGATGCGCCCACGTGTCGCGCGCCGGGGTAGCCGCGTCGCCCGTCATGCCGCGGGTTTTAGAGTTAATCTGAGCCGTTGAAATTTGAATGAACGTATGAGATCACGCTGCGCACCAGGCAAACCCCGTGTTGACGCGTGTCATGCGGGAACCGAGGCGGCAGAGCCGTCGATGGTTGTCGACGTCACCCGAATAAATGTCAGCCATCCGATCGTGATCTGATGGTCACGATGAAGCCACGTGGTAGACTAAAAACCGAGGCGTCGCAAACATCTTGGCCGTTCATTTTGAATCGAACGGTCAAGATTCGATCAACCCTTCGGTTGATAATTTGTTGCCGCGTGTCAACTAGATCTAGCCATTGATTTTTAATCGGTGGATGAGATATAGCCACGTGTCGACTCCGAAGTAACCGAACCGAAGCGTCGGGATTTGATCTAGCCATTCATTCTTAATCGAACGGACAAGATTGAATTGAGCTCGCGGTTGTTAATGTGCCGACGCATGTCACGACCAGATCGTGCCATGTGGCATGATGACGTCGGCGAAGGACGCCATCGGGGCCCACTTTTCGATCTCGGCACGATGGTTGCCGACGTTAGCAAAGGACGTTATGCTGACGTCATAATTCCGATTTTCCTTAACAAAAATATTTGGCCAAAAATGTTTTCGGTGCTGACGTCATAAATAGTAATGCTGACGTCATAATTTCTGGATTTTCCGTATAAAAATAAAAAAGGAAATTCGGTTTATTCTTTTTGATTTATTTTAAAACTTCAAATGGCTATAACTTTTTCGTTTTAACTCCGATTTGAGTGATTCCAATTTCTAAAAATTTGTAAAATCAAGATATATTTATTGGTGAATTTTATAGACTTTTTAGAGATGATTTTGCTCTCTGAAAAATGTATTTATTGTGTATATATATATGATTTGGTAGAAGTTGATTTGCCGGAGTTTACGAGGGGGAATTCTTAGAGCAAGACCAAGCTTCAGGCCAAGACCAGCAACTCTTTGAAGGCAAGTTATGCTTTGACCATGTTGCTCCTAATTTTTGAAATATATTTAGTTTCAAATTATGCATGCTAATTCAACTAAAAATGGATTAAAATATTTTGGGTGAATTAGCTAGTCAACCTAACTGTTATTATCACCTTGTTCTTGTTATGCCATGATACCTTTGTTAACCTAGAAATGGTAATATTAGTTGGTTGATAAATATTTGTGCCAACACGGGAGGCTAGACCGTGAATAGATGCTTAGCCATGCTTATAACGTGAACAATTCTGTTTGGATTACAAAAGTAATATTGACTAAAGAATAGTGAATGTATTTTAATAGAAGGTGGAATGATGCTGGAAACTGGAATGTAGAGACCTGTGTGGTTCTGCATGAAAGATGATTACAGGCTTGTGTTGCACCGTTAAATAACTTGGGGTTGAAATTGATTTAGACTGGGGCATGTGGATCGAGGCTTCGTGCTAGGTGGGCCTGTGTGGCATTTGGTGGGTTTGAGTGATGTGAGGGCTGTGTGCCAAAATTTGAGAGAAGGAAGTCTTGCCTTGGTCAGTTAAGGACCTTACCTTGCAAGCCTTTGACCTGAGTCTCTCGTACAACCACATGTCTGAATGGGAAGACCTAGTTTAGTAGGATTCTGATGTCTTACCTTTGATACCTCCTGGTGGCAGTTACATGGGGGTAACTGTACAGGGGACCGTGCCTGTGCTACGGCTTGGTACCCGTCCAACGGTGTCTGTCGGTCCTATACTTCGGCTCTGAGTGAGGGAAGTGATAGTGAAGGCAATACGGAAAGGTTCATAGGCTGAGATAGAAGTCTCTGAAAAGCTTTGTTACAGTCAATCGCATTTTGGTGAGCGACTGTATCTTGTGGGTAAAGTGTACAACCTCTGCAGAGTGTCAAAACTGTTTGAATAGCCGAGTCCATAGTACTGGACAATGCTCAGGAATTACAGTCAAGGTGTAGTGTTTGAAAATAAAATGGGGTGGGAGGCTGTGTGTCAAAGTTAAGATGAATGTTGATTCGGGACTGTGTGTCCAAAACAATGTGGAAAACAAATTGAGAAATATGATGGTTATATGGTTTTGATGCTTTCAATCTAAATATCTAGTAGTTTAAAAATATTGATGCAAAAGCAAAATAACCAGCTAAGCCACTTCTTTGAATAAGCCATGCATGTAGTAGTACAAGCGCATTCTCATGCATGACTTGTTGAGTACTGTGTACTCACCCTTGCGCACAAACTTACTGAAGAAGAGACTACGCCGCTATGAAGAGGAGTACGTCGAAGAGCCGGAGAACTAGGGAAGCAAGCCTCAGTCAGGGCGCCTGTGATGAAGATGGATCGCTACGATGATAATTACCTTTCCGCTGTTGAACTATAATACTTTGATTATTGTAAGCCCTGTGTGGCAGATTATTGTAAGGGACCATAAGGTCACACAACTCGTTTATATACATATTTGCAGTACTTATTTAATATTCCGCTGTGTATGATGTGATATTATACCCTGTTTGACCTGTGTGCACTAGCGCGATCCTGGACTAGTGCAGAAGACACAGAGTGTCCGGATTTGCAAATTCAGGGCACGACAGTTTGGCTCATAATTGACAAACTTAGCTCGTTTCGCAAACTTAGAATGTTTTTGACATCCATACCTGTGGTGTCGTCTGAGGTGGCTGTAGGGCCCATGGGTTGAAGTACATAGGCATTCCTTGGCCTGGCATAGGTGGTGGGTACATGTAGAACGGGTTTGGAGGCTGGGTGCCCTGTAAGGCATGGACAGGTACGTTATGCCACATATAAATCATTCGTTCAAATTTTGAATAACGAATTGAACCGATCCATCTTTACTTGTGGTGCCTCTCCTACAGAAGGTGGCTGCATCTGTGGAGTGAACATGTAGAAAGGACGAGGAGGCTGGGAGCTCTATGGATCATAGTTTGTGATATAAAGTATACAAAATAGAGTTTTTTAAAAATAAAGAATGCATGAGAATTTCATATAACCTGAGGTGCATCTACTAGGGGTGGTGCCTGCATCCCAGTAGGGTTTATGAAGGACGCCGGGGGAGGCTGAGCACCCTGTGATTAGGGGTGAAAACGGTTCGGATACGGTCGGATATTGCTGTTCCCGTATCCTAATCCATATTTTTGCCCCGGATTCGGAATCGGATCAGAAGACCAAATACGGATCTGAATTCGATATTTCGAGTTTGGATACTGATCTTGTGGGCGGATACATACCGGATCTGGTTCAAAACGGATAATACAAACGGATACATACTTGTTGAAACATTCGACTAGCAATAAATTCATATATATTACATAAGTTTGACAACTCACACAACACATGTTTAACAAGGTATCAAATTCAATAATTCATACATAACTTGAACAACTAAGTCTCATCGCCAAATACTACCAAGTCTACGAGGCACCAAAGAAGGCACAACACATAATGCCACCGCACTGAGCGGTAGCAAAGAGGAGTAGAGGCACCGCCTTGATCGCCATGAGCCCATGTCGGCGCCGGTCAGCGTCCGCTGACCCAACACGCTGAATTCATGCATCCAAAGAAACCAAATTCAATTAGTGAAGACACACCAAATAAATCAATTAACCAGGAGGATCGACGATAAGCTCGTTGCTTAGACTAGCTTAGCTTGCTTACATATGGCTCCCTGGTCGACGATCTCGGCGATCCTCCCGAAGGTGATGCACGGGCAGAAGAACGTCAGGCATAACTTGAATTCATACATAACTTGAACAACTAAGTCTAAGTGAAAGTTCATACAACTAAGTGAAAGTTCATACACAAATTCAACAATCGACAACTCGACAAGCCACAAGTTTAATATAATTAACATTTCATACTTCTACATAAATCCATACGACCATAATAAGTTTGACATGCCGTACCATCAGTCATCACCACTAGCAATTTCTTCTTCCTACAATATATGTATACATAATACAGTAGTTAGACAAATGCAAATAAAAAACAAGAATGCGATTATAAACCACTAGAAATCATTTGATTTGTGTGATGATATCAGGTATCATTTGTGTGATGCAAATAAAAACAAGAATGCGATTATAAACCACTAGAAATCATTTGATTTGTGTGATGATATCAGGTATCAGGAATAGACTAGAAATCTGTCCACGAGTTGGTAACTTTGATAGTAGCTTTCAAGAGCAATTCTTTCCAGGTTTTCACAGTTTATTTTCTTGATAACAACTTGAAGCATTGATTTTATGGACCAAAATTCACATTTGGAAGCTTCCTTTTTGTCATCTTAGTTTTTTTCCAAATTTCTTTTCCAAAGATCCGGTCGCTTTTTTTCATTGTAAAACAAGAGATATTGAAATGCAAGCGGTGCTATTTTCATGTTTTGCATGTCCATTGTAGGTAACCATTTTCTCTGATCTGGGTACAAGACGTTACACTAACATATTGTCATATGTGCATCAAAGGTGATATGCATCAAATAATTTTATGTGTATATATGATTTGAACCCAATTTAAGATATAATTATTATATTTATATGCTCTTGGAGATACAGAATGCAATATTTTGAACATAATAGCCAGCCTACATGTTCCCTGCAGGCATGATGCATTTCTAGAATAACATTTACAAGTAGCATAGATATGCTTATTTAAAGATTGGACTTTCAAAGGAAGAAATATTTGGTAAAAGAAAGTTACCACCAGGGTAAACTACATTTGTCAATCAGATATTCGCTATTTAGTCTCTTCAGTTTATATTCGTAATTCTTGAAACTGTAACCAGTGTGCTTACTAATTTCATATATAGTGTATTTGCAATACCTGAGTCATCATATTAGCAACAAGGGTATCAATAACCTCCAATTCAACAACGATAGATGCAACTTTATTCTTTCCGCCTAAAAAATAAATAAAGCTATATTAGTAAAAAAGCACCAACTTCATTAATACTAAAAACGACAAACTATTGAAGTTATCACCTTTTTTAGATGCAGCTATCCAATCTTTCGTAAAAAACAATGCTTCTACCATTTCAGGTTCTAGGTGACTACGAAATGGATCAATGAACCGGCCGCCAGCACTAAATGCAGATTCTGAAGCAACTGTTGACACTTGCATGGCCAATACATCACGAGCAACTTTTGAGAGAATAGGATATATGATTTGGTAGAAGTTGATTTGCCGGAGTTTACGAGGGGGAATTCTTAGAGCAAGACCAAGCTTCAGGCCAAGACCAGCAACTCTTTGAAGGCAAGTTATGCTTTGACCATGTTGCTCCTAATTTTTGAAATATATTTTGTTTCAAATTATGCATGCTAATTCAACTAAAAATGGATTAAAACATTTTGGGTGAATTAGCTACTCAACCTAACTGTTATTATCACCTTGTTCTTGTTATGCCATGATACCTTTGTTAACCTAGAAATGGTAATATTAGTTGGTTGATAAATATTTGTGCCAACACGGGAGGCTAGACCGTGAATAGATGCTTAGACATGCTTATAACGTGAACAATTCTATTTGGATTACAAAAGTAATATTGACTAAAGAATAGTGAATGTATTTTAATAAAAGGTGGAATGATCTTCGAAGCTGGAATGTAGAGACACTGTGGTTCGCATGAAAGATGATTACGCATGTGTTGCACCATTAAATAACTTGGGGTGGAAATTGATTTAGGCGGGGCAAGTGGACCGAGGCTTCGTGCCATGTGGGCCTGTGTGGCATTTGGTGGGTTTGAGTGATGTGAGGGTTGTGTGCCAAAATTTGAGAGAAGGAAGTCTTGTCTTGGTCAGTTAAGGACCTTACCTTGCAAGTCTTTGATCTGAGTCTCTCGTACAACCACATGTCTGAATGGGAAGACCTAGTTTAGTAGGATTCTGATGTCATACCTTTGATACCTCAGTGTGGCAGTTACATGGGGGTAACTGCATAGGGGAGCATGCCTGTGCTACGGCTTGGTACCCTTCCAACGGTGTCTGTCGTTCCTATACTTCGGCTCTGAGTGAGGGAAGTGATAGTGAAGGCAACACGGAGAAGTTCATAGGCTGAGATAGAAGTCTTTGAAAAGTTTTGTTACGGGCAATCGCCTTTGTGATGAGCGACTACATCTTGTGGGTAAAGTGTACAACCTCTGCAGAGTGTCAAAACTGTTCGAATAGCCGAGTCCACGGTACTGGACAATGCTCGGGAATTACAGTCAAGAGGTAGTGTTTGAAAATAAAATGGGGTGGGAGGCTGTGTCAAAGTAAAGATGAATGTTGATTAGGGACTGTATGTCAAAAACAATGTGGAAAACAGATTGAGAAATATGATGGTTATATGGTTTTGATGCTTTCAATCTAAATACCTAGTAGTTTAAAAATATTGATGCAAAAGCAAAATAACCAGTTAAGCCACTTCTTTGAATAAGCCATGCATGTAGTAGTAGAACTGCATTCTGTGCATGACTTGTTGAGTACGGTGTGTACTCACCCTTGCGGACAAACTTACCAGAAGAAGAGACTACGCCTGCCTATGAAGCGGAGTACGTCGAAGAGCCGGAGGACTAGGAAAGCAAGCCTCAGTCAGGGCGCCTGTGATGAAGATGGATCGCTACGATGATAATTACCTTTCCGCTGTTGAACTATAATACTCTGATTATTGTAAGCCCTGTGTGACAGATTATTGTAAGGGACCATAAGGTCACACAACTTGTTTATATACATGTTTGCAGTACTTATTTAATATTCCGCTGTGTATGATGTGATATTATACCCTGTTTGACCTGTGTGCTCTAGCGCGATCCTGGACTAGTGCAGAAGACACAGAGTGTCCGGATTTGCAAATTCGAGGCACGACAGAGGTGGTATCAGAGCATACTGACTGTAGGACTTGACTCTAGGTAGACTGGCCGATTAAGAAAACGTTACTTTCTAAAGGTTAAAATTGCACAAGATTATGAATGAAATCTTGACCAATCTTTTTCTTCTTAATCCGCACCTATGCTGCAATTTTCTGTTATTACTTTGTGATTTTAAAAATCTAGTTCTAACGAGGTGTATTTTGGCAGATGAGGAGGATTCACACCTTTGGCGAGCGCACTAGAGGCTACGCTACTGAGCTGTGGTACTTGCTGCAGTTTCTGGAGGGTTTCGTGAGGCCGATCTATCGAGGTACTTTGGTGGTTCGTGCTGGGTTGGACGTCGCCTGGGATGTGAAGGTCACTGTCTACGCGCGAGACAGGGGGAGAGCCAGTCGCCCGGTTCACGTCAGCTGCAGGAGGTCTACGTTCAAGGCCGGCATTCAGGAGACCGCACGCCTTGCGATGTGGCAGATCACCCGCACCTACTCCGCTGAGCTGGAGGGCACCGTCTTTCGTCACCATTCGCGCTGGGACGACCATTTCGACCGGGATCTGATCGACGACGACGACGCTACGATCACCCACTTCGTGAGATACGTCATCGCCAAGGAGGAGACCTTGGACGAGACAGTCCAGGAGCTGCAGAGGGCTCGTGACGAGATCACAGAGGTCAGAGCTCGGTTGCGTGAGGCTACTGAGGGCCTGAGTATCTACATCGGGAGGGTGCACGAGCTGGAGGAGGCACTGGAGGGACCTGAGCCAGAGCCGGAGCTTGAGTTGCACGACCCTGACCCTGAGGAGCCCTAGCCTGAGTAGGAGGCACCGGTGCAGGAGATACCAGTTCAGGAGGCACCGGTGCCGGTGGTGCCAGAGCCACCAGCACCCGAGCAGGCAGCCCTGGAGCCAGCCGAGTCAGTGGGTTCCTTCATACCGCCAGCAGAGGGGCATCAGGATCAGTTCGCCCCTATGCCGCCGCACCCACCGCAGTATCCGCCTGGAGGACCACAGCCTGGATGGCTCGACGATTGAGAGTTTTAGTTTTTACCAGAGTCGACTCATTTGTGGAGTCAAGTATCGAGTTAAGTCATTTCGAGTCAGTCTACTTGAGTCCGTCCTTAGTACGATTGATTGAACTTATGAGTTATTATGGTTGCTTTTGATGAACAACTTCTATGGATGTTTTATGTGTGCTTGGTATGTGCCGCAATGCCGCAGGCACCTGTGAGCGGCCATATCCTTATGATATTAAATAAAATTGAGTGTTTGAGTCAAATTTTCCCCCATATAAGATTCTTGCGAACTTGTCCACTTCGTTTCCTCTCTTCCTAAGTCATCTTGTTCTTCAGATGGTGAACACACGTGGAGGCCGTGGAGCTGGAGGAAGCAGTTCGCAGCAGGGCGGGAACCAAGATAATGCACCAAACCCACAAGCACCACCTGTGGACATAAACAATTTGGGAGCTTTCTTAACTGCACAAACCCAGCTGATGCAGACTATGATGCAACAGATGCAGCAGATGCAGAACCAGGCCGCAGCCAACAACAACAACCAAGCTATACACCATGGACATCAATCAAGATTGTCAGACTTTATGAGGACTAGACCCCCAACCTTCTCTTGGAATGTCAATCCCATTGAAGCAGATGATTGGTTGCGCACAATTGAGAGGAAGCTACACATATCCCAATGTGTAGGCAACGAGAGAGTTTTGTATGCCTCTCACCAGTTAGAGGGGACTGCTGTAGAGTGGTGGGAGAATTATTGTGCGTCCCACGAGCATCCCCAGGAAATCACTTGGGATGAGTTTACAGTTGCCTTCCGTCAGTATCATGTGCTGGAGGGTATGATGGAGCTCAAGAAGGAAGAGTTTCACTCTTTGAAGCAGGGAGGCTAATCAGTGGCCGATTATCTTAACAAGTTTACACAGCTTGCACGTTATGCGCCGGAGGATGTAGCCACTGATAAGGCTAGACAGTCTCGATTCATGAAGAGACTGAATTCCAGACTTCAAGTGGGACTGATCACCCACACATTTTTGGATTTTCAAGAGCTTGTTAATAAGGCGCTCATTTTGGAAGATAAGCGCAAAGAGTTGGATGACAACCGCAAGCGTCGCTTGGCACAACAAGGAGGACGCCAGGGTCAGCAAAGACCGAGGGTGGTACCCCAACAGTTTACTGTGTTCCGGCAGGAGCGCAAGAAGAGCATCAATACTCGACAATGACCTACGGTCGTAATGCACAAACACCTACAAGAACCATCAGCCCAGCTGCAGGAAATATGTCAATGGTAGGAAGGCGTTGCTACAACTGCAATGAGATGGGGCACTTCGCCAACACCTGTCCCAAGAAGGGAGGAGTTACCCCTGTTCGCTTTAACCTAAGAAATACGCCTGCAAGAACACCAGCTCAAGGAGGAAGCCGAGCACCTGCTCAAACTGGAGCTGCACCTCAATCTGTTGTGCGAGGAAGGGTTAACCATATCACGGCAGATGAAGTTCAGAATGCAACGGATGTCGTACTAGGTAAGTTCCTAGTTAACTTAGTACCAGCTACAATTCTATTCGATTTTGGAGCTTCACATTCATTTATTTCATGGGTTTTTGTTATGAAAAATGATTTGGATATGGTCAACCTTAAGAGCACACTTATAGTCCAAACCCCTGGATCAAAACTCCGAACTAAAGTAGGATGCTCCGGGGTGAAATTAATAATAAATGGAATAGAGTTCCTAGCGAACCTAATTATACTGGATACTCAGACCATAGATGTTATTCTGGGAATGGATTGGTTATCCAAGCACAAGGCAGTGCTAGATTGTGGCCGGAGAGTGGTAACAGTTGAGAGCTCAGATGGTAGGAAGGTGGAGATTCAAGCAATGGCTGTTCAGGATGGCCAACTGGTGGTCAATAGTGTGAAGACTGTTAATATGGAAGATGTTTCCGTAGTTAATGAGTATCCGGATATATTCCCTGAAGATTTACCTAGAATGCCACCAGACAGGGATATAGAGTTTGTAATTGAGCTTGTACCTGGAACAGCTCTAATAGCCAAGATACCCTACAGGATGTCTATAGAGGAATTGGTAGAAATGAAGAAGCAAATTGAAGAATTATTAGAGAAAGGATTTATAAGACCAAGTTCGTCGCCATGGGGAGCCCCGGTGTTGCTTGTAAAGAAGAAAGATGGAAGCTTTAGAATGTGTATAGACTATCGTGCACTCAATGATGTGACGATAAAGAACAAGTACCCATTGCCCAGGATAGATGATCTTTTTGATCAGCTAAGAGGAGCAGGAGTCTTCTCTAAGATAGATCTTCGATTCGGATATCACCAGCTAAAAATTCAGACTGAGGATATACCAAAGACAGCCTTCTCATCAAGGTATGGACATTATGAATTCACAGTCATGTCCTTCGGACTGACTAATGCTCCAGCGTATTTCATGAATATGATGAACAAAGTATTCATGGAATATTTGGATAAATTTATCGTCGTATTTATTGATGACATCTTAGTTTACTCCAAGTCGGAGGAAGAGCATGCTGGACATTTAAGGATGGTCTTGGAAAAATTAAGAGAAAACCAGTTGTATGCGAAATTCAGTAAGTGTGACTTCTGGAAAAAGAAGGTTGAATTCTTGGGTCATGTGATGACTGCCGAAGGAGTAGCTGTTGATCCGAAGAAAGTAGAGGCAGTGTTGCATTGGGAGCAACCAAAGTCAGTTACACAGATCAGAAGTTTTCTTGGTATAGCGGGATACTATCGCTGGTTCATTGAAGGATTTTCTTCAATTGCGAGACCTCTCACGCAATTGCTAAAGAAAAAGAAAAAGTTTATGTGGTCGCCCGAGTGCGAAAAGAGTTTCCAAGAGCTGAAGAAGCGTTTACCTTCGGCACCTGTCTTGGTGTTGCCGAATACCAAGGATAATTTTGATATATACTGTGATGCTTCGAGTCAGGGACTGGGATGTGTACTGATGCAGAATGGTAAAGTAGTGGCGTATCCGTCAAGGCAGTTAAGGCCACATGAGCAGAATTACCCAACCCATGATTTAGAGTTAGCCGCTGTAGTGCACGCTCTTAAAATATGGCATCACTATCTCATCGGAAACCGATGTGAAATATATACTGATCATAAAAGTTTAAAGTATATATTCACTCAATCGGATCTTAACATGAGGCAGAGAAGATGGTTAGAGTTAATCAAAGATTATAACATTGGAATTCACTACCATCCAGGAAAGGCAAACGTGGTGGTAGACGCTTTGAGTCGAGAAAAGCTATAGCTTGAATTCATTGACAGCAGAAGATCAGTCTGATTTATGTAAAGAACTTCAGAAGCTAAGACTAGAAGTTGTACCGGAAGGATTCCAAGCTACCTTGGAGGTTAAGCCGACTTTAGAAGAGCAAATCAGGGAAGGTCAAAAGGATGATGAGAAGATTAACAGGATCAAATCCAAGATGGATGAAGATCTAGCCAAGGACTTTAGAGTAGATGAGCAGGGTACCTTGTGGATAAAGAACAGAATATGTGTACCCCATAAACCGGAATTGAAGCAGTTGATATTGGAAGAAGCACATGATTCCAAATACTCCATTCACCCCGGTAGTGCTAAGATGTATCAGGATCTAAAAGAAAGATTCTGGTGGCCAAACATGAAGAAAGAAGTAGCTGAGCACATAGCATTATGTAATGTGTGCCAAAGAGTAAAGGCGATGCATCAGAGACCAGCCGGACTGCTACAACCGCTAAAGATACCGAAATGGAAATGGGAGGAAATCGGGATGGATTTCATCACCGGGTTGCCAAGGACTCAAGGTGGATACGATTCCATATGGGTCATAGTGGATTGTCTAACAAATGTTGCACATTTCATACCAGTAAAGACAACCTACTCAGGAGATAAGTTAGCAGAGTTATACATGTCAAGAATTGTGTGTTTGCACGGTGTACCCAAGAAAATAGTATCGGACAGAGGTACTCAATTTACCTCGAGATTTTGGGATAAGTTGCATCTGACAATGGGCACCTGCTTAAACTTCAAGACAAAGATACCACCCGCATAAGCAGATGGGCGGAATCGAAAGGGTTAATCAGATACTTGAAGATATGCTAAGAGCTTGCGCTTTATCGTACACCACATCGTGGGACAAATGCTTGCCATATGCAGAGTTTAGCTACAATAATAGCTATCAAGCCAGTTTGAACATGTCGCCTTTTCAAGCTTTATATGGTTGTTCATGTCGGACACCATTAAACTGGAACGAGACGGGAGAACGTCATGTCTTCGGACCAGACGTACTTTTAGAGGCAGAAGAGAAGATTGCTCTGATTCGAGAAAGGTTGAAGACTGCACAATCTAGGCAAAAGAGTTACGCAGATAACCGACGCCGTGATTTGAGTTTTGAACCAGAAGACTATGTTTATCTCAAGGTCACTCCACTTAAAGGAGTGAAAAGGTTTCATGCAAAAAGAAAACTTGCCCTAAGGTATGTGGGACCATTCAAGATTCTGAGCCGTAAAGGTGAAGTTGCATACCAGCTGGAATTGCCACAATCTCTGGCAGGAGTACATGATGTATTCCATGTGTCGCAATTAAAGAAATGTCTGCGAGTACCGGAGGAACAAGCACCAATAGAAGCCATTGAGTTGCAAGAAGATTTAACTTATAAGGAATACCCGGTGAAGATTTTGGACACCATGGATCGTGAGACCAGGAATAAGTCAACCCGCTTTTGCAGAGTTCAGTGGAGTAACCACTCAGAAAGTGAAGCAACTTGGGAGCGCGAAGAAGACTTGAAGAAGGAGTTTCCTGATTTATTCTCTAGCCAGCCCTGAATCTCAGGGTCGAGATTCTGTTAAGGGGGGAGGTTTGTAACACCCTAAAATTTGGCTATTTTTGAATTTTATAATTTATTGGAATTTTTTGAGAATTTTCAGAATTTATTTGGAATTAAATGGATTTTTGGAAATAGATTTCTTTGGAAATTAAATTAATAAAGAAAAGTTTTAATAAAATATAAATGGAAATATTTTATTTGTGTCCAAAATGTCTTAAAATATTTTTTGGAAATTTTCTAGAATTTTTTTGATAATTTAAGTGCTTCAAATAATTGAAATGAATTTCAGGAATTATTTTTAATCAGAAATCCCGAGAAAAATCGATGAACAGTAAATGGCCGGCCCATTACTGTGCGCAACGCAGCCCACCGGCCGGAAACCCTAAAGTCGCGGATTTTTCAACCGTTGGATCTTCATCTGACGGCTGAGAACTAACCATACCGTTTCACCGCCTTGTGCCGTTGGATGGTCGACGCGTGTACGCACGGGATGTGCCCACGTCGTTTCGTCTACGGGGAAAGGAAGCGCCGCCGCCGCCGTGCGTTACGGTCGGTAACTGTCGCCATTACTCGCCGGCGAATGACTCTTCCGCTTCGTTAGCCGGCGCACGGTATAAAGCACCTCGTTCCGCACATGTTGAGCTCTTTCACGCCTCCTAAGACGCATCGTAGCACACGAACGAGCTCGCCGTAGTTCCGTAGCCACTCCGCCGTGCTTTGTGCCCTCTCTGGTGAGTCTCCGGCGCTGTCAAGGTCACCGGAGTATTCCCCACATCACGCTGCGTCGAAGGAACCCTGCAGTGTCACCAGAGAAGCCCTGGAGCGCTAGCGTAGCCGTCATCTTCTTCCTCTCCGGCATCCCCTCTTCGCCGCACCATCGTCGGGTTTCGTAAGCTTTGACAGCCATTTGATTCTCGACCAATGTCACTGCTTGAGCCACGTCGTCTCCCAACCGATAAGTTTCATCTTCCAACCGTAGCCGTAGATCTGAAGATGAAGGGCTAGGATAGTGCCACGTGCCTGTAGCTGGGATCGCCCACGTGTGCTCAAAATTGTGCTAGATAATAGCCGTCGGATTCATTTTGGATGGTCTAGATTTAGCCACGTAGTCGTTTAACAGTAAACTTCTTTTTCAATTATCGATCGTTAGATCTTGATCGTATGATTCATATGTAGCCACGTAGTTTAGAATATCATAGCCGTTGGATCTGTACCAAATAGCGCTTGGTGGATTTGATTTAGACCGTTGCATCTAGGATGTATGGTGCGGATGCGCCCACGTGTCGCGCGCCGGGGTAGCCGCGTCGCCCGTCATGCCGCGGGTTTTAGAGTTAATCTGAGCCGTTGAAATTTGAATGAACGTTAGAGATCACGCCGCGCACAAGGCTAACCCCGTGTTGACGCGTGTCGTGCGGGAACCGAGGCGGCAGAGCTATCGGTGGTTGTCGACGTCACCCGAATAAATGTCAGCCGTCCGATCGTGATCTGATGGTCACGATGAAGCCACGTGGTAGACTAAAAACCGAGGCGTCGCGAACATCTTGGCCGTTCATTTTGAATCGAACGGTTGATATTCGATCAACCCTTCGGTTGATAATTCGTTGCCGCGTGTCAACCAGATCTAGCCATTGATTTTTAATCGGCGGATGAGATATTGCCACGTGTCGACTCCGGAGTAACCGAACCGAAGCGTCGGGATTTGATCTAGCCGTTCATTCTTAATCGAACGGACAAGATTGAATCGAGCTCTCGGTTGATAATGTGCCGACGCGTGTCACGACCAGATCGTGCCGCGTGGCATGCCGACAGCGATGGCGTCATCGGGGGCGCACTTGTCGATCTTGCACGATGGTTCTTGACGTCGCGATGACGTCGTCCGGCGTCATAATTCCGATTTTCCTTAATAAAAATATTTGGCCGAAAATGTTTTCGGTGCTGACGTCATAAATAGTAATGCTGACGTCATAATTTCAGGATTTTCCGTATAAAAATAAATAAGGAAATTCGGTTTATTCTTTTTGATTTATTTTAAAACTTCAAATGGCTATAACTTTTGCGTTTTAACTCCGATTTGAGTGATTCCTATTTCTAAAAATTTGTAAAATCAAGATATATTTATTGGTGAATTTTATGGAATTTTCAGAGATAAGTTTTCTCTCTGGAAAATGTATTTATTGTTTGTATATCTATGATTTGGTAGAAGTTGATTTGCCGGAGGTTTACGAGGGGGAATTCTTAGAGCAAGACCAAGCTTGAGGCCAAGACCAGCAACTCTTTGAAGGCAAGTTATGCTTTGACCATGTTGCTCTAATTTTTGAAATATATTTTGTTTCAAATTATGCATGCTAATTCAACTAAAATGGATTAAAATATTTTGGGTGAATTAGCTAGTCAACCTAACTGTTATTATCACCTAGAAATGGTAATATTAGTTGGTTGATAAATATTTGTGCCAACACGGGAGGCTAGACCGTGAATAGATGCTTAGCCATGCTTATAACGTGAACAATTCTGTTTGGATTACAAAAGTAATATTGACTAAAGAATAGTGAATGTATTTTAATAGAAGGTGGAATGATGTGAAAACTGGAATGTAGAGACTGTGGTGGTTAAGCATGAAAGATGATTACTGCATGTGTTGCAGTTAAATAACTTGGGGTGGAAATTGATTTAGGCTGGGGCATGTGGATCGAGGCTTCGTGCTAGGTGGGCTGTGTGGCATTTGGTGGGTTTGAGTGATGTGAGGTTGTGTGCCAAAATTTGAGAGAAGGAAGTCTTGCCTTGGTCGGTTAAGGACCTTACCTTGCAAGCCTTTGACTGAGTCTCGTACAACCACATGTCGAATGGGAAGACCTAGTTTAGTAGGATTCGATGTCTTACCTTTGATACCTCCAGTGGCGATTACATGGGGGTAATCAGACGGGAGCGTGCTCGTGCTACGGCTTGGTACCCGTCCAACGGTGTCTGTCGGTCCTATACTTCGGCTCTGAGTGAGGGAAGTGATAGTGAAGGCAATACGGAAAGGTTCATAGGCTGAGATAGAAGTCTCTGAAAAGCTTTGTTACAGTCAATCGCGTTTTGGTGAGCGACTGTATCTTGTGGGTAAAGTGTACAACCTCTGCAGAGTGTCAAAACTGTTTGAATAGCCGAGTCCATAGTACTGGACAATGCTCAGGAATTACAGTCAAGGTGTAGTGTTTGAAAATAAAATGGGGTGGGAGGCTGTGTGTCAAAGTAAAGATGAATGTTGATTCGGGACTGTGTGTCCAAAACAATGTGGAAAACAAATTGAGAAATATGATGGTTATATGGTTTTGATGCTTTCAATCTAAATATCTAGTAGTTTAAAAATATTGATGCAAAAGCAAAATAACCAGCTAAGCCACTTCTTTGAATAAGCCATGCATGTAGTAGTACAACTGCATTCTGTGCATGACTTGTCGAGTACGGTGTGTACTCACCCTTGCAGACAAACTTACCAGAAGAAGAGACTACGCCTGCTTATGAAGAGGAGTACGTCGAAGAGCCGGAGAACTAGGGAAGCAAGCCTCAGTCAGGGCGCCTGTGATGAAGATGGATCGCTACGATGATAATTACCTTTCCGCTATTGAACTATAATACTCTGATTATTGTAAGCCCTGTGTGGCAGATTATTGTAAGGGACCATAAGGTCACACAACTCGTTTATATACATATTTGCAGTACTTATTTAATATTCCGCTGTGTATGATGTGATATTATACCCTGTTTGACCTGTGTGCACTAGCGCGATCCTGGACTAGTGCAGAAGACACAGAGTGTCCGAATTTGCAAATTCGAGGCACGGCAGTTTGGCTCATAATTGACAAACTTAGCTCATTTATAAACTTAGAATGTTTTTGACATCCATACCTGTGGTGTCGTCTGAGGTGGCTGTAGGGCCCATGGGTTGAAGTACATAGGCATTCCTTGGCCTGGCATAGGTGGTGGGTACATGTAGAACGGGTTTGGAGGCTGGGAGCCCTGTAAGGCATGGACAGGTACGTTATGCCACATATAAATCATTCGTTCAAATTTTGAATAACGAATTGAACCGATCCATCTTTACTTGTGGTGCCTCTCCTCTGAAGGTGGTGATCGTGGAGTGAACTTGTAGAAAGGACGAGGAGGTGGGAGCTCTATGGATCATAGTTTGTGATATAAAGTATACAAAATAGAGTTTTTTAAAAATAAAGAATGCATGAGAGTTTCATATAACCTGAGGTGCATCTACTAGGGGTGGTGCCTGCATCCCAGTAGGGTTTATGAAGGACGCCGGGGGAGGCTGAGCACCCTGTGATTAGGGGTGAAAACGGTTGGATCTGGCGGATATTCTTTGTTCCGTATCCTAATCCATATTTTTGCCCCGGATTCGAATCGGATCTGGTAAGACCAAATACGGATCTGAATTCGATATTTGAGTTTGGATCTGATGCTGTCGGGCGGATACATCGGATACTGGTTCGAAAACGGATAATACAAACGGATACATACTTGTTGAAACATTCGACTAGCAATAAATTCATATATATTACATAAGTTTGACAACTCACACAACACATGTTTAACAAGGTATCAAATTCAATAATTCATACATAACTTGAACAACTAAGTCGCTACTGGCCAAATACTACCAAGTCTACCAGGCACCAGCAAGGCAGCAACACATAATGCCACCGCAGCCTGGAGCGGTAGCAGCAGGAGTAGAGGCAGCCCTGCCCAGTCGCCATGAGCCCATGTCCAGCGCCAGGTACAGCGTCCCGCTGACCCAACACGCTGAATTCATGCATCCAGCAAACCAAATTCAATTAGTGAAGACACACCGAAATAAATCAATTAACCGGAGGATCGATCGATAAGCTCGTTGCTTAGACTAGCTTAGCTTGCTTACATATGGCTCCCTGGTCGACGATCTCGGCGATCCTCCCGAAGGTGATGCACGGGCAGAAGAACGTCAGGCATAACTTGAACAACTAAGTCTAAGTGAAAGTTCATACAACTAAGTGAAAGTTCATACACAAATTCAACAATCGACAACTCGACAAGCCACAAGTTTAATATAATTAACATTTCATACTTCTACATAAATCCATACGACCATAATAAGTTTGACATGCCGTACCATCAGTCATCACCACTAGCAATTTCTTCTTCCTACAATATATGTATACATAATACAGTAGTTAGACAAATGCAAATAAAAAACAAGAATGCGATTATAAACCACTAGAAATCATTTGATTTGTGTGATGATATTAGGTATCATTTGTGTGATGCAAATAAAAACAAGAATGCGATTATAAACCACTAGAAATCATTTGATTTGTGTGATGATATCAGGTATCAGGAATAGACTAGAAATCTGTCCACGAGTTGGTAACTTTGATAGTAGCTTTCAAGAGCAATTCTTTCCAGGTTTTCACAGTTTATTTTCTTGATAACAACTTGAAGCATTGATTTTATGGACCAAAATTCACATTTGGAAGCTTCCTTTTTTGTCATCTTAGTTTTTCCAGCCTCTTTTCCAGCATCTGGCTGCTTCTTTTTCATTGTAAAACAGTAGATATTGAAATGCAAACGGTGCTATTTTCATGTTTTGCATGTCCATTGTAGGTAACCATTTTCTCTGATCTGGGTACAAGACGTTACACTAACATATTGTCATATGTGCATCAAAGGTGATATGCATCAAATAATTTTATGTGTATATATGATTTGAACCCAATTTAAGATATAATTATTATATTTATATTCTCTTGGAGATACAGAATGCAATATTTTGAACATAATAGCCAGCCTACATGTTCCCTGCAGGCATGATGCATTTCTAGAATAACATTTACAAGTAGCATAGATATGCTTATTTAAAGATTGGACTTTCAAAGGAAGAAATATTTGGTAAAAGAAAGTTACCACCGTGGTAAACTACATTTGTCAATCGATATTAAGCTATTTAGTCTCTTCGAGTTTATATTAAGTAATTCTTGAAAGCAGTAACCGATTGTGCTTACTAATTTCATATATAGTGTATTTGCAATACCGAGTCATCATATTAGCAACAAGGGTATCAATAACCTCCAATTCAACAACGATAGATGCAACTTTATTCTTTCCGCCTAAAAATAAATAAAGCTATATTAGTAAAAAGCACCAACTTCATTAATACTAAAACGACAAACTATTGAAGTTATCACCTTTTTAGATGCAGCTATCCAATCTTTAAGTAAAAACAATGCTTCTACCATTTCGTGTTCTAGGTGACTACTGAAATGGATCAATGAACCGCCGCCAAAGACTAAATGCAGATTCTCAAACAATCTGTTGACACTTGCATGGCCAATACATCACGAGCAACTTTTGAGAGAATAGGATATATGATTTGGTAGAAGTTGATTTGCCGGAGTTCTGAGGGGAATTCTTAGAGCAAGACCAAGCTTCGTGCCAAGACCAAAGAACTCTTTGAAGGCAAGTTATGCTTTGACCATGTTGCTCCTAATTTTGAAATATATTTTGTTTCAAATTATGCATGCTAATTCAACTAAAATGGATTAAAACATTTTGGGTGAATTAGCTACTCAACCTAACTGTTATTATCACCTTGTTCTTGTTATGCCATGATACCTTTGTTAACCTAGAAATGGTAATATTAGTTGGTTGATAAATATTTGTGCCAACACGGGAGGCTAGACCGTGAATAGATGCTTAGACATGCTTATAACGTGAACAATTCTATTTGGATTACAAAAGTAATATTGACTAAAGAATAGTGAATGTATTTTAATAAAAGGTGGAATGATGCTGGAAACTGGAATGTAGAGACCTGTGTGGTTCTGCATGAAAGATGATTACGGGCATGTGTTGCACCATTAAATAACTTGGGGTGGAAATTGATTTAGACTGGGGCAAGTGGACCGAGGCTTCGTGCCAGGTGGGCCTGTGTGGCATTTGGTGGGTTTGAGTGATGTGAGGGTTGTGTGCCAAAATTTGAGAGAAGGAAGTCTTGTCTTGGTCAGTTAAGGACCTTACCTTGCAAGTCTTTGATCTGAGTCTCTCGTACAACCACATGTCTGAATGGGAAGACCTAGTTTAGTAGGATTCTGATGTCATACCTTTGATACCTCAGTGTGGCAGTTACATGGGGGTAACTGTATAGGGGAGCGTGCCTGTGCTACGGCTTGGTACCCTTCCAACGGTGTCTGTCGGTCCTATACTTCGGCTCTGAGTGAGGGAAGTGATAGTGAAGGCAACACGGAGAAGTTCATAGGCTAAGATAGAAGTCTTTGAAAAGTTTTGTTACGGGCAATCGCCTTTGTGATGAGCGACTACATCTTGTGGGTAAAGTGTACAACCTCTGCAGAGTGTCAAAACTGTTCGAATAGCCGAGTCCACAGATCGACAATGCTCGGAATTCTGATCAAGAGGTAGTGTTTGAAAATAAAATGGGGTGGGAGGTCATGTCAAAGTAAAGATGAATGTTGATTAGGGATCAGATGTCAAAAACAATGTGGAAAACAGATTGAGAAATATGATGGTTATATGGTTTTGATGCTTTCAATCTAAATATCTAGTAGTTTAAAAATATTGATGCAAAAGCAAAATAACCAGTTAAGCCACTTCTTTGAATAAGCCATGCATGTAGTAGTAGAACTGCATTCTATGCATGACTTGTTGAGTACGGTGTGTACTCACCCTTGCGGACAAACTTACCAGAAGAAGAGACTACCGCTATGAAGAGGAGTACGTCAAGAGGGAGGACTAGGGAAGCAAGCCTCGGTAGGCGCTGTGATGAAGATGGATCGCCACGATGATAATTACCTTTCATTGTTGAACTATAATACTCGATTATTGTAAGCCCTGTGTGGCGATTATTGTAAGGACCATAAGGTCACACAACTCGCTTATATACATGTTTGCAGACTTATTTAATATTCATTGTGTATGATGTGATATTATACCTGTTTGACTGTGTGCACTAAGCGATCTCGACTAGTCGTAGAAGACAGAGTGTCCGGATTTGCAAATTCGAGGCACGGCAGTTTGGCTCATAATTGACAAACTTAGCTCGTTTATAAACTTAGAATGTTTTTGACATCCATACTGTGGTGTCGCCTCGAGAGGTGTCAGAGGGCCCATGGGTTGAAGTACATAGGCATTCCTTGGCGGGCATAGGTGGTGGGTACATGTAGAACGGGTTTGGAGGCCGGGAGCCTGTAAGGCATGGACAGTGCGTTATGCCACATATAAATCATTCGCTCAAATTTTGAATAACGAATTGAACCGATCCATCTTTACTTGTGGTGCCTCTCCTCTGAAGGTGGTCAGATCTGTGGAGTGAACTTGTAGAAAGGACGAGGAGGCTGGGAGCTCTATGGATCATAGTTTGTGATATAAAGTATACAAAATAGAGTTTTTTAAAAATAAAGAATGCATGAGAGTTTCATATAACCTGAGGTGCATCTACTAGGGTGGTGCCGCGATCCCAAAGTAGGGTTTATGAAGGACGCCGGGGGAGGCTGAGCACCCTGTGATTAGGGGTGAAAACGGTTCGGATACGGTCGGATATTGCTGTTCCCGTATCCTAATCCATATTTTTGCCCCGGATTCGGAATCGGATACGGTAAGACCAAATACGGATACGAATTCTGATATTTCAGAGTTTCGGATACGGTACTGTCGGGGCGGATACATACCGGATACGGTTCGAAAACGGATAATACAAACGGATACATACTTGTTGAAACATTCGACTAGCAATAAATTCATATATATTACATAAGTTTGACAACTCACACAACACATGTTTAACAAGGTATCAAATTCAATAATTCATACATAACTTGAACAACTAAGTCGCTCATCGCCAAATACTACCAAGTCTACGTGCACCAAAGAAGGCAAAGAAACACATAATGCCACATGACTGGGAGCGGTAGCAAGAGAGTAGAGCAGCTGCCTTGATCGCCATGAGCCCATGTCGGCGCCAGTACAGCGTCCGTGACCCAACACGCTGAATTCATGCATCCAAAGAAACCAAATTCAATTAGTGAAGACACACCAAATAAATCAATTAGGAGGATCGACGATAAGCTCGTTGCTTAGACTAGCTTAGCTTGCTTACATATGGCTCCTCGTCGACGATCTCGGCGATCCTCCGAAGGTGATGCAGGCGTAAGAACGTCGGGCATAACTTGAATTCATACATAACTTGAACAACTAAGTCTAAGTGAAAGTTCATACAACTAAGTGAAAGTTCATACACAAATTCAACAATCGACAACCTCGACAAGCCACAAGTTTAATATAATTAACATTTCATACTTCTACATAAATCCATACGACCATAATAAGTTTGACATGCCGTACCATCAGTCATCACCACTAGCAATTTCTTCTTCCTACAATATATGTATACATAATACAAAGAGTTAGACAAATGCAAATAAAAAACAAGAATGCGATTATAAACCACTAGAAATCATTTGATTTGTGTGATGATATCGTATCATTTGTGTGATGCAAATAAAAACAAGAATGCGATTATAAACCACTAGAAATCATTTGATTTGTGTGATGATATCAGGTATCAGGAATAGACTAGAAATCTGTCCACGAGTTGGTAACTTTGATAGTAGCTTTCAAGAGCAATTCTTTCCAGGTTTTCACAGTTTATTTTCTTGATAACAACTTGAAGCATTGATTTTATGGACCAAAATTCACATTTGGAAGCTTCCTTTTTTGTCATCTTAGTTTTTCCAGCCTCTTTTCCAAAGATCTCGTCGCTTCTTTTTCATTGTAAAACAAGAGATATTGAAATGCAAACGGTGCTATTTTCATGTTTTGCATGTCCATTGTAGGTAACCATTTTCTCTCGATCTGGGTACAAGGCGTTACACTAACATATTGTCATATGTGCATCAAAGGTGATATGCATCAAATAATTTTATGTGTATATATGATTTGAACCCAATTTAAGATATAATTATTATATTTATATGCTCTTGGAGATACAGAATGCAATATTTTGAACATAATAGCCAGCCTACATGTTCCCTGCAGGCATGATGCATTTCTAGAATAACATTTACAAGTAGCATAGATATGCTTATTTAAAGATTGGACTTTCAAAGGAAGAAATATTTGGTAAAAGAAAGTTACCACCGTGGTAAACTACATTTGTCAATCAGATATTCGCTATTTAGTCTCTTCAGTTTATATTCGTAATTCTTGAAACTGTAACCAGTGTGCTTACTAATTTCATATATAGTGTATTTGCAATACCTGAGTCATCATATTAGCAACAAGGGTATCAATAACCTCCAATTCACCAACGATAGATGCAACTTTATTCTTTCCGCCTAAAAAATAACTAAAGCTATATTAGTAAAAAAGCACCAACTTCATTAATACTAAAAACAACAAACTATTGAAGTTATCACCTTTTTTAGATGCAGCTATCCAATCTTTCGTACAAAACAATGCTTCTACCATTTCAGGTTCTAGGTGACTACGAAATGGATCAATGACCCGGCCGCCAGCACTAAATGCAGATTCTGAAGCAACTGTTGACACTTGCATGGCCAATACATCACGAGCAACTTTTGAGAGAATAGGATATTCATCCTGCTGACTCTTCCACCATGATAAAATATCAAATTTCTGATTAGATGATCTAGGAAGTTTCATGGGTTGTTCTGCCATGTATTTTTCCAAGTCATTTGATTCAACTTGACCAATCCCATCATGGGTGTCATATAAGAAACTATGAAGCTCACTATTTTCATCATCCATAAAGAGATCTACAACTGGTTCATCGCTACGAGCAGGTGTTGTAGTACTCTTTTCAGCACTAGATGCAGCGGAAACATACACTTCATACACTTGCTTGACAACATTGATGAATTCTTCAATTTCAACTTTATACAACAGCTCACCATAAAACTTCTTCATGTAAAATTCTACCATTTTTTCTTGAACCTAGGATCAAGAAAGCTAGCCGTAGCCAGAGCAATGTTTGACTTCTTCCAATACTTTTCGAACTTAGCACTCATAGATTGTGCCATCTTTCTAATAGTGCTATTAGTGCTAGCACACCACTCATAAATCAAAAGCTTAATATCACAAAAATTGTGGTAAAACAAATTTGCTGTTGGATATAAAGAACCAGAGAATAGCTCAGTAACATCGTAGAATTTCTTCAAGCATTTACAAAGTGTTAATGCTTTATCCCATTCTGAATCAGAAGGAGCAATTTTTTCATACCTACGTCGTTCCAAGCACAAAAGCCACTCAAAAGCACTCCTGTAATATAAGGCATCCCTCAACATGGTATAGGTGGAATTCCACCTCGTAGCAACATCTAGTGAGAGACCCGTCGTTATTTTTAAACCACATTCAGATGCACACTTCTGGAATTCCTCCCACTGTAATGGAGATCCCTTTACTACTGTTACAAATGCTCTAATATTCTGAACCGCGGGTGCAATTTCTCGCAAACCATCTCTAGCAACAAGATTTAGTATAACATTGGTGCATCTCACATGAAAAAATATACCATCACAGACTAGTGGACTATGCTTTTTAAGTTCAGCAATAACATATTTAACACAGACTTCATTTGCAGATGCATTGTCCAAACTTAGAGAAAATATTTTTTTCAATATACCATCTCATGACACAATTAGTAAATGCTTCAGACAAGTTAGCACCGGTATGCCACCCTTCTACATGCATGAATTTGATAATTCTCTTCTGAATTTGCCAACTATCATCAATCCAATGCACAGTGACACACATATATCCTTTGTTCTGGTTTGATGTCCACATGTCCATAGTTGCACTAAAGCGGCACTCAATGGTTTTAAAATATTCATACAATCTTTTCTTTTCTTCTAAAAAGAGGTCCATTAGATCTTTCCTAATTGTGATGCGGCTCTTGAGTAGAAAGCTAGGCCGAAGAGATTTGATGAAATCAACAAAATATTCATGCTCCACAATATTAAAAGGATACTCATGCATGATTATTGCCAAATATAATTTTCTCAAGCTAGCTTCTTGATCATACCTATACGGTTCAATAATGTTGATGGTGTCTTCATCATTCTTTTTCACATTGAGCGATTCTTGCGCACATTTGGACATTATGTTTTTCTTCAAATGGTTCCAGAAGCACGTTGTGCCATTGGCGAAATCACATCTGGAATTGTATTTGCAATGGTTGCAATGTGCCCAGCGTTGAACAACCTTCTTGCCATCCTCCACAACTGTCTTTGTAGTCCTAGTGTAGTGGTCCCAAACAGCTGATGTGCTCTTCTTTTGCCTCTTTGCACTGGGTTGAGCATCCTCTAATGCATTCGCATTTGTACCTTGCCCTTCTGTGCCACTGTTAATGGAGGGTGGATGATCGGTTGGTGCTGCTCCCACCTCAATTGAATGTGTAGGTGCTGCAGATGATGCAACCACTCCGACACTTTGACTAACACTTGCACTTCCGCTTCCAGAAGCCATTACTTGTTCTTCCTAGTTCATACAATTGTTGCATCATAAAGAAAGCACATGCAGATTCAAACAATAAGAAAGCACATGCAGATTCAAACAATAAGAAGAATGCATATCCAAATTCAGAAAGAGACACACGCAAGCAAAACTTTCTACCAAACAAAGTTACCAGAAAATGACAAATCAGATCAAAACATATACTTTTACGTCGTGTCAATTCTCTAGACAATATACAAAGACAAATCATACTCAGCCTCCAATTTTCTATTCACACTTGGGAATAATTCATCAACGTGCAAGAAAAGCAAAAGAGGCTCTGATTACTATTATTCATCAACTATGTTTCAATTAAATTTAGCCTCATCTTTGGCAAATCAAAATAACACTCAATTATCTACTATGGTCTTTGGCTACTCCAAGAAGTTTAAAGCATGGACAGAATACGAAATATACTAGAACAACATAAAAGAAAGCACAATCAATATTGCTATTAACATTTGATTCTTGGCAATTGGTACAAACAAATCGAAGGCAAGAGAAAATCTACGGACCGGAGGAGGAGGCGGCGGGTCCGGGACCGGGAGGAGGAGGAGGTGGTGGGTCTGGGAGGAGGAGGCAGTGGTGGTCCCGAGCAAAGCGGCGGCGACAGGTCCCGGGAGGAGGAGGCGACGGCGGCTCCGGAGCAAGCAGTGGCGGCGGCGAGTCCCGGAGGAGGAGGAAGCGGCGGGTCCCGGGAGGAGGCGGCGACGACGGGGCTCGGGAGCAAGCGGTGGCCGCGGCGGGTCCCGGGAGGAGGAAGCGGCGGCGGAGGCTCAAGCACTAGGGTTAGGGTTAGCTGTTGCCTGTTGCGCTTGGCGGAATGGGGAACGGGAGGGCTTTTGGTAGCTTTCGGGTTGGGGAATGGGGAACCGAGGCAGAGAGGCTTGGCCTGGCGTGGCCCTTGTTTTGTTCGCCTGTTCAGCATTCAGATATCCGGTCGGATACTATCCGGTTACCAAATACCGAAGCTATTCGGTCGGATTTTACAGATCCCGTATCCGCTACCGAATCCGGTAACAACTATCCGGTACCGTATCCGAATCCGGCCGGATACGGAATTTTTTTCGCAGATACGGTTTTAATCGGATTCGGTACCGGATCGGTCAGGATTAACCCGTACCATTTTCACCCCTACCTGTGATGCTTCTCCTTGTGGTGGTGGCTGCATGTGCGGAGAAAACATGTAGAAAGGAGGTGGCTGGGAGCCCTATGACATAATAGTCAAGTTTGTGAGATACGTGATTTTATGAGCTAAGTGAATTAGAGCGTAATGAACTCAAGTATCTTTACCTGGGGCATAACAGGAGGGCGAAACACTGGCACGTTAGGTCCAAGAGATTGCGACAGTTGCTGCATATAGATTGTTTGTTAGATTTTAATCACAAATGTACAATTGAGCGATTTGTTCAAAGTTGAGATTGTGCCTGCAGATACATTTTCATGTATTGTGAGTCTTCTCGGTTTCTGCGAGCTTCCTCTCGTGCTTGACGAGACTCTTCTCGCGCTTAATGAGCCTCCTCTCGTGCTTCACGAGCCTCCTCCTGCGCTTGTGCTTCCCGTGCGGACCTCGACGAGCGAGCACTCCCCTGTGAGGAAACCGAGCCTCGTGGAAGACGATCGCAGTCCACAACTCCGTCCCCCATGGCCCACCTACAAACGATATATACTAAAATGTGACCATGCAACATTTTTTTATTCATACAGCGAAAACAATTAAAATCAGTTTTATTAACGAACCTCCCATGCTTTAGGCCCCCTCCAGCGTGGTACAACGCTTCCACATCGACCGGCGCGGCCCTCCAATCAAACTCCGGCCCATGACGTTGTGTCATTTGTTCTGCATATGACACCTGCAAAACAACATATTGGTGCTCCCGGATGTAAATTTGCACAAAACATATTGTGTCATTTATACTTACCATCCTCTCACTAGCCCCGTCGTCGTATAAAACATCCGGGTTCTGTGGATCCTCGCCTTGGTGCCCCCGGATGTAAACTTCCACAAAAATATAGTGACAAATTCACTAACAATTATAATACCGATACTTACCATGCGTTGCTCTAGGCCAATGTGTCCGTCTACGCTGTACTTGTGCTTCCCCAATCTACTTCTTCTGTTCCCTCGATTTCTATTTGATTTTTCTTGAAAATCCTCCGACGCCCAGTACCGGCACATCCACCTCCAAGCCTCCCTGTCCTTCATTATCCAATCGATCGAGCTCTGGAGATACTCTTGTTCTATCAGGTGTATCCTCCTCGCCTCTGGTCCTCTTCTCATGTTCACCTTCTTCATCCTCTTGTAAAAATTGATGATAGCTTGAATCCGTGCATTGCTAAACGAATCTCCGACAACCTTTTGTGCCGCCCTGTTGAAGACGCTTTTGGCCTTCTTCAAAGCGTTGTAATTGTCTTCGTTCACAAGTCGAAACCTCTCCTGCATATAATCACACATTGTCAAATTGTATTTACATTTAAAGTAATACTCAAATAGAGTAAATACATAATGCAAACTCACCCAAAAGCCAGCCCACACTGCGTCCTGACATGTTTGGTTGTTTTCGCCTCCTTCCACATTCTCCTTCAACGCCCAGTGCTTCCAGTTGTGGGCCGCGAATCAACCTCCTATCGGCCGGGTTGCATCTCGGACGAACTGAGACGGTTTTACGAAACCTAAAATGCAAACCATTAGTTCATAGACATTACAATGTAAATATGGACATTAAATGATAATCCAATACTACGCATATACCTGATGGTACCCAAAGAAGACCCGCCCTCTTCAACTGGCTCTAAGGTCACTGCCAACTCTGCATCTGCCGCTGCCTCGGCCTCGGCGTCTGCATCTGCCGCTGCCTCGGCCTCGGCGTCTGCATCTGTATCTGTCGTCCCACTGCCACCACCCCCAACAACCTCCTCATCATCTGCCTTTCCCATGTCCTCATCCTCACATCCCACCTGTCCCTCGTCCTCAACCCCCACCTGCCCCTCGTCCTCCTATGGCTGCTCCCGCGCCAGCTCATCGAAGCACTTCTAGAGCTACTCCTGCCGCTGTCTAATCTGCGCAGCCCCAGCAAATATGGTGTTGCGGGCCGTCGAATCCTGAGCATCAGAACCCCTGCTCCTTGACCTTCTGGAGGACGACCCGCTGAACTTGCCTTTAAGCTTGTCAACCTGATGCCTGAACATACTCATCTGTTCAAATTTGACAAGAGTTAGTATACAGGTTTACAAAAAATTTTCAATAACTTGCAAAAAATGAATGAGACAACAATAACTTGTAAAAAATGAAGGAGACAACAATAACTTGTACAAATGAACGAGGCAACAATAATCTTACAAAATATACATATCAAAAGTCGTCGGCGTCAGAATCTGTTTCTGCGACTCATATTTCATTGAGACGTGCTTGAAGACGTGCAATCCTTACTGACTTTTGAGGGCATTTCCGTGAAGGGATTAGTTCATCTGTTATTACGTCTGTGGCATCGGTAGGTAATTGATCGAGTCCTGCCCCGTCGGAGACAAGGAAAGAATCCCCCATAGCTTCTTCTTGATATACATCACCCACATCATCTTCTACGTTGCTTTCCACATACGAAACATCCCTAGGAGGATATACTTCAGGGTTAACTTTAAATACAACCCACCAAGCCTTCAAGCTACGGTGAGGATAGCTCAGGTAGTACACCTGCTCAACCTGATGTGCAAGCACAATGTTATTGATGTGGCCTGAAGCATGACGTGCTTCACCTCCACCATCCCAAAGTCATCGACACGTGTGCCGTTGTGTGGATCGAACCAATGGCAATCAAAAAACACAACCTTCAGTTCTTTGGCACCCCCAAAGGTATACTCAATTATGTTTTTTACAACACCGTAGTAGTCTAATATATCACTGTTGGAATCGGATGACATTGTGACTACTCCGCTGTTTGAAGTGGCCCCAAGTGGACGGCTAGCTTCTAATTTCGCTGTTCGAAAACGGAACCCGTTCACATCATAGCGACTATAGCTCCTTGCCATCACATCACCATGTGAGAGCTGTCGGAGATCCTCAGGGATGGAGACATCACGCATACACTATATAGCAATATGCATCACTATTAGTCTAATATTAAGTTACTACAACAATTCATTTTAAAAAATAAATAAATAGTCAAATTACATGCTGACGGAACCATTGCATGAAGCTTGGGCTGCCTTTCAACCCATCACAACGTAGGTTATCCAATTGCTTAGTTGTGGGTTGTCGAGTTGACTTCCAATTTTCTTTGTCAAACACTTTGCGTCATTTATTCCCGGGTTAAAAAGGGCACTACACGGAAATGTTGAAAACATAATTCCGAATGTCACTTACTCAAAATATTTTTCAACTTCTACCATATTAGTGAACATGTAAAGCATGGCCAGGTTCCACTCCTCATACTCAACATGGTGTGCAGTGTACGACCCAACAGGTTGACCCTTGCATTGAAAAAGCTTAAGTTTGCACAACGGTTCTTCTTTCGCAGCAAGGTACAGATTCGTAGGGGCATTCACGTTGTGCTTGAGTATGAAATACTTTGTTGAGAAGTTTGTGATCTCTTTACTTGCATAAGCCTCTGCGATACACCCATCTACCCTTGCCTTGTTGTGCACTGTAGCTCTAAGCTTTTTCAACTCCCTTTCTTGACTATACATCCATCTGAACTGCGCAGGACCTCCAACCATCGCTTCCCAAGGCAGATGCACCAACAGATGTTGCATCACATTCATAAAATCAGGTGGGAAAATTTTTTCCAACTTGCATACAAGCAATGGAATTCCTTCTCTAACGCATCAACGTCTTCAAGATTTCCTTAGCGCATATCGCTTATAGAAATGGCGAGCTCGCTAACAACCTCCACAACTCATTATCAAAATAGCCACGAAACATTACGGAACAAGTTTTTCCATGATAATATGGTAATCATGACTCTTTAGCCCGTTTAGCTTACGGTCTTGACATTCTGACCGTTTTATGTTAGATGCATAGCGATCAGAAACTTTAGAGTTTTCAACCACCTTAAAATCTGTTTACGGTCTTCTGGCTTCACACAGTATGGAGCTCTTGGCCGGCTCTCATTTCCATTTAAACCAACTTTAACCTCGAGCCACGGCCTAGCACAATGATCACCCATGTCTTTCCTAGCACTCACGTTATCCTTTGTTTTGTCGGTTACATCAAACACCATGCTTATGATGCTTTCTGCCACATTGTGCTCTTGGTGCATCAAATCTATATATGTTATGCGGCAGAATCAAAGCTTTCGCGTAAGGTAGCTCCCAAAGAAAAAAAAATATGAGTCCAGTTGTGCTCCTTTCCACAGCCAGTGAAATCCACTTCCGTAGATCATACAAGCCGACTATGACATTCAACTATCTCCTCTCCTGTGAGTCGCTTCGGTGGCCCTTTTTTTAACTTTCTTTCCTTTTCGAAATGCTTTGGCATCCTTCCTGAAAGGGTGCCTCGCCGGAAGCCACCGTCGATGGCAATCGAAGAATGTGATCTTTTTACCGTGCGTGAGCATGAATGCATCAGAGTCAGCCATACAAATTGGACAACACAGGCGACCATGAACACACCAGCCGGCCCAAATGGCATATGCCAACAAATCATGGACCGACCACAGGTATGCGGCTCGTAAGGTAAATTCTCTACTAGCAACGCTGTCGTATGCCTTTTCCCCTCGCCACAACTTTTTCAGCTCATCAATTAAGGGCCGCATGAACACATTGAGATCCTTCCATGGATGCTTAGGACCTGGAATGACAAGAGCAAGGAATATGAACCCCTCTTTCAAGCAAATCTCAGGTGGAAGATTGTATGGCATGATGAAGACCGGCCAACAAGAGTAGGGGCTAGCGCTTGTGCTGAAAGGAGTGAAACCGTCTGTGGACAAACCAAGACGAACACTCCTAGGGTCGCTTGCAAATGCAGGATTGAATTGGTCCAATGCCTGCCATGCCTCGCCATCAGACGGATGCACCATCATATCCGGGTCTTGGTCCTCACGTTTACCTTCTTTGTGCCACCGCATATGTTTCGCTGTTTCTTTTGACATGTACAGCCGTTTAAGCCTATCCGTGATCGGCATGTACCGAAGCTGTTTAGTCGCGACCTTTGTAGTCATTGATACCCCTTCCTCATCTACCACCTCAACGAATCTACACTTACCGCAATGCATACAATGAGTATCCTTGTCATGATCCTTCCAGAACAGCATGCAATTATTCTCGCACACATCAATCTTCTGGTAATTCATCCCGAGGCCGACCATCAACTTTTTCGATTGGTACAAATCCTTTGGCATCTTGTGGTTAGGCGGAAGGATATCATTCATAGGTTCAAGCAAAGCATTGAAGCATTTGTTCGAAAAGTTGAACTTCGTTAGTCGATGTATGTACCTCAGTAGCTGTGGACGGTGGAAAGAGAGTTTGATCCTTGCGTGTGTCCTGTGAGAGAACATGATACGAACGAAACTGTTAGGTACCTACGAGAAAGTTATGTTCGATAGCAGGTAATAACTTCAACCAAAGGTAATGTACCTCATGTGGCACCTACGTGGATGACGTGCCAGCATTGAAACTGTGGAAGGCGTGCGGGTTATAGGCCTGGCCGAAGCCAAAATCTTGCGGTAAACATGCCCGCGCGGATTGAGGCAAGTCTCGATCGGGCCTAGATGATAAAGGCATGAGAGATTGATCACCGTGTTTGCACTGTAGAAGGATATGGCATTACCAAATAGATAACAATGGGTCAATAGTTTAAAGTATGACAACTAGATGTATGTATCTACCTGCGAATCCTGAAGGCCATGCTAAGAGGAAGACGATCGTGCAAAGCTCGATCGTCTTCCACCCATGCTCGGGCGTGACAACCTGGGAGATGGAGGACGAGCATCTCGCCTAGCACCCCATGCAGCAACCTCACTGTGACGGCCACATGTAAATGTCTTCACAATGCCCTTAGCATCATCCAAGACAGAGTGCAAAACCCCTAGTAGGCCAGACACAGTGTTGTGTCTCCCATGTTGTAGTGCAGTAGTAGTCTCCTGGACGATACGATTGGCATGATCGAACTACATGAAAACATGATTAGTAAAAGAAATGTGAATTGAAATATAATATATTCGTACCGCATCATTCTGGTTTGCTGCGTGGTTACTGGGTGGCCGAGGGCTAACCGCTCAATGTCCGTGACCGCCTCGAGCCTTGAGAGAGGTGCCCTAGTAAGTCGTGCACATGTGCAAAGCACGTACCACTCCAAGTATGCGACGTACGACTCAAGGTCATACAGTCAACCCTTCACTATGACCTGCTCTATGGCGGACTGCTCCCATGCAGTCATCCATGGTAACTGTGTGTCATGCCACTTGTCACTCCTTTGGCCCTTTTGAGATTTCCTGTGAGAATGAAAGTTGTAAGTTACAAATTATAATTACAAATTAAAGTTCATATTTATGAATGAAACATACATATGCACTTTTTGTGACAAAGGTGGGCCAACTGGAGGTGGGATTTCCTGATGAAGTCCAAATTGGTGCATGACCCTAGCTGGGCAGTATGCCTCCACCATATGATAGAACACGAGGTGGCACATCGTCAACCAGTAAGCACCATCCTGAACGCATTGATGTGATAATCCACGCGGTGCCATAGTGACCAACAAATCAGATGTCCAGGGTTGCCATATTATGTGATCCTCATGTAGGGTCTCAAAGTGGTTGTGAAACTCAGGGTAGACTCTCCTAGGCCTATCCCTAGCCCATCCCATGTAGGAAGCTGTCCACCGAGTACCCATGGTGGGACCATCATTCGGGTGTTCACCGTAGAACTCAGCCTCTAACGGATACTGGTGAACTGGCCTTCGAAAGTACGGGTGCCCCACAGGAAAGTGCTCCCAAGACCAGATTTGCAGCAACGAGTAGCACACTGCAAGAATAGGCTCCTCCCCCATTGTATTCATGGAAGCCACGCACAGTCCCCTGTATGTGGAGTAGAGCACCGCTGATCCAACTGAACAGAGGGACATCGTCGAGGTGGGCATCAGCCAAAACCTCCGTGATGTGGATGTAGCTAGGGTACACAAGATCTTCCTATGCTGTAGGGAACAACATCCAGCCAAACAGGAAAAGTAGGTATGCGACAAGGTGAGTCCTCACCATGTACTCAGGTGCATCATCAGGGGATCAAATCTAGCGACGAAGCCACGACGGCGGAACCCCCGGAATCTGCTCATGGACTTCATGACCAAACCTATCCTGTAACCTTATTTTTCAGTCAAGCCTCCTCGGTGGTGGAACTATTGGCTGGCCCCTGATAGGCAAGCTGATAATGTACAAAACGTCCTGAAGTGTGATGGTCATCTCCCCCTAGCGGAAGTGGAAAGTCAGGGTCTCCGGCCTCCAACAATCGACTAGCGAGGAGAAGAGAGCCTCGTCAAAAGTGAAGGATTGCCCGATGTCCATCATCCGGGCCAACGGCAATAGCCCAGACTCCCGTAGAGTGGGCACGCACCGCTCATCCAAGGGTCAGTGCTCCTTCGGGGCCCTGAGAATAAAGACGGTGGTACAACACCTGTAAGCCAAAGCCTACTACGATGTTTGGCGTCGTAGTATGGGTCAAGCAAAGTCTGTGGGTGTCGAGCCATTTCCTGCGAGAAGAAAAAAGAAACAAATATTAATATAGGTAAGATAAAAAATAACATGACATAAGATAAGAATAAATATAATGTGACGACATGACATTACATAATATGGCATATATAGCACAGTACATGGTATTACATAACAAAATAATGAAATTACATGAAGGTACTAACCGCACACAAAAAAATAAAATTATAGGTAACATAAAAAATAACATTAAATGATATAACAATGCATAACATGTCACGACATGACATTAGGTAACATGACATAGGTAGCACGGTACATGATATTACATTATCAAAAAAAAAGATTACATGTAGGTACTACTCACATAGAAAATTATATGAAGGAACATTGTCATGGTCGCTATGAATGGGTCGACAAGTTGGCCCTATTAGAGTAGTTCTTCATTGTATGTCCCACTGTCCTGCATACACGGCACTTCTGTGCAGCTCATCCATCTCCCCACCGACTTGCATCCATATCATTACGGATTCGCTGTGATCGCCACTGTCCACGGCCGCGCCGCTTCAAAGCATCATTCTGAGACCAAGTCACTTGCCCCGGCCACAGCTCCCTGTAATGCATGTCCAAGCCGTAGGAGTTGAACTCTGAACTCCATATACCGAACAAATGGTTAGCGCTAAAGTACTCAAAGATGTACGTCGCGGAGGACTGACAGAGAACCACGCATGCCGCATATACATGCGAGCATGGCTTGTGCAACAGTTGTGGCTTATTGCATGTGCATGTCGCCACATCACGTATTGTGCACACTTACTAACAGTAGCCTCTACAATGGCCATCCACGAACTTCTCCTGCAGAAGCACTTCAAACTTCCGCCTGACTCCATCCATAGTGTGGGCGTCGTGGGAGCGAGCCTTCTCTATTTTCTTCTCCATGTATGCGTGCATACATTCGGAGAACTGCTTTCCCCACTACAAGAAACAAGAACAGTGTCCTCGGCCGAAACATTTTTATCGTCGGTAAAAAGGCCGACGACAAAAAGTTACTCTCTGTCGACGGCTATAATGGAACCCGGCGACATATATAGACCAAGTAGAAATTTGTGTCCTCGGCCGCATTTAACCCGACGACATAGAGCTCGGTTGTGTCCTCGGTCTAACTTAACCCGACGACACAGGCACTCCGCCCAAACAGGGAGTGCCGGCGCGTGATGAAATTTGAATTTCAGATCCCGCCAACACAAGCTGTATCGGCGGCTAACATAAACCCGACGATACAGGCACTCCGCCATGTGGGACCAACCTGCAGAATGCTCATGCACGAAGACTTTTTGTCGTCGGGAGAGAAACAGCCGACGATAAAAATGGTCTGTGTCCACGGCATAAGTTTGGCCGACGACACAGATACAATTTTGTCGACGGCTTTATTTTAGCGGACGACAATAGTAATTCCAGACTAATTCAGAAAATCTATTTGAAAATGTTTTTGTTGTTTTTAAAATTAAGAAAACTTAAATAGAGCTTTTAGAATAGTTGTTAGGCAACACACATCTATATGACATGTAATTTTTTATTATTTAATTAATTGGTATGTGGCGGTATTTGTTTGTTTGTCTCCGTACGTTACGTCGAGTTTGAGTATGTAAAACCTTGTGACGATCCAACACTGGGCGATTGAAGAGCGAGGAATGACTTGGAATATACTGTGTATGTTGTAAAACCTTAAAGTGACTCTAGAAATGTCTCGTTCGTGACCCGTCGTAGGTAGAAAAGTATCGAAGAATGTACGCTGGTGGTGACTTTGTTACTCCCCTTGAGTTTTCAGTAGAACTTGTTGTGACAATGAAAAGCCGGGCGAAAGAAGAGCGAGCAATCAGGTGGAATAGGTTGTGCATGTTCCAAAAACCTTAAACTGGTCTGAAAAATGTCCGAAAACCGTGCATGCTGTGTGCGTAGGGTTAATATGTGTATCTGCCGGGCATGGTCCGACTCAGTGTCGGCGGAACTGTTCTACGCCGACGACACAAGTACGCGTGCCCTGTCTGCCCGTGCCCTGTCTGTGTCGGCGGCATAGGAATGCCCGACGACACTGGTGCCCTGTGGTCGGCGGCATAGTAATGCCCGACGACACTGGTGCCCTGTGGTCCGTCGTGGCAGCTTCTCTGTTGTGGGCCCACCGTGCCTGTCTCGTGTCGCGGCATAATGTACCGGACGACATCTGGTGCCTGTCTCGTGTCGGCGGCATAGTAATGCCCGACGACCTCGGGTCCCTCGTGGTCCGTGCGTGCGTGCTGTGGGCCCGCCCGTGCCGCTCGTGTCGGCGCATAATTATGCCCGGCGACAACGGTGCCGATATGACCCGAGAGCCGATGGAATCTCTCGCTTTCTCCTCGTCTGCTGCTCGCTCGCCCTGATGCCGTTTCCTCGGCCGGCCATGATAGCCAGCCCGCCTACCGTCTTGCGCCTCCACCCCGTCCGGGCGTGCGCCTCCTCCCTGTCACTGCCCGCCTCCCGCCGCCCGGCTGCCCGCCTCCACGCCGCCCGACGCCGCCGCCTCCCGTCGCGGCCTCCCGTCCGACCTCCCGCTGCGCCCGCCCGCCGTGCCGCCGCCGCCGCCGCCTCCCGTCCGGCCTCCCGTCCGTGCCCCCACACCGCCCGTGCCGCCGCCGCCCGCTGCCTCCCGTCCGGCCTCCCGTCCGTTGCCCTTTTACCTACGCCCGGCCGCCGCCGCCGCCGCCGCCCGCCGTCGCCCCACCTTGTCCGGCACCACCTCCCAGCGCCTCCCGTCCGTGCCACACTGTGACCCGCCCGCCGACCGCCGCTTTGCCGCCGCCTACTGGGCGCCGCCCGAGCCGTCGCCTCCTGCCTTGTCGCCACCACCTCCTAGCCCGACCGGTCTTCTCCACAGCGTCGTCGCTGCCCGCCTCTACCGGCCCGGCCTCCTTTCTTGTTTGAATTACTGTGTTGAATTTTCTTCATGCTTTGCATAGTGGTACCGCAAATTTTGACATTGTTGCTAATGATCCGCATGTGGCGGCATGAGTTTGCTCGGCGGTTCAACCATTATTCTGGAATCTTGACATTTAGTTATGGTTCTATTTGATTCGTTGCTATTTGATGCCTAGGCAATTGATATGATGCTCTTTTGGGCTGTTAGTCTAAATTATATTTTAGTTAATGTTAAGTGATAAAAATGCATATTAGAAATTCTATTCTGTTGATGTTTTGATTTAACCATGTTGAAGTAAGAATTCATTGTAGAAATTTGTTATAGGTGGTTGTTATTATATTAAATCTTGTCTTTTGTCTGTGAGTGGATGTCCTAGTTTTAGGGGAGAGTCTTTGAAATTTCTAGAAATGTTACTAATTGACACTTTCATAATTAGGCTTTTGGCTGGTTCAACATTTAGCATCTGTAACGTCAACCGAACCAGAGTTAAACCCGTTCGGGGGCGCTGCATATTTTCGTAAGGAGCTCAGACGGTGATTCGTTGGGTTCCATTACGAAAAGTGTTGCGCTCTCGAGTGTCCATGTTTTGGACAGCCCACGGATGTCTGCGCTTGAGTACGATGGTCGTGACACGAGGGTGTACGGGTTGGGATTCGCGGTATTTCCTTGTCGTTCTCCTAGTGCATAACATAAGTGGTATGCGCCGTGCCGTCGTTGCACTCGGAGAACAACGGGGTTATGCTGCCGGAATTCCGACTCGAGCACCCTCGTGCCACGACCACCGTACTTAAGCCCACATCAGTGGGTGGGTAAGCCCTCCTATTTAGCAAGGCTTAAACCTGTCTAAATCTGAAATTTGGATGCATGCATTGGCGTTATGTAATGGCGATCTTTGGATGGAAGATCGGCGGTGGATGTACGATGGTTGGATGAAGTCCAGGAGACACTGCAGACGAGTGGATCGAGAAGGCTAGAGCATTCGTGGATGATGCTTTCGAAGATTCCCGACCCTAATGCGTGATCGTGTGGTGTCCTTATGCTGCGTGCTCGAACACCGAGAAGAGGACCCAGAAGGATATTAGCCATCACCTATGTAGGCATGGCTTCAAACCAAATTACTTTGTATGGGTAGCTCATGGCGAGAGGAAGCGTCCGGCGCCGGTGTGTGGCCCTGTGGATTTTGAGGAGGGCTACGACGAAGTCGAAGTTGATAGATTAGATGAACTCACGGATGATGTGGCTCGTGCTTACGATCTCTCCCCCGAGGAAGAGTCCGAGCCACTTGCCGAACAATTCGAGAAGCTCCTTGATTCTGCCAAGTTGCCGCTGCATGAGCATACCGATGTGACTGTACTCTCGGTAGTGTCGCGTCTAATGGCGGTGAAGACCAAGTACAACCTGTCAGCCAATTGCTTCAACGACCTTTGCAAACTGCTGGATAGCCTCCTTCCGAGTGGACACAAGATGACTCGAATCTTCTGAGTCGAAGAAGCTTCTTCGCGTGTTAGGCATGCTTGCGGTCTTGAGAGAGGATAGACTATTGCCCAAAGTTACGCATGCTTTATTGGAAGACCGATTAAGGTGACTCACTTGTAAGCATTGTAATGAGAGTCGGTACGAGGAAGTTAAATGTACAGAACATGGAATGAGACAGACGGCGGTGGCCCGGAAAACATTCCGTTTCTTTCCGATCACTCAACGTCTGCAGCGTTTGTACATGTCCAAGGCCACGGCGAGACACATGAGGTGGCACAAAGAGGGCAAGCGTAGAAAAGAGGGCGTGATGATTCATCCGTCTGATGCAGAAGCTTGGAGGCACTTTGACCAACAACACCCTGAATTTGCGGCGGAGACTAGGAATGTGCGTATAGGCCTCTCGACCGACGGGTTCACGCCATTCAATATGATGGCGCACCCGTACTCGTGCTGGCCGGTGTTCGCAATCCCGTACAACCTGCCGCCTCAACTCTGCTTGAAAGAAGAGTACATGTTTCTTTCCGTTATAATACCTGGGCCTAAGTCTCCTGGAAAAAACTTAGATCTATTCATGCAACCTCTGGTAGAAGAGCTGACTGACCTGTGGACTAAAGGAGTCTTGACGCATGATAGCTACAAGGGGAAGAACTTTAGGATGCGTGTCGCATACCTATGGTCAATACACGATTTTCCCGCGTATGGCATGTTCTCGGGGTGGAGCACGCATGGAAAGTTGTCATGCCCTATATGCCTGCGTAACACTGATGCTTTCACCTTTGAAAAATGGGGTAAGTCTGTTGGTTCATTGTCACCGTTGTTTCTGGAGCCAAGCACCCATTTAGGAATCAAAAAGGCATTTCGCAAAGGCAAGGCTGTGAAGAAGGGCCACCGAGCGTTTGAAGTGCGAGGATATCATCGGTGGCATGACGATCTAGCGGATATCGGGTATGTGAAAGACTATGGTGAGGAGCACCATTGGACTCATAAGTGCAGCATCTACAACCTTCCTTATGCAAAAGACCTGAAGCTACCTCACAACATCGACGTGATGCACCAAGAGAAAAATATGTGCGAGTCAGTCGTGAACACAAACTGGGACATCCCACAGAAGACTAAAGATAACAAGAAAGCACGTCTGGACTGCGCTCTGATATGTGATCGGCCAGACATGAACCTCGATGAGAATGGGAGGAAACCTAGGGCAAAATTCTGCCTTACACGTGGGCAAATAAAGCAGATTCTTGATTGGATTAAGGAAAAGGTTAAATTCCCAGATGGTTATGCGGCGAACCTTCGACATGCCGTTAGTATAGAGCAATGCAAGTTAAATGGGATGAATGCCCACGACTACAAAGTCTTCATAGAGCGTCTGTTTCCAGCTGTGTGGCGTGGATATGTTGACGATGATATATGGATCACTTTGGCAGAGCTTAGCTTCTTCTATCGAGAGCTCTGCAAAAGAGATATCCGCATCGAGGATGGAGGAATTGGAGAAGGACATTGTCGTGCTTGTGACAAAGCTCGAGAAGATTTATGTCCACGGTTTTTCAATTGCATGCAACATCTCTTGGTTCATCGCCATATGAAGCAAAAGTTGGGGGGCGCGGTTTAGGTGGATGTATCTTTGTGGGCGCATGATGAAAAGTCTTAGAGCGAAGGTGAAGAACAAAGCACGAGTCGGCGATATTGCGAAGCTTGGCCGATTCAGAGATCGCCTACTTCACGGACAAATACTGCGACAAAAACAAGATCCATGTGCCACAACCAAGGTATAAGAAGGCACGTCCGAAGTACTTCCAACTTGGAGGTGTTCCATGACCAAGCCGGATGCAATGTCGGCAAAAGCACCACACGTGACTTGGGCGCGCCGGAAAAGGATTTGATTCAGTTGTACGTGTACGACAACATGGATGAAATGAAGGTGTACATCGAGTAAGTCAATAAATGTCTGAAATAAGTCATAAATACGTACTTATGAAATAAAAGTCTGAAATAAATATTAAATCTTGTAGTCAATTTATTCAAGAAGAGTGGGAAGGATCAGGTGAACCTTCGGGCGAACAAATTGACAATCTGAAACGGCGAGGTCGTGGTCAAGGCCGTCCAAACTTTCTAACCTGGTTTCATTACCACGTAACCTTCTTCCTCTTATACAAGTTCACTTAATTTACAAATGTGTGGCATTTATTCCTTAATGAATTTTGCCTCGAATGCTTGTGCAGTGTCAAAGACACCGCAGCGTGCACAACGATCTCCGACAAATGTCACGTGGATGCAGCCGTAGAATTAAGGTCCATGGATGCTATGATTGCCATGGATATCGATTTCGATCAAAGCGGTGAGTCAGCTCGCCCCAATGCAACTACGGTGAACAGCGGCGTCGTGAGTTATGTCACCGATGACTCTGGTGGTCCAGACATAGAGTACTATGGGATCATTGAGGATATTGTAGAAATTTCGTATGAAGGCAACAAAGATCTCTCGCTCGTGCTCTTTCGTTGCAGATGGTTCCATCCAACTAGTGGGTGCGGCGACTCCAAAACTAGGACTAGTGGAGATCAATCATAAGAAGTCGTATCAAAAGCTGGCGTGTTCATTCTCGCCGAACAGTCGAATTTGGTGTTCTATCGCCCTCGCCCACCCGAATTACAAAAGTTGGTGGATTGTACATAAATGTCTTCCACGGTAGATTGCCCGATCTCACGGAAGGCGACTACGATTCTCACCTAGGCGTGGAGGTATTCCAAGAACAAGAGTTATCGGAGAGCGCATGTCGATATTGGTGATGGGCTAGATAATATTTTGGGATCGGTATACCCATCTCATGTAGAAGGAGAAGAAGAGGAGGAAAGGGTAGAGGAAGAGGAAGAGGAAGAGGAAGAGGAAGAGGCAGAGGAAGAGGAAGCCGAAGATTTTTAAGCTATTTAATTTTATAGGTTTAATTTTATATACTTTATGTCATTTAATTTTATATACATTTATATTTTATTCATTTCAATTAATATGAATGTACTTTATGTCATTTAATTTAATTTGTGCAGGATGGCTCCGGTTACGAAGAAGTTGGCTTCAAAATTGAAGAAGGTCTTCGGGAAGGGGGGCATGAGGAGTCTGAGCAGGCGGCTCACCCAGTCGGCGCTTCCCGGGAGGAGGAGGAGGAGGTGGCTACCACCGACTCCCGAGGAGGAGGAGGAGGCGGTGGAGGTGGGCGAGGATGAGCTTTGGGGTTCTTGGCGTCGAGCACTTGAGGAGGTGGTGAGGGCGAGGATGAGGACGGGACGAGGCTGGAGTCCATGGGAGTCTGTTGGTACCGAGTCGGGGTGCCTCCGCCTCGAGCTCTCAGGATCCAAGAAGAGTCGAGGCGGAATAAATTGCCAAAGCCCCCCAGATCCAAAATGACAGGATCTTGATAGTTGTTTCTAGCGGGCGAAGGTATGTGCTACAAATTTTCGATGTCTTTTATTGCTAACCACAAACTTGATAACTACTTGTTATGAATTCTTCATGCAATGGCTTGGTTTGCCTCAACAAAGGTAGCGGAGCCGGGCCACTTGCTAGGGGTGATCTTGAAGCGGCTCTACCGGGCGAGTGGGCGAGGTGGTGCTCGACGCCCGTGACTAGATGGGCGACTACTCGCTCGTGGAGGACGACGAGGAGGCAGCATCGCGGATCATTGCATAGCCGAGTTACGGGTAAGTTGTCATTTCTATTAATATTTTCGTGTTTATAGCTTCACGTGTTTGTTTCGTTTCAGCGAGGTATCGGCTTGGCCTCGACGCATCCCGGGGCGACTATCATGCTTGTCGCCTGCTCGACACAATGGCGGCAAAGACGGTCGAGGGCGCCATCGAGTTATGCCACGGACGCGTGATGAAGCACTACAAGAGCACGGGATGAAGATCTCGAGGGCACATGCCTTGCGGCGATACCTTGAGGCGAAGGAGTACCGCCTTGGCGTTGATTTGGATGGACAAGTGTCCACACGCTGGAAGGATCTCTGCAAGATGTGGGCATCGAAGGAGTGGATCGAGAGGTCCAAGAGGAGCAGGGAATCGAGAAGCCAACCCGAGATCTGTGTGACCTACCTAGGTGGACGAGGCATGGGTCACGTCGCGCGATATCGTAAGTATACTAAGTACAACTCTAGCATTCTTGTCAATTCAGTTTTTCATTTCACATTTGAAATTGAGCTGCAGGAGTCGGAGATGGGACTTGACCCGACGAGTTCACCGTGTGGAGCCTTGAGCACACACGCCCGTGTCCGACTCGACGGTACACAACCACCGATGCACCCGGTTTGCGAGAGAAGATTGTAAGTGACTTTCTCTTTTCATTGCTCTCTACTATTATTGCAATCGTGGCGAGCTAATCCACTTCATATCTTATTTGTTTCGCAGATACATACAAGTGCAGCCATGAAGGAGAAGCACGGTGCGATCAGTGACCCCTTGACCATGCCGGTCGACCCTCGGTCATCTACAACCGATTCGGTGGGAGGAGTCACGGCAGCTCGGCTTCATGGACTCGGTGGTGGCGCCCGAATCGTCTGAGGCCAAGTCGGGACATCGTCGACAATGAGCCGCCTCTTCCGCCAAATGCACGCTAAAGCCCAGCGAAGATGATCGCGAGTTGCAGCAGCAGATGGCGGATGAGCGATGGAAGCGGCGGATGAGCAAAGCAGAGGCGGCGGAGCGAGAGGAGGATAGGAGGCGATCGAGGCCCTCGAGTCGAACCTCTGGATGTACAACTATTTCGGTAATTAAGATTGTATCGTAGCTACGTTGTACTTACGTTTGAGATGCTAACATATCATATCCACGATCGTTGCGGCGGGACCCTCCGGCCACCGCAGATGCCACCTCGCCGCCGTTCTTCACGCAGACACCGACGCCGACGGGGTAATGCATTTTGTTCCGCCGCTAACTATTCATACAAGTACACAAATGCACAAGAGTTTTGAAAATTTTGGTTTCCTCTATTCTTGTAGGTGTCCACCTCAGCTGTGCCTGCTCCTGCGACGAATGCTCCACAGGGAGGTGATTCCAGTGGCACTAGATCTATTTGCAGATCAATTAAATCGACGATGTGTTTGCTGATCCGTTTCTTTGGTTCACTGACTTAGTTAGTTATTGCTTTCTTTGGTTCATAGACACATTGATTGTGAATGTGATGTACACTTTTGGTTTGTGAGCTGAATTTGTGAATTATTAATGCATTTTGCTATATGTGCTATATGTGCTTGGTTGGCTATCCTAATTTGCTTTATGTTGTTATCATATCAACTATTGTCTTTTGTCTGTTTGAGTGGATGTCCTAGTTTTAGGGAAGTCTTTGCGAAATTTTTACTCTTTAAGTGCATTACAATCTTTTAATAAATGGAAATTGCTTTAGGTTGAGTGAAATATGGTGTTGATCATAGTCTTCTTGAACTTTGAGCAAAACACATTGGAAACAAACTAGTAAAGAAGTTGCATCCAAAATAAGAACAATTGCTCGATGGAGGAAAGTTTGGTTGTAAGTACTTACATACTTTTGTTTTCTTTCAATATGTATGCCTAGTTATTATTATGCTTTATTTTGTCAATAAAAGGAGTTATTATTATACTTTATTGATAGATTGAGAGAGTTTTAAGTTGTTTTATTTTGTTTCTGCGGTACAAAATGTCGAGAATCGAGGAGAAACTAAAATACCCCCATATCCACTAAATCTTGTGGAGCTTTAGAAACTTGCTTCTAGGTACATCGAATGAGTTTAGAGCACACTATGAAGGTATTAAAACATATATTTTAGAGTTTTATTTTTCAACAGTTTTGCTAGCTAATTATGGCATAGCTCGGTGTCCCGATGTTTTGTTTCTTTGGTTTCTTGTGATGTCCATACCGGATGGTGAAGAAGCTGTATCAAGTGGATTCATTAATTATCCCAGGACAGAAACCGATAATTTCTCTCCAAACAATGACCTACATGTCAGTTTTGAAATTTACTAGTGTGGCTTGTCCATGTTCTTATTTCTTGTCTCGATGATTCATAGTCTTCAGAACTTTGAGCAAAACACATTGCAAACAGCTAGTGAAATTATATTGTCATTGTTCTGGGCAATATATTTGTAAATGTGTCAATGGAAACTTTGATCATTTGTGAATTGTATTGATGAATGTGAATGTGCGTGAAATTATATGTTGTGATTGCTCTGGGCAATTAGGGATATAAAACTGCTGGGAATGGGGTTTTTTTGCAGGTTAAAATTGGATTTTTTTTAAATTCGCAGTATTTTTTTTTATTTTTACAACTTTGTGTCCTCGGCTCTAACCATGCCGACGACACAAGATAGCCCTGTTACGGCACCGAAGAAGTGCGTGTAAATCGGCTATAGCCCGTGCCGAGGACACAGATGTCCACTGTGTCCTCGGCTTTAACCATGCCGGCGACACGATAGCCCCGTGTTCGCACCGAAGAAGTGCGTGGTCGTCGGCTATAGCCCGGGCCGAGGACACAGATGTCCACTCTGTGTCCTCGGCTTTAACTATGCCGGCGACACGATAGCCGAGTTACGGCACCGAAGAAGTGCGTGGTCGTCGGCTATAGCCGGCCGAGGACACGATGTCCACTCTGTGTCGGCGATATTAAGGGCGAAGACACAAGTGTCCCCTCTGTATCGGCAGCTTTATGTTCGCCGACGACAAATGTCTGGGTGTCGGACCGGCCCCGGATGGCATCTGTGTCGTCGGGATTTATTTTGGCCGTGGACATAGGTTGGTTGTGTCGTTGACTCTGTGTCGTGGGACTTGTGTCGTCGGGAGGCCGACGACATAGCCCTGTGTCGGCGGTTTTGGCATCTGTGTCGTCGGTAAAAGCCGAGGACACTGAGCAAGATCCCTGTAGTGCCCTCATCTAGATGCCTTCTTGCATTCATCCCCCTATTCACAAAGGTCCTGTTTCAGGTCTTCTCCATGATGGCACTGATTGGGAGGGATCGAACACCCTTCAAAATACCGTTGTGAACCTTTGAAATGTTAGTTGTCATTATGTCGTACCTTGCACCGTCGGTGTCATGCAATAGGGACCACTTCTCTAGCTCTGGAGCGTGCAACTGCACCCACTGAGAGAAGTTGTTCACCTAGCCCTCTATAGACTGCATCGTATGTTTCACGGTCTCCTCATCGAGCACTCTCCATATGGCCTCGAACTTCCGCCTCTGGTTTTGCATGCAGAACCTCTTGAATGTCTTCATGACTTCCTTGCTGCGGAACCTCCTATGTAGGTTCACGGCAAGATGTCCCATGCACCAGCAATTGACGATATCATTCCACTGGTACGATGGCTGTGTCCCTCCTTGCATGGTGCTGATGGCGGACATTAACCCAGAATGCCTATCCGTGATGAGCCATATGTTCGGGCGGTCTTGGACAATAGCTTGCTTCACATTTGCTAGGAACCACAACCAGCTCTCCGTGTTCTCGCTTTCCATGATTGCATAGGCCACCGGGAGTAGCTGGTCATTGGCGTCTGTCGCGACTGCCATCAGTATGGTTCCCCTGTACTAGCTGGATAGGAAAGTGCCATCCATGGTCAGCACAGGCTAGCAGTACTTGAAGCCCTAAATGGCTGGATCGAATGCCCAAAATACACGGTCGAGGATGAAATAGTTGGGACCCTTCGTGGGTTGCGGCCTATCCATCTTGTTGATGTAGGTCCTAGGATTGGCTTCAGCAATCTGGTAAAGCATGCGAGGAACAAGATTGTACCCCTCTTCGTACATCCCGTACATCATCTCTATCACTTTCTTCTTCGCTCGCCACACCTTGCCGTAGCTAACAGGATATCTCACCATGTTAACCACATCAGCCATCAGTATCTTTGGTGAAACGGTCATGTCCGCCGTGACCAAGTGAGAAATCAGGCTGGCCACATATGAGGACGTGACATTTCTGTGCTTCTGTAGTGGCTCAGCAAGCACACAAGTGTGGTCCGTTAGGACAGTTATCCTTAAGCCCGAACTCGCGCCCTCGAACTTCTGGGCACGGATCTTACTGGGACACTCAAGATCCATGCACTTCACAATGTAGGTCTCCTGGTTCGACCTGTACACTTGGTATGTGCAGCTGATGTTTACCACATATCTAGCAATTGCCTGCTGGGCGGCACCCTTCGTAGGGAAGCGTTGCCCTACCAGTAGAGTGTCATGATCGAAGGCCTACTCAGTGCCGGCTTTGTCTGGCAGCACGAGAGAGGTCATCACTAGATCGTCCAACCGAGAAGACACGTACTCTACATCAGTGAACACAATGCCACCGATTGGAGCTGCATCATCGTCTCCACTGCTATCCGTGTCGACTCCTCGTCTTCATCAGATATTGCTTCGTCTGTCATGCCTTCTAGGTGCTCGTGGCAGTCAATGCGAGCGGACCACCACTGCCCGATGTCTTTATTCACCTGAAAGTCATCTACACCAATGTCCCCATCGGTGGCCCTAGAGGATGCTTCGACGCCACTACCACCGAGGGGACTAGAGGTTTGGCCTCTATCCAGAAAGCACACATACACCATCGGCCGACAGTGTATCAACGCTTCAAGGTTCATCACAATTCGCATGTATTCCCCCCACATTGTGCTTCCCACGATCTTGCATAGGTCCCACACGTAGTTGGTGGAACCTCCTACGACTTTGGCGTGCACCGCCTCAATTATGAGCTTCTTTCGGGCAGTCTCCTAATCGAATGCGCTTCTCACGCACAAATGGAGGTCGGCCAGACTCATCTCCGTTAGACCTAAAGTCCGGATCACCTTCCTTTCACAGTTCGAAAGGTTCACCCCATATGGACTCTCTCGAACAACGCCGTCACCATAAAACATGGACAAATCTTGAATTTCTACCGTTTAGTACCTACCATAGCGAAAGACGCAAGCACATGCATTAAACACCAATGTACGATTTGCTGTAATTTCTTTAATATTTTTATACCCAAGTATCAAACAGCGAGCGCTCTAATTTTTTTATTATTTTTTGGCTTAATTCAGCACTTCAAAACCGCTATATTATTTTCTACAATTTTTCAACCGGACAGGAATGTTTTTAAAATATTAAGCGGCCCAGACTGCATCACATTTAAAACACATTCCTGCCTGGTTGAAATATTATAGAAAATAAAACAGTGGTCCTAAAACACTGAATTTAGCCAAAAAAATTAATAAAAAAATTACAACGCTCGCTGTCTGCTTCTTCGGTATAAAAAAATAAAAAAAATTAATAAACACTACATCCGAAAATTACTCGGCATAAGGGTTATTTTCGCAAAATATTTCTACCAACGGGCCACTTGAGAAAAAAAATTATATTTCCTCAATTCAAGTACTACTCAAGTACTGGTGCTATTTCATGTACAACTCATTGCACCCAATTTATCATTTCTTGTGCTACACCACCTACTAAAGATGTCATTTTGTATACTACTAGTTATTCCAATATTGTCCTAATCTTACAAATATTTTTCTAATAATATTACAGGAATATTGAAATAATTATACTAATCCCACAAATGTTGTCGTAATATTACGGTAACATTACTTTAGTTATCCATATATCGCAATAATATTAAACCAATGTTAAACTAATAAAAGAACCACATTATTGTTATTCTAATAAATTCATAATTGTATGACAAAAATATAACTATAGCGTTATTTTATGGCTAATGTTATGTTACCGTTACACTACCAATACGCTATTATAGTACCAATTCCTTCCACTAAACTCATCTAAAATGTGAACAATAAATAAGATCCTCCAACAGTACACCGAATAACATTACAAGAAATAACATACCATTAATTACAATAGTAATAGTACTAACACTATCATTCATACGTACTACTAGTTCTACAATATTATACTCCTACGCTAACATTTGAATAACATGAATCCATTATCTACTCTATACCTTGTTATTTCATTTACGGCTAATTATACTAAAGTGTTCATTGCATGCACTTTTACCATTATACTACTGATTGACCAACGGACTAGATCTGCTGGATGTGACCAACGGACTAAATCATCCCGTCGTAAAAAAAAATAAAACCAACGGACTAGATCTGCTGGATGTGACAAAAAAAATTGTTGTGGATCCACTCCGTTGGATTCGCCGGTAAAAATTTTTAAAAAATTTCCCCACGGACAGGTTCCGCTGGAGGTTATTGTGTAGAGGCTATTTTTAAAATTTCATCTGCTGCACGGCTATTTACAGAAAAAATACACAAATGATGCCAGAACAGTAAAAAAATCGTTATATGGAGGAAGCGTGTCAGGTTTTTAAAAGATAGGACAGGACTGGATTTTTTAAGGAAAAAAAAAAGAGAAAAAATTTGATTGATATTCAGACAGTTCCTAAACAGTTGGCGTAGATCACTTGAAAGCCGTTCAAACAATAAAATATAGGATAGCTAGAAACAAGCAACCTCAAGATCTCGCCTCTTTCTTAACAATGTGCCACTCGAGATAACACGATCACGCATCAAAAGACAAATTCTGGCCATATGCCATAGGTTTTTACATTCTGTCTTGCCATCATCATATGGTCTGCAAAAGAAGCAAACAAAGGAAAACAGCACAAGCAAAGGAACAAAAAAAGAAGACCTAGCTGTCAGTGCAGCAGCTAGTAAGTACCAGCTATGTACGTAGGGAGGGCATAAATATGCCCGATCCAAGGAAAGCAGACAGCAACAAAGGCAAATTCTTGGCAGGTTTTGGCTCGACGGGACTGCCACGCCGCGTGCGTGTTTGGTGCCAGTCGTACGTACAGCTTGTAGTCCGAGCCAAAGCTAACCCTACAGAGATTAGAGAGCAGTAGCTATCATCCGTCATCCCTTATGTGTGTATAGCCAGAATCTTAAAAGGTTGTGTTCATGGAAGAACGAGGCCAGAATCTTGTAAACACGCATAAATATTAGTAACAAATCTCCTTGTCTCTCCATAGAAAAATTTAAAGATTTGCATTCTACAATTTCTCCATGCAAGAAGTTTAAAGATCCGCATTCTACAGTTTCGCCAATATGATGCTGCACAACATAGCGAAGCAGGAGAAATTTCTAATCGTCTGAAGCTGTAACACAACAGTTATGTCAGCTCGAAGTTCCCAAATATAGGATTCTTCAGCAATTGATATGGTACAAATCAGATACATGTTTGATTCACCTCCGGTGGTAGTAGTGCCTACCATGACTCTCCCTGGAATGGCGCGATGACATCTCCGAGCTCGTGCTGTACTGGCTTGAGTACTGCCTGCTTGAGTATGCATGCGGGGTCCAGGCACCATCATCAGCTGGCGAATTCTCATAACTGGAGGAGCTTCTTTGCCCTCTGTCTGAACGACACCTTCCAAGACTTGGGCTCGCCGGTCCATAGTCGTAGGAATGGTATCTCGATGAATAATGATCAGCACCAGGAGGGCCTCTATCGCGGTGCTCCCTTGAATCTGATGAATGATGGTAGCCTGAGGACTGAGGTGGAGTGCTGCCCCAGAGCCAGCGGTCACCGTTCTCCGGAATGGGGGCATTTATTCCAGGGAATTCCACTGTCATCCTTGTACGAGGTGGAGATGGTTCACCCTGCTCTAGAAGCTCTCCCTCCTCATACTCTACCTCCCCATCTTCAAATATGGTGATACCAGAAGGTTTGTCTTCATCATCGACCACATCTAACAGTCATAATCAGAAACAAGACTGAGAACCATGCCCTTTAAAACTTAAGTGGTCCCCAATGTTAAAATCAATAAATGCAAATACTATTGACAGTTCATAGGTATGCTTGGTTCAAACGTTGAGAATTGACACATGCAATCCTCACAGCAGTGGCGAACTTGCCATTGTTCATTGGAGTTCAGTTGAACACCCACCCAAAAAAAAAAATTGAAAACAAGTTGTTAGTACCAACACATCAGCCTAATATATGATCTCATATGTCACATTTGCACCTTCAGGAAGCTAAGAATAACACAGCCAATAAATTGTAAATGAAGAACATCAAGGTATCTAATTTGAACTATATAAATTTGATTACCACTAGTTTCATTTCTTTATTTTTATTGAAGTCTGTAATCTTATGTTTGAACCCCCATTGTAAAATTTCTGGCTCAATTGCTGCCTCATGGTGGATGTCGTTCACTGCCAGACCTCCAAATCGGATCACAAGTTTCATCCAAACTGTACATATGTAATTTACAGTCCAACTGGCCTACCCAAGCATCTACCATTAATAACTAACCCATCTCAACTTTGTCATTTACTTTCAGTAAATCCATACAGCAAACTATGAAGATTAAAGACAAGAGTGTTTACCCAAAAAAGTTGTTTAAACATGCACCAAAAGTTTCACCTTTTCTAATTTGAAAAACCTAGGCAGGAGCTCTGCTCAATTAATTAAGAAAGACATGCAAATTGAAAGTTCTGCTTACCAAGGTAACCTGGAGGATAACCCAATTCACGCATTCTGTGCAGCCAAGGAGGCGGATCGTTTTCCTGCAAAGATTGTGATACTCTCAGGAAAAAAAAATTCTGGAAGTTGACATAATTGTAGCGGTGTTCAGCTCAAAAAGAAAGGCAACAGAACTAGCACTTTTAACAACAAAGATTGCCTTAAAGAAAATCATTAAACTGTCCAGAGTTGCAAATATGGAATAAAGGTTTCTTGCATCACATGCTAATAGGAAAATGGCTAAGAAAAAATGTTCTTGCAATTTTTTATACTAGGCACATTCCCATTGTCTAACTGCTGATTAAAAGATAAGGTGAATCTTACTTTTACAAAAGAGCATGAAAATCCATTAATCATGGTTGAACATATCGAAATAAGTGCACTGCACTCATGATAACGTCATTTAACCTTAAACAATAATCATAGCCTCATGAACATAATAAACAGGACATTTGGATAGATATATGTTGCTATTTGGACATCTATGCTACTCAATTAAGTACAAACATACTGTGTAATAGTGGCTGTTCACGCTACAATGGGCGATGTAAATGTAATGAACTATTGATTTTCAATTCATGCATGAAAGTATTTAGAGTATTATTACATTGAGCTAACAGGTGAAAAGCTAGATGACAAGCCTGAAAACAAATCAGAAGACCAAACAAAACAAATATGGCTCAAGCTTTAACTGGGAAAAAAAATCATTAGTTACCCCGATCCCCAAGCATTCTCTAGTCTCAGGTCCCAGAACCCCTGCTCTCAGATCATCGAATTTGCCTGGCGTTTTCTGATAATACCGATTCTGTCCACGATTAACGTTAGATTGGCTCTTTTTCAAATTATGCTGCTTGCGAGCATTGCTAATTGCAACATTGTCACGAGGCTTGGAGCATTCCTTCAAAGCATGGCTATATGAACCACAGTTGAAACAGCGAGAATCCTCCTTATCTGCCCTGCTGTCAGATAAACAGTACAAGTTGTGGATCCAAAACAGGGAATAATTATGACATCAACTATGAGAAAGATTATCATAAGACAATAAATGCCAAATGTAAGTAACTATGACAAAGATGCCAAGAAATGGAAAACAGGAGACTATGCGCCCACAAATAATGAATCAAAGAAAAATATAAATAAAAGGTATCACAGGTGGTATAACAAACTATTGGCAGACAGGCAGCATAAGGCCTAAAAAAATGTTTGCCAGAAGAGCAGATGTCAACTCTTAAATCATTTTTCAGCCAATGAAGAATTAATTATTCATTTTTTAATTATGCTTCAAAATATTTTTAAAAAAAAGGAGAATGCTCCGGATGACAGTTTTGCAAGATGCACAAAAATTTCTAAATTGTAACCAAATATTATTGTTAGATTATATTTGGTGACTGAGATATTCCATATGAACAATTCACTGATTTTTATACATCATCAAATTTACAAGATCCTATATTTGGCATCACACAGAGAAAACAAAGAAACCAGTAATAAAGCTCCAGTCCATACACAGTACTGCAGACTGCAGTGTACTTCAATTTACAAAAGGGTGATTGAACTTTGGCACAGTTGTGCCAAATATTAGAAGATCATTCGTGGATGTCTTTTTAATTCTATAAGGTAATGAAAGATATGACAAGTATTTCAGAAAAAGTGAACAATAAGAATAGTGAGAGAAAACTAATTAATTGTGTGGAACTCAGGTCTTCCACAAGACTGACAGCAAATGCATCAATAATAAAGCTCAACTACATAGACAATACTGCAGGATATTTGCCAAAAATAATATTTAGAAATAAGGGGTGATGAAACTTGCCAAATATTAGAAAATCATTCCCTTTTAAATTTAAATAGGTACTGAAAAATATGACAAAACAGTTGGATTGAGATACTGAAAGATATGACCAATTTTGATAGAACATTAACATAAGCAGGTGGATTGAGATGCATTCCCATAGGCACATACAGAAAAAGGGTTAGTGAACATTGCAACAATAGATATGCTCCTAAAACCACAAAATAGTAACAACCAACAAGGCAACAATTAAACACTAAACAATGAAGCAAAATGGTTATTTTCTCAAGATTTACTGATACTATTGTGAGAGCTCACATCTGAATAAAAAACGAAGGGGCCAAACGGGCACAAAGTTCTTAAAAAAAACTAGGCGATGACAGCGACATGACTAAGGCCAGTATAGGAAATCATTTAATAACAACTTCAACCTTTCAGTGTTTGATGAATCACCCAGAGGAGTTGAACCCAATGTAAACTCTCGATCATATAGAGGCACCGAATCATCATCCACAGCAATACTTTCTCTTGCTTGGTTATCCACCCAAAATGACTTCTCACGATAAGCAAAATAAAAGAAAACAACAGGTATAATTATTAGATTTAAATCAAGAAACAGTATGACTTCAAAGCATTTGTAAATCATATAATCCATTATCTAATATTACTTGAAATAATCTATTAAAATTATCTGTCAATAAATTAACATTGGGAAAAAGTTATTTGTCTACAAGTAATATACAGAATCAAAATGAGGGATTTCAAAAATAAAAGGATAAAAAAAGTTAGGAAGCACATTGGAACTGATTTTATTCTAGAGGTTAGTTCTGCGAAATCGGAGCTGTTAAGGCTGTTGGATGATCGGAGATTGTAACTATGTGATTGTGAGGTAAGGGGATGAGGTCCAGGACAGCGTTGAGCAGGTCTGCAGGTGCCATGGCGGAGCCTAGGTGACAGCGGAAGAAGGGGAATGACAAGAGACTTCTTTGTTATTCTTTCATATCTCTAAACAATGGCACCTCCTCCATTAATATGGGCTGGAGCAACAACAAAATCTGTAGGATATGGAAAGTAACAACCAAATAAGGTAACTAATAAACGAACGTGGTATCTAACTACTTTGAAATCTCCATGAATGTGATTGTAGGTGCCGTCCTCATCAGGAGATGGCGTGGTTGCTTCCTGTGCTGGCTTGGACCCACGGAAACAGTGCTGATACGTCTAGCCCCCCATAAACAGGAACATTGTATGTGGCAGAATTGCCATTCTTGGGAAGGGATAAGATTCATCTAATTCCAACATGCCTTCAATGTGCATCCTAATAAATGAATCTTAATTTCAACTAGGTCGAGCAAAGTTTATTACAATACCATAATTCAATTGCATCTTAAGAAAGAGCTTAGGAAAGACAACTGACAAAGAGAAGTAGCCATTACCCAAAAAAAAGGTACAGAAAGGGTAGATTAAAACCCACTATGTTTGGATGAAACACAAATAATGTCATATTACATGAAGACCTTAACAACCTAATTAAATCCATAAAATGCATTATCGCTAGAAGCAAAATTTAGTTTTTATAGCATATAAGCATCCATCTTGTAATCTTGGGAGTTATTAAATGATTGAAGTTGGCAAGGGTATGTTATATGAATATAATATAAACAATCGACTTGAAGAGAGAGTATGGACCAAAAACATTTCGTGCAAGTCCCTATAGAAAAAGTAAGTATTTTTTTTGGTTTGGTGTGCCAAAATAAACTTTTTTCTTAGTTTGCACCATCCGATGTCAACAAGAAACAGGTAACTCAGGTAAGAGTAATAGCTTAGCAAGCAAATTTTACAGAACACCTTATGAATGAAAGCATGAAATGTAAAATTGAACTAAGTAAAAGAGAAGACCTAACTAGAACTTAAGGTTACATTAGTTCTCAATTAGTCAATTAATTTTTAAAATGATTATTACGAAATAATATTTTAAAAGTAGTAGAGATTGTTCCCTCTGCTACAAAATACATGTTTTAAAATGCATGCAGTCAAATTTTTTATATTACTAAATGGTGGGAGTATTATATTTTTTATATTGCAATAGAAATTAATAGGAAAAAGATGTGCACTTAAGGCTGTGTCATTGTCCAAAACAACATCTACTTTTTAGTTTTTACAGGAGCGATAAAAAAAGGAAGACAACAACAGAAAACAAATCAGTTATGAAATCTTCAAAATAAATACACTAACGATTGCTGGAAATTGGCAAGTCAATTTGAACTCATAGAAATGGTGTACTTATACTTACCACAGCACAAGATTTTTCTGAGCCAACATGCAATGCTGGATAATAAGTCTCTTCACCACATTCCAAGACTTCATCCACGGCTTCCTGTCATTTCCACAAGCAAAATAAACAATAGATACCAAGAAAGGATAATTTTATTTAAATAATTTTGACGAAGGATTTATTTATCCTATGTTAATCTATATTGTATTATATTAAAATCTACAGTCCATAGGACATTAATCCTCTTATTTGCAATGACAGCAATTATATTGCAACAAAGAGAAGCAAAATGATAGCAAAAATAAAAAAGAAGTAAAAAAGGGTGCTCTATTGAGGGAACATGAAAGATACAGAATAATATTTAGAACTGAAATTAATTCTGTCATGTTTGTTTTATTTCCTTAATTTCTACTAACCATACACTAGAAATGGAAACAGCAGTCATTTATAGCATTGCCAAAGAACTGCTGACAAGAAAAATAAAATTGGTATTTACCATACATCAGCAACAACCATAATCGTAAGGAACTGTACCATCAAAGTGCGTTGCTTTCTGGCTTGCCACTCAGACCAATGTTGCATCAGTTCCATGAGCTTCCTTTTGCTTTCCCTGGAATATTGAGAAAATACACAGTAAGAGTTAAAATGGCCAAACAGTTTCAAGAAGCTTCAGAAGGATGACTACTGCAATGCAATTTGCTGCTATGTATATTATTGAGAACAGAAAGCGTCTATGCAGCTTGTGTTTAACCTTGTCAAGTTGTTGTAAATTACACAAACTGAAGGCTCAGTTGATTCCACTCGGGCTCTTTTAACTCCTCTTGTGGCTAAACATGCCATATCAAGGAACAACAACAGCTAGAAATAATCCGATTGGTAATAATAAGATATTTTTGTGGCCATGGGGGGAAGAATACTACTCTGCTCTTCTGATGCCAATACAATTCACACGATTCATGGGAAATTGATGGATTTCCAGATAACATGGACATGCTGGCAGGAGTACATTAGCAGATAGAAATGAGGAGACTTAAAAAATTCATATCAGAGGATACAACTTTCATCAATAAAGATGCTGTTTGAAGCATGAATTAGGGCATTCTCAGGCCCATTACCCTTGTCTGGTTGAACTGAATCACCATGTAAAGTCTGTACAGCTGCTACACTGGTCGCGGACTGAATGGAAGCATCTAACAGCTGATGTTTTACAACAACTACATCATCATCCGCAAGGTCCATATCTTCTACTTGTCCTTCTTCAAGATCTATAATCTCATCAGAAGCCTTGGTACAATCCATAGTACTAGGCTGCCCTTCAAGATCTATAATCACATCAGAAACCTTGGTACTATCAATACTACTAGGTCCCCCTTCTGGTTGATGTTCAGATGCCAGAGGCTCCACTCCATTCACACTCAGGGCTTCAGTCTGAAGGTTACCCCCTTGTTCATCTTTGACATCAGCCTCGCAAGGTGCCCCAAGACTGATGAATTCCTCTGATGCCATACTTTTGCGAAAAAATTACACTATAAATTCAGTCTGCGTCCAATCAGCAACAAACATCATCCACGCCTTCAATCACCAAACTACAATCTGCCAAGAAAATAATAAGGATCAAGCCTCTGAGCTAAACTTCTTCCATTGCATATATGCAAACGCAAACCAACAACGAGAAGGATGACAGCAAGCTTTCTGCCATGCCATCTAACAGAAAGATGATTAGGCATCAACAAATGCATTCCAAAAACAAGAAACAAGAAAGATGGTGCCAAGTTTTTTTGTTAAGGCACGAAGAAAACACGACTAGGCATCAGCTTCAGCTTGTTAGAAAGCTTGCCTACGGAATAGTTTCCTACTTGTCTAAGTTCATAAAAGTAAAGCATGGCTTTCAACACATGAACCGAAAGCTTTAGTATTAATAGAACTGCAAGATCCCCAGGTAAATGCGACTAGTAAAAACATCAACCATGTAATTGCTACGAAGTCATGAGTCCATTTCCTGCAGCTATCTCTGCACCAACAACAAGACCAATCCATACGGAACAATCGCAAATAGCATATTCGAACTTTGAGGCGCGCAAGAACTAAAGATCCAGCCGCAAGAATCCTAACATTCATACCGTTTAATAGGCAAAACTCAAATAAATCCTGGTAGATGTTACCCTAACCAACGCCAAACAGAAAAAGGGGGGGAAAAAAGCGAAACAAGAAGGACCCTCATCAAAAAGGAAACCCTATAGTCGCAAGGCCACAGCACACGAACCGAAGTCGCAGCGATTGGCGGCGGCGGAGCGCGGATGAGATGCCGGCGGCGGCGAGTGGGGCGTGGCTGCGGCGGCTGTCGCGGAGGCGGGACAGGCGGCAGTGAGCGGGGAAGGAACGGGGGAGAGGAAGCGTCGGCCGTCGGAGTCGGTTCTCTCTCTCTCCGTTTCCTTTCTTTTTTTAAGTTTTAGGTCTGTTGAAATAGTGACAATGGATAGAGAGATTTCAGAATTTGCCACCTTTAAAATTCGTTTTTTCGGTATTTGACACTCTGGTACACTGTTATAGACTCAGATAGATCCACATATCATACACAGAGCCGAAGAGGCACACGAATTGAGTGTCATTTTTTGCAATTTCACCAATGGATGGGCCGGTGCAGTACGGTAAATACAATAAGGCCATCCTCGGGCCAGCATAACATGAATGATATTTATATTAATAGATAGTACAGTATAATATAATTAACTAAGTTATATTTGTGTTAGTTTGGTATGAAAGTAGGTTTTTCTGGAAAAAAACCATACCTATGGCCTAACCAATCATTAACTACTATACCCTAACAGCCTAGACCATTATCAAATACTATCTCGTCCATTCATTTCTGAAGGATCGAGATGGCGATCAGAAAGCGGTGAATGATCATAAATACAATTTTCCCCATTTAAAATAGTCCAAGTAAGTCCTCAATCAAAACTCTTAAAAGAAGCAAAATGAAATTGAGCAAGTACCTACAAGGCCGGTAGTACCAGACCAAGATCGGTAGCATGGGGCTCCGGTATGGCCGGGGTAAGTCCAGTAGTAGTGAGGTTTGGTAGCATCGAAATGAGGTCGGTGGCATCGGGATGAGGTTAGTAAGCTCAAGAACAGCACGAACTTCAAAAGCTACTTTTGAGGAATCTTTTGATCGGCTGAGCAAAAGCTCATGAAACTTGGTAGATGCCTACCTTAGGATGTCAAGAATTTATTCCAATCATCAATTGTAAGAATTGATGTCAAAATTCCAACATTTTTACTTTAAAAGAACATACCAAGTTTGAGCAAAACTCAAGAACTTGATCTAAATCTTATTCGTAAATTTTTTATGATCAAAATGATTTTAGATGACCTCCCACACGTCATAGCAAGTAAGAACACAAGTCCTAAACCTCAGAAACGTGATCAACAAGAATGATTCATTCAAGAATGCAAGATCGGTTTCTTGCAAGAAAAATATATGGATTGTCTAGATGATTGGGATATGATCTAAAAAAGATTCATCCATCAATCAACATTCTTGGTATAAGAAGTAAAAGCATGTAGAAGGATGGGAGGTAAATCCATATTGCGTAAATGTAAATTGCAAGAATGTAAGTGCAAAATTTAAGACATAATATAAATGAGTAAAGGAAATTAAGCATAAGAAAATGTGTTTTGGATTTCTGAAATGGAGGTTTACAAAGTCTCACAACAAGGTGGGCAAAACTCAAAAGAGCAGCAAAAACCTCAAAACCTTTAAGAGGGGGAAGGCTACATCTACCCCTCTATTTATACTACTCTTGAGTCACCCTGCACCCTTAGATGAGTTCCTTGTACCGTAAGAAGCACCATCAAGGGTTATGATTGACTCATTTACTCATACATGGGCTAACCGCGATCCAACGGCCCTCCTTGATCCAAGCAGCTCCTAACTAGCATCTCATCCATCCTTGTCTTCTAGATTTGCACTAACTACGTTTCCGATCATCTTCGGCGATCTTCGACGGTTTGGACCTCCGGCACACCTTACCTAGTTTCGATCATCCTTCACTTCACCATGACCTAGTATCGTCGTCCTGCAACCATCAAAAATAAGAAAAACACATCACATAGAATTGTCCAAAATGATATGCAATAAATCTCACACAAATTCAAAATGCATATCCTAAGGACATCAAGTAACTCTACTCAGAGTTGAGTCGATGAGTCGACATCGAGTAACCTGTGGCTAACCCAAGGACTCAAGATGGGTTGATAGCAGGACGCTCGACCTAGTAATATCCCTACTTGATACTTAGCGATTCCCAATCTACTCGAATCATTCGACCACAAGCCAGCGGGACATTACTCGACTAAGCCAGAACTTGGTAGTAATCGACCAAGCGTTTGAATGAACCCTCCGCTGGGTAGAGTTCACACCAAAGGTACCCGATGGCCGGTAGTGCGTCTCCTTGTAGACTCAACTTAAATTGTTTCAAATTAAAAATCCAATTCAAATCAAACTCAAAGTAGAGCATAACAAGCTCAAATTTAGTCGAATACTCACCACCAACATAGGTAAACCCCTACATGATCTTTCAGTCTCCTATAACCTATTCGACGTAGTCGACATCTTCACATGCCTTCGTCATCTGCTCTCTCTCCTCTCGCCCTACTATACTATTTTTTCTTACCAGGAAAACCCCACTCAAGGGAGAAGGTTTTTAACGAGGCGGTAACTTTGTATAGGTACCCTATGAATAAATAAAATGTAGTTATTTTTCTCAAAAAATTGTGTATACTAGATCCTCGCACGACGGTCAATGCACACGCCTCATCCTTGGTGTCATCCACGGTGATGGACCGACAACAGCCACGTCCACAACTCCATAAGTCCAACAAAACAAGGCATGTGCCGACACGGCATGGCGACATCACAACGTGCCCTGGACCATGCCTAGGCCTCATTGAAGGTGAGTTCGACCAGCATAGCGAGGTGACCATACCGGGCATGGCACAACATAGACCAAAGCCCGCTGGGCCTATGCTGACACAAGTTCCATCTCTACTCCTACGTGTGATTCCAAATGTAAGTTGTTTTGGGTTTGGATAAAACATTTTTAATTCTTATTATTAATATGTAAAAATTACCTAGATTAGAAATATAAAATCGATATCACTGGATCCATTATGAAATATATTTTCATAATGTATAATTATTTTTCTTTGAAATAACATATTTTCATACAAATTGATGGTCAATGTGTCATCTTATGACATATTTTCATTCAAATTGAAACTTTTCAAACTGAAAGTTTTTTAATCAAAAGTTTTTGAACAAAAAGTTTTTTTAGTCGAAACCTTTTGATCCATATGTTTTTTAGTTGAAACGTTTGAACCGAAAGTTTTTTTCTGAGTTAGAACTTTTCTAACTAGAAGTGTTTCTAGTCGGAAGTTTTCAACCAAAAATTTTTTTACCTTAAGTTTTTTATGGAATTCATTTGAATGTTTTGAATCAATATTTATGTATTAGAGGAGAAGGAAGGGGTGAAAAAAGGGATCACAAGGGAGAGTGAAGGGACGATGCTATCTGGCCACACTTGGATTTATTATCGCTAAAGAATTTGTAAGGGTAACCTCAAATTAGCAATAGCCATGCGGGATTGACTTCTTCCTTTGCAATCGAGATAGAAATTTTGCATGGTATCATAGCACTGGCACCATCTCAAAAAACAATGTCTACCATTAGCTCCAATCTTCTTGGCCTACATTCTACCCTTACCATTAGGCACCTGATCAACGTCAAATTGCCGAGCAGCATCAATCACCTACTAGGGAAGGCACGGTATAGTTTATACTTGGATTGATCAATCCCCTTCCCTACCAAGATGATTACCACGACCATCGACCGGAAGCACGATTCATTAACACTTGTTGGGTATGGTGTTTGTACGGTCTTTTAGGATTCGAAAATATATGCTACAAGGATCTCAAGGCATGTACAATAAGATTACCTCAGCTGGTTTTTAATCTGTACACATCAGCTTTGGTCTATGTAGAAGAGTGAGAAAAGAGGTGAGAGAAGAGAGCTGACTCTTATTTAAACCTTGTTTGGTAAAGCTCCAGATCCTAATTTCACCTCAGATCTGAAACTTGTAGGCTAAAACAAAGTGAATTAAGTTTATATTTTTAGTCTAAAATATAAATAAGATGACCCACCTAAACACTCTTGATATACCACAGCTCTAACTCCACGGATCTGGTGGAGCTGCAGCTGTACCAATCACAATCTTAGTGGCCAGCTTTGCACTGGAGTATAGGTAGATTATTTATGTGCAAGAGAGAAAAGATAGTTATTGCACAACATTTAGAGATAACCTTTAAAGACAGTTATTGTATAAACTGGTTTTTAGCTTACTATTAGCCAACAGTAGCTTTGCTATTGTACTTGCCCTTAGATGAATCCTAATAGGATTAGAATCCATACTTTCATTTAGAGTATGATTTCTACTTCTCTTTGGAGAAGAACTAAGGATTATGATTTCTACTTCTCTTTGGAGAAGAACTAAAGAAGCTATATAAACCCACAAAGAGGGTTACAGGTTATGCTATTCTTTAGCACTAACTCTTCTATAAGATAAGGATCTGATGGTCTTAAAAGGTTCGAGATGGTTAAAGAGAGCGACAATTTGTTGTACTTTGTGTTTAAAGAATTTGCGGTCAGTTTTGGCAAAACTTTTTTCTCTCATTGTGGTTGATTCATCGCTGTTATATTAGTTCTCTCTACAAGATTCATCTTCTTCATTTTAAGACCGTGCATATTCGTGCCGTTTCTCACAAACTCTGATGCAATCCAGAGCTATTACATATAAGAAAAAATATCATAATATAACAACACTGGCTACAACAATGACCAGCTAGTTTTGACGGATCAACTTCTACTCTTGTGAGTGTGTTTTCATATGCAGATTGGGCAGACAACCATCATTTGAGAGAAGGATATGATGTATACTTGGTGACAATCTGATTTCCTGGAGCTCCTGCAAAGAAGCTACCGTTTTGTGTTCCAGCATAGAGTCAGAATACAAGGCCTTGGCAAATGCAACGACAAATATGGTCTGGGTACAATCCTTAATGAAGGAGCTTGGAGTGTATAAGAAAAGACACGGTGGTATGATAATCTGGGAGCTACTTACCTGTCGACCAACTATGTCCTGCACATTATACAAATTATATTGGATTTCGCTTTGTCAGAGAACGAGTGGATCGAAAAATGCCAGAGATATCGTTTATTTCTTCAAGAGATCAAGTAGCTGACATCCTTACAAGGCTGAATGCAATTGAGTGTTTTTAACATTTCAACCGAACCTCAACTTATTTGCAATACATTCAGACTAAGGGAGGCGATCAAAACAGTCATGTACACCACTATTATTTAGTTGCAGACCTGTTCCATAGGATCTATGTTTGTTAGGGCCTGTTTGTTTCAGCTTTGGATTCTCTAAAAGCTGATTTTGGATTATAGTTGTAGAGAAGCTGGTTCTCCAAAAGATAGAATCCAAAAGTACATATGAAGTGGATTGTGGATTCTAGTGTATATGGGTGGGCTGGATTGTGAGAATCAGGTTGTTTGTTTTTTATTCTGCTTTTGGGTCAGAATCCAGAATCAAAAGCTAAAACAAACAGGCCCTTAGTGGTTGCACTAATACCTCGCATCTCCCCTATAACTCGGTGCATTGTTTCTTTTACCGGTGTTAGTGTTTACGGTAAATCTGAGTTTTTCTTACTAAATTGTACTCAAATTTTGATTATTTTGATCTAGATCTAATGGATGAAATCAATTTGCATTCTCCCCTCTATTTGATTACTATTTTATCAAGAAGTACTTAATTTTTTAGGTATTGGATGAGGAATATTATTCTTTTCTCGCATGCCCTTTTTCCATCAATTATATACTAGCTTTACATAAATTAAATTATGTAAAACATGTTGTGTCAATTTATAAAAAATAACATTATTCTTTTCTCTATGGCTCTTTGTATATTAGTTATATATTAGTTTTACACAAATTAAATTATGTATAAAAAATAATGTGACAATTTGTCTATGTGAAGTAAAAGACAAATTAAATATAATTTGGAATAAAAAATAAAATAAAATTACCAATTTTATTTCATCTGAATTTTGGGGAAGCTCTTATGTTAACTAGAAAGATGTGGCTGTCTATCTATCGGGCCCGAGTTACAATGTTTTAGATTAAAAGAAAGAGTTAATGCCACATACAATCTCAATTAATTGAAATTTAGAATTAAAAAATTAAGAAAAATTAGCATTTTTACTTCCATACGATTTGCAAAGTAAATCCATAAATAACTAAAATTTGGAATCACAGGTAAATAAAAATTGGTAAATTAAAACAAAGATTCTATGTCAAGAACAAAGTAAATTAACTAAAATATGGAATAAAAATAAAATAAAATTATCAATTTGATTTCACACAAATTCCAAAGTAAACCCTACAAACTATAGAATTAGGTACTTTTAGGAAGCTCCCACGTTATCCAGAAAGATCTGGCAGTCTATTTGCCACAGCTGAGTTATAACTGTTTAGATTAAAAGAAAGAGTCCATCTCAAGCACGATCTAATTTAACCAAAATTTCAAATTAAAATAAAGTAAACTTAGAAATTTGACACCCATATAATTTCCAATGTAAATCCATAAATAAATAAAATTTGGAACTATAATTAAATATAAATTAGCAAATTGAAATAAAGAGTCTATGTCAAGTAAAAGCCAAATGAACTAAAATTTGAAATAAAAAAATAAAAGAAACTTATCAATTGGATTTCATCTGAATTTTGAGGAAGTTCCTATGTTAACCAGAAAGATCTAGTCATCTATCTTTCGGTCCTAAGTTTAACAGTTTAGATTAAAAGAAAGAGTCCATGTCACTTACAATCTAAATTAAATGAAATTAGGAATAAAATTACGGAAAATTATCATTTTGAGTTCCATACAATTTGCAAAGTAAATCCATAAAGACTAAAATTTGAAATAATAATCAAATAAAAATTAGTAGTAGGCGAAAATGTTGTTGCTTCTTCCCAATCTAAGTTGTGCAAGTTCCTGAGAACTCTGCCACCTACTTTCGCTACATCGTCGGATTCCTTAGACGCTAATGATCGCCTCCACTCAACCGAGAGCAAGTTGGTCATTGCATAGTGTGATGATAGGGAGAAGGTGCTATACGCATCTTACTAGCTACAAGTAGCCGCAATAGCTTGGTAGGAAAACCATCAAGCCATAATCCTTGAAGGCCAAATCCTCACTTAGGCTACCTTTAAGGAAGCCTTCTATAGGCCTCATATCCCAGTGAGGACTAGAGATTAAGAAGCAAGTGTTTCTTGAGTTGAGGCAGGGTAGTTTGACGGTGGTGGAATATCTCCATCACTTCAACTACTTGTCACACTATGCCACGTCGAAAGTATCAATCGAGGACAGAGAAGATCGAGTGCTTTTAGTAGCGCTTAAATGAGAAGATCAACTGGGCACTCACTGTCCACGACATCCATGACACTCAATCCCTAGTGAATAAAGCCATACGAGTGGAGCATAGCACCCAGGCTATCATAGAAAGTCTCAAGCATAAGTGGCTAGCACAAAAGTCAATAGGCTCCAGTTCATCAAGGCCATGTGTTTGGCAATCATCCAATCTTCGTCCTTCTGCCTCTCAAACCCCAAGGTAACAAGGCAAGCCTCTCACCCTCAAACTTCTCTAGTTCGACCACTTCCCCAAGGAGGACAACCGTCTGGCCCTCAAAACTAGGCAGTTGTCGTCACCTACTTCACTGTGGTGAGCATGAGCATTTTTTAGTGCTTGTCCAAAGAGGAACCCAGCAGCACCTCATCCCCAACTCCAAGGAGTCTAGCAGCGACCCCCAAGGGCTTGGAGGGCAGCAAGCCCTTAGACTAGCCCCTGCTCCAGCACTAGGCTTCGAATGTGGTCACCACCACCATCTGACAGCCGAGGAAGCACTCGATGCATCTGATATCATTGTGGGTACATTCCTTGTGCACTCCGCACTACATTAGTGTTATTTGATTCTAGAACTTCTCATTCTTTATTATCCAATAGGTTTGCTAAAACACAAAAGATCAAAATGGACCTTCTACCTAACAACATGATAATCATTCTCCTAGGCCACCATAAAAATAGAAAATATATGCCCAGAAGTGAGAATTGAGATTTGTGGGGTAACCTTCTGTGCTAATTCGTCATAATAGATACTCCGGTGTTAGATATAATCCTAGGGATGGATTATGCTAATTGATCCATATCTCTTGTTAACTCTAACAGGACTTTAGTCGAGTTTTCAGGGATGGATTATACTAATTGATCCATATCTCTTGTTAACTCTAATGGGACTTTATTCGAGTTCTCATCCATCATTGATGCCTCTATACAACAGACATCTCTCAACTCCATCTCAAACATAGGACTCAGTCAAGCGCCTTTGGTGTGTGAATACCCCAACGTATTTCTGGATAAACTATCAAAAATGCTGCCAGACCATAATATGGAGTTTGTCATTGACCTACTACTGGGATAGCACCCCCTATCCAAGCATCCCTATGGAATGCCCAAGATAAGTTAGTTGAATTGAAAAGGCAACTCAAGAAGCAAAGGTTTATCTGTCCTAACTCATCGCCATGGGGGAAGCCCCATGCTCTTTATCAAGAAGGACGAAAGTCTATGCATGTGTGTAGACTACCACTCCATAAATAAGTCCACCATCAAGAACAAATATCCGCTTCCACGGATTAAAGATCTATTCGATCAGATGAATGGTGTCCAAATCTTCTCCAAGAGTGACTTGAGAATTCAGTTCTTCTAGCTAAAGATCAAGTTTGGGGATGTTTTGAAGACCCACTTTCACCACGCACTATGGTTTATTTGAATATATTGTAATATCTTTTGGACTTACCAATACTCTAGCAATTTTCATAAACCTTATAAATAAAATCTTCATGGAATATTTGGATAAGTTAGTAATGGTCTTTATCGATGACATCCTTATCTATTCCAAAGATGAAGAGGAACACGAGCAACATCTACATATGGTGATGAAGAGGAACACGAGCAACATCTACATATGGTGCTCAAAAAGCTTCGAGAACATTGAGTCTATGCAAAATTTGACAAATATGAATTTTGGTTAAGTGAAGTTGCCTTCCTTGACCATGTTCTGTTCGAATGAGGAATTACAGTGGATCCAAGCAAAGTCCATGACGTGCTAGCTTGGGATCAATCCCAATCTGTTCCTCAAATTCGAAATTTTCTCGGTATAGTCAGATACTATCGCTAGTTTATCGAGAACTTCTCCAAGATTGCAAGACCAATGACTTAACTTTTCAAGAAAGAGAAGTTTGAATAGTCATCTGAGTGTTAAGCAAGTTTTCAAGAACTGAAAAAGGTTAACTACAGCTCTAGTACTTTTGTTGCCTGATATTCACAAAAGATTCGACATCTATTGTGATGTTTCATGTCATGGTCTTGGGTGTGTGCTTGTGCAAGGCAAAGTCATTGCTTATGCTTTCCACCATTTACGACCTCATGAAGTGAATTATCCCACTCATTATTTTTAATTGGTAGTCATGGTTCATTCTCTTAGGATTAGGCATCATTACCTCATTGTTAACTGGTGTGATATATATATATATATTGATCATAAGAGTTTGAAATATTTCTTCACTCAACCGGATCTGAACCTAAGGCAAAGAAGATGGCTAGAGGTTAATCAAGGACTACGACCTTGGCATCCATTATCATCCTAGTAAAGCCAACATAGTAAATGATGCTCTTAGCTGAAATCTTCATTACATCCATGTGTCAGTACAAGCAAACCAACCAACATTGTATTAAGAATTCTAGAAGCTCAACCTACAAGTGGTTGAGGCGAGATATGTTGCTGCCCTAGAGCTTCAACCCCTAGAGCTTAAATTAAAGCTGCTCAATTCGAAGATGAAGCCATTGCTAAATCAGACACGAGTTGAAGCCTGGTGTTGAATCAGACTCTGATGGAATACTCCTCCATGGACAACAAGTATCTGTCCCAAACAATCCAAGGATCAAGGGGCTAGTCTTCAAGGAAGCTCATGATTCGCTACTCTCTATTCACCCCAGAGTACAAAAATGTACCAAGATCTTTAGGAGAAATTCTGGTGGCCCGTTATGAAACAGAACATTACCGCATATGTTGCCATCTGCGATGTATGGTAATGGGTTAAAGCTGAACATCAGTGACTAGGTGGATTTTTCCAACCCTTGAAGATCCCCGAATGAAAATAGGAAGATATTGGTATAAATTTTATAACTGGTTTACTTAGGACCCAAAAAGGACATGATGCTATCTGGGTTATGATTGAATAATTAACCAAAATAGCTCACTTCATCTTAGTCATAACTACATATCAGGGAGATAAGCTCGTTGAGCTCTATTTGGATAACATTGTTCGCTTACATGGTGTACCCAAAATAATAGTCTCTGACCGAGGTTCTCCATTCACCTCTCGGTTTTAGGAAAGCCTATATAGTCTCTTGGGAACCGAGCTAAATTTCAACATGGCATAGCACCCTCAAATAGGACGTCAAATAGAAAGGACTAATCAAATCTTCAAAGATAGGTTGAGAGCATATGTGCTATCCTATAGCATGAATTGGGAGACATGCTTGGCATTTGCTAAGTTTTCTTACAATAATAGCTTTCAGTCAAATCTCCAAATGTCTTTATTTAAAGCACTTTATGGGAGGAATTTAAAACACCTCTTTTCTAATCCAAAGTCTGTGAAAAATGATCCTTTGGCTCAGACCACATCTAAGAAGCTCAGGAACACATTGATGTGATAAGACGCTGACTGAAAGAAGTACAATCACGTCAAAAGAGTTACACCGACCATTGTCAATGTAAGCTAAGCTTTGAAGTAGGAGATCATGTCTACCACAAAGTCTCACCGCTACATGATGTAGGATCAAGGATAACTGACTAGATGGGGGGTGAATAGAAGGTTTTTAAAATTATTTAGCTCTAATTCAATAATTAGCAAGAATTCTATGAATTACAATTTTACAACAATTAAAGCCTAAATATGAGAGGTTTTGCTAAATGCACTGAAAACCTAAGTCTAAGCAAGAGTAACAATCCTAGAGTGACAATCAACAACTAAGATCACTAGGAATGTAAATTTCACAAATTGAAACACAAAAGAGCAAACCATAATAAGGACATGATGATTTTTTCCTGTGGTCTCAAAGACTTGCCTGTCTCCCTTAATCCACATTGAAGAAGCTTGAATGAATCAAGCTATCTCCTTGTGCAATTGAGCCTCCCTCGATCACTAGTGGTAGCTCTTCCTCGCTTCGGGTATGTGAGCTCCAACATTTACACCAATACCAGGTCTCTTCACAATCTCCTTTGAAGAGATCACCGATTCCACACCTCGAAGTAGTTTAGGAGACAGCAACCTCCAAGAGAATAGAGCTTCAACGCTTGCTTGAGATTGATTAAGTATCTAGTGGCTCAACTTGAATGCTCACACTTGAATTTTCTCGCAACAACTCACAAATGGGAATTAATACTCTAGAGATTAAGAGAGAGTTTCTAAGGCTCACAAATGTGCAATGAATGACCAAGAGAGTGCCCTTGCTACAGGTGAGGGGGTATTTATAGGCCCTAATAACTAATCTAGCCGTTGGGGGTTAAATTCCTGAAAAATTCAGCAAACCTGGTACTACCGCCCATGTAGGACCAGTAGTACCAGACCCAACTCAATAGTCAAAATAGTGCATTAAATGCAGAGTAACTAGCTGTTACTACAGTACCTCCTGTACTACCTCCCATTTAGGGCTGGTTGTACCAGCCTATTCTCCTAAAACAATGCTTTTTGAGCCTTCTTTGGAAAATAACTATCGACTCCAAGGGCTAGTACTATCGCAAGTCCGGTAGTACTACTCCTACATGGGTGGTAGTACCGACCGAGGCAAAAAGACCAAAAACAAACAATTCTATAATATAACTACCAGCCTCAGGGCCCAGTTCTACCAAAAGTCTAGTAATACCACTCCTAGAAGGACTCTAGTGCCGGTCTGACTGACTTCGCTAAAAATGCATCGTTCTGTAAAATAACTACCAACCCCTTAGGCCAATACTACCACATATCTGGTAGTACCACTCCTATATGGTCAGTAGTGCTGGTTTTACAAATTTTTTAGTGTTTTTCATATGATTATTCAAGGAATGCACAAGACAAAGTATGAACATGATTTTGAGCCATGATTTTTTTATCAATTTCTAGCTATTGGCCAAAGATCTCTCTTAATAGTATGGCACCTATTCTAGTAACTCGATCTTTTCTTCAAACACCAAGATCAACAAAAAATACAAAAGGTCCTTAAACTTTTATACCTTAGCATTAAGCTTGACACTTCAACTTTCTTAGTGCTTCATAATTTAACCTCTATATGTGCAACACATAGGACCAACCTGTTTCATGACCTCAAACAAAATTGTTAGTCTTTTAAATATGATTGTCATTAATTACCAAAACCAGAGACAAATTTGGGATCTAGGTGCTTCAATCTCCCCCATTTTGGTAATTGATGATAACCTCAACAAATATAAAGAGATTGAATTTGTTTTTAAGTATACAACATGTCAAACAAGTTGAATACTCTTGGATTTTGGTTTATATGGCATTTCATTTCACAGGAAGTATGAGATTTGATTTGAAAACAAAATGCCATTAAAGCCACAATGTATAGTTAAAACTCCTCCTAGATGTGTGCACAAGTATAATATGATGAAATCATGCACACTTTGAGAAACTTTTTGAAATTTTTGGTAGAGTTTACACTATATATTGGATCCAAGCATGATATAATTGAAAATTGAGTGAACAACAAAAACTTAAGCCCTAGCAAATTGCCCCATCATCTCATTCCTTAAGCTTGCTAGGATGGCATCCTGAGGCACATCATGAGTTTGCTTCTTTACCTTGTCCTACTAAGGTGGATGCTGCTAGGCCAAATTCCCTAGAACTTCAGGCAGTGCCTCTCGTGCTTGTATTTCTTATGAGCACAACCACAAGCCCTGATGTACCTAGTTATCCTCTTGATGATCTTCATCATATAGGAGCAAAATAGATGGTCTTACCATGCTCCCTAGCTGAAGTGGCCATCTTCTTGATCATGAGGTCAATCATGTCGAATTTTTGGCGATGCATGATCTTTTGCATTAAATTCGAAGCATAGCCTTAGATCTCATCAAAGTTACCACTTTTGGGGTGAATTGTAAGCCTAATGATCCTGTTGATCAGACAACATTAGGGTCATAAAAAGCAAGTTGTTGATCTAGCCCGAGGACTTAGTCACTGTGGATCCAAGGATACCCACTATGGAAGATACCCAAAGCATGCTCAATCTCATCCTTGGTGGCAGCGTATACTTGAGATCTTGTAGTCCAAGTGATGGATTCGAAGGAGTCAGGCATGTAGATGGCGGCGTAGAACTAATGCACCATATCCTCCACATAGTTGCTATATCGACTCGCAAAGTCCATGAGGCTAGCCCCTTGGAACATCTCAGGAATACCGACAAAAAGTGATAGCTTGTAGATGTGGTCCTAGTAGATCCATTTTTGATTTGCAAAAAATTATTCTTATAGATCTCATGATAGACATTCTGTTGGAACAACGTCCCAAAACACTCCTTAGTTGCACTCCGAGGAAGGAGATACTGATTTGCCTCGTTAAAGTGAGTAGTACTTTTTACCTTGATATGCCTTAGTACTTTCCCTTTGATATGCCTCAAGTCTTGAAGAGATCAAAGTTGGGCATTGCCTCTTGACCTTCCTCACTATCCTCATCTTCCTTGTCATCAACTTCCATGTCCTCCTCTTCTTTAGCCTCCTCAGATTGATGTGCGATTTTTTTGCCCTTTCTCGCACGAGAGCTACCACCAAGTTCTTCCTGCGCCAACTTTCTTATTTTCTCATATCAAGCAACAATTGTGTAGGAGTCCCCACAATCACTGCCATTGTCTAGGTGAGAAGCAGGAATGTCGGCACTTCTAGTGGATTTTCTAACTGAGCCTCCACCATGAGGTGCCTTAGGTTTGGATGGATTCTTAGCCCTCGACACGATATCTGGATCACAAGGATAATAGGAGGGATAGGCAGGTACTCTACTTTTAGAATTTGATGAAAAAATGTAGCAAAGTTTGCAATTTGACCAGGAAATCTTGTACTGCCATCCAAGCTTGACCAGTAGTACCGCTCTAGGGCGGTACTACCGCTCTATCACAGCGGTAGTGCCGGGTTCATCATGGAACTGCATTTGTCTAAAAAGTGAAACCACTATTTTGATTTTTTTTATTTGATCGGGCAATGAAATTGCCAGGAAAGGCATCATAATTCACCAATCTACACATTTTAACTACTGATTTCATTAACAAGAGACATGCATTTGCTATATTTTGCATCAAACCCTAAACCTCAAAAATAGAGACCTTGGGCAAAATAGATGAGATATAGAAAATAGGAGAAGGAATGATTGATGATCACCTTGGGAAGAGAAGTGCCCCTGAGAGAGAAGAACCTTGGGGTTTATAGAGATTTGAACGATTAGAATTTGGGGAAATTTTGGAGAGAGGGATTGAGAACCAACCCTCGACTTGAGAGAGGCACAAATGAGGGTAAGAGGGAGTGAAAGGATGAGGAGCCAACCAGGAGAGGAAAAAGGAATGGAGCGCATGGTCACAGCGAAAACTGACACAAAATAGTGGGTTCAACACGACTAACCAGGTACTATCAACCCCATATGGGCTGTAATGCCAATGGTTCGTACTACCAGGTGCACAACATCGGTAGTGCTGGTGCAGGCCTAAGAGACCTTAGAAAATTCAAGATTTGAGTTTGAAAAATACTCTAATGTATTTCCACACCTCTTGAAATCATATATGAGCATTTCTACCTCATCACAAACTTCAAAAACCATGTAATTAACATAATTTGTACAGAAATAGCCTTTTCGAGAAATCAAAGCTTCCTTTTTAAAAAAAATAAGAACACTTATTTGAAGAGAGTGTGATCCTTAAAAGGTTGTTTGAGTTTGAAATACTTGTAGAACACTAGAAACTTGTGAAGTTGTAGTTTCACAAGCTAAACTCAATAAGTGCACTATTTAGGTCAATATAGACAAGATTTAGAGTTTAGGTGGAATATTCGAAAAGAATATTGTCCAAATGTGTTTAACCTTTTATAACAAGATAAAGACTATTTTATGATAATTAATATCTAATTGATGAGGTTTACATGTATATATTTTGAAAATGAAGGGATTTCAATGGAAGTTTTGTAAAAGCTTCAAGATATCATACTTTCAAATAATTTTGACTTAGATAGGTCTAGAAGCTTCCTTTTGAACAATAGTAGCACTTATTCGATATGTTCACATTTTTAGGGATGTAGCACACATGAAGTTTGTATAGTTCTCCCCCTTAATGTGTTGGCTAACAAGACAGATTCAACAAAAAGAAAATAACACCAAATGAAAAACCAATCATGGTGCAAGTGTTCAAGCAACTTTAGAGATATCAATGATACTTAGCTCATGCCTCAATTTAAAAAAAATCTTTAATCTAGAGGCTTGGTGAGGATATCCGCTAATTGATCTTCAGTTCTTATGTGGCTAATGAATATATCAACTTTGCTCACATGATCTCTTAAAAAATGATGGCAGGTATCTATATGATTGGTTCTTGAGTGTTGGACCGATTTGTTCGCTATTTTCATGTCACTTTCATTATCACACAAAATAAGCACATTTTTAAAGTTTATTCCATAATCCATCAAGATTTGTTTCATCCAAAGCAAATGAGCACAACAACTACTAACATATATATATATATATATATATATATTCGGCTTCGGCGGTGGGAAAACCTATGGAGTTTTGTTTCTTGTAGAATGTAACATCCCAAATTTTTGGCTTTTTATTTATTTAATAGTGTTTTATTGTTAATTGAGTGATTTGTGAATTTTCTGGATTTATTTGGATTTTCTAAGATTTATTTGAATTATTTTGAATTAAAGTATATTGCTTTTGCCAAACATTAATTATAAATATATAATTTTAAAATAAAGTTTTGCTAAAAATATTTTACTTGGGTCCATAATGTCTCAAAGTATTTTTGAGATTTTTCTTGATATTTTAGTTGCCTATAATAAATCAAATTATTTTCTGCAATTATTTTAAAAGGGAAAATCGAGAAAACTCGAATGAACAGTAATGGGCTTAGCCCATATACTGTGCGCGCGTCGGCCGGTTTCCAGACACGTGCGCCTCGGCCGTTGGATCGTGATCGGTCGCTTTGCAACAAGCCGCGCCGCCACCAAACCCTAACCACACGTCACCATCAGATCAACATCGGACGGTCGTCCTTTGGCGCGTTGAAGCAAAACCCTAGGAGCTCTAGCCGTTGGATCGAGGATGGATGCATGGGATTGTCAGCTACAGTAAACGCCACTGGTAAATCTCGCCCGTTGATCTCTGATCGGACGGTCAGGAAGAGTTCGTCTCCGAGCCGCCGCCCGAGTCCGACTCGAACACGTCGCCGCTGTCGTGCGCCGTTAGGGCACGGATTTCTATGCCGCCGAGGGCTATTTAAGGACCCGAGCACCCTGTTGAGGTTTCCCATGAGCCGTCGCCTCGTTTCCCTGTTGCGCCATCGCTTGTGCCGCCGTGAAGCTCGTGCTAGACCTCGCCGAAGTTCGCATCCACGCCGCCTCGGTTCTTACCGCTTTGCGTCGTCGTCAAGCCGTCGATCACCGCACCTGAGGCCGGATCCAGATTCATCGCATCGCTCCGCGTCGGCACAACGCTTCGGAAGTCGCCGGGGCATCACCGTTGCGCCGCGCCGATTCTTCGTCTTCAAGTCCGGCAGAAGTTCACCGTCGTGTCACCGGCCATTGCCGAGTTTGAGCACCTTAGCTGTCGGATCACCAACGGACTGCCACGATCGCGCCATGACGTCTCGGTAAGTAGTAAACGACTCGGTCATCTCTCGCTGTTGGATCGGAAATTGGTGATCGGGATGAAGCCACGTTGTTAGGGCAACAGTAAACGCCTCGAGTAGCTGTGGCCGTTCGATTTGAATCGGGTGGCTAGCTGTAGTTTCGCCACGTCATAGATTAAGTAATGAGCGTTAGATTGGTTTTGTGCGGTGACGATTGCCCCACGTATCAGCATCGCAACAGTTCGAGCCAGCGCTAACGTCACGATGACGCAATAAATTGATTTTTCTTTATAAAAATATTTCGGTTTTTAAATGATTTTCTGATTTTATGAATTTTCAGGAATTTGAATTTTCCGAGGGCTTGTTCTCCCTCATACGAACTCCGATTGAGGTGATTCAAATTCCTAAAAATTTGTAAAATTGAGATCTATCCAATGGTGATTTTTGTTGGATTTTTAGAGTTTGTTTGTTCTCTGGTTTTGGTGTTTATTTGCTATTTCTTCTCGATTCGCGTAGATGTTGAATTGTGCGAGGCTTCGGAAGAGGAATTGGCAACTCAAGAACCATTTCCAGATCAAGACCAGGAGCTTAACCAAGGCAAGTTGTGCTTTGATCATGTTGCACCCATGTTTGCAAAATTGCTATTTTGTTTTACCATATTGCATATTATTTCATGTGTAAAAATGATTTCAATTTAAATTGGGATTTAGCTAGTATACCTGTTGAATTACACCCTACCTTGTCATTTGTATGCCATGATCTATTGTCACCCTAGGTTGGTTCACTATAGTTGGTTAATAATGAAATCAACATGGATGGTTAGATCGAATTAGAATTGCTTAGCCTTGCCACGTCATTACATGTACTTGAATTATTGATAAATAATCTTGACTAATGGAATATGGAACAATGTTATGAATTTGTGTGTCATGTGTGGTCACACGATGAGATTGAGTTGTGGTGGCAATGGATGTCACGCAACGATATTGCATTGTTGATGGCACGTGGTGCTTGGTAATCAACTGGGGTGGTTATGATTTTGGATCGGAGCAAGTGGCAAGGGCAGGTATGCTAGGGTGGGCCCGATGGACAGAGGGTATGTGCATGTCTTGCTTTGATCAACCCTAAAGACACCTTGCGAGCCTTTGACCTGAGTCAATCATACAACCACATGTCTGTTATGGGGCAGCCTAGCTGACTAATTTGCAATGTCTTAGTCTTGGTACTACCAGTGGTGGAGTGGTTCATCCTTTTTAATGAACCAAGATGGCGCAAGAGGGGGGCCCTGGATGTGGTAACCAGTCCCACCAGTGTTGAAACCTTAGCGGGTGGTACTGAGTTAAGACAGAGCATTGTAAAGACTTTGTCATGATTCTCTGCCGACATACCAAAGGAAGTATGCTAATAGCTTGGCAACAAAGAGATTATCGTGTCGTGTGGGTAAAGTGCATAACCTTTGCAGAGTGTACAAACTATTCAGATAGCCATGCTCACGGTATTGAGCAATGCTCGGGGATTACAGTCAAGGGTTTAAACTTTTGAACAATGAAAACTTGGGATGGATGGCAGGTTGCCATGGAGGGTTGAATCTTGACTTAGGATGAGAAACTTGGTTTACTTGAGAAATACTGAATCTATCTATTACTGTTATTTGTTTTTACTGTCTTTTCAATCTATATACTGTACTTGTTCATAAATGCTGCTTTACTGCAAATGAACCTCTTAGCCTTCCTTTGGAATAAGCCTTGCATATAGTTATGATAGAATTGCATTCTGTGCACAACTTGTTGAGTGCTTTATGTACTCACCCTTGCCTACAACATCATCAGCGCTGAAGAAGGTGTACCATTAAGAGACGAATGTTTAGGGTGCGAGCCTTGTCAGTTGCCTGTGGTATACTGAGGGGTTATCTACGTCTTCATTTCCGCTACAATTCAATTTGTTGTTCAGCCTTGTGAGGCATTGTTAAGTAAGTTGACCATAAGGTCACTCAACTAGTAATATTTAATATATAATGTCTTTTATTTTATTTCCGCTGTGTATGATTGTGATATTCACTAATGTTGAGCCTGTGTGCACTAGCGTGATCTTGGACTAGTGCAGTATACATAGAGGGTCCGTATTTGCATATTCGGGTCCCGACATAGAACCATAATAATAAGGATCTACCTAGAAATTGATAAATCTCATAGTTGCTTTTTCTATCTACTTTGCAACCCATATAGTCGGAGTTCGAATACCCAAATTAATAAAATTTAGCACCTTTGGGGTATGATAAGCCTATATTAGAGGAATACTTTAAATATCTTAGAATTCTCTTAATAGCCATTAAGTGGCATTGTTTTGGAGATGCTTGAAAATGTGTACACATGCAAACACTAGATATGTTGGGCCTAGATGCGGTAAGATAAAGCAAACTACCAATCATGGAAATAAAGCTTTAAATCTACTGGTTTACCTCTCTCATTTAGGTCAAGATGTCCGTTAGATGTCATAGGAGTCTTGATGGGCCTTGCATCTTGCATACCAAAACCTTTTGAGTAGATCCTTCACATACTTTGTTTGACTTATGATGTTTCCATCTTTGAGTTGCTTGATTTGAAGTCCAAGGAAATAGCTTAGTTCTCCGATCGTAGACATTTAAAATTTTCTAGACATCATATCACTGAATTCTTTATAAAATTCTTGGTAAGTAGAACTAAATATAATATCATCAATATAAATTTGGCATACAAAAAAATCTTCATCAATTATTTTCATGAAGAGTGTTGTATCAATCTTCTCACTTTTTAATTCATTTGAGAGTAGAAAGTCTCTAAGTTGCTCATACCATGCTCCAAGAGCTTGTAGACATTAGTAGGATTTTTAGAATTCTCAAAACCAAGAGGTTGCTCAAAAAATACTAGTTCAACAATTTTACTATTTAAGAATGTACTCTTCACATCCATTTTAAATAATTTGAAATCAAAGCAAGATGCAAAAGCAAGTAAGGTACGAATGGCCTCTAATCTAGTCAGGAGTGCAAAGTTTTCACCAAAATCCAATCATTCGATTTGAGTGAAATCTTGTGCCACTAGCCTTCTTGCCTTATTTCTTACCACAATTCCACTTTCATCTTGCTTGTTTCTAAATACCTATTTTATGCCAACGACGTTGTGGTCCTTAGGTCTCTTAACAAGCGTCCAAACATCATTTCAAACGAAGTTGTTTAATTCATCATGCATTGAATTTACCTAATTCGGATTATCTAAAGCTTTATCTACATGAGATGGTTCAAAAGAAAACACAAAAGAGTAATGTTCACAAAATTGAAGCAGCACGAGATTGAGTTTGAACACCCCTACTAACATCACCCAATATTTGATCTACTGAGTGATCCTTTGAGATTGCATGATGAATTCTTGGAGGTAAGGCTTAGAGTTGTTTATCATCCTTCTTTTCTTCCACCTAAATTGCTTAAACTTGACTTGGCGTAATGGAAGTAGAAAGTTCAACTTGAGTGGAAGAGGGTGGTTCTACTTGGTCCCCCTTAGGCTTGATATCTCCATGCGTCATGTTCTTCATTGCTTGTCTCAAACATTCATCACCTACATCATTCATTTTTTTTGCTCTTCTTGAGAACCATTAGTCTAATCAAATTCAACATCACGTTTCATCAACTAAATTGGTGATTTGGTTGAAGATACGGTATGTCTTGCTATTAGAAGAATAACTAAGTAAAAATCCAACATCGCAACGCCTTTAGAATTTTGAGAGACAAACACCCTTTTTCAAAATGTAACATTTACAACCAAAGATACAAAAATAAGAGATGTTCGGTTTTCTTCCAACAATATGCTCACAAGGGGTCTTTTCCAAAGGTGATGCAAATAAGAACGATTTGTGGCATGACAAGCGGTATTGATAGCTTCTACTATAAAATTATCAGAAGTACCATACTCATCAAGCATTGTCCTTGCCAATTCAATTAGCGTTCGATTTTTCTATTCTACAATGACTAAACAAAAAGAATTGCCATCGATGCTCTTGTAGGCTGTTGGGCCAAACAAATCTATATATAAGAGCTTTAATGGCCTAGAAGTGGATATGATACTCTTGGATGGATGAGAACTAGAAACTTGCTTTCTAGCTTGTCAAGCACTATATACTTTATTTTTCTCAAACTTCATGTCCTTTCAAGCCCACTACTAAGTCATGCTTGAAAAACTTTTTAAGTTGAATTATGACAACATGAGCTAGCCTTCTATGCCAAAGCCAACCCAATGAGGTTTTTTCAATTAAACATGTTTGTAGGCTTGAATCATTTGAAGAAAAATCATCCAAATAGAGATTGCCAAATCAAAAGCCTTTGAAAACCAAGAAGTTATCATTTTCTTTTGAAATTACAACACCATTTCTAGATAATGTGCAGTTAATCCAAGATCACATATTTGAGCAATCGATAGCAAGTTAAAGTTAAGAGTTTCAACCAATGAAACATTGAAATAGAAAGGTCATTTGAGATAGCAATTTTACCCAATGCAATTACGTTTCCTTTGCTATTGTTACCAAGGTGATCTTGTTGTGATTTCTACTTCTAACTTCAAATGTGGTGAATATTTTTCGACCAGCAGTCATGTGTTGGGTGCATCTTCTATCCAACACCTAATGCCTTTCACCGGTCTTGTAGTTCACCTACAAAAGAAGATCAAGCCTTTTTAGGTACCCAAATTTGTTTGGGTCCTTGAAGGTTAGTAATCAAGGTTTTAGGCACCCAAATGGTATTCTTTTATGACCATGTATGGGAGTGCCAACAAATTTAGCTACTATTTTACCATTACTTGATTTACTAAGAACATAACATGAGTCATAAACATTTTTTAGTTGCTTTTCCCATGGGACAATCATTTGCCATATGCCCGATATCATGACACTCGTGGCAAAATTTCTCATCTAATTTAATGAACTAAGGTGGTTTGCTGTTCACTTTCTTACCCTTCTTGGGGATGAACCCAAAGCCTTCTTTGTTATAGAAGCACTGTTGATCATTTAGGATCTTGTCAATGGTTGCTTTACCCTTGAAGCGCCTATCTAAGCTCCTACTTAGCTTGTCCACTTGTTTCTTAAGTTCATTATTTTCAATGATAAGATGAGCATGGCCAGCATTGTTTGAATGAGCAAATGCATCTACTTTGGAGCAACATGGCACATCAATAAGATGAACACATGAGGTGGATGTGCTAACACAAGATACAATATTAAATGAATTGTCTACTCTAGGCATGGCATCAATAATATTACCAGAGACTCCTATATTTATTTTGGACTTGAAATGGTCTTTGAGAAGGAGAGACTTATGAGCATTCTTTTGCTCCTCATAAGAGTCTTTTAGAGAAATGAATTCTTTTATTAAAGTCTTATATTTTGACTTCTCTCATTTAAGTCCTCAAGCATATCCATTAACTCATCATAGAAGGGTTCATCATCATCATTAGATTTTACATTGAGGACCCCTTTTGCCATTAGGCATGTTGGAGTAGTGAATAGTGATGTAGCCTCCTTAATGACTACATCGGCCATACCCTTCTTCTTGGAAGGAGTGTCATCATCGGAGGAGTCAGAATTCAAATACACCTTGTCGGAGTCATCCTCGTCATCTTCAAGTGCTTCATTGTTTGATTCTGCCTTTATCTTGAATATAATATTCTTCTTCTTTAAAGAACTTTGCTCTAGGAGCTCATCCTTGTCCTTCTTGTATAACTCATTTGTGATGAGGTTGCCCAAGAGTCTGGTTGGCATCATCCTTACCAACTTAGGAGAGTTGAGGAACAAGGTCACCAATGTCTCATACTTATCTGATAGAGCCCTAAGCATCTTGCGAATAATATCAAAATCGGTTAGTGATGCCCTAAGGCCTTTGAGCTAATTCACAATGATATTCAATCTTGACATCTCATTGATGTTCTTATGAGGTAACATAATGAAACTCTCATATTTGATTTAAAGCATATGTAATTTGGCCTCCTTGACTGAGCACGTTCCCTCATGAATTTCTGAGAAGGTTGTACAAATCTCATGAGCGGTTTCAAGGTTGTCGATCAAGCATCAAGGATACCACTTGTAGGATCAAGGATAACTGATTAGAGGGGGGTGAATAGAAGGATTTTAAAATTCTTTGTCTCTAATTCAATAATTAGCAAGAATTATATGAATTTCAATTCTATAACAATTGAAGCCTAAATAAGCTAGATTTTGTTAAGTGCATCGACAACCTAAGTCTAAGAAAGAGTAACAATCCTAGAGTGATAGTCAACAACTAAGATCATTAGGAATGTAAATTTCACAAATTGAAACACAAAAGAGCAAACCACAATGAGAAGGACACGATGATTTTTCTTGTGGTCCCGGAGACTTGTCAGTCTCCCCTAATCCACGTTGAGGAAGCTTGAATGAATCAAGCTAGCTCCTTGCGTTATCGAGCCTCCCTCGATCACTAGTGGTAGCACTTCTCTACTCTAGGTAGGTGAGCTCTAACCTTTATATCAATACTGGGTCTCTTCACAACCTCCTTTGAAGAGATCACCGGTTTCACACCTCCAAACTATTTAGGAGGCAGCAACCTTCAAGAAAATAGAGCTTTGGTGCTTGCTTGAGGTTGATCAAGTGTCTAATGGCTCAACTTGCATGCTCACACTTGAATTTTCTCTCAACAACTCATAAAATATAAATTAATGCTCTAGAGATGAAGATAATTGCTAGGGCTCACAAATGTGCAATGAATGACCAAGAGAGTGCCCTACTGCAAATGAGGCGTATTTATAGCCCCCAGCCACTAATCTAGCCATTGGGATTAAATCCCTGAAAAATTTAACAAACCTGGTACTACCGTCCATGTAGGACCGGTAGTACCGGCCCCAACTCAATGGTCTAAACAATGTATTAAATATAGAGTAACTAAGCATTGCTACAAGAGACCTAAGATTATCGCTTTGTACTACCGAAGTACCAGCCTTTTCTCCCAAAATGATGATGACACAGATGCTTCCAATTGCAATTAGGGGTGTTCTGCCAGATAAAGTCCGAGACCCAATTATAAAATTGCGTTCATTCTTCAACGCGATTTCACAGAAGGCCATAGATCCGTTAAAACTAGATAAACTATAGGAAGATGTGGTCCACACTCTGTGCAGGCTTGAGATGTGTTTCCCTCCATCTTTTTTTGATATTATAGTCCATCTTATTGTTCACATTGTGAAAGAGATACGGATTCTCGGTCCCGTATTTCTTCATCAGATGTACCCTTTCAAGAGGTTCATGAGGATTATAAAGAAATATGTTCGTAACCGACATCGACTAGAAGGCTGCATTGCCGATGGCTAGGGAACCAAGGAGGTCATTGAGTTTTGCATCGATTATATGGATCTCAAACCAATTGGTGTGCCTGTATCTCAGCATGAGAGGAGGCTACAGGGGAAAAGGACACTAGGCAAGAAATCGCTCCGTACTAGCAATCTAGCTTCATTCACTCAAGCATATTTCGCAGTTTTGGGACAATCAGTTGTGGTGGCTCCATATGTCAACATGCACAAGAACATGTGAAGGATCGAGATGGCGAATAGAGGGGGTTGAATGGTCGCAAACAAATTTTTCCCCAAAATAGTTCAACTAAAATCTCGAAAGGATCACGCAAAGGAAATCGTGTAAAACCCGAACAACTAGACAACTATGTGTACCCCTAGCTTGCATGTATGAGTATCATAGAATGTGTGGGGATTTTTGAGTCATAATTCTGGTTTTCTAGTGTTCAAAATAAGAAGGAATCAATTCAACTCTTGCTTTTAGAAAGGAGATCAATTCAAATCACAAAAGCCACTTTCAGAAAAGCAAAAATAGAATTTTCAAAAGCTATCCTCAATTAGAACAGGTGGTTGGTTTTTGAGAATTTTTATTCCTATGAGAAGATGAGTCCTGAAGAACTCCACCAAATTTAAACTCAAAAATCCTTACAAAAAAATCAGCAAAAATCTAAGAACACAGATAGTCAGGAACTTCGAGCAGAAAGTTTGGGGCTCGGTTTTAACCTCATGGCACCCAAACGGTGCAACAAGTGGACTCCAAATTTTTTTTACAGATGGATATAAGAGTTCTGCACCTTCTCTAATAATAATTACTCAAAAATGATTTTTCTAAAAATCAAATACTAACTACTGCGTGAAGAACAAGTTCTGGACAGAGTTGAAACTTGAAAGAAAAGATGATCTCTACTCAATCCAAGAGTGCAAAAGAGATGTAAAACCATATAAACACACTCAAGACATCCAAGATCAGCATTTAGAAGGATGGGAGGCAAATCCAAATTGTAAGAAAGTAAATTGCGTGAAAGTAAATTGCAGAAATTTAAATGCTGAATTTAAGACATAAAGTAAATGCGTAATTTAAATTCAAGCATAAATGAAAAAGATTTGTATTTCTGGAAGGATAAGGTTTACAAAGCCACACAACAAGGTGGGCAAAGCACAAAGGAGCACAAAAACCTCTACAACCTTCAAGGGGAGGAGGCTACCCCTCCAACCCTATTTATACTACTCTTGGGCCACCTACCACCCTTGGATGCAGCCCTCAACCCTAGAGAACTCATCTAAGGGCTAGGATTTGCCCACTCACACAGCCATGCAAGGGCTAACCCAAAACCCACACACATACCGGGTTTTCTTGCACGGTTTACAAAGCATACTACCTAGACCCGCTAACCTATCAACTAGACCGCAATCCGATAGCCTTCCTTGATCCACGCGGCGTCTAGCTAGCATCTCCTCCTTTCCTTGTCTTTTTGGCTTACCTAGACTCCGTATCCGATCATCTTCCGGCGATCTCCCGACCGTCTGGACTTCCGATGCTCCTTGCCAAGTCCCAGTCATCCTCCGCCTCACCATGACCTAGCACCGTCGCCCTGCAACCATCAAAGACAAGGAAAAACCTTTCACATAGCAATGCCCACACATATATTCAATGATTATCTCAAAATCATTAAACAATCATAATTTCTCTCAAAGTTCTGGTGCTACCGTCCCCAGACCAGTAGCATTGTAAAAGCAACCAACACTCAAATTGCTTCAAATCATAATCCAATTCAAATCAAACTCAATTTCAAATCAAACCAATCTCAAATCTTGTCAATTACTCATCACACTCAAGGATAGACCTCCACATGGTCTTTCAACATGCTATCCAGAACTAACCTAGGGAGATCAGAGGTTTGGATCGTGAGAGAGCATAGAGATAACTTCGGCGATTGGTTAAGTAGACGCATGATGCATATGGAGATAGATTGCGCTCAGTTGAAAGTGTTGGCTCAGGGACCATCAACTACAATTCAGACATTCCAAGGATACGACATAAATAGTTTTACATTTTATACAAGATCACAAGATAAAAAGAGCACCAACCAAAACAGCGGTATCTGTATAGATACCTATGACAGCAATGGAAATAGGCAAACCTACTACGGATTCATAGAAGAGATTTGGGAGCTTGACTACAGACCATTGAAGATCCCTCTCTTTTGGTGCCAATGGGCCAGACTTCTAGGGGGCGTGAACATCAACAAGTACGGTATCACTACCATGGACCTCAAACTCGTCGAATACAAAGAAGACCCATTTGTACTTGCTAATTCTATTACACAAATCTTCTTTGTAACTGACCTGGCTAACAAGGAGCGCCACGTGGTTATTCAAAGAAAAAGAAGGATTGTCGGAGTTGAGAATGTTGTCGACGAAGAAGAATACAATCAATTCGATGAGCTTCCTCCTTTCGGAGAGGATGTTGACCTAAGTCTCACGGAAGAGAGTGAGGAAGCTATGTACATACGCTGCGATCATAACGAAGGTCGAATCATAGCTTAGTTGTACTAATTAAATATATGCTTTCTCATATGTAACAATTAATGTATTATATGGAGTAATGTAAATTGAGGTTATGCTTAGTACTAGTTTTATCTGTTCTTTGGCAACTTAAAGAAAAGCGTGGTCCAAGATTTGAGTGCAAATCTTTAACTGCATTTAAATTTGTGTGAATTTTATTGCATTAATTTATTAACAGTGACTAAACCATCATTAATAGTTTAATCGAAGTTCAATTAACACAGTTGAACGATTTCCGATTAATCAGTCTTTTCCTATTTAATCACAAAAATAGCTTATTTTATTCACTAAGTATGATAAATTAGTTTAGAATATTGTGTTAATAGTATTCGTAGTATGTATCTTTTGGATGAAGTATAAGTAATGAAATGTAAAACATGTTTTGTAGAGTGATAATTTACAATAATATCACTTACAATAACATTTGGATGAAGTATAAATAATAAAATGTAAAGCACTTAGTCTTTGAAATGAAATAAATTGAAAGTTTCACTTAGCTTATCTTTGCCGGTTGCTCATAAAACTGGCAGTGATACAACTTATTACTATCGGTTGATAGTATCAACAGGTAGTGATATGGATTATTACTGCTGGTTGCTAGTATCAACCGACAGTGATATGGATTATTACTGTCGGTTGCTAGTATCAATCGGCAGTGATAAGCACTATTACTGCCGGTTGGATATCTAACCGGCAGTGATATTCTACTATTACTGCCGGTTTATGGAGTGGGCCAGCGGTGATAAAAATTATCACTGCCGGTTCTATTTCTGGAGTAGCAGTGATAGACTATCACTATCGGTTGTTGTGGAGAGCCGATAGTGATAGTCCACCCCTATAAATTCAAAGGCCGTGCCCTCCTCTCAGTTACCCTAACCTAGCCCGCGCCCTCCTCTCAGTTACAGTGCCGTCACCTCGGAGCTCCCCGCCGCCTCGGCCCTCCCCACCGCCTCAGCCATCCCGCCGCCGCCTCGCCTCAGGCCGCCGTTGCCTCCCCTCGAACCGTCGCTGTCGCCTCGCCTCAGAGCTCCCCGCCACTGCCTCACCTCGGGACGCTGTCGCCTCCACCTCGGAAAACCACCGTCGCCTCCCGTTGGAGCTCATCGCCACCATCACACCTCGAGCCGCTGTCGCCTCGCCCACAGAGGTGGTCATGATATAGTTATATGTTTGTCTCTAGTACTCAGCGATGAATGTATACAAATGTCATATGATATTGCAGTACAACTCAGATGATTTCAGAAGAATTGATCCATAGACATACATACACACGATGTTTGGGCTGTGATGTTATCTATGCATTTTTTTGCTAATTAGATTTATATAACTAAATGCATAACACGAACAAGGTGCTGTGAGTGGCTAGATGATTCCTGCTATGGTTGCTTGCTCGAGGTTGGAACTTGTGTGTGTTGTGGTCAAGTCTTGTTCTCATTTGACTACTATCAACGTTACTACAATTGCCTAGCCTTGGCTCTGTTGGTTCGGTTGGTATGTTGATTTTGGTCCCAGAATTTGATTTTGGTGCATCTCTGATAATCGCGATTCATCCATCTAACTATTGTTTGAGGGTTTAATGTGTAAATCTAGGATTAACTAGCACTAATCATGTACATATATGGTTCATGCACTCGTCTAGCACTAATCAAGTTTATGATTCATACACTCGTCAGCACTAATCATGAACTATCTAGCTGCCAAAGCCTTTTGCAGCATATGTAAAAATGTACTTAGATCTATTTGTCTATTCATAAGAGATATATGGTAAATCAGAGGAGTACCATGCGTTAAGGATTGTATCTATCTTTCAAATATGTGTAGTAATTTTATTTCTTTAAAGATGTGTATGTGTCTTTCAAATATGTGTATTATTTCGGCACTCTGCTTATATACCTGTAAAATTTTATGGATTGCAATGTAAAATGATGTGATATATCATGATCATGTTATGGTGTGGTATACGTTGTTTAGTGCGCTAGATGTACTTAGTTGCGAAATTGATCAAAATACCTACGGGTGGGATACATCGAAACTATTGTTTAAATATGATTTGAAAAATTATAGCAATGTAATTGCTACTGTTATTTGCAAAATAAAAAAAAATAGTTTGGACTTGGGCGGAATGGAATGTCGGGCGGGTGCGGATGGAGCACTAGTTGTTAGTTGTGCAAGTACCCCCCCCAAGTCAATTAAGGACCGACTTTTGTGATTGTCCATTCTAAGCATAACCGTACAACCACATGTCTATATGGGTATGACCTGGCTTAATAATTTGTAGAAATCTAACTTAGACTCACCAGATGGTGGAATGTGGGAGCCGGATGGAGGCAAATTGTTTTCCCCACACGGCGCAAGAGGGGGCTTCTATACTGGGTGGATAGAACCCTAACAGCGGTGAAACCTCAGCGGGTGGAGTCGGGTTAGATTGATACATTGTAAAGACCTTGTCATGATCTCTCTACCAGCACACCAAAGGAAGTGTGTTAATAGCTTGGCATTAAGAGAAGATCATGTCTTGTGGGTAAAGCTGTACACCTCTGCAGAGTCTAAAACTATTCGAATAGCCGTGCCTACGGTCAAGGGCAAGCGAAGAATGCTTTCATATTGGTAGACTATGCTTTTGTTTTAAAACTGAAGTTTTAGGATTCGAGAGTGGTTAGAACTCTCGGATGTGCTTCTGGCGGCTAGAGCCAGATAGGTGGATTGAACCTGTTTTTGTGTGCCATGGCGGATAGAGCCATGTGGATGGATTGAACTTGATCTTTTTGAGAATTGGCAGATAGAGTATGTATACTAGTGATTGGTGGATAGAACCTTCATCTAGAGTTATAATTACTTCAATCGTTACAAATAATTGCTAAAATTGCTTTATGAAAATTAATACTAAGTAATGTTTGTTAAAATTTGGCTTTGTGCAAAAGAACTATATTAAGCCATCTTTGGATAGCCCTTCATTATGCATATTTCCCAGACTTGCTGAGTACTTTTGTACTCATATGCTACACTCCACTTGTTCATAAGAGAATTATCAAGATGCTATAGAAGATGGTGAGTACTACTCTGAGGAGCTTGATAAGGACCGTCAAGAGAACTAGGCGTGCGTTTCCCAATTGTCTGCCTGTGGCATTTACTTGGCTTTACTTTTGTTTACTGTGAGATCATGTGATGAAAAATTGGATGAATGGTAAAATTGGCATTGCAAAGTGATTTTGGTTATAGCATGTGTGGTGCTTGTGCATGTGCTATGGTGATATGTTTATTATGCTGGTGATAGCATAATGGTTTTGCTTAATGCAATGCACTCGTGTGAGTGGTTGCATGGATTGACTTTGAGTCAAGTCGTGGACTTGTGCTCGGATGCGTTGTTTATTTTATTCATGTGCAGGTGTTGCTCGAGGGCGAACGTGGTCGATGACGTGACCGGAACTAGGTTCATGAAGGAACTGAGGTTCGGGACTAGGTTCAGGGAGGAACCGAGGTCTTGGTGGTCGAGGATGTCATGCGGGACGTTCGGGCTAGAGAACATGCACGTGAAGGCTGGTTAGTCACGTATGCGCAGCAGGTGGGCTGCTCATGCGTGCAAAGAGATGTTTTTGGCCATGTGGGCCAAGTAGAGATAAATATTAACTCTTTCCATGTTGGAAGTGGAGTTGTATTCAATCTCTGTGTTTGTTTTTGGCCATGTTGGGCCAAGTTGAGATAGATACGAACTCTTTCCATGTTGGAAGTGGGGTTGTATTTAATCTCTTTGTGGTTGCTCTATATAAATAGAGGGAGGTGTCCTCTGTTTATTCTAGAGCAAGAAATTAGGGTTTGTATTCTTTGGTGTTGGAGTACTGTTAGACAAAAGAAATAAAAAGTTTTTTTTCTAGCGGCTGGCTCGGCCGTTTTTCATGCAACGAGTTCTTTTGGCCGGCTGCGTATTTATGCGACGATAGCTTTGTCCGGCGGCTGAAAAAAGAGAGCACATTGCGGTTGCTTGAGAGGATTGATTGCTGGCGGCGGCTTGTTGGTGGTGGCTGGCTTTTGCGGTGGTTTTTGCAACACCAAAAGAATCAATCTCCGTTTTGCTTGTTTTGTGCTTTGTTCTGTTTCAGGCTTCGGCTTCGTGTTCTTCTGAACTTGTCATCGTCAGGCCTTAAGAGAAGACACAGAGGCTAGTGATACAAGAAAGGATCTTCAAGCGGACTTTGATTCGTGAAGTTTCAGCAATTGGACATTGCGTAGCACAAAAAGTGTTTGCTTGTTGTATTTGCTAGCTCTGCGAAGAAGCGACTAAAGGCGCTACAGTACCCGCGTAGCTACAGTAAATCGTGGATTACTGTTCACGCATGATGCGCTATGGTGCCGATTTCTGACCCTGTTTGCCCAATTTCGGTTTAGTAGATTGAATCATTGTCCTTTTTATTCAACAAGTTTAATTTTGATTTGATCCATCTAAAACCTTCTTAGGGCATTAATTTAGTGTTCCTCAAAGTTTTGTTGGTTAATCTTTTGTAGATTGTGATTAATCACGAAATTAGGGTTTGCTTGATTTTTGTCATATTCTGTCACAGCAAGCTTGCAGGATTTATAACTTTTGATCCGTAGATCTGATCGACCTGATTCATTTTTTGTTAGATGCGTATTGGAATCTAGTTTCTTCTGTTCAAATTTCAGGTCAATCCGACAGCTGGATCTCCAAGAATTCACAATTTACCGAACGCATATACTCTGTTTTGTTGAATACGAAGCAATTATTTGAGTCCGAATTAGGGTGAATTTTTAGTAGATCAAAAATTTGATTTTAGCTTCGCGCAATCATTCACCCCCCCTCTGATTGCTAGTTTTGTATATTTCGATCCTACAAGTTGTAGGATCGATATATATTAAACTAGCAATCAGAGGGGGATGAATGATTACGCGGAAGCTAAAATCAAATTTTTGATTATTTTTAAACACCCCAATTAATTGATTCGGATTCGACAAAAACAGAATGATGCACATCCACTAAAACAGTAATTCCCGAAGATCTAACCGTTAGATTGATAGGAAATTTTAACTGTAGAAACTAGGTTCAATTTCCAAATTAACAAAACAAGAATCAATCCAATTAGATCTACGGATCTAAAGATATTACCTTCGCAATATGACTGTATCAATACTGACGAAAATTGATCTAACCCTAATTACAAAATTAATCAGGATTTATGATGAATTAACCAATCAAACCTGTTAGATCAATCGCTAGATGCCCTAGACAATTTTTGAACCGATCAAATCAAAAATATTATAATGAAATTATGAATCAATCTAAAAGGGAAACATGCATATAAACGGAGAGCGAAAACGAAGAACGAGGTTACCAGCGCATCGCTTTGCAAATCGTGATTTTAATTGCTGAGAAAAAATTCCATCGCTGAAAGCTCTTCACGTCACAAGCGCCGATCTTTAGTTGGCCCAGAGATCTTTCACTTGCATACACTGGTCGCCGTGAAGAAGAATAAGCGCCACAAGTTATCTAGTCCCATGCATGCGCCAGTCTTCAAAACTTCCGTATATGCATGCATACCACCAGGAAAACAAGGACGCGAGCCAAATATCTAGTCACCAAGATTTGATTCTTTGCATGCATGTGCGGTCCAAATCACAAGAGACTAATCTTCTAGTCGCATATATCGAGAGCAGGGAACCAAAAGCCTCCAATCGCAATGCTTTTTACTTCCCAGCTGCAAGAGCAAGAAGAAAAACGCAGCCAGCAAATTAACTAGTCGCTACATTCCAAACAGCCCTGCATGCAATCTGGTCTTTGTTTTGAACCGAACAATCTAGCCTCACCTCGATCGTCAGGAGACTTACAAGCCGCAGGAACCTCTGGCCGTAAGAAAAACTCAGACGCAAGAAGTCTGGCCACCGGAACCTCTAGGCACACCAGCCGCAGGACCTCTCAGCCGCTAGCAAGAAAACCTCAAAGCGCCTGCAACCAATCTTCTAGTCGCGCATGAAAAACGGCAATCATAGCCGCCAGCAAAAGCTCCAATTTTATTGATTAGGTTTTCCAGGGTTTTTATACAACTCAAAACCCTAACACATGTATGCATATCCACTTGGCCCAATAACACATGGCCCAATATATGCATACAATCCAAAATTCACACATGCACGCCAGACGGCCCGCCGCCAGACTCACGTGACTAACCACCTTCGTGTGCACCGTTCTTCAGCCCGAATGTCCCGCATGACATCCTCGACCATCAAGACCTCGATTCCTCCTCGAACCTAGTCCCGAACCTCGGTTCCTCCATGAACCTAGTTCGGTCCGTCATCGACCACGTCAGCCTCGAGCAACACCGCACACCTAATAAACAAACAACCGGCCCGAGCACAAGTCCACGACTTGACTCAAGGTTAATCCATGCAACCACTCACACGAGTGCATTGCATCAAGCAAAACCATCATGCTATCACCAAAGATAATTAAATGAACATCGAGCACAAGTCCACGACTTGCCTCAAAATCAATCCATGCAACCACTCACATGAGTGCATTGCATCAAACAAAATCCATCATGCTATCACCAGTATAATAAACATATCAACATAGCACATGCACAAGCACCACACATGTTATAACCAAAGTCACTTTACAATGCCAATTTTACCATTCAACCAATTTTTCATCACATGATCTCACAATCTCCCCTTTGATGAAAACATTGACAACACCATTTGGACCTAAACATTGGCATTCACCTCATAAGAACAGATGTAAGAAATTTTATTTATAAAACAAAAAGACAAACAAGGTGACCAAAAGACAAAGAGAGAAAATCTCCCCCTACAAAGAAGAAACAAAATATCCCTTTACTGTTTCCGTTGTTGTAAACTTTTAAGGTCATGTGACCTCATAGTGTAATAAGTGGCCTTTCGGCTGGTACTTTATATTTATCTTAATGTTTTGTTCCGTTCAGTTATGATGCATCACTGTGAACTGTGTGTACTAGCGTTGATCTGGAACTAGTACAGAAATACACAGGGGATTCCGGATAGCTGATCCGGGGGCCCAAACGCACTCTCCAAACAGAGACCTCTCACCCTTGTCGCCACCACACAGAAGAAAGTCCAACACCTCCGCTGGCACCACCTAGGAAAAGTCTAACTCCTCCGCCGGCACCACCCAGGAAAAGTCCAACTCCTCTGTCGGCATCTAAAAAGAATCGAACACCAGCACCATCTTGGAAGTTGGCACCGTTGTCTAGCAAATCTCGGTCATCTGTGAAGTCAGCACAGCCTCAGAAGAAATTATCAGCTGAGATGACTGAAGAAGAACGGAAAAAGCAAATAAGCACCTGCGTAACATCCCACTTCAAAAAGGTACCATCACCTAAGAAGACTAAAGATGATGCTAATGCGTAAAAGTTTTCCTTGAGTATGGGAAAAGTCAAAAAGACCGGGGCGGGCTTCTGAACCTTGCAAAATGTCAGGCTACGAGCGCATCTCCAAAAAGCAATACTTGAAGGTGGCTAGTGCCGACGTGTTGAGATCGGAAGCTCAAAGAGATGCTGTTCAACGAGATCATACTCACGAGTAAGATCTAAGGTGGAAGTACATTTTGGGGAAACCGCTGGTTGAACTAGCTCAATTAGACCATGTAACAACACAACTGCGGCGCATTCATCAGTGGTAATTGCAGCAGTCCAATGATAGTATGGAGGTGTTCCCAGTCAAATACACAGAATTGAATTTTCACAATGGGGATAACATATTATGGGTGTATTTCGAGGAATTGTATATGTTGTACCGCAAGATACCCTAGACGTGAATATACTCAGACTGTGGACTTTGTAAGTCTCTATGTATATTATTATACATTCTTGTACCGTTTAATTGCATGTCTAACTTCTTTCTTATGTAGAATGGAGATACAAACATGTAGAAGAAATGGCAATGATAAGTTATTATTTCTCGATCCGGGGCTTGCCAATGAGAAAATTGTGAAGCAGTCTCTCTAGTATCTTGAAGACTATTTATTTAATACTTTCTTAAAACTACAATACAAAACCTCCATACTTTTACCCTATAACTTTAAGTATGTATTTCCCTACTTCTAATATCATTTTACTATTTTTGCGTAACATGATGTGGGACTAATGGGCTATGTTGACATATATGTGCAGGTTTCACTAGGTCCTCCTCGTCAAGAAGTTAGATGTTAGCTGGATTTTTGTCTTACTCGAGGAGAAAACCAACTAATCTGTTTCAAGACTTTTGGGACATGTTGAACAGGTAAACTCGATCGTTGCGTTATTGCTCTAGTAATATTCCATTCTATTGCATTTAAGTTTAATTACTGTTTAAAATCATTCACAGGGCATTCGCATGATATTGCAAGAAAAGTGTTCGGCATTGTCCCAACAAGAAAGAATTTGAAATAATAACCGACTTTCCATGCATGAGGCAGGACCCAGGAAACCATTTATGTGCATACTATTTATGTACAAATATACATTCGATTGTCACGGAGAGCATCGGCTATAACAAAACCATGGTATATAATTACACATTGATGCCTACTTTTCTTTCATTTAACATATATCATCATTAATTAACTTTCTCATTTCTTCAATAACAACACTCCAAGATGAGAACCAATAAGTTACTACTAACAAAAATTTTAGCAATTCAAGTGTAGATCGCTAGATTCATTCATGATGAGATCATCAATCCAAATGGCGAGTTCCACGAGCAACTTTAATTATACTGGAGTCGTTGAAAAACCAAAGTGAATGAGATGTAGTCACACTATATTTGTAAACAAACTATTGAAAATATTGTGATGCTTTAATATATTTGAATTATGATTTAACGACGCTTTATATACGATATTGTTCTACCATATTAATATAATGATGCTTACATTAACACATTGTAGAAAAATATTGTATAAAAATATATAATGCAGAAAAAATGCAATAAAAACATTTGGTGCATGACTTGTCACTGCCGGTTCATCCAAGAACCAATAGTGATATATGTATATCACTACCAGTTTCTATTTCAAATCGGCAAAGATATATGTATATATTGTTAGTGTTATGCCCTTGAGGCTGTCATATAGATGATTGTAACATGACTATGTTTATGAATAATAATATGATTATTGGTCCAATGAATGTATATCATTATATTGATCAGCAAGTATGTGACTTGCTTATGAAACTCTCTACTTATTGATATAATTCTGTAAGTATCTCTGATCGGGTATCATCGTATAGGACAACGATGAATAGATCAGCACATGTATTGATCAATGATCATGTTTCATAGATCATAGGATATGGAGATATCATCAATATATTGTGAACTCATGATGAAGAACATGGGTTAGATAGACCCGTAATGGGACACTGCGAGAATGTTACATTCTTATGTGTCATCAGTGTATCTCATACATAGTAGATGTATGATCCTTAGACTTGAGATTGTCACATTCCCTACATGTGTAATAGTTTACCTTGGGGCCACCAAACGCTATTTCCTAACCGGATAGTTATAAATGTAGCTTTCGTGTTTGCTATGAAACATTGAAAGTGCATCTAGGCCCCTCATAGAGTTTTGGTAATTTATGGCAACAAAATTCCATATACTAACGGTGCAAGTGAGATTCTATGCAGTGACCGAGAAGATATCATCGTTGGAAAGCAATTGGAGATCCCCACCATCCTTAAAAATTTGAAAAGGCGGCATCAAGACTTTAGTCGTAAATCTTTTACTTTGTTGAGTCTAAGGATAGCCGTACTATTAAGGGGAATACGACGAAAAATTGCTTCTAGGATATGCTTGTGCTAATAGAATGAAAATTGCATCTTGAAAGAATTTTAAAACATTGCATTTTCCTTCAAAAGGTACTTCTGGCCGAGGGGGTCAGGCCGGAGTATCCGGACAATTAGTCCAGACACTCCGGGGTTAATTTGTCCGGAGTATCCGAGGATTAAGTCCGTATACTCCGGGTTAACCTTCTCGGTTCCTAGCAAACTCTCTTCAGTCCGGACACTCCGGACTAAATATCCGGATAGTCCGGGGTTTGCGCAGCACAAGTGTAACGGTTGGATTTTGGGAGACCTATTTAAACCCTCACTCCAAATCCAACCGTTGCCTACCTCATTCATTGCAGCATTAACTCTCAAGCTCTCACTCACTCTCTCTAGAGCCCTAGCCTCTTTCTCCCCCTTGAATCCTTGCTTTGATTTGAATCTTTGGGGAGAAAAGAGGGGATCTAAGTGCTTTGAGCTTGCATTTTGATTCTTGAGCACAAGTTTCATCCTCCAAGTCGATTTAGCGGCGATTTGTTACTCTTGGAGTTTGAAGGGCTCCTAGACGGCAAGGAGTCACCGGAGCCTCCAAGACTTGGTGTGGAGAGCCCCGAAGTTTGTGAAGGCAAGCCTCGCCTCCGAAAGGAAAGAGGCAAGAAGAAGACCGACGAGTGCTCTGTGCAACACCGGGAGGAAAGTGGTCAAGAGGGACCCGGGCTTTGTGCCTCCTCAACGGAGACGTAGGATTCCCTTCAAGAATCCGAACTTCGGGTAAAAATCGTTGTCTCCTTGTTCTTCTTTTGCTTGTTCTAGGGTTTGTTGTTCTTGGAACTTCGGAAGCTCCGATCTACTCTATTGTTGTGTTTGCTTCTAGATCTTCACCATCATCAAGTACCTGACACTATTTAGAGTATTTGTATTCATTTAGATTGTTGAAAAATTGCTTAGATTTAAAATCCCCTCTGTGAGCTGCTCAATCCGGAGTATCCGGATAATATACTCCGGATAGTCCGGACAGTCCGGAGTATCCGGATAAAATCCCCGGACACTCCGGGCTCAGACCCTCGGGTGAATTTAAATTGTTGCAAATTTTTTAATCCGCCTATTCACCCCCCCCCTCTAGGCGACATCACCGGTCCTTTCAAACATGCAGAGGGAAGTGAGCAGTCAAGATGGAATTTGCCACTCCAGTGTAACGGAGATATATGTCTAGGCCACTCGTGTGATATGATTAAGGAAGTGCATGGCCATGCCGTGATTGAGAAGTCAATCACAACTTATTAATATATCATGGATACGAGAGATGGATTGAACTGTCAAAGGATGACATACTTCTCGCCTTGAGTTCGATCCAATTTGATCATATGCGTTTGGGAGTTGGCATGCTTTGAAAGGAACCGCTACCAGCCATTGGATTGGACAAGGGTTTTCTGAATCTATGTCCAAATGTACATGAACCTACAGGGTCACACACTTAACGGGCTAGGACGCATTAATTCGGATTGGATCCGTAATTAATGGACCTCGTGGGCTTAACGCGCTGATGGGCCCTGGCTTAGGGTTTTGTCGCGTGGCTATATAAGGAGAGGAGAAGGGTGGGCGTGACAGAAGTTGTTCACATCCAGAACCCTAGCCTCCACCTCTCATTGCCCCTGCCGAGCGACACGGTGCTTGCACGCCGACGCACGGCGTTCCATCCCGGGACGTGTGGACTGCTGTGGTGACGCTGCTGCTGCTGCGACGTGGTAAGAATGAACCGCAGCCAGGATGATCCGTGTGAGGACGATCCGCAGTGAGGACAATCCACGTGAGGACGATCCACGGTGAGGACGATCCACTACACCAACGCGCAAAGGATTCCGTAACTGCGCGTCTAGTGGTAATCCAATCTGTGATCCCCTTCTTGCGAGTAACTTTTTGGTTATGCGGTAGAAATTTTAATTTGTGCTAGCGTAGCATACCGCGTTCCTCAACATATATATCACTACCGAATTTCGGTGTGAGCCAGCAGAGATAGTCCAATATCACTGCTAGTTGTACAACAAACCGGCAGTGATAGCTCTTATCACTGTCAGTTCCTGAGCCGATAGTGATAATCCCGAGTATTACTGCAGACCAATCATTGCCAGCTCCCATAACAGGCAGTGATGGCGTTTTGGAGTCGACAATGATGTATTGTTCTGTGCTAGTGCATATAACAATTTTTTATTATTTTAAATAATTATAGTTAGATATAATGGTCCATCTAGCAATTTTTATTATTTAAATATCCACTAAATCACTATAATAAATAATAATTGGAATTTATTCACTAAATTAGCTAGATCTTAATTTGAGCCTTACCGACCTAAAATGTTCACAACATACAATCACTAATTATCAAAATTTAGAGCAATCTATAAAGTAAAATGTAACTACAAATATAATATAGTCAAGTTACTAACCTTGGAGAGAATTATGAGATGAATTTTGGTACAATTTTCCTGCAGCAAGTTGCCAAAATCCTTGCCACCGAGCAAAGATAGAGCTCCTCTCTGTTCTGCTTGGTCGGGGAGGGGAACACCTATATAAAGATACTTATCACTGCCAGTTCTGTGCAGAACCGGCAATGATAAGGTCGAATTATGCGGAAAAATACTTATCATTGCTGGTTCTAGAGTACATCCGGCAGTGCAAATACTGATATCACTGCTAGGTGGTAACCGGTAGTGATAAAGTAGGATTGTGCGGGGAAATACTTATCATTGCCAGTTCTGGAGTACAACCGGCAGTGAAAATGCTGATATCACTACCGGTGGTAACCGAACCAATAGTGATGTATCACTGCCGATTTTGGATATAAACTGGCAGTGATATCTTGTTATCACTATCGATTGGTTTCATGAATCGGTAGTGATAAGTGTGCCCCCTGGTTGGACTTTTGAACCGGTAGTGATATGTTATCACTACCAGCTCTGGCCCAACCGGTAGTGATATGTCGGTAAGGATGGCTTGTTCTGTAGTAGTGCGAATTTTATTGTGATTGCAGACCATGTCAGAAGAGAACAACAGCCCATGCATGAAGTGTCTGTATACATGGACAATACGAGTTGTGTGGTAGGAAGTTTACATGTAAGAATGGTCATGTGAAATGGTGCGTACCAGCAGGCTGAATCCTTTGATGGCAGTGAAGGAGCTATCCATGGAGGCACCAGCGAGGGGAAGCTCGCCGATATGGCTAACGAACATGATGGAGACCATCTGGATCAGGTTCTATGTACATCATAACTTTTCTTAGTCATGCTAAGTTATATGTTGGGCTCATACTCATATGATGAATTATAACCATTTGACTTAATGATATATAGAATCATGTGGGTAGGAACTGTTATAAAATTGATGTACCATGACAGGGGGATGTCCTTGGTCTTGTTTAAACAAAACAAGTGATCATTTATTAAGTGGATGTGGTTTATCATATTTGGGATCGTGCTTCTTGCCGGCCCATTTCTCTCTCTCCTTTGGCCCAGCCTAGTAGCCCATCCCATCGTTTCCCCATGCCCGGCCCAATCCGTGTCTCCTCGATCTAGACTACCGCGTGGCCTAGCTCGCTAGCCCGCACGCCATACATGCCACTAATAGGTGTGGCCTACCTGTCAAACACTGTACATTATCTCCACGTTCTAAGGAGAAAAATTGACTCAAGATCAAGATTAGGACTTGTTACAAGGCAAGTTGTGCTTTGATTATTTTGAACCTAGTTTTATAAAAGTTATTTTTTTTCAAATTATTGCATGTTAGTTCGAATTATCAACTATTTAATTACTTTGAAATTAGATATGCAACCTATTAAAATTGTGTCTACCTTATCATTTATATGCCACAATCTTTTGTCACCCTAGGTTGGTAAATTATTTTTTGGTCATTACTATAGATTCAGTGTGGGTTGGTTTAAACATGATTAGTGTGCTTAGCCATGCAATAGTTGTTGATATCATTTTGAGGTTGCAAACTCAAATATGACCAAAAGACTATGGAATATCTTTGTGAAAATTGTGTGTTATACATTGTCACATGATGATATGATGCTGATGGCATGTGTTGCATTATAAAACGATTTACATTGAGTCAAGTATGTGACATTGAGTTGGTATGGTTATGTGCAAATCAATTAATAAAGTTCTATGTGAATAAGTGTAGTACATTGAAAGTCTTGCCTTGGTTAATTAAGGACTTAACTTTGTAAGCCATTGAATTGAGCTAATTATGCAACCACTTGTCTGAAATGGGACAGACCTAACTCAATAAGTTGCCAAATCTTGACATGTTATACCTCAGGAAGTTAGGCTAAATTGTATGCTTTGGTTGGAGGGTGTGTGCTGCAGTGGTGCTACATCTCGGAGGTTTGTTGCTCCTAGTTGAACGGTAAGTCCTTCCCATTCTTCTTCTCTGCATGAGGCTGGAATGGCAAGATCCAACTTATTGGAATGGTCAGTGTTGGGGTAGAGTTTCTGAAATATTTTGTTGTGATCTTATTACTCACACTCCTAAGGAACCTCAATTGCGTGGCATGAAAAGATGATAATATATTGTGGGTAAAGCATATAATCTATGATGAGTGTAAAACTATTTGAAAAGATGTGTCTCTAGTTATAGACAATGCTCGAGAATTTCACACAAGGGTTAGACTTTATATAATAAAACTAGGAAGGTGGTTGTGTGCCAAAAAGGAAATGGTACAGGTTATGTGCCAACTTGAGAAAAATTATGGATAACTTATAGTTATTGTTATTTTTTTACTTATATTTTCAATCTATTATTGTATTCAATTGCTAAAGTCTACTTTGTGCAAAATTAACCATATCAACCATTCTTTGTGTAAGCCTTGCATATAGTTATTAGAATTGCATTATATGCACAACTTGTTCAATACTCCATATGCACACATTTGCAATAATCATCAATCAATTGGACAAGAGGAGTCAACACCAACTTTTGAGGAGTATCACGAAGAGGCCGAATATTAGGATCCGGACCCAGTCGGTTGCCTATGGCAGGATGATAGGTTTCCGCTAGATTTTATTTTTATTTGGTTGCAGTTCTCTTATTTAGTGTTGTGTGCTACGTAGCCTGATAAATGTAAACTCGACCATAAGGTCACCTCACTATTTATTTAGTATTTATCAAATTTAGTTCATTTATTCTTATTCTGCTGTGTATAAAATTAATAATTCATGTATGTTACTGCAGTGTGCACTATCATGATCTTGGACTAATGTAGTATAAATAGAAGGTCCAGATTGGCATATTCGGATCCCGCCATTCCCATAGAGCACAAGAGGGGTCTTCTGACTGAGTTGTTTAGCCTCTCCGTGGTGAAACCTTAGCAGGCATAATCGAGTTGTAGTGAAACATTGCAAAGGCCTTGTTATGACCCAATAAAGGCCAAATTAATCATATCTTGCGGGTAAAGTTTGATAACCTCTGCAAAGTGTAAAATTGTTTGAGAGAAGTCATATTCTCAGTTATGGACAATGCTCAGTGATTTTACACGAGGGTTTCATAAAAGCTTGGATTGGTTGAAAAGTGAACGGGGAATTCACTTTGGTTTTGAAAATTTAAAGCTAGTGCTGTTGAGTCTAATGATGGATAAGGTTGTAGTTGGTGAAGGGCGGTTCCTTACCGACTTATTTATTTCATATATCAATTTCTACCCGTTATTTAATATCATTTGTCAAATGGGCTTTCAATCAATTTATTGTATTTAAATTCAAGTCATTGCTTTATGAAAAATAAGTCATGTCATCCGTCCTTTGTAAATTGTAATAAGCCTTCATCTATACATTACATTTGTGTCTGCAACCTTGAGTAGTCCATATACCTATTCTTGTTATTACACAATGTTGTTCAGTTGCTGAAAGACAAAAAGATCAACAATGATCAACTCTTCGTCATGGAGTATAACAAGGATCATCGAAACTAGGTCACGATACCCCAGTTAATTGCTTATTGGGCATATGGCATGAGCTACACATCGGAGTTTTCCCTGAAGTTTCCGCTGGAATTTAATTGTTTGTAGTCGTCTTGAGTGAGTTGTGTAAACTCTGAATCACAGAGTCTTATCAATTAAGAAATTAATAATTTATTCGTGCATATGGTTGATATTTTATCTATGTTGCCATTACATACATTGTGTGATTCTAAAGTAGTGCAATTTACACATAGGGTTTGGATTTGCTAATCCGGTTCCGTCATTTATAGAGAATTTGCCCAAAAACACCAACAGCTACACGCAAAGCACTTCACGCCCAGACTGGTATACAACACCAAACACCAAGTGCTGATGCTGGTTAATTCATAGCGTGTGCCTTGTCAATTTGTTGGCGTCAGCAGCACCTGATTGTACCTTCATGTCGCGAGATCCGTCGGGAGAGAAGAACTGAAGATTCTGTTCTTGGCCTTCGCTGCCTACGTATTCAGACAAATACATGAAACAGAATCTGCTCGACGAAAATAGCACATCCAAGCTAGAAAATCTTTGTATAAATACCTCTGCCTTCCAGTCTGTGCATAGTGTGATGTTCACTAGCAGCAGGACTTGCACCATAATGCCGCCGATCATTCCCATCCTAAGGCCCTGTTGACGCATTGTTGTCAGAATACCAGTAGTTCACTTGTGATATAGTACATTGAACTGGATCGAAAGAGCAAAAAGTTTCAAAAGTTTGACGAAAACGAAGAAGAGCACCATTCCGCCGCCACGCAGGACGAAGGCTGTGAGGTAGGCTGCTGGGATGCCGACGAGGTAGAACGCGCCGAGGTTAATATAGGCACCGATCTTCTGCCATCCACAGCCTCTAGCCACACCTATATATATATATATATATATACCCAAGTGGAGTATTTAATGGAGCTATTTACTGTTTGCAATCTATAGAAACTGCCTAGTTTAATGGAGAATGGTTTGTTGTATACCAGAAAGGACGCATTGGATCCCATCAAAGAAGTTGGACACTGCAACAACCAGCATCATCCTGGCCACGTACCTGACAACCTCCTCCTCGTCGCTGTACGCACGGCCCCAGATGTACCGCACGCAAACCAGGACCAGCCCCATGAACAATCCTTCCGACATGGCCAAGAACATGACGACGCGCACGGCGAGACGTGCGGCCCGTGGCCGCCCCGCGCCGAGCTCGTTCGAAACACGAGTGCTACACACAGTCAGATAGTGCAAAATCATGCACATGACTGCACAAATAGTCGTGTGATGCATCAGTCAGAATCCAGGTTTGTAACTGTAGTTTGTTTACCTTATGGCGCCGCTGAGGCCGTAGGGGATCATGAACAGGGTGTTAGAAGTGTTGAGCCTGTCAGAAAATGCAGGACCGATGTGAAGATACGAACAAATTAACCCAAAAAATAAGGAAAAATTGACGAGGAGATTTCTCTTACGTGATCGATTGGACGGAGGTTTCCAGCTGGGGGTTAGGAAGAAGGCCTGAAAGGAGCACAAGGAGCTCGTAGGACCACCATTCCACGCTGCAATAATGTCAATGCCATTGTTGCATTACACTAAATTAGTTAAGATACTAAGCGATTTCCGGTTCGCGAAGAAGATCAGTGATTATGGCATAGAAGAACTAAAGTGGATCAGAAAGTGTGAATCTTACTCACCAGACCATCAGAGCAGACGGCACCGCGAGCCTGAAGAAGCTGAGTGCGTCATGGAAGGCTTCCATAGAGAACCCAGTCCATGTCTTCTTGCAAGAACTCGAGACCCTCACATACACAGCCAGTATGGCAACATTGATCCAGTACGAGATTGCATTGCCGAGGGCCGCACCCTTGCTCCCCAGCTCAAGAAAGTGGACCAGCACCCAGCAGACGACGAGGTGGCACAGTGCCGTCGCGCCGGCGCTCAGCATTACCGGGAGGACGATGTTCTGCGTCTGCAGGAACCGGACGTGGCACTGAAGTAAACCGTAGGCGAAGAGCGCCGGGATCATCCACTGGGCGTAGGTGCCGGCCTCCATGGCGATGTCCTCGCTCTGTCCGAACAGGAGCAGGATCTGGCCGGTGTAGAACCAGACGACGGCAAGAGGGATGCACACAACGGTGAGGAGTAGCATGGCGCGCTGCTTGTAGATGCCAAGGAGGTAGTATTGCCTAGCGCCAAACGCTTGGCCGCATAGTGTGTCCAATGCACTCGCCATACCAAGCTGATCAAGGAGGTAAAATAGCAGGAAATGATACGCTAAATTGATGCAAACAGTAGTTGAAATATTTGGAGATGATCATTCCTGTAGTACTTTGTTATTAGTTTGTCAAAAAAAATGTTGGAATACCCATTTGGAATCACTATTGGGAATAATTCTATGTGAACTTTAACATACAAATAGATGAAGTGTTTGTTTCAAGATTATGTCCTACACCCACTGATCACAGGGATTAAGGATTTCCTTTTTTTTTGCTTGTGTCATGTGTGTAAGGTAGACATGCAAACTAGGCTTGGCTTGGAGTAAGCCTAAGGCTCTGTTTGGCATTGCTGTGACTTTTCAAAATCACTTATTTGTTTCACCTTATGGATGTCACATGCTGGTCACAATGCATCAACCACAAGATGACCCAAAGTATAATTTGTTGCGGAAAAACTTGAAAGTCAATGCTGCACCCTTGGAGACCGTGAAAAGTAAAACATAAGAATTTGTGAATTAGCCTGGAGTTACCATATTTCTTGTTCAGATCCTCAAACATTATATACTACTACTGCTGAAAAGTATAAACATCCCAGTTTTAGACATATGAACCACATGGACCACCTTAAGAAGTTAGCAGCCTCCGGGGATTTCAGGACCTCCTTGAGTTGAGAAGTTACCAGTTTTAGGCGAAAATAATTTCTGTTTTTACTCGTAGAGATTTCAGGGCCGTCTACACGTAGGGTAAGTCTTACCATGTGCAATAATCTGATAGGGAAAAGCTATGTGCCTATGCGATACCGCAACAGCGTCAAGATCTGGACGCGATGCATGAACGGCAATGGCTCAATATCTACGTGACTAGCTAGGCAATTTGTTTTTGTTTTTTGTTTTAGAGAGAGAACGTCTGACAACTAAACACATAGAGTACAAAATCTAAAATATTCCCAATGTTGACAAGCAGATAGGGTTGAAAATGGAAACGGAAATGGAATTTCTAACTGTTCCGGCGAAAAACGGAAACGGAAGCCTTTTTTCAGAAACTGAAATAAAAAATATCGGTAGGGAAATGGAAACAGAATTTTTTTTACCGGAAACAGGAGAGCTAGTTTCGACGGAAACGGAAATTTCATATAAATGAAACCAGAAATTCCGTTTTGTAATTTAAATAATACCATAAATATATATTGCTTTATAGAAAATAACAAATAGAGTTCAAAATTCAACAAAAATACTCAAAAAATATTTTATGACATTTTAAACTTAGTAAAATTATTTCCAGCAAGATTTTGGTTTTGTTTTTCTCAAATAAATTATTTATTTAAATCTGAAAATAGCAAAAATCATTAATTAAATGCTGAAAATTCAGAAAATTCATAAAATTCGAATTAAATGCTCAATTGAAGAATTTGCAAATTTTCATGGCGTTACAACTGGGAACATACGTAGATAGAATTTTTCGTTTTCGTTTCCGTATCCGCTCTATTCCATTTTGCATCTGTTTCTGGGGTTCCGATTTTGTTTTTGTTACGGTAAAAAAATGTGGAAATGAAAACGAAACAGTCATTTACCGACCATTTCCGTTCCGTTTTCATCCCTACAAGCAAGCAGCCAGAGAAGGCGTGGGATGGAAACACATGGCCTAAGCTCTAGGAGTGTATGACAGTAATTTTTGTCATTACAGATAAACTATTCCACGTAGTATCATGGCAAGACAAGTAGTTGATTTACTGGGAGAGACGGCCCTTTAGAGTAGAACAGAACATGCAGAGATAAAATGGTTGTAATGTTTTGTGTAAATGTGTATTTTTTTGTTACATGCATCATATCGTGAAGTTTCTTCTAACTAATTTGAAACATTTATTCAAAAAATATGTTATGCCTCGAAGGATCTCTATGTATATAGACACACACTCTTTCTATTGTGGTTTCCTTTAAAAAAAATTATTGACCGATATTTGGGATATACTATAACCTAACATCTATAAACTTTAGTTATCGCTACTGAATACTTATTGAATAGGCTATGTTTTGGAGTAACTGTTAACATTATATGTGGCAACAAATTAAATTAAAATGTTTTGAATTGTAGAAAAAATATCAAACTTGTCATGAAAGAATATATATGATTATATTAGTGCCAAAAGAGAGAGAGAAAAAGTAAACGAGTGCATAGAAGAATTAAAAAAAAAGGAAAAATTGAAACAAAAAATGTATTTTTTGTAAACCCTATCATCTCACTTGAAATGTAATGCTTTAAGAGCTACACTGGCTAGATTTTGAGATAGCATAGAATCACGATTTCCTTATGCTCAAATGCGTAATTACTGTTATTTTCACATGTTTTATGAATAAATGTTTAATAAATTTGTCAAGATGAAGATTTCACAGATAATGTTTTTCAGAAGAAATAAACGAAAAATCCCAAGCAAACATGAGATGTTTTGTAAGTCCAACATTACTTTGGAATTCCTTAGGAGGATACGTACGTAACAGAAGGACTGACTCCATGGGAGTTCCCAGAGAGATGCACAGACAACGATAGGATAATGATTACTTAGGCTATTCTCAGTGCATGGTAACATACCTATTTAATGCATGCCACATAAGTATTTTTGATGATGTGGCAAGAGAGTTAAGAGGGGAGATAAAAAAGCTGTATCTTGAGGAAGATACTACTTGAGCACGAAATCATAGACATTAAAACTTGAATCATCTAAATGGCCCACAATTCATACTCTCATACATATCTAGCATTTAATTATTTTGTGGGGACTAAGAAACAATCCATGATATTATGCATTGGGATGATTGTATCTTCTATAATATCATATGACATGGCAGCTTTGGATATTGTGACAAGATACAATGCACTGTGAATAGCCTTAAGCCATTCACAATGGGAGTTTCATTATCATTTAATGAGGCGACACATCAGCAAAAATAGTGACATGGCAAGGTAATTATGAAGAGAGAGACAGAGAGAGTTTCATGAGAAGTGAGAGAGTTTCATCTAGATGAAATTCAAGATACACGGTTACCTAGACAAAAACTGATGTGACATTCTTGAAAACTGGGAAATGAAACTATGCACTGAGAATGGCCTTATGTCGCCCTTTAGTTAGGTGGTCTCGCCGGAGGATTTTGCGCAAAGGTGTTGCAAACTGAATAGAAAGCCTTGAAAAGGTTTAGTGATAGAGTATAATATTATGGTGGTACTATGTGAATGTGTCGGGCAAGAGGTTTATTGACTTGGGCGTGGCAGCGAGGATGAGAACTAATCTTGCTGCAAAAAGGAGTAAGCCGCAACTCCAATGAGAAATAGGGTTTTGACAGTGGTTGACAATGGATTCCATGGATAAGGAGAGCAGAGGCACCTTCAACGAAATTCGTTTTCACTGACACCATGTTTGGCTTCCAGGTATTGATGCTGGAATCATGGAATTGAAATTTAATTCAAGGGATTGGGTTGTTTGGCTGCCACTGCAATTGGAATGGATGATTCTAAAGCCAATGCCAAGAGCTTCCGTACAATGAAGTAGAATTCTTTGCTCACACTTGTCATTTGTCCAGAATTGAAGGCTTATCTCACGCTCGACCCGCCGCTGTTTCCGCTTCATCACCCCCCCGCCGCCGCGGCCCAGCGCTGCCGCTTATCTCCAACCAGTCAACGCCGCCGTCGTCAAGACACCAAGGCCGGTGCCCGGTGGTGGGGAAGCCCGGCAACGGTGGCGCTGGAGGTTACGAGCAGATCTATGCCTCAGCCATCTCCGTCGCTCCATCATGCTTGAAATTCCCAAATCAGGGAACTCCAATCGATGGATTGTGGAAAACTCCCGGTCCGGAGAACTCTACTCCATGGATTGTGCAGCAGCGTGTGACAGATTTGAGAGGAGTATGTGGCTGTCACTGCTACATAGGTCTTGAGGTCAGTGAGCTCCTTGCAATAGATGGGTAGATGAGCTCCTTGTGAGCGACGAAGTCGACGCCGTTGAGATGAGCGGAGCATGGCAGCGATAGCAAGACTCTAGAGACGACGAGGAGCACGACCCAGAAGACGAGTAGCAAAGGAAAGAGAAGGACGAGTGCTCGGATGTGCCATTGATGTCGCCGCCAAATGCGCTGTTGCTCATGTGGTGCTGGTCGAAGTCAGCGAAGGGACTGGCAAAAGAAAGGAGCAGAGGAGTTGCACGCCGGCAGGGAGGAGCAAGGGAATCGCTGATGCCGTCACTGGAATTTTGCAGAGGACAGGAACACGGTGTTCCTGAGCAATGAGAAATTTTCAATTCCAAATGGCACCGAAACACAAAAGTTTTAATTGAAATCATCTGGAAACTAATTCAAATTCTAGTAAAATTAGAAATTGAATCCATTTGAATGAATGCAATTCAATTCAAGGGAGTCAAACACCCTTTAAAATCGGCCAGGTAATATCTTATTAGAGTAGGGCACACTACCACAACACGGGGTGTAAACTATTTTGATATAACAAATCTAAACAACAATATATAAAAAATTCATGTGAACATAATAATCAAATCCAAACAACAATATATAAAAAAATTATATCAACATAATAAGATCCAAAAACACATTTCAACAACTATCACGCCCATGTTTTAGGGGCAGTGAGAACTATCATGCAACGAAGCTAAGGGAGGTCGGAGCAAGCATTCAAATTTCGTTTGGAGAAAAATACCGGGTAAGGCCAAAATCTAAAATTTCAATGAAATCTCAGTATTAGACAAATATTGGTCGACATCCAAAAACTAAAATTCAACTCCGGTCCATTAGCTAGCAAAAAAAAAAAAAATCAAATTTGGCTGGTTTACCCGAAATTTCAGGTGAAATTGCCAAAATTTCAGCCGTTTTGCACCGACTGAAAAGTGGGTCAAACGACGACGAAACATTTTGAAATTTTTTTAGAGAGTCCTGACACATTAATGATATTTTCATAAAAATTTCAGATGATTATCAAATTTGAGGAATTTTTAAAAATTCAAACATTGCTACTGTCCTGATAAAACGTTGACCGGCAAGTTTGAACCAAATGAAAATTAGAACAAACGAGGTTATAAAATTTTAAAATTTTTTGTGGATGGTCCTGACACATCCATAATATTCTTAGAAAATTTTCAGATGATGGTCAAGATTCATGAATTTTTGAAAATTCAAAAAGTGCTACTATCTTGTTAAAAGCTTTACCGACAAAATTGAACGAAATGAAAAATTGATCAAACCACCTTAAAAAATTTTGAACATTTTTGTGGATGGTCCTGATGTAGCATTAATGGCTCTATAAAAGTTTTACATGATGATCATGCTTAAATGATTTTTAAAAATTCTGACAGTGCTACATCTTAATAAAAGACCGATGATCAATACATAGATTTGTTTTAGAAATAAAAAGGTTTAAAATTTTTGAAAATTTTAAAAAAGGGTTATAAGGAAATGCTTAATATATCATAAAAATTTTAAATCATGATCATACTCCAGTGAATTTATAAAATTCTTACAAGGCACAGTACCATTTATGTTCTTTCTCTTTTTGATTTTTGAAATATAATATAACAAATAAAGTTCAATGCATATATAGATTTGATTGACCAACAAAAAGGCTTAAATTTTTTGAAAATTTTATAGAATGGTACTGAGACAATTATTATTCTCTCATAAAACTTTTAGATCACGATCACATACGAAAAAATTTATAAAATTCTGACCATGTTATTGTCCCAATTATATTCATTCTGTGTTTGATTTTTTAAACATAACAAATGAAGTTTAATTATTTTGAAAATTTTTCTGTATGATTCTACACTACTAAAGATTGTACCATAAATGTTTCAGAGCATTATCAAGCTTATATAATTTTAAAAAAAATCAGACAACATTTCTACCAAAATTTTAAAATATCTCAAAATTTTGGTTTTTCAACAAATTTTCAAACAAGATGACTTTCTTAAGGGTCATTGGACCAAATTTGGCCCTAAAACTTTTAAAACCGGACAAAAAGACCCAAAATTTCGACGAAATTTGGCGAAATTTTTGCCAAAAAAATTGAAATTACTGTAGCATTTTCAAATTTTTAATTTTTTTTAAATTCGGTCAGTAGTTTTAAATTCGAGGTGGCCAGTAATCCGGTTTTTCAGCAAAATTTCACCAAATTTCTTCAAAATTTTGAACCTTGGGTTAGTCCACAGAATAATTAGAGCTACTAGAAAATTGGATGGCGTTGGTCTAAAACTTCCCAATTTTTCCATGGTAAAATATTTAGGGTGTCTAGAGAAAATCTAAGTGTTTTTTTTACTAAACAATACTTAAATTTTGAGTCTTAAGATCTAGATCTAATAAATGAAATCAATTTACCTCCTCTTGACCCATTTGAGTACTATTTTATCAATAAGTACTCAATTTTTTATGTATTAGATGAGAAACATTATTTTTTTCTGCATGACCTTTTTGCATCAACTATATACTAGTTCTACACAAATTAATTTATGAAAAATGATATGAAAATTTGTAAAAAGAATATTATTCTTTTATAAATGGTCTTTTTATCAATTATGAATTAGTTTTGCACAAATTAAATTATGTAAAAATAATAATATGATAAGTTACATAAAAAAGAGGAACATAACAAGCTATAAGGAACACAACAAACAAAAACATAGACCACAAAGTCTAAATATATTTTTATTTTGGTCAAAGCTTTTTGTCTTGTAAAAGCGCTAGACTATGATGAGGATTTGAAACAACTAGTAAAAAAATGATGGTATTTCTGATATACACATATCTAGTAGCGGAACTAGAAATTTCTAAAGGAGCTAAGAATAAAGTGAACATCTACTAATGATTGATATTCAAAGTTTAATATATAGTAAGTACAATATATAACACTTGTAACTTGCAAGGATTTAGGGAACGTACCACTTATTATTTCATAAGAGACGATAATTGATATTTGTGAGTCCTAATGTTCTGAAAATACTATAAAATATATGCTCTTTTCATGGGCGTCTGGGGCCCAGCCCCCCACGCACCCCATCGGCAAATGCGTGGCAAGAGTGAGTTAGAAATTTCTAAAGGAAAGGACCTAAGAATAAAGTAAACCTCTACTAAAGTTTAATATATAGTAAGTATAATATATAACACTTGTAACTTGCAAGGATTTAGGGAACGTATCACTTATTATTTTACAAGAGGCGATAGTTGATATTTACGAGTTCTCATGTTCTGAAAATACTGTAAAATATACGCTCTTTTCATGGGTCAGCCGGGGGCACGCCCCATCGGCTTCGCCTATGCACATATCACCGATAGTACTCGTCAAATTTCATGAAACTTCTGTACGACAATGATATAGTACAAAAGTCCTGCTTATAGCAAATTTAGTTACTTTCGTTCCAATTTGCAAAACTAGTCCCCTTAATGAGCTCGGAAGACATGACAGGCGACATGAGTTATCTACCATGCCAAGAAAACTGAGCAGCTTTCTTGGCAGGTAGGTTCCGTGCTTAGGTGGCGTGAAAGGAATCGGCATGTATGTTCCATGCTTCGGTGACACGAAAGGAATCGATAGCAGCTACCCTGGAAGGATAGCTTTTGTGCTTGCATGCCACACAAGGGCAGAATTAATTAGTGATTTAATTAAGTAGTTAATTAAGAAAATATAATTAAATTAGTGATTAATTAGTATAATTGATTCCTACGGAGGAAGAGAAACTCGATAGGAATCTTAGTGTGGCAGGTCGCCTGCCGAGCTCTACGAGTGTGAGAGGTAGCTCGTGGGAGCTAAATCTACAAATGATTTTATAGGGGTTATTACCAAAAAAAAACGTTCGCAAAGGGGCAAAAAATTCTGGTCTCAAGAATATTTAACTAGCGTATTTTTTGTTGTTTTTTTAGAGATTTGAAGCAATATGTCCTGTCTTTAAAATCAAATATGGTCCCATTCGTTTCAACTTCTGCACAGCTTCTACTTAAAAAACGTATTGTTTGCTAAACGGGGGATTCTGGACAGCTCCTCCCATAATTAGAAACTGCCCTCTACATAGAATCATAATCCGGCTGAAACCTAATTCTCGCTGGCCCGGTCTGAAACCTAGATGTCACAGTCGACCCGACCCGATTCTTCTACCATCAGAAACAGTTTCTCCCATAATCTAGAATCCAAAAGCTAAAACGGACTGGGCCGATATAAGCCCCTTTGGGACAAATTATAGAAAAGCTGATTCTAGATTCTGGGAAAATCGGGTGGGTGATAGCTAACAATCAGAAGCATAATTTGTATACAAACAAAAGCTATTAGACTATCTCCAGCAATTTCCCTTCATTTCCTTCCCTTCCCTCATTTCCTTCCCCATATGCATTCTCTTCATTCCTATCATCTCTAGCAGTATCCCCTCGAAAGATTTTGTATAGGGATTAAAAAGAGAATCCCTTCCTGAAAGGAACCGTGAAGGAAATTTCGTTGGAGTGCTTGGGATCCTATTCTGAAGGGATTTAGAGGCTGAAGAGATACCGCTGGAGATAGTCTTATCCACCTGATTCTTCTAGAATTTAGAATCAACTTTTCCATAATTTATCAAAGAAAGCCATAATCTCTACTATATAAAGTGAGAGTTTCTTCCCACGTCACTTCATCAAAATTACCCACCTTTGCCACTGCTCTTTAATTACCCACATTTGCCTGTGTCACTTCATCAAAATTACTCACCTTTGTCACTGCTCTTTAATTACCCACCTTTGCCACTGTTAGTGTTCTTTGCAAATAAATTTTTTATCGTAAATTGAATTTTCGTTGCAACGTACGGACACATAAGTACTATTGGAGATTCGAGTGCTTTCGTATGAGATTTGCTTTCGTATGAGACGGCCCCAAGAGTCAAACAGGGAAAACATTTATTTGGCAAGTGGCAACTGTTGAACAATTATTGGAGATTCGCTGGTCTCTGTGGTCATCCGAGCAGAGCAAATCTTAAAGACGCGATCCATACTGGTGACAGTGTAGACATTGACAGTCCTTTAGAAGACTAATCTCCTCTGAAACAAGAATAGCCTCACTAAAACAATGTCCCTGGTGAAGTGGTGATCACAAACTACTTGGTCTGACCTAGCTGCCGCGAGATGTATAGATTGGCCATGCTATGTGAGCAAAATGACAACACTGAAGCCCGAATGAAATTCCATTTCAAGCGCAACCAAGCAATCGAGCTCCCTTTAAGCTACACGCACTGTTCAGCTCCGAGCAACTAAAAACTTCGCATGTGAACGTGCGTACGTACCAGGAGGCTGAAGCCAGTGACGGCGGCGAAGGAGCTGGCCATGGAGGCGCCGGCGAGGGGCAGCTCGCCGAGGTGGCCGACGTACATGACGGAGATCATCTGGATCAGGTTCTGCAGCAGCGCGCCGGCGATCATTGGTCCCGCCAGCCATAGCTGCTTCTTCACCTCCTCACACGCTCCCAGGCTCTCTTCGTTGCCATCTGTTGGGCTTGCGACCAGGAGAGCTTCCTCAACGCTTTCCTTCACCATGTTGATTGTTGACTGGCGTTCCCCTTTCCCTTGCTATGACAGATTGCGTCTTGTGGTGGGTGCCGTGTCTCGGAGTCGGTGTTCAGTAAATGTAGACACTGGCACACGGTAACACCGTCGGTGTGCAACTGTTGACTAGTAAACCGGAAAAAACTTAAAGAAAACGGAAATGATACAGCGAGGACGTCCGATTCCATTATCTTCCACCGGACGCTTCCATCCACATGAACGCCTGCACCTAGCTTTCACATGGGCGAAAAAAATCAGAAGCCTTATCTTTTGAATTTTTTTAATAATATATATTTTTTAAAATTTCAAAAATATACTCCGAAAAAAAAATACGTAAATATACCCCTGTCGCCTGTTGATTGGGCGAAACACAAATATCGCCCAATCAATGGACGACACGCACCACATCATCCCTTGAGTCTGTCGCCTGTTGGTCGAGTGACAGGGCATAAATCGACCGTTCAATGGGCGATAGAGGGGGCGCGGTCCCTGTCGCTCAACCAACGGATGACAGAGACGATTTTAAAAACCTATCGCTCGGCACTGTGCTCATTTGAGCGAGCTAGCCCGAGACCGAACGAAAAAAATCGAGGAAGAGGGAGGAGAGGAAAAGAGGAAGAGGGAGAGGAGAAGAGGGATTGCGCGACTATTTTGAGGTAAGTTTTCGTTGTTTATTTTTTTAACAGTAAATTATGGCAGAGTAGAAATAATTTTAGATCTAGGTAAATTGATAGGTTACGGATAGATCTAAGTGAATTTAGATGTTTTTTACGGATAGGAGTACCTCGATATATATTCATGGAAATGTAGTTAGATCTAGGTAATCTATATATTCTTAGGAATATAGATGCTTTTTTATGAATAGAAGTATATCGATATATATTCATGTGAATGTAGTTAGACATCTAGGTATATGCATATATTCTTAGAAATGTAGATGCTTTTTACGGATAGGAGTATGTCGATATATATTCATGGGAATGTAGATGTTTTTCTACAGATAGATCTATATTTTTATAGCATGTAGATATAGTTATGTTAGGTGTCATAGTATTTTTTATGGAAAGTAATTAATTCGTGGGTGAATGAATGGATTCACAGATATGGCAGAATAAGTTCCATTTAGAATCTATTATAGAGAAGAGATTGTAATGTATGGTTTGGAGGGTGCGGATCTAAGTAACTTCTAGTATGTGGACAGAAGTTTGAGTAGAGTCAAGGAGCGCACATTTCCTTCTGTGTTGAAGTGGTTGTATTATACTTTTCGGATGGAACAAGAGAAGTGCCAGCTGAAGGTATTTTGTCTATGTAGGATGCAACAACCCTATTTACTAGGAGCTAGTTGAGTTGAATGGAACCGTATCGTGGAGATCATATGTGAGGGGGGCAGAGCAACGAGGATGGAATCGGTTGCTTTTAGTGCAAGTATATGACACGGATATTGCCCCCTAGCAGCAGTTGGACGCCGGTGAGAGTAGTCAGTCTCAAAATGAGTTCAGTTTTGGTGACACCGAAATTGGGGGATTTAGTCATGAGCAGCATGTTCAGCAATGCAACGAGGACATTATTTACCAAAGTGGTGAACAAGTTGAGTTTGGGGAGGAGGATGAAAATGTTGGACAAGAAGCGTGGGGACAAGTAGACGAAGGTGAGCAAATTGATGAAATAACAGTTAGGATGGAAGAGCAAGACCGTGAGTACAGTAGAGCAGAAGTGGAAGACGATGATGAGTCGGATGAGGAAGATGGAGGTATAGAGCCGGTTGTACCAGCCGAGTGGAGCACGCATCAATTTGATAAACTGGATGTCAATGAAAGCAACGATATACCTTGGCAGTATATTGACAATGAGGTTAGGTCTAACAGTATGTACCTGACAAAAGGGGTTGTGCAGGATACTGTGAAAGATTGGGCTTTATCAGTAAGAAGGACTTTCAGGGTTAAGAAATCCACCCCAACCTACTACGACGTGGTGTGTGAGATCCATGGGTGTCTGTGGAGAGTGCACACGTACAAGCCCAAATGGGGCACCCATTGGCTATGTTTGAAGGTTGAGCAACATAGCTGTATGACTGAAGAAACATTGATGGTTCACAGGAACCTGTCATTTGGGTATGTCACGAACATCATGTACCCAGAGATAGTGGAGAACTTGAGTTTTGAGCCCCGTGCTATTATCCCAGCAATCAAGAATAGATATCAGTACACAATTAGTTATGAGAAAGCATGAAGGGCGAAACAGAAGGTATTAGAAATGAGGTTTGGGAAGTTTGAAGACTCGTACCGTAATCTACCCGAACTGCTCAGTTGCATTCAAGGAAGAAATCCTGACACTTACTATGATTATCAAGACTGTCTGTCAATCAAGTGGCCAACTAAAAGGCATCTGAGGAGAGTGTTCTTCGCATTCGGAACTTGCATTAAGGCGTTCTATCATTGTCATCCATTGTTGTGCGTGGACGGCACATTCTTGACCGGGAAATACAGAGGGCAAATATTGACAGCTGTGGGCGTTGATGGAAACAACCAGATTCTGCCTGTTGCCTTTGCCTTTGTAGAAAACGAGAACTATGAGACTTGGCTGTGGTTCTTATGGAACTTGAAGATCGGGGTGGTCAAAACTCATCAACATGTGTGCGTGCTGCATGATAGGCTTGCTGGTCTGCTTAGTGCTATCAACCAGTTGCAAATAGGGGAAGAGGAGCCATTTTCATGGCTTGACTTGCAAAGCTGATGGTGCATGAGGCATTTGCGTGCAAACTTCTATAAACACTTCAGGAACAAGCAACTAATGAACATGTTCAAAAGACTATGTAAGCAGAACCAAGAGAGCAAGTTTCGAACTCTGTGAAAAAATCTTGATGAGCTGATAAGAAAACACAAGGAGCAGACGAACAAGACTAGTGGCAGTGAATCACAGGAGCAGGCGGAGCCTCTTTTCCCCCTGCCAACAGAGGATGAGGCGACTAATTGTCGTCGAAGACAAAGGCCAATCAAATGTTTCTCGGACTGGATCAAGCACGAACCGAAAGAGAAGTGGTCACTGTTATATGACACACATGGTGCCACATACGGTGTGATGACCACTAACTTTGTAGAAGTTTACAATTGGGTAATGAGAGGGATGAGGTATCTCCCGTTGGTAGAAATTGTTGAGGGAGTGCTACGGGGCACAACCAAGTACTTTATAGACAGGCATGAAGCTACTGATATAGTAATGAGAGATGAGAAGTTCCTGTACTCTTCCATAATCACTAAATACATGGATGAGAAGAGTCAGAAGGCGGTCAAGCATAGAGCTATGAAAGTTGGTGCACGGACACTACGCTTCGAGGTGATCTGCAGGGATAAAGGACGACGTGAAACTAACCAGAAGGTTGTCACCCAGGAGTGCATCTTACAGGCTGATTGCAAATGCTCGTGTAACAAGCCATACCTTTTGCATAGGCCATGTTCTCATGTCATAGCTGCATGTGCTTTATTTGGAATGCAACCTGGTACATATCTTTCTGTATATTTTATGAAGGAAAGGGTGATGGCAACTTGGAGTGAGGAGCTTTATGGTTATGGAGTTGTGAGTTTTTTCACCACAACTCCCAGTGTTGATGAAAGGTTCTGGGTTTCTAATTTTGATGCAAGAAGATGGAAAGCAGGGTGTCAAAAAATAAGGCATACCAGAAATGACTTGGATGAGTCCGAAGCTGGCAAACGCGTGAAGAAATGTTCATTGTGCAACCAAACAGGACATACGTTCAAGAACTACCAGGCACAAAACGAAGAAGACAAAAGAGGAGATGGTAATCCGACGGTGGGGGAAGGATCGTCTTCTGCGACCAGTGCTGCACGACGCCATCGTACCAGATGAGAAGCAATTTGAATTATCATATGCCATATGTCAAATTTATATTTTAACGATGTAATGTGTGTTGTATGAACTCTGTTTTTTTACCTAGCTGTAAGCATGTTGCATGTAGTTGTGAGTGTTGTGTCCTGACAAATTATTGGAATTGTTTCAATATATTGTTATGATGCTTGTACGGTTTTTATGTGCGTATTTGTTTCAATATATTGTTGTGATGCTTGTATAGCTTTACGTACGCTTTTATTTATATATGCATTTTAATTATAACTTTTATTTTTGTAATTTGCAGGTATGGATCACCAGCATGGAAATGACGAGTGGCCCTTGGAGTTGCTGGACCTAGTCATTAATCGTCGTCACCATGCCCACTTTGCCACTGCTGTTCCAGAGGGAGGGGATCCTATGTAGCTCCGCGTTCTTCGACCGAGGACACCGCAGTACTCTTGGATGCTCTATCCTCGTTGAATCCCCAGGTAACATATCAGTATTTAAATTTCTAAATATGTTTGTTGTAGTACCAAGATTAGTGTTGTACTGATATTAATTACATGTTTTTGTTTCTTAGGCTTCGAGCTTCAGGGTTGCTGCCACTCGCCTGGATGGTGGAGGACGTGGGTACCCAGTTCCCGTTCGACAGGTCCCTGATCATTGCTTTGGTGGATCGGTGGAGGCCAGAGAGGCACACCTTCCATCTACCCATTGGGGAGATGGCGATCACTTTGGAGGACGTCTCGTACCTCTTCGGCCTCCCGATCGCCGGTGACGCTATGGTGCCCCAGGACATCGATCTAACATGGCGCTAGGAGCTGCTTCAGAGGTTCAAGGGTGTGTTACCACCAGCTGTGTACCGACCCTTCAACAGTACACACGGTCCGACAATGTGGTGGCTTCGACAGTTCGTGGTATGCAACTAGCCTTTAAAACTTAATTGCGCATATACTGCTTAAAATAACAAGTGAGCTTAAATTTACAGGTGGCGCAGATCGTTAAGCTTGGGGATGAGTACACAGTGAGCCGCCACCTGGAGGCATACTTGCTGTGGCTGTTTGGCTAGTGCATGTTCACAAGCTCCCATGGGGATAGCGTGGATAGGCGCCTCGTCCAGTTCGCAAGGGAGATCACGGACACACCCCTTCATGCCGTGTCATAGTACTCTTGGGGTCCGCTGTGCTGTGCACCACGTACCGTGCGCTCTGCAACGGTTGTGCACGGATCCTCGATGGCTCGACCTTCGAAGGATGTCCACTGCTGGTACAGTTGTGGGCATACGAGAGGTTCCAGATCGGGTAGCCCGACATCGACCTGGGACCTCTTGAGCATGCATGCGATGACGACGTCGATGGTCCGACCATGGGCACCATCTGGTGCCACCGACGGGTAAGATATTGCAATCATGATTTTGGTACTTTTACTTTAACATTTGTGAGTACTAATGGTAACGTTCTGTCGTCACTACAGCCTAGGTGGGCACACAGGACGGTGCGGATGGGCTACCCACAGTTCGTCGCTGTGTTCGACCACTTCACCGATGACCATGTACGCTGGATGCCATACGCAGAGGCAGGGGTCCAACTTCGTGTGACGGGTGGTCTGTCCACCCTTTGCACACAAGACACGGCGTACTGGTGCACGCGTCGGTTTCTTATGTTCGACGTCTAGGTCGAGGGCTACGCTGTCTATTGAGTGATGAGGCAGTTTGGTTTATGACAGGAGTTCCCAGTCCAGGTCGGCTGTGCGGTCCCACACAGAGCCAACACGTAAGTTCCCTACATCGATGTTTTTATAATTATTATTGTGTAATGCCATCTAATAACGCTATATTTATTTCTTATCCACAGGCGGACTAGGAAGGGCGTGCATGGGGCCACCCCCTGGCACATACGCATGGCGCCTTGGGTTGAGGAGTGGGGAGGAGCCCTAGACGACGTCCACGCTGAGGCTACGACGTACGACTCGCAGACGTACATCGCCTACCGAGAGTGGTACACTCCCCATACTCGTCTGCGTTTGGTACGTGTCGACCCCGATCCTCCTAGACACGTCCGGGGTGACAGAACGCGTCTGCGTGCCCATCTGAGACTTTCTTTGTGCATAATGCGATGACGTTGCATCCTATCTGCGATCTCATATAATCTTAGTTAGTAATTGTGCTAACTAATTCGTAATGTATTTTGCAGACTGATATGCTGGTCCAGTACTACGAGGAGTCAGGGGGCTTCCTTTCTCGTCTGACCAGCGTGGTTGACGTGACCAGAGAGGAGGTGACCTCTTACTTCGCAAGGTTTCGGGAGAGCACGAGACGCATCCTCGACTTGTTGGGATGCCACCACCTTCCCGAGGTGGCTCACAGTGTGTCGCTTAGCGGAAGTAGGGATGTTGCACGTATATCTTCGCATGCTACCGTCACGCTGCCGATTGCGAGAGGGCGAGCTGCTAGACACGCTGGTCTAGCTGCTCACGCTGGAGGTGAGTACTGAAATGCACTTTTCATGTTTTACAATCATTTTTTCAATGCTCTCAACAATTCTTCATTTGCTACAAGCTCACAGGCATGGTTCTTCCCGTGTACAGCTTCACCTGCACCTGACGACTATGAGGGGCAGGATGATGATCCAGATCATGAGGACTACGAGCAGGACGCTGTAGCGAGGTTCCTCATCAATCCAGATGAGCCTGGATCATCACAGTTGCAGGGAGCACTACCACCGACGCAGCCTTCTCAGTCGGAGTACGTCACACCTCCACTTAGACCACAGAGGGCCCGCCGTGCACCGACACAGTTGACGTACTCACAGGGCCAAATTCGGAGGAGGCCTGCCCAGCCGCGAGGAGCTGCCTAGAAATGGGGCCGACAATAGTTTGTTTTGTTTTTTATTATTGGTAGTTTCAATCATATGTACTTAGTTAATCCTTCCAAATTTGTTGTACAAACTATTTTATTTACATTCCTGGTACTTTTAATTTTATGTACTTAGTTAATCCTTTCATTAGCTTTCTCACACCTGGCAGATTGGACAACACACACCTAGTAGCTTTGTCAGAATGATTGGACAACACTCTGCACACCACCAAGCGACAAAACACTTGCCATCTCAGACCGACGGAGAACACGCTGTAGCCCGCTTTTTAGACTGAAACGACTACACGCTGTAGCCCACTTTTCAGACTAAAACATACGCTTGTAGCTTGCGTTGTGTGGCCGCGTGTGCCTTTTCTCATTTTCGCAACTTCGTGCTGGGGCAACGTTCAGCCAGCTCGCCTATAGATGAGTGGTAGTCCGTGTTGCGTAGGTCGCCCGTGATTTTTCCTGTATTTTCTGGGCCATATCCGTTGGGCCCCGCGAGGCTACGCAAACCCCTAAGTGGCCATGATTTTTGCGGTTTCGTGGCCGCATATGCCTTTTTCGATTTTCGCAACTTCGTGCCGGGGCAATGTTCGGCCAGCTCACCCATAGATGAGTGGTAGCCCACGTTGCAAAAGTCGCCCGTCATTTTCCCATATTTTTTGGGCTGTATCTGGTGGGCCCCGTGAGGCTACGAAAACCCCCAAGTGGCCATGATTTTCGCGGTTTCGTGGCCGCGTGTGCCTTTTTTGATTTCTGCAACTTCGTGCCGGGGCAACGTCCGGCCAGCTCGCCCATAGATGAGTGGTAGCCCATGTTGCATAAGTCACCCGTGATTTTTCCCGTATTTTCTGGGCTGTATCCGGTGGGCCCCGTGAGGCTAGAAAAACCCCTAAGTGGCCATGATTTTTGCAGTTTCATGGCCACGTGTGCCTTCTCCAATTTTCGCAACTTCGTGCTAGGGCAACGTCTGGCCAGCTCGCCCTTAGATGAGTGGTAGCCCGTGTTGCGTAGGTCGCCCGTGATTTTTCACGTATTTTCTGGGCCATATCCGGTGGGCCCCACATGGCTACAAAAACCCCTAAGTGGCCACGATTTTCGCGATTTCATGAAGGCGTGTGCCTTTTTCGATTTTCGCATCTTCGTGCTAGGGCAACGTCCGGCCAGCTTGCCCATAGATGAGTGGTAGCCCGTGTTGCATTAGTCACCTATGATTTTTACCGTATTTTTTGGGCCATATCCGGTGGGCCCTGTGAGGCTATGAAAGCCTGTAAGTGGCTACAATTTCTCAAATCACAAGGTACTATGGAAAATAAGGTAGGCCACACTCTTTATTACGACATAAAACTGGGATGCACATCACGAATAAGGAAAATAATAGATACAACTTGACGTCTACTTTGTGGATCGAGGCCACTTCCCTTTCGCCCATGCCTCTGGTGGGGCTTCTCTGACACGACGTGCCCTCTCTCATTTCCTCTCTCTCTCGGCCTCCTTCTCCTCTGCTTCCTTTCGACGTGCCTCCTCATGTGCGGTGTCACGCTGCGCTTGAAGCTGCCGCTTGAACTCCCCATCCTGGTTGGCTTGATGATCAAGAGCCTTTGGTCCTCAGGGTTGATCTCCATGTCAAACCACTACTCAAATTTACACAGTGGCAGAGGCAACTGCATGAAACATAAATTAGCAATGTTTCATGTACAAATATAATGAAACATGTATGATTGTTATCATCTTGCGATTCTTCAGGCTCTTCTCCAGTGGGTCGAAAGCGTAGTTGCGGCACTTCCAATACCTCCTCTTCCAAGTTGGAATTTCCCAAGAGTGGACAAGCCTGCAAGGATCTCTGCATAGACACATCGGTGGGACAGCCCCGAAAGGTACAAAGAGGTCCTGGTACGTGATGTTGCGCGGACACTTCGAATCACCTCCATCTTCCTTTGCCTTCCCCTTTCCCTTTCCATTTGCACGCCTCGGCATCTTTTTTTCTCTTCTCCTTTGTTTCTCTCCTTTGTTTCTCTCTTTTCTTTCCTCTTCTCTCCCTTTCTCTGGCTGGTTGAGTGAGCACAGCTAGTTGAGTGAGCACAGTGTCGCGTGAGCAGTTTTTTATAGCCTCTCTGTCACCCATTGGTTGGGCGACAGAACCCCGCGCCCCCCTGTTGCCCGTTGGATGGTTGATTTTTGCCATGTCGCCTGACCAACGGGCGATAGAGATTTAGGTGGTGACATGACACTCTGTCGCCCGTTGATCGTGCGACGTGGCCCCCTGTCGCCCGTTGGTTGGGCGATATTTGTGTTTCGCCCAACCAACGGGCTACAGGGGTATATTTACGTATTTTTTTTTCTTGGTATATTTTTGAAATTTTGAAAAAAATGTATTATTAAAAAAATCTTTATCTCTTTCCCATCAGGCCTCATCCACCCATTTCTCGATCCCCAACACCCTATGACTGCACCTTTTACTCTCTCTATCTCTCTCTCACTCTCTCTCTGGCCTCAACTCATCGATCAGCTAGCTTTCAACCGAGCTGCTGCCATCAGTGAGCTCTGACTGTGCTCCGCTCTGGCTTTTGCCTTGGCATCACAAGCTCCGGTACCAACTGTCGATCAAAGCTCGTCGCTGCTTTAGCTTGTGGCGACCACGGCCATGGGCGCGGCCTTTGCTCATGCGGGGATCTTCCCTTCCAAAAGCGGCTGCACGTCGGATCTGGCAGGGTCGAGATTGAAGGATGCAGGTGCAACGGATGACAAGCGAAGGGCTGGTGAGGCTGTGACGAGGGTATGGTGTGCCATGTGGGGATCAAGTCCAGAGGAAAGGTACCAGGTCAGCCGCCATCGCTATGGTCGCCCGCATGCCTTCTAGATGGCTTGTTGTAGATATTTCTCCAGACTGTTGCAACAAGTATTCATAATTGTTGCAAGCAACATTTTGTTATGTTGTAGTATGTCTTACCAAAAATATTGCAGCAAGCTGGAACAGTTCCTTAGTTATTGCATTACAATGATTTATTGTTGCACTAGGATTGCCAATTGTTGCACATTTCTTTTCCAATTTTGATATTTCATTTTGTTTCAAACATTTAGTCTGATTGTTGCATAGTAACTATACAATGTTGCAACTATTTTTTTCAAATGTTGAAGTGTTGTGTTAACTTTCTTTGTTTACAATGTCTGAACCATTTTAAAATCGGGCTACGTTCTGTACTTAAGGTTTTGTCCAATTTAGATTTTTTGTTAACATTCTCACTGTTATTATGGATTTTTGTTGCAACATTTTGTTTGCTCTTGCGAAGCATTTTCTCGTGTGGTTTGAAACATCGTTAAAAAATGTTTCAGTGGTACATTTTTTTAGTTGCACATGTTTCCAAAAAATGCTTCGATGGTATATTATTTTTGTCTCACGTGTTTCTGAAAAATGTTTCAATGGTACTATTTTTTGTCACACGAGTGTCCGATATGTCCCACACATATCGGATGTCTGGACGCTAGTCCCTCCCAAAAGAAAAAGTTCTGACTAAATATTTTTTTGGAAAACAATAGGAAATAGATATGATGTAATGCTGCTAGGGGTAAAAATAGGCCAGATATTGATGGATATTGCTTTTCTTGTATCTTAATCCATAATTTTTTCCGAATTTGTGTTAGAAAAGGATAAAGATACACAGATAATGCACGTATATATAGAGTAATATATGTTGAATTACAACTATATGAGTACATGACTATAGTAGCAAATTATATATCAATCGAACCCATAGACATTATAAAAATAATATGCTACTTGAGGGTCAATAGGACCAACTAATTGTTAACATAAATAGACTGTCATAGAAAAAATATGATAAAAATAGTCTGGATCTTGCTAATATTAGAATAGAAAAAATTCGGATATCCGAGTAGGAAAAACCCGGATATCCTTATTCCAATATTGGTTGCTCCGAATGTGATCCCGAGTCCGGATTCAAGTATTTGGATCCCGTTTCAGATCCGACCGGATAGTCAATGTTAACATCCTAAATGCAATAAAAAGTTAATTTAAATATTTGGACATCTTTTTGAGTTGCGTTTGATTTTGATTATTTTGGATTTTCTGAACTTATCAAAAACAGTTCAAACATCCCAATTAAGGGTTATAAAATTTCAATCTCAAAACCTCCAATCGCAAAAACTCTAGAAAAAATTTGGTTAAACCCTAAATGCTTTCATCATCATCTCTAAAAAGTTTTATAAAAATCTTTAACTCATTTATTATTAAAACCAGCAAGTTGAATGTAGTAACAGAATCAATGTCAAAATTTTATAAAACTAATTACGCAAGAACTTGATCTAAAAATTTTACAATATCTTCCTGAGTGCCCCATAATAATTCAATAAAATTTTCAAAAAATTTTGATATCGCTTGTTGCCTTTAGAAAATCAAAAACAGATTGATCTTTAAGCAAATAGTATGCTTGTCAGAATTTTATAAAACACCTCAAGTCAGATATCTAGCTAAAACTTTTGTGGAAACATCTATAGGTCATCAAAATCCTCTCCAGAAAGTTTAAGAAATTTTCAGCTTAGTTTGGATGCTCAATTAAATCTAGACCTGAATGACTGTCCAAAAATAAAAAAACCCTTTTCCTTTTTCCTCTTTATCCCTCTGCTGTGTGGGCCCATCCTGTCATTCTGGGCACCCCGCTGACCTCCTTGGCCCACTAGCAGCCGCAGAGAACCCTGGCCCCACCTATTAGTGGCCACTTCTTCCCTTACCTTGCCTTCACGCATGCTCACTTGAAGTCCCTGCCGAAGCTCTGCCGCAACAACGTTTCTTCTAGTTTTTTGCCACCCTGGCAGTGCCTAGGCAAGCCTTGGCAGCCATCTCTCTTAGTTCCATGCCAAACTCTTGCTTCCCCCTCTATCAAATCCATGCTGAGGTAGATTTTCCTCTGCCCAAACCTTTCCGCAGCAACCTTCCTACGTCAACTCCCTTTGCCGTGGCCGCAACCTAACACAACTCCTCAGTGCTGCGCCAAACTCCACCGCCCATCCCCGCCACTCCTTTGCTGCAACAACGCTAACCCCTACGCCTCTTTCGTCACGGCACGGTCGCGTGGCCTGGAACTTACGCCTGCCCATACCACCCCTCCATAGACTTTTGTCACGTCCCTACTACGCCGCTGAGCTCGCGTGTGCGCGTTGTTTCCGCAAAGACGAAGCTATGCCACGCGCCCATTCCTCCCTACCACCAAGTCCACCCTTGAGCCGAGTTTAGCTCTTCCCCCAAAACCTATTTAATTCTCACCTAGGTAGCCCGAGCTCCCTTGCACTCTCTACCCTGCTCTTGGATGCTAATACACCATTGATGCTCCACGGAGCTCTAATGGGCTGAGAGCGCAAGTAACCTCGCTGAGTCATCCCGGTAAGTCTTGCTCAACTCCTCCCTACCTTGAGCACCCATGGCCCTTATTAAACCCCTTGCAATGCCCAATTTCAACTAGAACTGCCTCAAGCACCACCGTGCCATGCACCTTCTTCTTCGCCTCCAGCCACCAGTGCCAAGTCACCATAGAACCTCTCTGACTCCACGAGGTAGGAAAATGAGATGTCCTGGCACCCCTCAAGCTTTCCCCCCAACCTAGTCACTGACAACCTAGCTGCCCTCTAGCCACTGACACCCTAGCTGCCCTCTAGCAACCTGACCCGCCAGTTGAGCACCATCACCGATGAGCCATCGTAGCTGGCCCTCCAAGCACCACCTCTGTTCTGTGAGGCTGAGCCATGGGCCCTGCCCATCAGTTCCTCTCTCGCTCTGTGTCACTGCTCAGCCGGACCCACACATCAGCATTTCCTGTGAACTGGTGGCTCACTAACGCAAGGGACCCAGTAGTCAGTGACTGGCTTATTCAAGAAATGCCAAAAAATCCAGAAGAAATGGAAAAGGCTCTTCCCTAACCCTGAAAGTGTATTTTCCATTTTTCCTAGTATTTTCCAAATCGACTAAGATTAGACTTGAATATCTTCCACATTTTTATCCAATTTTAGTCAAACTATGATCTTGGCATCCATTACCATCCTAGTAAAGCCAACGTAGCAGATGATGCTCTTAGCCAAAATCATCATTACATCCTTGTGTCAGTACAAGCAAACCAACCAACATTGCATTAAGAACTCTAGAAGCTCAACCTACAAGTGGTTGAGGCGGGATATGCTGTTGCCCTAGAGCTGCATCCCCTAGAACTTAAATTAAAGCTACTCAACTCGAAGATGAAGCCATTGTTGAATCAGACTCAACTTGAAGCCTGGTGTTGAATCAAACTTCACTAAAAATCTCTGATGGAGTACTCCTCCACGGACAGCAAGTTTGTGTCCCAAACAATCCAAGGATCAAGGGGCTAGTCTTCAAGAAAGCTCATGATCCGCTACTCTCTATTCACCCACAGAGTACGAAAATGTACTGAGATCTCTAGGAGAAATTATGGTGGCCCATCATGAAATGGAACATTACCGCATATGTTGCCATCTACGATGTATGGCAATGAGTTAAAGCCAAACATCAGCGGTGTCGGGACCTGAATTTACCAATTCAAACCCACTGTGTTTACCGCACTAGTCCCTGGATCAACGCTAGTGCACACAGCTTAACGTTGGCAAGTATCACATCATACACAACGATAAGAATAATAAGACTCCATTTATTGATATAACTAAGTGTATGATCTTATGAACAACTTACATTATTAAGCCACGCAGGGCTAGACTGAAAATAAAGACTAAGACAAATGTAGCGAAAAAGTAGAAGACGTTGGTGACTCATCAGTTCACCACAGGCAACTGACAAGACTTGGGCCTAGTGACTCGCATTCTCCTGGAACTTCTCCTCCAACAAAGGCGATGACTCCTCAGCTGTTGATTGGTTGGTGATGGCAAGGATGAGTACAAAAGCACTCAATAAGTTGTGCACAGGATGCAATCTAACATATCATATGCAAGGCTTATTTCAAAGGAATGGCTAACATGGTTGATTTGCAATAAAGTAGCATTTATGAACAAATACAACATATAGATTGGAAAGACAGTAAAACAAATAATAGTAATAGATAGATTCAACACTTCCTCAAGTAGAACAAGTTTCCAATCCTAAGTCAAGTTTCATCCTTCCGTATGGCAGCCTGTCATCCCATTCAGTTTCCATTTTATTAACTAACCCTTGATTGTAATTCCCGAGCTATGCTCAATACAACGAACACGACTATTCGAATAGATTTACACTCTGTAGAGGTTATGCACTTTACCCACATAATACAACCATACACCACACAAGCGAGTGATTATAACAAAGCTTTTACAATACCCTACCTTAACCTAGTACTACCCGCTAAGGTTTCAACACTGATGGGCTAAACCACCACAACAAGGCCCCCCTTGCGCCATGTGAGTTTATCCGTGAACCCGGACTCACACCATCACAAGAAGTACTAAAGTTAAGACATTGCAAATTAGTTAGCTAGGCTGCTCCATAACAGATATGTGGTTGTATGATTGACTTAGGTCAAAGGCTCGCAAGGTTAAGTCCTTAGGGTGATCAAAGCAAGACTTACACATACTCTCTGCCCATCGGGCCCACCTTGGCACACTTGCCCCTTGCCACTTGCTCCAATCTAAGTGATTACCATCCCAGTTGATTACCAAGCACCACGTGCTACCCACAATTCAACATCGTTGCGTGACATCCCTTGCCACAATAACTCAATCTCATCGTGTGACCACACATGACACACAAGTTCATAACATTGTTCTATATTCCATTAGTCAAGATTAATTATCAATGATTCAAGTACATGTAATGACGTGGCATGGCTAAGCACACTATTACGATCTAACCACCCAATGTTGCTTTAATATCAATCAACTATAGTGGACCAATCTAGAGTGACAAATATGATGGGGAAAGGGATGCCCGAACTTCCGTCAGGTGGAGGATAAGTCGATTAGGCGGCGCGAGACACACACGATCCGGCTTCTTGATCGGCACGATCAAAACCCCTGCAATCGCAGCACCACGCGTCCTCTGGTTATCAACCGTGCGCTGCCCGGTTGACCTCGCCACGAAGGCTAATCCCTGCCAATGAATCGAGAACACAAGCAAGAACAAGAAAGATGCAACTGAATTTGCAATTGAGGATGAAGCTCACGAGTTGGGGTCTCACAAACCGATGAACGGCGACCTTTGTTCAAAGACAGAATTAATCTAAGCAAAACCCCAATCAAACCCTAGCGGCGGCTACTGGATATAAAGGCTAGGGGACGTCCTAGAAACCCTAGACGCGTCCGTGATGGACTCCAACACGATACATGGGCCAAGGGCCCAAATTGGTGACGCAGCACCCTGGGACAGATTCTGTCTGCCAACTTGCAACGTAAATTCCTGTCGACTCCGAAGTCCAAATGACGTGAAACCGGTGCCATTGTAAAGATTATCTCCTTAGCTTTCGAGGCATATGTGGATCATCGAAATCGGAGCCCGTTTGTGGCCTGGGCGATAATTTTAGTGAACGCTGCTCCTGGTGGCCGAGGTAGTCGACTCCGAGATGAATTGGACCTCCAACTTGACTTGGACACCCTCCTTGCCTCCCTCCTGGGCCTTGCTGGTTTCCAAGGCCTTCATGGTCCTCTCCAAAGTTCCTAAGTACAATATAATCAATAATATCATTAGGTAGCATACCATTCTCACAAGTATCAGACGGGCACTTAGGAAGCGAGCTCACTGTTGATTCAATTGCCGTGCTCGTGCTCTTGTGATGGGTCCTTGCATCACAACTGGAGGAGTCTCGGCGTATGCATTGGAGTGATGTCCTCATCATCCTCCCCTCTTGAAGTGGAGTCGTCCCGACTCAAGCTCATCTTCTTCTCCCATGAGCGGTTTCAAATCTGCAATGTTAAATGTGGGACTAACCCCAAATTCAGGCGGCAACTCAAGTTTATATGCATTATCATTTATTTTCTTAAGTATCTTGAAAGGACCATCAGCTCTAGGCATTAATTTGGACTTTCTCAATTTGGAAAACGATCCTTTCGCAAGTGTAACCATACTAAATCACCCGGTTCAAGTTTTACTTCCTTTCTACCTTTACTTCCCTTGAGACCGATACCTTTCATTCATCATTTCAATATTTTCTCTAGTCTTTTCATGCAATTTCAGAATAAATTCAGCACGTTCCTTAGCATCATGATTAACCTCGTTCACTAGTAGGTAAAGGTAATAGATCAATAGGAGCACGGGATTGAAGCCATACACTACGAAAAGGACTTACCTTGGTGGTGGAGTGTACCGCCCTATTATAAGCGAACTCAACATGCGGCAAACACTCTTCCCACATCTTCAAATTCTTCTTGAACAGTCCTCAACATAGTAGATAATGTACGATTTACTACCTCGGTTTGGCCATCGGTTTGGGGATGACATGTTGTTGAAAACAGCAGCTTGGTCCCCAATTTATTCCATAGAGTTCTCCAAAAGTGGCTCAAAAACTTGGCATCACGATCTGAAACAATAGTAGAAGGCATACCATGCAAGCTTAACGATTTCTTGAAAGAAAAGGTTAGCAACATTAACAAACATCGTCGCTCTTATGACAAGGAATAAAGTGAGCCATCTTAGAGAATCTATCAACCACCACAAAAATACTATCCCTCCCCTCTTGGTCCTAAGCGGGTCCTAAAACAAAGTCCATAGATATATCCTCCCATGGAGTGCTAGGAACAGGAAGAGGCATATATAAACCATGTGGATTCAATCGTGACTTAGCCTTTTGACATGTTGTGCAGCGGGATACAAACCTCTCAATGTCTCGCCTCATCTTCGGCCAAAAGAAGTGAGCGGACAGCACGGCCTCCGTCTTCTTGGCACCAAAATGACCCATCAAACCTCCTCCATGAGCCTCTCAGATCAAAAAGAAAACGAACGGATCCAAGCTGGAATACATAGGCGGTTAGCTCTAAACACAAATCCATCGTTTATCACATATTTGTCCCATGTTCTTCCCACTTTGCAATGCAGCAAGACATCTTTAAAGTCATCATCATGAGCATATTGTTCTTTAATTGATTCCAATCCAAATATACGACAATCAAGTTGGGACAACATGGTATATCTCCTAGACAAGGCATCAGCAATCACATTATCCTTCCCTTTCTTGTGTTTGATAACATAAGGAAAAGATTCAATAAATTCAACCCATTTAGCATGTCTACGATTCAGTTTCACTTGATTGCGAATATGTTTTAGCGACTCATGATCGTAATGAATAACAAATTCTTTGGGCCAAAGATAATGTTGCCACGTTTCTAAGGATCGCACAAGAGCATACAATTCTTTATCATCGTGGAATAATTCAAGACAGGACCACTCAATTTTTCGCTAAAATAAGCAATGTGTTTTCTATCTTGCATCAAAACACCACCAATTCCAATCCCACTAGCATCACATTCAAGCTCAAAGGTCTTATTAAAATCGGAAGTTGGAGTAAAGGTGCATTAGTAAGCTTATCTTTCAAAAGGTTGAAGGCATTCTCTGTGCTTGCCCCAATGGAACACAACTCCTTCTTCGTCAATTCATTCAATGGGGCTGCAATGGTGCTGAAGTCCTTCACAAAGCGGCGGTAAAATCCGGCAAGTCCATGGAAGCTCGCGACTTGTGAAATAAATGCGTGGGCGTTGGCCAACTCTTAATCGCGTGCACCTTGGCTTCATCAACCTCAATTCCTCATGAGTCACAACATAGCTAAGAAACGATACTCGATTCGGTGCAAAAGTGCACTTCTCGAGGTTACCAAATAAGCGTGCAAAGACGCAAAGCATCAAAAACAGCACGTAGATGATCAAGATGTTCATGTAATGACTTGCTGTAAATCAATATATCATCAAAATAAACCACCACAAATTTCCCAATGAAAGCTCGTAAAACCTCGTTCATTAAGCGCATGAAGGTGCTCGGTGCATTAGTTAAACCAAAAGGCATGACTAACCACTCATACAATCCAAACTTGGTTTTAAAAGCTGTTTTCCATTCATCTCCCAATTTCATTCGTATTTGGTGGTATCCACTACGCAAGTCAACCTTAGAGAAAATTATAGAACCACTTAACTCATCAAGCATGTCGTCTAGCCTAGGAATAGGATGACGGTACCTTATTGTGATATTGTTAATGGCTCTACAATCTATGCACATGCGCCAACTGCCATCTTTCTTAGGAACCAAAAGAACAGGGACAGCACAAGGACTAAGGCTCTCTCGTACATACCCGCGGTCCAAAAGATCTTGGACTTGGCGCTGAATCTCCTTAGTCTCCTCGGGGTTGGTCCTATAAGCAGCGGTTTGGCAAACTTCGCTCCGGTATCAAATCAATTTGGTGCTCAATCCCTCGTATGGGTGGGAGTCCCGAGGTATCTCGGCAGAAAAACATCCTCATACTCCTGCAAAAGGTTAGTGAATGAGGAGGCAAAGCATTTGGCAGATCATCCAATGAAAACAAAGCATCTTTGCATAGCACAAACATAGCACAAAGCATCATCACTAATTGCAGCAAGATCAGATTTTGTAGCAAGCAAGGCGGATTCCTCAATTTAATTTGGTTGGCTACATGCTGAATTTCAGATTTCTCATCAATGGGTTTCTTGTCATTAGCAATCCGCTCCTATCGATTTAACAATTTCAGCGGAGGTCAAAGGTAGAAGTGTAATTTTCTTTCCTTATTCATAAAAGTGTATTTATTACTTCTACCGTGGTGAAGTGCATCGATGTCATATTCCCATAGGCGACCCAATAAAAGAGAGCAAGCTTGCATCGGAACCACATCACAATCAGCAAAATCGAATAGGAACCAATGGAAAAATGAACCCGAACTGTTTGTGTTACCTTAGCTTTGGAATCATTCACCCTTGAATGTGGTATGGATGTGGAGTGCGGCGTGGGGTCAAGCCAAGCTTCTTGACCAAATCTGTACTCACCAAGTTGTTGCATTTGCCGAGTCAATGATCACGCCTCGTCGGTTGTTGATGACGAAGAAAATCTGGAACAAGTTGTGGCGCCGCTGCTGCTCGCTTGCTCCATCTCAGGCGCTAAGGACACTTTGGACAATGATGGACCTGACGTGGCGGTATCCTCGGCGCCAAAGGTGGCTTCATCATCAACCTCATCGCCGTCCACCCCGGTGTCGTCGATCTCATCCTCAACATCGGAGGCGATGTAACCTCCGTCGTCGGTGGCGATGTATGCCCGCCGGTGGGGCATTCTCTCTGACGTGGCCAATCCTTGGCACTTATGGCAGCGAATTCCGTCGATGTACGGCCCGTGGAAGCGCGGAGGAGGAGCTCTTGGCGGTGTTGGCGGGTCGACTTGTCGCTGTCCGTGGCGCAAGCGGGCGGTGCCGTCGATGCTGTCGTGTGCTCGTCGAAGGTGGCGGTGCGATTGGTCGGAAGGTGGAAGAAGGCATCGTCTTCGCTTGTCCCGTAGTCGCGGCGAGGCGTGAAGGTCTTTGCCGATGTTGCTCTGCTCTTAGAATGGCGTCCTCGCAACTCCTTCTCTGCTAACATAGCAAGTTGAAACAAGCGATTGACAGTTGTATATTCTTTATAATCAACAATATCCTGAATTTCTGGACGCAACCCACCGTAAAAACGAGCAATTTTATCCTCAGGTTCCTCTACTACCCCACAACGTAACATACCCTTTTGAAGCTCTTGGTAATATTCCTGAACAGTCATACTACCTTGATCTAATCGTTGCAATCTCTTGCGCATATCACGTTGGTAGGAAGGAGGAACAAATCTATTACGCATAGCATCTTTTAATCTCGCCCAAGAATCAGGTTGTAAGCGGGCATTTACTAGTTCATTCCACCAGATTATAGCAAAGTCTTTAAATTCACTAGTGGCTTGTCTAACTCTATGAATCTCGGGAACTAGATGGGAATTAAATTTTTGCTCGACCGTCATCTCCCAATCTAAGTAAGCATCAGCATCATAAGCTCTAGAAAAGGATGGGATGGTGAATTTTACCTTAGCGAAAGGATCATCATTGCGGTTCTGGTTATTACCTCCCATACCGTGATGGTTGCGGCGAAGACGGTCATGCAGACGGGCGTCCCGTTGAGCAGCACGCTCCCTGGCGGCACGTTGCTGGTCATCTTCATCTTCCTCAAAATCAGCATCCTCATCGTGGTCGTTGTTGTCGTGGTTGGCGCCATTGTTGATGGATGCACCTCCATCAATGGTCGCTGGAGGGCGTTTTTCGACGACATCCATCCTCTCGGTGAGGGTGGAAACTCGTCGATCGATGCTCTCAAGGGTCTTGTTCATCGTCATGGCATGCTCCTTGAACATCATTTTTATCTCGTCCAGCATGGTTGACAACTCTGAATGAAGGACACAGTCTTCGATGGTAACATCATCATCCTCGTTCCTGCCCTTCTTGCCACCTGCCATGGTTAGCGCAGAAAAGGACAGAAGGAAACACAAACACAAGTATTATGAGCCCTATGAACTACTAGGTGGGATCTCACGCTCTCAAGCAATCTTACCAAGTTCTTACCCGGTTCTTACCAACACAGCGAGGGACGGTGCAACCGGTGGCTGGTTCGTGATACCGTGAGGGCGTGATGAAGCGATTGCAAGGGTCAATAACTTTGTCCGATCGAAGGATGTATATGTGGAGTCAGTAGGAAGGTTATATGTATTGAGTGGCACACAATGCGGTAACAGATAGTAATGCTGAATAAATGTCCAAAAGTACTTGCCCTAGTTGCTGGTCTAAATGTGGCCTTAGTCTAGCTGCGGCAGAAAACAAGGAATAAGTAGAAACAAGCAACAAGCGTCAGAGTATATGAACAGATATCAGAACCGCATCAAAACACTTCTATCAGGCACGGTAAAAACTCCTACCTTTGCTCCTGCCCTTTTTTTTTTAGGCTCTCTGCTCCTCTCACAATTTTTTTTTTGCTCTACGCCTCTTTCACAAATTTTTTTTATTTTTCTTTGATTTTTCTGATATTTTTCCTAGGATCAGGAGCACAAAGGTAGAAAGTACACAAATTTTCAGCCTGAACAGATGTAAGATGAAGCCGATATGAAATAAGAAGTGTTTTTAAAGCGTGCTAAAACTTGGTGGACGAGAACTCAATCTTCCGAGGAATTTCGCAAAAATAATTTCGGCAAACCCGACAAAGTTGGGGAGAATCGGATGTAAAATTTTCTGTAGATATCCGTGAAAAAAAATTCGCCTAATTCGAGTCCGTATGCGAAAGTTATGGCTGTTTTACGGAAGGACTCGAATCGGGGTTTTAGGCGGCACCTCTCCAAACTCAAGGGCGTATGGAGTGGATATGAACGCGATGATCTGTGGTGGCAGGTTCTGTGATGAGGGGTGGCGATATGGCTATCAGGAGGTGGGGATTAGAGTTTATGAAGGGAAAACCCTAATACAACTAGGACTCGGCGAGGAAAACCACAACACAATCCGATTCAACAAGGACTCAAATAGCGATTGGTGCATTTGGGTTGGTGTAGGATATGGGATGCAGCGGAGATGAAACACAACTAAATTAAGATCACGATCTAAACCAGCAACACGACTCGATTACGGACACAAACTCAGTACTACGGACTCTGAAACCGAAATTGTGCAAAGGCTAGGCGTGGTTCTAGGTATGGTAGACTATGAACTGCAATTTTTTTTGGCTTTTTCGTGGACTATAGGACGAACACAAAACTAAATCAAACTACGGGAGAAGGCGAACTGACGGTAAACCTTGCTCGATACCACTTGATGGGGAAAGGGATGCCCGAACTTCCGTCCGTGGAGGATAAGTCGATTAGGCGGCGAGAGACACACGATCCGGCTTCTTGATCGGCACGATCAAAACCCCGCAATCGCAGCACCACGCGTCCTCGGTTATCAACCGTGCGCTGCCGGTTGACCTCGCCACGAAGGCTAATCCCTGCCAATGAATCGAGAACACAAGCAAGAACAAGAAAGATGCAACTGAATTTGCAATTGAGGATGAAGCTCACGAGTTGGGGTCTCACAAACCGATGAACGGCGACACTGTTCAAAGACAGAATTAATCTAAGCAAAACCCCAATCAAACCCTAGCGGCGGCTACTGGATATAAAGGCTAGGGGACGTCCTAGAAACCCTAGACGCGTCCGTGATGGACTCCAACACGATACATGGGCCAAGGGCCCAAATTGGTGACGCAGCACCCTGGGACAGATTCTGTCTGCCAACTTGCAACGTAAATTCCTGTCGACTCCGAAGTCCAAATGACGTGAAACCGGTGCCATTGTAAAGATTATCTCCTTAGCTTTCGAGGCATATGTGGATCATCGAAATCGGAGCCCGTTTGTGGCCTGGGCGATAATTTTAGTGAACGCTGCTCCTGGTGGCCGAGGTAGTCGACTCCGAGATGAATTGGACCTCCAACTTGACTTGGACACCCTCCTTGCCTCCCTCCTGGGCCTTGCTGGTTTCCAAGGCCTTCATGGTCCTCTCCAAAGTTCCTAAGTACAATATAATCAATAATATCATTAGGTAGCATACCATTCTCACAAGTATCAGCACGGGCACTTAGGAACGAGCTCACCTGTTGATTCAATTGCCGTGCTCGTGCTCTTGTGATGGGTCCTTGCATCACAACTGGAGGAGTCTCGGGCGTATGCATTGGAGTGATGTCCTCATCAAAATAGATATGGCATACAAATGACAAGCTAGAGAATAGATCAAAAGGTATGATAGCTCGTTCCCAATTTAGATTGAAAGCATTTGTACACATGAAATAGTATGCAATATAGTAAAACAAAATAGTAATTTTGTAAACATAGGTTCAACATGATCAAAGCACAACTTTCCTTGGCAAAGGTCCTGATCTTGCTCTAGAATCTGATCTTGAGTTGACGGATCCTCCTCTGATGCGTCGCACAACTCAACGTCTACGCGAATCGAGAGAGAAAGCAAAATAAATACCAAAACAGAGAGAAAATGAATTCCAAAAATCAAATAAAATTTACCATTAAATAGATCTCAATTTTATAAATTTTTTGAAATTTGAATCACCTCAATGGGAGTTCGTATGAGGGAGAACGAGCTCTCAAAAGATTCAAAAATCATAAAAATCTTAAAATTGGAAAATCAAATAATATCCGAATTATTTTTATAAAAGAAATTCAATTTATTGCGTCACGCTGACGTTAGCACCGAACAGGACTAACCCAATGCTGACACATGGCACGGTCCATGGACTCGGCCCACTGGACCTCGACAGGTCTACCGTGGATGCCATCCACGGCACCTCGGAGCCCAAGCTGTCACGTGGCAGAACACGATTGGCTACCACATGCGACTCAATCTAGCCCATAGAGGATAGATCAAACGACCCACCATTAAGCGTAACACGGTGGCATCCTGGCTGATTGATCTAGATCCAACGGCTCACATTGAAAGATGAGATTCACTGCTGACGCGACTGCGTGGCTTGGTCCAAAGCATCCACAGGAGATCGAACAGCTGATGAAGTTTGCCCCTAGTGATGGTAGCACAGCGGTGGAATCTCACCGAGGCTGGGGAAGATGACCACGACAACAGTGAAACTACGGCGGATCGGCAACAAAAAAGGATAGGCTCGGTTCAGCTTGATGCGGCAACCTCAGATCTGGAACCGGTGCGGCAAATGGCGGTTTGACGACGGCAGAACTCAGGAAACACCTCGGTGGCTTCTCTTCTCCACTCAAGCGAGCTCCTAAACACAAACCATGGTGATCCTTGTGAGACTAGTCTCTAAGATCTGATGATCCTTGGGACATCTTAAATACCCCTCGGTGGCTTCTCTTCTCCACTCAAGCGAGCTCCTAAACACAAACCATGGTGATCCTTGTGAGACTAGTCCAGCCAGAAGATGCGGCACACTCTGATGATCCTTGGGAGGGCTGCGGCATCCTTAAATACCCCTCGGTGGTCGTGCACGGGCCCCGGGATCCCAACCGACATGGCTACAGAGTCTGAAGTCATCATGGCGGCCTAATCCGAGTTCCTCGCAGAGACGACGACCCACCGCCGTTCGATCAACGATCAACTGCCAGGATTGACTCCCAAAGCGACACGATCTCAACCACTCGCAACCATCTAACGGTCCAGATTAGATACGACTCAACAGACGCTATCCAATCAGGACCCTCAATGACAGATCTCCTCTTGGCCTCGCGGCTTGATGAAGTCCACACGATCATGATCCAACGTCTCACATACAAGCTTCTACAACGTAGCGAAGTGCCGACACGTGGAGCGGGCGTACCGCGACAATCTTTGGGCCTTAGTGCGCAAGATCTTGGGCTTCGGCCCAATACTTTTCAATCGGATTTTCTCGGGTTTTTTATTTAAAATAATTACAGAATTTACTTTGGTTTATTTTAAGTAATAAAAATACCCGAAAAAATCCAAGAAAAATCTAAAAAATACTTTGAGACATTCTAGACTCAAATAAAATATTTTTAGCAAAACTTCATTTAAATTTTATCTATATTTATTTAGTTTTCAACAAAAGGCTAGTATACTTAAATTAAAATAATTTCAATTAAATTCCAAAAAAACCCAATGAATCCAGAAAAATAACAAATCACACAAATTGCACTAAACCATAACAAACAATAACAAAGGGCAATTTTTGGGATGTTACAAGTGGCTAGCCGGACTTTTCCAACCCATGAAGATCCTCCAATGGAAATGGGAAGATATTGGTTTGGATTTTATTACTAATTTGTTTAGGACCCAAAAAGAACATGATGCTATATGGGTTATCATTGACCGATTAACCAAAATAACTCACTTCATCTTAGTCATAACTACATATCAGGGAGATAAGCTCGTTGAGCTCTATTTGAATAACATTGTTCACTTACATGGTGTACCCAAAACAATAATCTCCGATCAACGTTCTCCATTCACCTCTCGATTTTAGGAAAAGTGTCGACGTTTGTTGTCGGCAATAATGATTATGGGGCTAGACGCTGGATCCAAACTCGATGGTAACACAAGATAGGGGTTTATACAGGTTCAGGCCCTCACAGAAGAGGTAATACCCTAGTCCTGTGCTCTGGAATTATGATGATCTATCTCAATGCTGACGATCTGATGTGTATCTCTCCCCGCCCGCCCCCCTTATATAGTGGAGGGGCGTGGTTACAAGGAAGAGTCTTAGTCGGTTACAAGGTGGAGATTCTATCTCTATCCTTTCCCGTCGAACCTATTAACAACCTGGATTACAATCGTATCTTTCCTACTAAGGATTGGTTACTATCTTCAGGACTTCCTTGTTGCGCACGACAGTGGCAGTTTGGGTGGTGCCTATCTCCATGTAGTCAGCTCGGCCCATCCCCTCTTGGGTGGTCCTCGCGGCCCACCATGCAGATACCCGAGGTCCATGTACGCCACAGTAGCCCCCAAGTGCTTTGCGATCGAGTTTCCGCCTTTCTAGTCGCATCCCAACTGAGCTATGCTTCACGCCGAGTGCTTCCAGTTCTTGACACAGCTTCCTGACTGGTTTCCTTTCCATGCCGAGTGCTCTGCTGCAGGCAAGGAGATCGTGAAGGACTCAATAGAGCTCCACGCGTTGAATATTCCGAGTGGTACCCAGCCCAATTATTCGGATACTAGCAGTTGGCCCATCTTGGGGCATACCATTGTTTAAATAGGTTTTAGCCGAGTGGTACCTGCATCCGACTGTCGCGGTGTACAACTAGCAGCCTATCATGGGACATACCCTCGAAATCCTTATTCAGAATCAACTCGTGATATCCGATTCCGACTCGTGCGGTAACCGGCAATCGACCCAACATGAGGCATATTACAAGAAGACACCTTAATTTGGTTTGGAAGGTACCCAAATCCCGCTTGATACGATGACTGGCGGTCGGCCCATTATGGGGCGTACCATATCTCAAACTAGATTTGGTTGAGGGGTACCTGTGCCAGACTGTTGCGGTGCACAACTAGCGGCCCATCATGGGGCATACCTTAGGTTAGGCCCAGACAAAATGCGGAAGTCAAAACGCTCTTCCTGCTCAGGGCAAAATTCAGCGTCACTCCCTTTAAATACGAGGCTTGATGCGAACAAAGAGTTTTTTCTCTCCACTGCGCACACTTGCCCCTTCGTCTTCTTAATCCCGTAGCGTGTTCCGCTGCTAGGGTTACCGCCACCACACTCCAAATCCTACGCTGCCACTGAGCCCTTTACGAAGATGTCTTCTTCCCCCTCTAAGGATGCCTCCGTGCCGTCCTCATCCAAAGATTGGGCTACCTCGATGACGACGGAGGAGCGCCCGGAGGAGATGGTCGCCGTTGTCTCCACCACCGGCAGCATTGTTAATCCTCATCGCCGAGGCACCAATGTCGCCGCTCGTTGGCGAAGTGGTGGAGAACCCCCTCAACTTTGAGGAAGAAGCGCTGGCGGCACTTGCTGATGAAGAAGACCCGCTTGCCGAGCTTTAGGCCGAATACGACCTTGCTCTTGCCGAGGTCGCTGAGTAGGAAGCCGCCACCCGCGACGTTGCCACCGCTACCGCATTGATCGAAGCCACCCTAGCCATCGCTGAGGTTGCCGATGTCATCGTCGAAGCATTGGCCCACGTGCGTCGCACTTAAATTTAGTAACCTTGAAATCATGCATATGTAGAACTTAGGCAATGTAAAAACATTCACTCGGACGTGATGTCCGACTGGTTTATATATAATTTTAAATCTTTTTTACTTCTTTTCCTTATTGATCTAAATTCCCCCGAGTAGTTGGCTCCTTTTGTTAAGCACTCTGCCCGACTAGTCTAGCCCCCGAGCGTCGGGAGTCGGCTCATGGCTCTTTCTCCCAGGTACGCATTTTAAGTGACTAGAGTTTGCCGTTTGTGGGGTCAGAGCTTCACTACTCAGAATTAATGCACTCAGACTCATTCATAATCGTTAGGGAAAAAAAGCAAAAAATGACTCAAAAAAAGATGTGCGCATGCGCACACTATTAGGTGTAGCCCCTGACTTACTACTTAGTTGGAAAACAACTAAGTAGCAAGTCAAGAAAGACAACAATTTTATTCATAATGACATAATTGAGTGCAAAGTTTAAGTGTAAAATCGACTTAGCTGCTCTATGCTCCATGTGTTGCTGATGATCGTGCCGTCTTTGCTCGTGGCGCAGGCGTAGGCTTGCAGCCGAGCCGTAGGTGGTGTTCTTGGCGCTGGCGTAGGCTTGTAGTCGAGCCGTAGGTGGCGCTCGTGGCGCAGGTGTAGGCTTGCAGCTGAGCCGTAGGTGGCGCTCGTGGCGCTCAGGGCCGACCGCGGTCTGCTACCGCGACTAGCTCCTCGTTCTTCCGCATCTTGTCCTTCTGTTTGGAGGACTCGGCGTGGTCCTTCTATCGTGGACGGTCATCCTAGTGCTTAGCTAGGGCATCCGAGGCCGTGGCGTAGCGGTCTGCCATAGCAAACATCTCTTTTACCGTAGTCGACGAGCGTCTTCATCACAATGGGACTCATGCCGACTACATGCAATCCAACTGCTGGCAATCTGAGTGATAGTCCGAGTATGGAAGTAAGCCATCCCCGCTGGATTTCTTTAGTTGTGCAGAATAGCGGCCGCCGTCATCATGGCCTTGACTTGGGCCACGATCGGGGCAACCGGGCTATCGGTTCCGACCATCGAGCCTAGGGTGTTGAGGAGCATCTTGGAAGCGACGATGTTCTGCTGCGGTGTATGGAAAACAGCTTGGTCCCCCATTTTTGCTTGTAAGATATCCTTGTTGACATTGCGAGCTCAGGCTCAGAAAGACCGTGCGCGTGCTTCTTGGACCTCACAGCATTGAGATTCGGTCCGCTGGTCTTCGATGACGTAGACGCCACAAAAACCACGACAACCTCCCGTGCTGCTTTTCGACTCGGTCTTCGAGCCAGAGGAGTGAAGAGGAGATAGATCGAGTTGATCTCTGAATCCGAGCGGGTTGCAGCAAATGACGCCCACCACCCGGGATTCGTCCTTGGTTGGGTCCTCATCGTATCCGAGTCGGGAAGTAAGCCCCTGGCTTACTACTCGTGAGTAGATGGCTGCGGCGTTCCCCAACCCAAACGAGAGTGCGAGCAAGGTGTCATTGAAGTCCTTCTTAGATTGGATCTAGTCCGAATCCGAGAGGATGAGCTTGCTGAGGTTGTCAACGATGATGTCCAGGCTCCTGAAACAGAAAACCTGGCCAAGAGCGAAGGTGACGGTGATTCTGTTGATTACTGCCATCGAGTTTGACGAGATTGATCTTCGCGCTGCCCCTACCTGGCGCACCAACTGTCGACGTTTGTTATCGGCAATAATAATTATGGGGCTAGGCGCTCGATCCAAACTTGATGATAACACATGACAAGGGTTTATACAGGTTCAAGCCCTCACGGAAGAGGTAATACCCTAGTCCTGTGCTTTGGAATTATGATAGTCTATCTCAATGCTGATGATCTGATGTGTATCTCTCCCTACCCTCCTTATATAGTAGAGGGGCGCGGTTATAAGGAAGAGTCCTAGTGGGTTATAAGGTGGAGATTCTATCTCTATCATTTCCCACCGAACCTATTAATAACCAGGATTACAATCGTATCTTTCCTACTAAGAATTGGTTACTATCTTCAGGACTTGTTGTGCACGGTGGTGGCAGTCCGGGTGGTGCCCGTCTCCATGTAGTCGGCTCGGCCCATCCCCTCTTGGGTGGTCCTCGTGGCCCACCATGCAGATACCCAGGGTCCATGTACTCCATAGAAAGCCTGTATAGTCTCTTGAGAACTGAGCTAAATTTCAGCATGGCATACCACCCTCAAATAGAAGGTCAAATAGAAAGGACTAAACAAATCTTAAAAGACATGTTGAGAGCATGTGTGCTATCCTGTAGCATGAATTTCAAGACATGCTTGGCATTTGCTAAGTTTTCTTACAATAACAGCTTTCAGTCAAATCTCCAAATGTCTTTGTTCAAAGCACTTTATGGGAGGAAGTTCAGAACACCTCTTTTCTAATCCAAAGTCAGTGAAAGACAATTCTTTAGCTCAAACCACATCTAAGAAGCTCAAGAACACATTGATGTGATAAGACGCCGACTGAAAGAGGTACAATCACGTCAAAAGAGTTACACCTATCATTGTCAATGTGAGCAAAGCTTCGAAATAGGAGATCATGTCTACCACAAAGTCCCACCGCTACCTGGTGTAGGATCAAGGATAACCGATTAGATGGGTGAATAGGAGGTTTTTAAAATTCTTTGGCTCTAATTCAATAATTAGCATGAATTACAATTTTACAACAATTAAAGCCTAAATATGCGAGGTTTTGCTAAATGCACTGACAACCTAAGTCTAAGCAAGAGTAATAATACTAGAGTGATAATCAACAACTAAGATTACTAGGAATGTAAATTTCACAAATTGAAACACAAAAGAGCAAACCACAATGAGAAGGACACGATGATTTTTCTCCTAGTCTCAAAGACTTGCGAGTCACTCCTAATCCACGTTGAGGAAGCTTGAATGAATCTAGCCATCTCCTTGCACAATTGAGCCTCTCTCGATCACTAGTAGAAGCTCTTCCTTGCTCTTCCTTCCGGTGAAAACTACTTACTCTGGAGATCATCTAGCTGAATTGTATATGGCTAGAATTGTGTGCTTGCATGGTGTACCAAAGAAGATAGTATCAGATCGAGGTACTCAATTTACCTCAAGATTTTGGGACAAGCTACATACAGCAATGGGCACCCATCTGAATTTCGATTAGATATCATCCATGACGGATGGTCGGTCGAAAGAGTAAATTAGATACTTGAGGATATGTTAAGAGCTTGCGCTTTGTCCTATGCAACCTCATGGGACAAATGCTTGCCATATGCAGAATTTAGCTACAACAATAGTTATCAAGCTAGTTTGAAGATGTCTCCATTTGAAGATTTATATGGTCGTTCATGTCGAACAACATTAAATTAGAATGAGACGAGAGAACGTCAAGTCTTTGGACTAGACATACTCGTAGATGCAGAGGAAAAGATTGCTCTGATTAGAGAAAGACTGAAGACAGCACAATCAAGGCAAAAGAGTTACGCTGACAACCGACGCCGCGAGTTGAGCTTTGAGCCTAAAGATTATGTCTATCTCAAAGTCACGCCGCTCAAAGGGGTTAAGAGGTTCCACACTAAAGGAAAACTTGCCCCAAGATACGTGGGTCCATTCAAAATTTTGAGCCGTAGAGGTGAAGTCGCATATCAATTAGAATTGCCGCAATCTTTGGCAGGAGTGCACGACGTATTCCATGTATCTCAGTTGAAGAAGTGCATTCGAGTACCAACTGAACAGACACCACTGGAGGAGATTGAACTGCAAGAAGATCTGACCTACAAAGAGTATCCAGTTAAGATCTTGGACACAGCTGAATAAGAAACAAGAAACAAATCCATTCGTTTTTGTAGAGTTCAATGGAGTAACCACACAGAAAGCGAAGCAACTTGGGAGCGTGAGGAGGATCTGAAGAAAGAGTTTCCCAACCTCTTCTCTAGTCAGCCCTGAATCCCGGGGATGAGATTTTGTTAAGGGGGGAGGTTTGTAACATCCCAAATTTTGATTTAAATGTATTTATGGCATTTTTGAATTAATTGGAATTGTTTAAAATTTATTTGGAATTTTTGGGGTTAATTTGAATTCAAGCCTTATTGAACTAATTGCATTAAATAAAGATCATGCATTTCGCATGAGCATAAAATCTAAAATTTTATTTATAATAAAGATATTTGAAAAATAAGAATGTTCCTTTTAAATGTTTGCAAAAACTAGATTATAAATTAAGTTTGTCGATTTTATTAAAATCTGTACAAGTGACTGATTCACTAAAAGAATTTTTGTGAAAAATCTATACATCGAAAAGTTACGAAACCAACTTTGTTAAGTTCCAAATATTCCCTAATATTTTAGAGGATGTTTCCAAAACTTTTAGAACCTCTCTTCTATTTTCATTCTAAACGCATTTTGTTTTAGCATTACTCGAATTTCGGAATACTTGAATGTCACGTATGTGGATGTTATTCTCCATTGAAGCGCTGTAATCACTCCACACGTGCATGACCTTTCCATTCCAGCCATTTCTTCTACCAGCCATTTTTTTCCAATTTCTAAGCAATGCATGCACGTTTCCATTTCTCTAGCACGCATGTCCATTTCCTTTCTAGCCGTTTCTCCATTCCTGTACGCATGAACTAGCAATGCCATTCTCCTTAGAAAATGCCTGCTCATTTTCAGCCGTTTCTCCATTTCCTTTCCAGCCGTTTCATTTTCCATACGATGAATACACCTGCTCATTCATTCTGGCCGAGCCTTTCCTTCTTCCATTTCATTCTCTCTTCATACCTTCTGCTGACTTCGTTTCCAAGCGATCGATTCGCCGATTGCCGCTCGACACTCTCGCTGTCGATTGGATTGCGTGCACCACGCACTAACGCCGCAAGACGTCGGACACACCTCGAGACGCGCGCAAATCGACACAATCCTCGCGCCAACAATGATCGTGAAGGCGGCGATCCGCCCCCGAGACTGTGCGGTCGCGTCACGCCGTTCGATCAAGATCCGACGGTGGAGATTAAACCTCATTTCGGCGGAACGGTATTTAATCGTGTCCGTCCGATCGAGATCCGACGGCGCGAAAATGGCGGCGCTAGGGTTTCCCCGCACGAGCACAGTATTGGGCTCGGCCCGACACTGTAGCTAGCGTTTTTCCGACTTTTTCGATAAAAATAATTTCAGTAATTCAAAGTAATTATCTAGGGCACTAAAAATACCCGAAAAATTCTAGAAAAATTCTAGAAAATATTTCAGCGTATTTTGAGCCTAGAGAAAATATTTTCGTTCATTTTTGATAATTACTTTTTCTGATATGTAATTATTCAGGAGAAGATAAATTCAATAAAACTCAAATAATTCCAAATAAATTCCCAAAAATCAGATAAATCCAGAAAATTAGATAAATTCAATTAAATGCAATTAAATGCAATTAAAGGTTGATTAAATCACAAAAATCCAAACAACTCCAAAAATTAAAATCGGGCCAAAATTCGGGACGTTACAAACCTATCCCCCTTAACAGAATCTCGTCCCCGAGATTCGAAGCTTAACTAGAGAATAGGTTTGGGAATTCCTTTTTCAGATCTTCCTCTCGTTCCCAGGTGGCTTCACCTTCTGTGTGATTGCTCCGCTGAACTCTGCAGAAACGAGTTGTTTTGCTCCTTATTTTCCGATCCACTGTATCCAGAATTTTTATCGGCTGCTCTTTATAAGTCAAGTCTTCCTGTAGTTCAACTTCTTCCAGTGATGCTTGTTCTTCAGGAACTCGAAGAAACTTCTTGAGTTGTGATACATGAAAAACATTGTGTACTCGGCTAATGGTAGGGTAACTCCGGTTGATCTGCCGACCTCGCTTTTTACGACTTACGATCTTGAACGGCCCTACTTATCTTGGTGCAAGTTTTCCCTTTTTGTGAAACCTCTGGACTCCTTTAAGGGGCGTAACCCTGAGATACACATAATCTTCAGGCTCAAAGCTCAAATCCCTGCGGCGGTTGTCTGCATAACTCTTACGCCTCGATCATGCGATCTTTAACCTTTCTCGATTAGTGCTATTTGCTCTTGACTTCTTGCGGTATGTCCGGTCGAAGACACGGCGCCACCGTCTCATTCCAATTTAACGGCGTCCTACAAGGTCGACCATACAATGCTTCGAAGGCGACATCAAGACTTGCACGATAGTCGTTGTTGTAACTAAACTCCGCATATGGCAAACATTTATCCCAAGTCGATGTATATGCCAGCGCACGTGCTCTTAACATATCTTCTAATATTTGATTGACTCTTTCGATCGTCCATCCGTCTGCGGGTGATAAGTCAGTCTTTGAAGTTCAAGCGGGTGCCCATTCTTTGTATGCAATTTATCCCAAAACCTTGAGGTAAATTGGGTACCGTGTCGATACTATCTTCCTTGGCACTCCATGCAAACAAACGATCCTTGCCATGTATAGCTCGGCTAACTTATCTCCCGAATAGGTTGTCTTTACCGGTATGAAGTGCGCGACCTTTGTTAATCGATCCACAATGACCCATATGGAGTCATAACCTCCTTGCGTCCTTGGCAACCCGGTAATGAAATCCATTCCGATTTCTTCCCATTTCCACTCTGGTATTTTCAATGGTTGCAGCAGTCCTGCTGGTCTCTGATGCATAGCTTTGACTCGCTGACATACATCACATAGTGCTACGTGTTCAACAACTTCTCTCTTCATATTCGGCCACCAGAATCTCTCTTTTAAGTCTTGGTACATTTTTGCACTTCCTGGGTGAATCGAATACTTGGAGTCGTGAGCTTCCTCCAATATTAATTGCTTTAACTCCTTTTTGTTAGGTACACAAATACGCTCTTCCATCCACAACGTGCCTTGTTCATCCAGCTTGAATTCCTTTGCTTGGCCTTCCTCCGTCTTGGCCTTGATTGGCTTGATCTTCTCATCGTCCTTCTGACCTTCCCTAATCTGGTCTTCCAAGATAGGCTTCACTTCTAAGGCAGCTACGAATCCTTCCGGAACAATTTCCAATCTTAATTTCTGAAGGTCCTTGCACAATTCTTTCTGGCCTTCTCCCACTATCATATTTAGACTATGATTTTTCCGACTCAAGGCATCAGCCACTACATTGGCCTTGCCGGGATGATAATGGATACCCATGTTGTAATCCTTGATCAGCTCTAACCATCTCCTTTGTCTCATGTTCAGGTCAGATTGGGTGAAAATGTATTTAAGGCTTTTATGGTCTGTATACACCTCACATCTATTGCTGATAAGATAGTGACGCCATATCTTCAGGGCATGCACTACAGCTGCTAACTCTAGATCGTGCGTTGGGTAATTCCCTTCATGTGGCCTTAATTGCCTTGATGCATAGGCTACTACCTTCCCATTCTGCATTAACACGCATCCGAGTCCTTGGCGTGATGCATCGCAATAAATGTCAAAACTCTGATGCACATCTGGTTGCACTAACACCGGTGCTAATGTCAGTCGTTTCTTCAACTCTTGAAATTTTCTCTCACAATCTGGTGTCCAAACAAATTTCTTCTCTTTCTTTAGCAATTGCGTAATTGGTCTAGCGATTGTGGAAAATCCTTCTATGAATCGGCGGTAATAACTCGCCATTCCAAGGAAACTTCGAACTTGCGAAACTATCCTGGGCGACTCCCAATGCAGCACTGCTTCGACCTTGTTTGGGTCTACTGCGATTCCTTCGGCAGTCATTACGTGCCCTAGGAAATCTACCTTACTCTTCCAGAAATCGCACTTACTGAATTTTGCATACAGTCGTTGCTCTCTTAGTTTCTCCAGCACTAATCTCAAATGTTGTGCGTGCTCTTCATCCATCCTTGAATAAACCAGAATATCATCTATGAATACGACCACAAATTTATCTAGGTATTCCATAAATACTTTATTCATTAGGTTCATAAAGTAAGCAGGCGCATTTGTTAATCCAAACGACATAACTGTAAACTCATAGTGTCCATATCTTGAAGAAAATGCGGTCTTGGGTATGTCCTCTGTCTTGATTTTCAACTGGTGGTAACCCGACCTAAGGTCGATCTTTGAGAATACTCCAGCTCCTCTTAGTTGATCGAAGAGATCATCTATCATGACAGCGGTATTAATTCTTTATTGTCACTTCGTTAAGCGCACGATAATCTATACACATCTGGAAGCTCCCATCTTTCTTCTTAACGAACAGAACCGGTGCTCCCCAAGGCGACGAGCTTGGTCTGATGAATCCTTTTTCCAACAATTCCTCGATCTGCTTCTTCATCTCAACCAGTTCTTCGGTAGACATCCGATATGGTCTCTTTGCTATGGGTGCTGTCCCTGGTACTAAGTCAATTACGAACTCTATGTCTCTGTCTGGTGGCATTCCTGGTAATTCCTCGGGAAAAACATCTGGGTATTCACTGACCACTGGTACATCTCTCATACTGACGGTTTCCAAATTGTTTACCAACATCTGTCCTTCTCGAACTGCCTTAGCTTGAAATTCCACTTTCCGACCTTCCGGGCTCTCAATAGACACAACTCTCCTCCCGCAGTCTAATATAGCCTTATGCTTGGTCAACGAATCCATTCCCAGGATAACATCCAGGGTTTGGGTATCTAATATAATAAGGTTCGCTAGGAACTCTACTCCTTTTATTAGTAGCTTAACTCCAGAGCATCCGACCTTAGAACGGAGTTCTGATCCAGGGGATTGAACTAGGAGTGTACTTTTAAGGTTAACAATATCCAGATCATTGGTCACAGCAAAATCTCGAGAAACGAACGAATGTGAAGCTCCTGAATCAAATATCATGTGGCTGATCTTGGTGACTAGGAACTTACCGAGCACGACGTCCGTGGCATTCTGGACTTCGTCTGCGGAGATATGGTTGATTCTGCCTCGCGCGAATGCTGGCGGTGTAGCTCCAGCTTGGGCGGGTCCCCGACTTCCTCCTTGGACAGGGGTCTTGGCGGGTGTGCTCCCTAAGTTGAAGCGCACTGGGGTCACTCCTCCTTTCTTGGGGCACATATTGGCGAAGTGTCTGGTTTCATTGCAGTTGTAGCAGCGCCTTCCTGCCATCTGCTGATTTCCACTACCCTGATTATTAACTCTGACAGGAGTCTGAGGGGTTTGTCCGGCTGGTCTTGGCATTGGCGGCGGTGTCCTGATAACGTTTCCCTGCGGAACCCTGTGGAACTGCTGAGGCATCATTCTTGGTCTTTGCTGGCCATGGCGTCCTCCCTGTTGTGCCATGCGGCGTTTACGATTATCCTCCAGTTCCTTGCGCTTGTCCTCCAGTATGAGCGCCTTGTTCACCAACTCTTGAAAATCCGGGAAGGTGTGGGTAATCAGCCCCTGCAGTCCTATGTTAAGTCCTTCAGAAGCGGGATTATGCGGCCTTGTCGATCGCTTCGTCTTCGGGCGAAGCGTGCTAATTGCGTGAACCTATTCAAATAGTCGACCCAGATTGACCCCTTGCTTAAGCGCTCAATTCCTCCTTCTTGACTCCATGATACCTTCGGTACATGGTATTGACGAAAAGCTATGGTGAATTCTTCCCGGGTAATTTCTGCGGGTTCTCTGCGGCCTTGATAGTTCTCCCACCATTCAATTGTTGTTCCTTCAAAGTGGTGAGAGGCATCTGACACCCTCTCGTTTCCTTCACACTGCGTTATGTGTAGTTTCCTTTCGATGGTTCTTAGCCAATCATACGCCTCCAAGGGCTAGCATTGCCCGAGAATGTCGGTGGACGCGTCCTCATAAACTCGGACAATCTTGAATAAGGTCGTGGTCCGTTGTGGTTAGCTTTGATTATTGGCATCGCACGGTGTTGATCTGTTGCACGGTTGCCATCATAGTCTGCATTAATTGAGTCTGTGCTGCGAGAAATGCTCCTAGATTCTGCATGTCGACTGGCGGTGCTACCTGCGGTGGTGGGGTACCGTTCTGACTGCCTCCAGGGCGCGAACCACTGCCTCCTGCTCCGTTGTGGCGAGTGTTCACCATCTGCTGAGTGCTTCGGTGGTTTAGAGATAAGGGGGAAAAGAATAGGCAAGCATAGAGCTTATACAGGGAAACAGGTGTAACTTAAGAACCAATAATCATTCAAGCATAAATAATAATTAGGGTAGTTTATTACATAGTCTGGGGACTATGCAACCACACAGCAGTCACAAACATCACATCAAATAGTTCATTACATCACATCGCATAGCTAAGTTTGAAATTAAAGACGCGACTCAACACAGGTGAGTCTCAACGCAAAAGCTGATCACTGCAACTCTGAAAAAGCATCACTCCTCGAGCCAACCCGGCTCTGGCTCGCCGATCACGTAAACCGGCGGGTGAGCTGGCATCGGGGCAAACTGGTCCCCATGCCCGCCCACTGGTGCGGCTAGGGCCACCACCGGCTGCTGGCCCTCTGGCGCTGGCGCTGGCTCCTGCTCTGCTGGCTCCTCCTTGTCGTCGTCGTCGAGCTCCATGACGGCCTCCGGCTCCTCGTGGCCGTAGAGTGCCTCCAGCTCGGCGATCCTCTGAACAGCGTGCTCTCTGGTCTCCCGTAGAGCAACCTCGGTCTCCTCCAGAACACGGTACACTGCCTGAAGCTCCGAAGTTGTGGCGTCCATAACCTCCTCCTGCGCAGCAGCGAACCTGCCTAGGTGCACGAAGGTGAACGACCCCGTTGACTATCCAGGTGCGGGACTTGTAGAGTGGACGATCGAAGCCTCCCAACACCTGGAGCATCCTCCAGAGCTCAGCAGCGTAGCCTTCGTGATGCTCTCCAAAAGAGTGGACCATCCGCATCTGCCAAAGCAACGCGTCAGAACAAAAATTTTAAAAGAATACAGAAGTAACAGAAAAATACAGCAGAGGTATGAAGTAAGGAAGAAGGGATAAGTCAAGATTTCATTGATTTCTCTTGTCAGATTTTAGCCTTTTAGAAATTAGCTTTTATCTCCTCTAAAGCGGCCAGTCTAATCTAGGGTTAAGTCCTACAGTCAGTATGGCTCTGAGACCATCCCTGTCGTGCCCCGAATTTTACGGATTCGGACACTCTGTGTATTCTGTACTAGTCCAGGATCACACTAGTACACACAGGATAACAGGTTGAAGTACCACAATCATACACAGCGGAAATAAATAATAAAGTACTTCAAGCATAATATAATCGAGTTACATGACCTTATGATCGCCTTACAATAGTTCGCCACGCAGGGCGATAAATATCAGAGTAGCACAAGTTTGTCAGCGGAAGCAAAAGTAGAGCAAGGCACCCTTCATAACCACAGGCTACTGAGTGCGGCTCAACCCCTTAGTCCTCTTGGCCTTCGACGAACTCCTCCTCCCAAGCCGCGCGACTTCATCTTGAGGTTTTTGTCGATGCAAGGGTGAGTATACAACATACTCAACAAGTCATGCACAATGCAGGTCTATTACTACATGCATGACTTATTCCAAGGGAAAGGCTTAATTGGTTGTTTTGCATAAAACAGCAGTTCTTTTACACAGGTAATCCTATTAGATTAAAAGCAGTAAAACCGATATTAATAATAATTAATTTCACAATTCTTTTCAAGAGATTGGCACCTGACCCTAGTTTCATTCATCATTCTTTTGGCACACGACCACCCATTCCACATTTTTATTTTGAAAATCTAACCCTTGATTGTAATCACCGAGCAATGCCCAGTACCGCGGACACGGCTATTCGAATAGATTCACACACACACTCTGCAGAGGCTGTACAATTTACCCACAGGATACAGTCGCTCACCACACAGGCGGTTGATTGCAACAAAGTCTTTCAGAGACTAACATTTAACCATTGAACCCCTCCGATACTTCCCTTCTAACACTTCCCTCACTCAGAGCCGAAGTTTAGACAGAGCAAGTACCGTGAATGGGTACCAAGCCGAGCACAGTCGCTTCCCCTCTGATTGCCTTTGGTGTGCCTTTGTCACCCCGAGGTTTCAAAGGAAAGAGGTTAGACACCTACTTAACTAGGTCCGTCCCATTCCGGACAAGTGGTTGTACACAGAACTCAGTTCAAAGGCTCGCAAGGTTAAGTCTTTAATTGTCCCGGGCAAGACATCTATTTTATACTTCTCGGCACACAGCCTTCACAACCTTTCATACAACCCGTTGCCACACAGGCCCACCTGGCACGAAGCCCTCTTGCCACTTGCCCCGGTCCAAATCATTTCCCACCCAGTTTTGCATTATTGCAACACATGCCAATGTCCACTTCATTGTACGAGTAGAACCACTCAGGTCGCTACCCTCAATTCCATTTCATGACATCATCGCATTATTTCAAAATGCGTTCCATAATTGTTTAGTCAACATTCGTTTGCAATTTGAAAGACATTCAACGCATATAAGTGGGCTAAGCGACTATTCACGGTCTAGCCTCCCGTGTTGGCGTCATATTAGCATCCAACATATTAATCATCTTAGGGTGGACAAAGATTTTAGGGCATAAAAACATCATAATCAAGGTGGCATAAAAAGTTTGGCTTTTAGCTACCATTTCCCAATTTACTCAATAGCATTTGTATTTAACATAGCAAGCAATATGAAAATCAAAATATACTTTGAAAACTAGGTTCAAAAAGCTGTTGGTTCTGGTCGAAGCTCTGCGGCGGGTCTTCAAATCCTCCCTCGGTGAATTCCGGCGACTCGGAGTCTACGCGCACACAAGCAAGCATACAATAACACTCAACACAGACAACAAGACCATCACCAAAAATAAAATAAAAATCACCATTAAATAGCTTACATTTTTACAATTTTTGGGCACTGGAATCACCCAAATCCGAGTTAAAATGCAAAAGTTATGGCATTTACAAATTTGCTAAAATTCAAATAAAGAAAAACCGGATTAAATGATTTATTTTTCTACTGAAAATCCGGATTAATTCCCACTCGGTGACACGTGTCGGCACCAGAGTGAGCCACGTTACTCTCGGCCACTTACAAGTGGGCGGGATAGCGATCATCTTGACGCGTCGACCGGTACCGGTCATCGTGAGCGACATGTGGGCCCAATCGAATAAGTGCTGGACCACTCGGTGGTGACACGCGGCGAGGAAGCATCAAGCCACGCAGCGCATTTCTTCCCGGCCGTTGGATTCAAATCAATTGGTCAGTCGTTACCGAGCGATTCACTGCTACACAGCATACGTGGCGCAACAAGAGCGGTTGGATTGGAGATCTACGGCTATGGGTACTCCAACGGCTTCCTATTCCTGAGCCTACGCGGCCAACCCAGAGCCGCACGATCGCCATCCAACGGTCAAGATCTACCGGAGCATACTCAACTTAACTCTATGGAAAAGACGTGGCGCAACCTCATCCGCTCGATGAGAATCCGGCGGCTCACGCTTATCCGAAGCGGTTTACTATTAAAGCCTCACGCGGCTTAATCGGTAGGACGATTAAGATCCTATGGCCAAGATTCACTAGTATCGCTTCACTTGAATTCAAAAGAGAAACATGGCTTTACCTTGAGCATCAATGCGAATCCAGCGGTGAAGGTGAGTGCGAAGGTCGAAGGAGCGGCGGTGGTGCTCGACGGACTTGGAGAAGATGACGCAGCTTGAGGCGTTTTGAGGCTTCTCCGGCGTGAAGAGGTGGGCCAATGGACACGTCTTGGCACGGGGAACCCGGAGAGTACCTCGGATGCGGCGGAGAGTGAACGGCGGCGGTGGTAGATGAAGGAAACCGTGGCGGTGGCATTAGCAAACTTCGGTGAGCTCTTGCGTGGGCTACGGCGGATAGCAAGGCACAAGAGAGGTGGCAAATGGAGCGGCGTGGAGTGCTGAGCATGGAGGGGTACTTTACCAGCTCGGACACACCTCGAGACGTGCGCAAATCCTGACACAATCCTCGGCGGCCAACAGTGACCGACGGTGCGGCAGTCGCGCCCTCCCGAGACTGTGCGGTCGCGTCACGCCGTTCGATCAAGATCCGACGGTGGAGATTAAACCTCATTTCGGCGAAACGGTATTTAATCGCGTCCGTCCGATCGAGATCTGACGGCGCGGAAATGGCGGCGCTAGGGTTTCCCCGCGCGAGCACAGTGTTGGGCTCGGCCCGACACTGTAGCTAGCGTATTTTCGACTTTTTCGATAAAAATAATTTCAGTAATTCAAAGTAATTATCTAGGGCACTAAAAATACCCGAAAAATTCTAGAAAATATTTCAGTGTATTTTGAGCCTAGAGAAAATATTTTCGTTTATTTTTGATAATTACTTTTTCTGATATGTAATTATTCAGGAGAAGATAAATTCAATAAAACTCAAATAATTCCAAATAAATTCCCAAAAATCAGATAAATCCAGAAAATTAGATAAATTCACTTAAATGCAATTATATGCAATTAAAGGTTGATTAAATCACAAAAATCCAAACAACTCCAAAAATTAAAATCGGGCCAAAATTCGGGACGTTACAGGATATCGGCTGAAGGATCGAGATGGCAAACAGAGGGGGGTAAATGGTCGCAAACAAAATTTTCCCCACAAAATACTCCAACTTAGACCTCAAAAATATCGTGGAAAAGAAATCGTGAAAGACCCGAACAACTAGACAACTATGTGTACCCCTAGCTTGCATAAATGAGAACTATGGAATATGTGGGGATTTTTGAGTCACAATCCTAGTTGCCAAGTGTCCAAAACAAAATGGAATCAATTCAACTCTTACTTTTAGAAAGGAGATTAAGCCAAATTACAAAAGTCACTTTCAGAAATGCAAAAGCAGAATTTCCAGAAACTGTCCTCAATTGGAGCAGGTGGTTGGTGGCTTTATATTGCTCTGAAAATTTTAGAAATGTTTTTAACTATGAAAAATTTCATCATGAAGCACTCAACCAAAGATCACCTCAAAAATCCTTGTACAAAAATCAGAAAAAATCAAATATGACAGACTGTCAGGAACTTCGAACAGAAAGTTTGGGGCTTAGTTTTCACCTCATGGCACCCAAACAGTGCGACCAGTGGACTCTCAAAATTTTTCCTAGATGGATATGAGAGTCGCGCACATTATATAATAAGAATCACTGAAAATTGATTTTTTTTATATTTTTCTAAAAATCAAACACTGACTGCTACGTGAAGAATGAGTTCTGGATAGAGTTGCAACTTGATAGAAAAGATGATCTCTAGTCTATCCTAGAGTGCAAGAGAGATGTAAAACCATATGAACACACTCAAGATATCCAAGATCAGTAGCATTTAGAAGGAGGGGAGGCAAATACAAATTGCGAGAAAGTAAATTGCAAGAATTTAAATGCTGAATTTAAGTTATAAAGTAAATGTGTAATGTAAATTCAAGCATGAATGAAAAGATTTGTATTTCTAGAAGGAGGAGATTTACAAAGCCTCACAACAAAGTGGGCAAAGCTCAAAGGAGTACAAAAACCTCTACAACCTTCAAAAGTAGGAGGCTACCCCTCCCCCTCTATTTATACTACGCTTGGGCCACCTACCACCCTTAGATGAGTCCCTCAACTCTAGAGCACTCATCCAAGGGCTAGGATTAGCCCACTACACAGCCATGCAAGGGCTAACCCAAAACTCACACACATAATGCATTTTCTTGCACGGTTTTCAAAACATACTACCTAGACCCACTAATCTATCAACTAGACCACGATACGACGACCTTCCTTGATCTACACGGCATCTAGCTAACATCATCTCCTTTCCTTGTCTTCTTGGCTTGCCCGGACTCTGTCTTTGATCATCTTCCAGCGATCTTTGACCGTCTGGACCTCCGACGCACCTCGCCTAGTCCTAGTCATCCTCCACCTCACCATGACCTAGCACCGTCGTCCTGCAACCATCAAAGACAAGGAAAACCCATCACATAGCAATGTCCAAAAGATATCCAATAGTCATCACAAAATCCGGTGGCATCGGATTGCATGAGACTCAAAAAACACACCCTCTCATACTGCACTAGGGTCCGGTGCTACCGCCCGACCGGTAGCACCGGAAAAGGCAATCAAATCTCAAATTGCTTCAAATTGAAAATTTAATTCACATCAAACTCAATTCCAAAGCAAACCAAGCTCAAATCCAGTCAATTACTCATCACAAACATGGATAGACCTCCACATGGTCTTTCATCCGCTAATTAATTTTTAGTTATTATGTGGCTAATGAATATATCACATTTGCTCATATGATCTCTTAAAAAATGATAGCGGATATCTATGTGCTTGGTTCTTGAGTGTCGGACCGAGTTGTTGGCTATTGTCATGGCATTTTCATTATCACACAAAAGAGGCAAACTTTTTAAGTTCATTCCATAATCCATCAATGTTTGTTTCATCCAAAGCAATTGAGCATAATAACTACCTACTGATATTCAGCTTCGGCAGTGGATAAAGATATGGAGTTTGGTTTCTTGGAGAACCATGATACTAAGAATCTACCTAGAATTTGACAAATCTCGGATGTGCTTTTTCTATCCACTTTGCAACCCGTATAGTTAGAGTTCGAACACCCAACTAAATAAAATTTAGCACCTTTGGGGGTACCATAAGCCTATACTAGAGGAATGCTTTAAATATCTTAGAATTCTCTTAACAACCATTAAATAGCATTCTTTTGAAGATACTTAAAAACGTGCACACATGCACACACTAAACGTGATGTTGGGTCTATATGTTGTAAGATAAAGCACACTACCAATCATGGAACGATAAAGCTTTAAATCTCTCGGTTTACCTCCCTCATTTAGGTCAAGATGTCCGTTGGATGCCATGGGAGTCTTGATGGGCTTTTCATCTTGTATACCAAACCTTTTGAGTAGATCCTTCACATACTTTGTTTGGTTTATGAAGGTCCCATCCTAGAGTTGCTTGATTTGAAGTCTAAGGAAATAGATTAGTTCTCTAATCATAGACATTTTAAATTCCCTAGACATCATATCACCGAATTCTTTGTAAAAGTCTTGGGTAGTAGAACCAAATATAATATCATCAATATAAATTTGGCATACAAAGAAATCTTCATCGATTATTTTAGTGAAGAGTATTGTATCAACCTTCCTAATTTTTAATCCTTTTGAGAGTAGAAAGTCTCTAAGTCGCTCATACCATGCTCTAGGATCTTGTTTAAGATCATAGAGCTCCTTAGAGAGCTTGTAGATATTATTCTTAAAATTGGAAAGTTGCTCAACAAATACTAGTTCAATAATTTTACTATTTAAGAATGCACTCTTCTCATCCATTTGAAATAATTTGATATCAAAGCAAGATGCAAAAGCAAATAAGATATGAATGGCCTCTAATCTAGTCACGGGTGCAAAGCTTTCACCAAATTCTAATCATTTGATTTGAGTAAAACCTTGTGCTACTAGTCTTGCCTTATTTCTTACCATAACTCCACTTTCATCTTGCTTGTTTCTAAAGACCCATTTGTGCCAATGATGTTATTGTCCTTAGGTCTCTCAACAAGTATCCAAACATTGTTTTAGACGAAGTTGTTTAATTGTTCATGCATTGAAATTACCCAATTCGGATCATCTAAAGCTTCATCTACATAAGATGGTTCAAAAAGACACAAAAGAGTAATGTTCACAAAATGAAGCAACACGAGATCGAGTTTGAACACCCTTACTAACATCACCCAATATTTAATCTATTGGGTGATCCCTTGAGATCACATAGTGAATTCTTGGAGGTAAGGCTTCGTGTTATTGATCATCCTTCTTTTCTTCGATCTCAATTGCTTGAACTTGATTTGGCGTAAGGGAAGTAAAAAGTTCAACTTGAGTGGAAGAGGGAGGTTCTTCTTGATCCTCCTTAGGCTTGATACTTCCAAGCATCATGTTCTTCATTGCTTGTCACAGACCTTCATCACCTATATCATTCAAATTTTTTTGCTTTTCTTGAGAGCCATTAGTCTCATCAAATTCAACATCATGTTTCTTCAACTAAACTGGTGGTTTGGTTGAAGACATGGTATGCCTTACTATTAGAAGAATAACTAAGTAAAAATCCAATATCGCAACGCCTTTAGAATTTTGAGAGATAAACACCCTTTCTCAAAATGTAACATTTACAACCAAAGATGCGAAAATAAGAGATGTTCAGTTTTCTTCCAATAATATACTCATAAGAGGTCTTTTTCAAAAGATGATGCAAATAAAGACAATTTGTGGCATGATAAGCGGTATTGATAGCTTCTACTCAAAAATTATCGGAAGTACCATACTCATCAAGCATTGTTCTTGCTATTTCAATTAGTGTTTGATTTTTTCGTTCTATAACTCAATTTTGCTTTGGAGTGCAGATAGCAGAAATTTCATGCTTTATTCCAAGTTCATCACAATAATATTCAATTTTTATATTTTTGAACTTGGTGCCAATATCACTACGAATTTTCTTTATTTTAAAATAAAATTCATTTTAGGCCCTTTTTCAAAACTTTTAAAAATACCAGAGGCTTCAAATTTGTAATGTAGAAAGAAGACACAAGTATATCTCGAATAATTATCTACAATAACTAAACAAAAATAATTGCACCCGATGCTCTTGTAGGTTGTTGGGCCAAACAAATCCATATGTAAGAGCTCTAATGGCCTAGAAGTGGACGTGATACTCTTGGATGGATAAGAACTAGAAACTTGCTTTCTAGCTTGGCAAGCACTGCATAATTTATTTTTCTCAAACTTCACATCCTTCAAGTCCACTACTAATTCATGCTTGAAAAGCTTTTTAAGTTGAATCATGACAACATGAGCTAACCTTCTTGCCCAAGCCAACCCAACGAGGTTTTTTCAATTAAACATGTTTGTAGGCATGAATCATTTGAAGAAAAATCAACCAAATAGAGATTGCCAAATCAAAAGCCTTTGAAAACCAAGAAGTTATCATTTTCTTTTGAAATTACAACACCATTTCTAGAAAATATGCAAGTTAAACCAAGATCACATATTTGAGCAACCAATAGTAAATTAAAGTTAAGAGTTTCAACCAATGAAACAATAGTTTCCAAGGTGATCTTGTCGTGATTTCCACTTCCAACTTCAAATGTAGTGAACATTTTCTGATCACCAGTTATGTGTTGAGTGCATCCACTATCTAACACCCAATGCATTTCACCAGTCTTGTAGTTCACCTACAAAAGAAGATCAAGCCTTTTTTGGTACCCAAATTTTTTTGGATCCTTGGAGGTTAGTAATCAAGGTTTTAGTCACCCAAATGGTATTCTTTTTGCGACCAAGTATGGGAGTGCTAACAAATTTAGCTACTATTTTACCATTACTTGATTTACTAAGAACATAACATGAGTCATAAACATTTTTTTATGAGCTTTTCTATCGGGACCAAGATTTGCAAATCCAAAACTCTCTATATATACTGCACTAGTCCAGAATCATGCTAGTGCACACAGTGGCAACACAGATGAAATATCATTCCATGCAATGAATTAACTAAGAAGAAGCAAATTATTATTATTTAAAGCAAATGACCTTATGGTCAAGGTTTGGACAACTATGCCTTCAGGGCTTAAGAGACAAATAAAACATTGCAGTGGAAAAGAAAATAACTTGAACATACTTTGAGACATTTAGAACCCAAATAAAATATTTATGACATGAGTTTTTCTAAACTTTGCAAAGAATTAAATATTATTTTCTATGGGCTCAACTCAAAAATATTATTTAAAATACAATTAAATCCCAAAAAAATTCCAAAAATTCACAAAAACCATAAATAGAAATACAAATTCAATAAAAGCCAAATTGGGATGTTACATGTATGTATGTATGTACGTACGTACGTATGCATGTATGTATGTATGTATGTATGTATGTATGTATGTATGTATGTATGTATGTATGTATGTATGTATGTATGTATGTATGCATGCATGTATGTATAGGGCAGCGAAATGGGGCACCATGGGGCCTGGGCACCATAATTTTATATGCGTGAATTCAAGCCAAATTCAAGTATATTTTTCAAAAATTTCACTTTTAGAATATATATCCATATATAACAATTCAAATGAAATGCATACCTTCAAAAAAATACTCAAATTCAAAGATTTGGATGAAATTAGATCAAATGCTTTGCAGATTTATATATAAAATTAGCACATACCTACAATCAAACTATCATCAAAAAAGAAAACTCTAGTTTCTATTTCAGTTCAAACTTCTTTGAACTAGTTAGTAAATTGGTTAAACTCAACAACCTAAAAATTTCAAAAAATTTCGCATGTAAATACATAGAGAAAATACCTATTTTGGATCATGGTGCCCTAGCACCATGGTGCCCTAGGTAATTGTATTGTATTGTATGTATGTATGTATGTATGTATGTATGTATGTATGTATGTATGTATGTATGTATATACATATGTCTCAAAAATGCTTTCATAATATTATCATTTTATTGGATTTTATAAATGCATTATAATATAAATTAGTGCTCAAAATTGTGTTTCGGGGATCTTGTCATGTCCAAATTAAACAACATGTATTTATGACTGGTAAGTAGATGTTGTTTTAGAACATGTGCAGTCTTCATAAACTTCAACCACTATAGTGTTATTATGTTTGTCATAAAAATACTTTAAAACGTAGTGGTAGAATGGTCTGTATTAGAAATCGTGTAATATCTAAACCGACCAGTAAAAAAGAATGGATTGTGGAGGCAACCGATCAGTCGAAAGAACTGCTGATGAGCCAATGGAATACTCCTGGGCCGTCCGAAATCTTCATAGGATCTAACCTCATCTATTTGTAAAATTCTATAATTTATATGCTACTAGGCTTTTATATAAAATTTGGAACTTTACTGTACTGTTTTGCTGGTAGCACCGCAGTTTCAAATCTTCAACTAACCAAATCACACTTAAATTTGCTGATGAAAATTCTATAGTTCCGTCAAGTTTATGCTTTCGATTTGAATGTTGTATAAATATTAAAACATGAATGAAGGGTACATCGTAATTACTTACACTACTACAAAAGAGGCTATATTAGACATATCATCACAGATGGTTTTAGGAACAAACCATCTGTTATATGTTTTGGGTACATCGTAGACGGTTTATGGCTAAAACTGTCTACGATGTCTAATTATCACAGATGGTTTCATTAACGAACCATCTGTGATGAAAGGCAGAAGTTCACAGTCAATTTATGGATAAAACCGGCTGTGATGAGGGAAATATCATAGACTATTTTATCGACACACCGACTGTGATGATAGGTATAACTTCACAGATGGTTTGTGGATAAAACAGTCTGTGATATTACCCTCATCACAGACGTGTTTATCCACGAACCATCTATGATCATCAGTTGAAAACAGCAAACGTGCGCCTTAGAAAAAAGACTACTAGATTGATAACTAGATTGCATTATATATATAAGAAGTTCATTACAAAAGTCTTTGATGATTTTGAGAACTAGATTGCATTATACATATGAAAAAGCATTACAAAAGACTATGTACAAAAGTACTTTAACTAAAAAAGACTACTCGTCGCCGCCGGAGTAGTCGTCGCCGGAGTCAGCGAAGTCCTCGCTGCGGCCGTCCGGGTCCTCGCTCGAGCCGGCTCGATCAGGTCATCTTCCAGATCCCAGCCGTCGCGATATCCCTCCGACGAGTCGTAGCTTTCATCGTCGGAGGAGGAGGAGGCCGGCGTCGGACGCTTATGCCCAACGCGGTTGGAGGCGAAGGCGGCTGGAGGAGGCGGAGAAGCCAAGTAGTGGGCAGCCAGTGGATCCATGGAGATGGCGCCGGCGTAGCGCTGCAGCCATTGGCGCAGGGGCATGCCGGCCGGTCTGGTCAAAGGTGCAGTCGACGGTGGCGGTGGTGGAGGGTTTGTAGGCGGCGTCGGGGGTGGAGCCATCAGAGGAGCTTTTTGGGTTGCTCATGGCGGCATCGTTGGAGGGGATATTTTCTGCTGATGATCGAGTATAAAGGCGGTCGATAAGCCTCTCTGTTCTTATAGGCGTGGAAATACATTGGGAAAATGCAATGCCACCTGGAATTAACGATCTGCATTGGGGAAACAAAACGTCGTCTGCATTGGAAAGACGAAACGATGAACTGGAAAGACTACGAGCATCTGCATTGGAAAGACGAAACGATGAACTAGAAAGACTGTGCGCGTCTACATTGAGAAGACGAAACAATGAACTCGAAAGACTATGCGCGTCTGCATTGGGAAGACGAAATGATGAACTCGATCGAAAGACTACGTGTGTCTGTATTGGGAAGACGAAACGATGAATTCGATCGAAAGACTGCGCACATCTGCATTGGAAAGATGAAGGAACATCACGGAGGTTTGTAGATAAAACCATCTGTGATGACGTCATCGCGGATGGTTTTATCCACAAACTGTCTATGATATCAAGTGACATCATAGACGGTTTGTGGATAAAATCGTCTATGATTACATCACATAGCAGACGGTTTTATCTACAAACCGTATGTGATGTGACAACATCACAGACGGTTTTATCTACAAACCATCTACGATGTCATCACATCACAGACGGTTTGTAGATAAAACCATCTGCGATGATATTTGTTAAGACAGAGAGCCTCGACCACCTCTGTATTTTTAGGTTTTTCTAGATATTTCTAAGATGGCTGTGATTGAGAGGTGTTTTGGTGAAAGAGACCCTAGATTTGGAGAATTAATTGCAGATCCTTGTGCTCTAGGTCATCCAAGGTTAGTAATTGCTTCTAATCTGAATTGGTCCAAATTTGCATTATATTTAATATCTATCTTGGTGAGGAGGGAAATGAAGTTGCTTAATTTGTTCTCTATAATGTAAAGTAGATACATTTGCTATACCATGTGCAGATCTATTTGTACTTTTTGATCTAAATTCGTCGTTTAACACCTATTGTTACATATATAGCGTAGATGGACCGAAGCTGGATGTACGCTGAGAACCATGCGAGCGCCAAGTACATTAATGGTGTCTCCACTTTTAGAAGAACTGCAGAGGAAGATATGTCGAACAAGGGGGAGAATTTATGCCTTGTCCATGCATTGACTTTGAGAATCTCTGGATGTGTCAAAACCCAGTGTAGATTGAAGCACACTTGATTCTACGGTGTTTCAAAAGGGGGTATACATGTTGGACCAGTCACGGTGAAGAGCAGATTACGCAGGGATCAAGTAATACTACCATCGTGGACGAAGTCGACGATACTCTGGATATCGTCAACGAAGTTAACGATACTCCGGATGATATCGACTATACTTTCGATGACAATTTGGATTAGATGGTAGGGATATAGAAGGGAACCGTGATGAGCTGGAGTATGTAAAATTCTGGGGCTTGATGGACAACTCAGAGAAACCTTTGTTCCCGGGTTGCAAGTCCAAATACACAAGGTTGTCGTCCGTGCTGGAACTGTTGAAATTAAAGGCATGCAACGGTTGGTCCGACAAGAGTTTCACGGCACTGTTAGGTCTGTTAGCGGATATGCTTCCGGAGGGAAACGAGTTGCCGACAACCACCTACAAAGCCAAAAAGGTTCTTTGTCCCTTTGGAATGGAAATAGAAAGAATACATGCCTATCTGAATGACTGTATCCTATACCGCAAATAGTACGCAAACTTGCATGTATGTCCGGTGTGCAACGCATCCAGGCACAAGTGTAAAGATAGATCGAATGATGACGACGAGAGCATGGAGGTGAAAAAAGGACCTCCCGCTAAGGTGGTGTGGTATCTGCCTATAAGTCCCCGTTTGAAGCGTTTGTTTGCGAACCCAAAAGAGGCAAAATTGCTTCGATGGCATTCGGATGAGCGTAAGAATGATGGAATGACTAGGCACCCTGCTGATTCGACGCAGTGGAGAAACATCGATAGGAGGTTTGAAGAATTCGCAATGGATCCAAGGAATATAAGGTTCAGATTGAGTATAGATGGAATGAATCCTTTCGGTAACATGAGCAGCCATCATAGCACTTAGCTTGTAAATCTCTGTGTGTATAACCTTCCTCCTTGGTTGTGTATGAAGCGAAAGTACATATTGATGTCTATACTCATCGAAGGCCCGAAGCAACCTGGGAACGATATTGATGTGTACCTAGCACCATTGGTGAAAGATCTCAACACATTGTGGGCTCTTGGGGTGCAGGTATGGGATACTCACTGCTTGGATGACACTGAGAGTGTCTGGCTGAATCACTTACACAAAATCGTGTATCCCCCTCAATCACAGAACAATGCAAGCAACTCTTAAGTGACTTATCTAATAAGTCCTTACGAAGTTTAACACACTTGACATGTAAGGCTTCATTGTCAAATTTTAGTTGCTTACAGCCCTCACATGAGCTGACAGGGTCCTTAGAAGCATGCATTTCAAGTTCATCGTTTCTAGAAGAAAGCTTCCTAAGGTGAATGCTCATGGCATCTATTTTAGCAAGTAATTTAGGGAAATTATCACATGAAGGAGTAGCATGAGCATGAAGAAAACTAGCATCTAGAGAGAAAGCATCATCAGTCCGAGTGCTAGCATTCTTCGACCTAAGACTTTCAAGTTCAGTTTGCACACTATCATGCAAGGTCCTTAGGTTCTTATCGATGTATTCTACACCGGGGTACTCTCTCCACTGTTGTCAAGTGGGACCGCACCAGCAAGATACAGAAAGAAGAAGGTCCCGTGCAAATGACTCAACCCGCTGAAGAGAGGCTTGGTGGGCAACCAAGACGCGTGGCCGCCCGGCGAGCAGTTGGCCGACCAGGTCCTAGCCCCGGGTAACCAGATCACGACCGCTGAAGGCTAGGACACATGTTCGCCTGACAAGTAGTCGGGCGACCAGGCCATGTGGCCGTCCGATGAGCAGGCGAGCCCATTCTCAGCCATCCGAGCAGACAAGGCTAGGAGGCTTCCGCCCGAAGTATTCACCAGGATCACAACGTATCAAAGCCATTAAATGCACATGGGAACCATTAAATGCGCATGGGAGCCATTCAATGCGCGGAGAGCCGTTACAATGCGCTTGGAGGCCATTAAATAGGCATGGCTCCCTGACGCCATGATGACCTGTCCCTCCGACTGAGCTAGCTTCACCAACTCCCGTTCCATCTACACCTCCCAGGGCAAGACAGGGCGATGCGTGTACCAGGCGTTCATCACACAGCATCTGAACCCCTCCTCTCGGGCGGTCCGAAGACAAGCGGCGTCAAACAACGGCGTAGACAAAGAGGCTCCAAGGGACAGTAGCGACAGGACTAGACACAGTCAATATAATTAATGTAAAACCACTCCCTCTGCCTACCCTAGCTAGTCCCGAGAGTATATAAGGGAGCTAGTGTGCATGAGGCAGAGGAGGTTGGTCAATCAGTTCACAACGAGAAGGTCGGTCGATCAATTCACAATGGAGAGCAAGCAGAATACTAGAGCAACACGAGCTTGAGTAGGATGTAGGGTTGTTACCCACATTGGGGGCCTGAACTTGGGTAAATCCCTGTGTGTTCTTGAGCTTCCTATCCTGCTCATCACGTGAGGAGAGTAGAGAAGAGAGCCAAGAGTGACGCAGTTACGAAGACCCCCCTACCAAAACTCGGTTATACACTCGAATCAATACTGTCTGGCACAAACACGCCGACAGGGCGCACCAGGTAGGGGTGGTAGTAGCTGTTTCACCCTTTGCTTTCTTTGGCGGATTATCAAGCACCGGTTGCGAAGATGGAGTCTTCACACTCCCATCAGGCGTGGGACCGTCCGACGCCTTCCGTAGAAGGCGGTGTGCCCCCACCGCAACAGGAGCACAGTCGGTCCGACGTCGACTAGTGATGGAGGAGGCCATGCCGGCCCAGAACTTGAACGTGGCCCGCCTCCTCCTGGAGCACCCGCCGGTGGAGCTGGGGGGCAACACCCCGGCAGCACCATGGCGGCGGGACATCGCCCGCCTCGTGGACGCGGCCCAGCTCCACGCGGAGGCATCAGAATGGCCGGATACCTCTTGTATCCCGCGGTCGAAGTTGTGCGCAGAGCGCACGCAAGCTTCGAGCCACCCAAGCGAGCAACGCTCACGTCATGGTGGGCGAAGCAAGGGAAAGGGTATTCAAGACACAGGCCTTGCTCTCGCTGGGGGTCATGCGACGGCTCCAGGGCCGTCTCGTGCATCCCCCGGGCATGAGGGGAGTGCCCGTGAAGATCTTAGGGCACATTTGGAGGAGCGACGCCAGGCGCGTGGTGGTGACTTGTGTGGCAAAGTTGCACCATCGGCAAGCGTAGGAGCAGGACCACGGCAAGTGGATAGCTCCTAAGGAGGACGACTCCACCCGCGACCCCGACTTCCCTGCAGAGCAGGAGACCTTCTTTTCTGAGTCTTGCAGGAGCCAAGTCCCGCGCTCCCCAGCGCGGCCCTCGGGCTGAGGTTCCGGGGGGCTGCGTGGTTCTCCCTACGGCGTGGGGTGCCAGGCGTTCTCCAACCGGCTACGCCGTGTCGCGTGGCCAGAAAGGTTTCGCCTGGCAACTGTCAAGAAGTACGATGGCACCACCAACCCAGAGGAGTTCCTGGAGATCTACACCATGGTGGTGCGAGCTGCTGGCGTCTCCGAGAAGGTTATGGCAAACTATCTCCCGACAGCCTTGGTGGGCTCCTCCCGTTCTTGGCTAATGAACCTCCCGAAGGGGTCGGTGCACTCGTGGGCGGAGTTGTGTGGCCAGTTTGTCACCAACTTCTAGGGCTCCTACGCCCAGCCGGGCGTGGAGGATGACCTCCATACCCTCAAACAATAGAGAGAGGAGTCGTTGCGCATGTTTATCCAGCGATTCAGCCACTGCCGCAACACAATCCCCAAGATCTCTGGCCAGTCCATCATCATCGCCTTTCGGAGAGGCATGCAAGACCGCAAGATGCGGGAGAAGATGGCCACCCGCGACATCACCACCACGTCCAAGCTATTCTCCTTGGCGCACAAGTGCGCTTGGGCGGTGGAGACGAGGGAGCGGACTGCCGGAGTGGACGACACTCGCGACAGAGGCGAGGCCGGGACCTTGAAAGGTCCCAGTTCCGCAAACAAGAAGAAGTGTGCGGCGACCGATTCCGGTCTGGTCTTGGCCGCCGAGCGCAAGCAAAAGGTCGTCAAGCCGCGGCGAGACGATCACCGCGATTGGCAGGACAATCGCTGTGATCGGCAGGACGACTGCTGCGAACGACAGGACTACCGTCGACACGAAAACAGGGGTAAGGTCTTTTGTCCTATCCATAACACTAATGCACACGATTTGGATAATTGCTAGGTCGTGCACGAGAAGGTGGAGCAGCGGTTCAGGGAACGCCGCCCCCCTCACGACGACGACAAGGGCGACGACTCCGCCCAGCTGCCCTTCCGGCAGGCGGAGCATAGGGTGGCCTACATCCACGGCGGATCGGCCACCCAAGCCTCCAACACGAAGTACAAGCTCCTGATGAGGGAAGTCTGCGCCGCCGTACCAAGCGCGGGGGCGGCTAGGCCGCTGAGGTGGTAGGAGGAGCCGATCACCTTCAGCCGCGTTGACCACCCTGCGAGCACCGCAGACCTAGGGCACCTTCCGATCATGGTCTCGCCCACGGTTCGGAACGTGCAGCTTGGGTGCATACTGATCGATAGGGGGAGCTCCATCAACCTCCTGTCCCTCAGGGTGTTCTGGGCTCTTCAGATCCCGGAACGACAGGACTAGACACAGTCAATGTAATTAATGTAAAACCACTCCCTCTGCCTGCCCTAGATAGTCCCGGGAGTATATAAGGGAGCTAGTGTGCATGAGGCAGAGGAGGTTGGTCGATTAGTTCACAACGAGGAGGTCGGTCGATCAGTTCACAACGGAGAGCAAGCAGAATACTAGAGCAACACGAGCTTGAGCAGGATGTAGGGCTGTTACCCGCATTGGGGGCCTGAACCTGGGTAAATCCCTATGTGTTCCCTGTGTGTTCTTGAGCTTCATGTCCTACTCATCACGCGAGGAGAGTAGAGAAGAGAGCCGAGAGTGACGCAGCTGCGAAGACCCCCTACCGAAACTCAGTTATACACTCGAACCAATATTGTCTGGCACAAACACGCTGATAGTTCTCAAGCTCCACAAACAGGGCATCACACAAGGAACAATCATCAGTGACTCAGGAGAGAGAAGATCTAAGAAAAGCTAACTCCCGAGTAAGGATACCTACTTCCTTCTCAAGCTCCACATACCTAGCTCTAGTTCTAGCATAAATTTTTCTAATTTACAAAAAGCCTCATTGAGCTGGTCATAGGAAGGTACCTCGTCCGAGTCACTGTAGAGCTCGGAGTCACTGACGCCATTGGTGTCTGCCATGAAGCACATGCCGAAGAAGTTGTCGTCGCCTTTCTTCTCTTGTGGATCATTCTCACCTTCGTCGCTCCATGTCTCCGTGTTGGAGAGGTTGATATCGTCGAGGGCAGCGAGGACGTGGTGGAAGAGTTTCTTGTTCTTGGAAAAGTTGCGGTACTTCTTCTCATGCGCCGGCTCGCGAATTGGATGCTTCTTGTTGCGGTTCTTGTTGGTGTAGTCGTTCTTGCCGGAACCGCCGGAGTCATTTTTGCCCGTCTCCAGTTTTGGACAATTTGCTCGAATGTGATTAGGGCCACCACATTCGAAACAAGTGATCACACCTCCCCTTTTTCTCTCTCTCACCCTTTTGTAGGCGTGAGAAAATTTGCGAGCTAGAAGAGCAAGCTCAGTTTCTAGGAACTTGTCCAGATGGTCATCGCTTAGCTCAGAAAGGGCTGAGAGTGAAAAGATATCAAAAGAGTCGAAAGAAGAGGAACAAATGGGATCAGTAACCAAAGCCATCGACTGAGATTTCATCTTGCTAGAGACGACGTCGATCTCATGAGTCTTGAGGCGGGAATAAAGCCCATCAAGAGTCAAGGTCGACAAATCGGTTGTGTCCTTAATGGTGGTTACCTTCATTTCCCAAATGCGAAGATCAAGTGCGGTCCAGAAGTGTCGAGCATTATCCGAGTCAGGGTATGTACAACCAACTGCCCGAAAATCGCTCAAAATTTTTGTAAATCGACCGAAACACTCATTAAGACTCTCACCAGCGTGTTGTTCAAACTTGTTGTACTCACGCTTGTGTTGATCCTGCCTCACGGTTTTGATTTGGGTAGTACCCTCATGGTAAGCATCGAGGGTCACCCAGATCTCATGAGCGGATCGCAGATAAGAGATCCTGTCATACTTACTGCGGCTAAGTCCCTGTATGAGGATGTTTCTTGCCTTAGCATTTGCCTCCACATCACCCATATTTCCGGTTGTGACGTGTTCATCAGCAGGAACATCATACGGGAGCTTCACCTTCTGCCAAATTAGGAAGCCTTGGGCAGTGATTTATGACTCCATCCTCGACTTCCAAAAAGGAAAATCAATGCCGCAGAAAATGGGAGGCTTGGTGGAATACTTGTCTGTTGCCATGGCTCTTGAGACTGGTCAAGATCTATGAAAAGAGCAGAACCTGCTCTGATACCAATTGAAGGATCGGAATGGCGAACAGAGGGGGGGTGAATGGTCGCAATCAAATTTTTCCACACACAGTATTCCAAAAGACTACAAAAGATTGCTCAAAAGGATGGAGGTTCTTGAGAAGAAAAGCTGATAGTACCCTACAAGAGTAGGTGAGAGTACCAGACCCAAAAGTTTCTCACGAACAGATACCTCAACCCAGAACAAGAATCACAATAACTTTTGATCAGCTAAATAAAACACACAAAAATTTGGTAGATGAGATCTTGGTTCACCGAGAAACATGATTCCCGAATCGATCACCGAGATTGATCTCAAAGATTCGATCTTTCTGTCTGAGAAGAATGAACACTTTAAGAAGAGCAGAATGAACAGTGAATTCGGTGTAAGACTTACTATTGATTTAGAAAATGAAAAGATCTGGGAAGTTTAAACACAGCAAGCTAGAGGTGCACAAAAATGAAATACAAGATCAATCAACTCAAGAACACAAAAAGTCGCAAGAGAGAAAGAATGAAGATGGAAGAATCAACTTGCGTGAAGTAATTTTGCGTAACTTAAATTGCAGAAAGTAACTTGCATAAAGTAAATGATAGAAGGAAAAATGCAAGTATTGAAATCTTTGATATGTATCTTTTATTCCGCGAAGGGAGGTTACAAAGCCACACATACAAAAGTGGGCAAAGCTCAACAGAGCACTCAAAAACCTCTAAAGCCCTTCTAGGATCCCTCCGCCTTCTCCTTCCTTTGTGGGAGGCACCCCTCCATATTTATACAACTCTTGGGCCACCTACCACCCTTAGATGCAGCTCTCAACCCTAGAGACTCATCTAAGGGCTAGGAAGCGCCCACTCACACACCCTGCAAGGGGAAACCCTAAACCCGCTAACATAGGGTTTTTCTTGCACGGTTCTCAAAGCATACTACTAGACCCGCTATTCCTATCAACTAGACTGCACACCAACAGTCCTCATTGATCCTCGCAGCATCTAGCTAGTATCTTCTCCTTCCCTTGCCTTCTTGGCTTGCCCGAACTCCGTCTTCAGTCATCTTCTGGCGATCTCCCAACCGTTCTGGACCTCCGACGCGCCTCGCCTAGTCCCAGTCATCTTCCGCCTCACTATGACCCAGCACCGTCGTCCTGCAACCATCAAAGACAAGGAAACCTTTCACATAGCAATGCCCACAATCATATTTGCTGATTATCTCAAAATAGTTAGACACAACTTAATCAAAACCAGTCGGCAAACCCATATACTCAAGCTCACACGGCTGGAACGCTTGGTTAGCCACAAGGCTAATTCTCCCTGCTAACCACCTAGTTAACCACTCGGCTAACCATCTGTTGAGTCCTTAACAACTCCTTGATCGCAGCAAAGTACTCAACTTAGAAGGAAACCTGTCGAGAAGCTAAAAATCACGCAGCAAGGACTGGAAGCACTTGGCACTCAGCCTTCACCAAAGGAAGAAAACCAGTCAAAAAGCTAGACGCACTTAGCAAAGACAGAAACCACTCGGTACACAGTACTTAGCAAAGAGACCAGTCGAAAAGCTAGAGGTACTCAGCAAAGACTGGCAGCACTCAGCATTTAGCAAAGAAAACCAGTCGAGAAGCTTGAAGCACGCAGCAAAGAAACACGACTTGATTGAGACCTTATCAAAATGCTCCAAGACAATTTTAACTTGGATCAACCTTTCAATCTAGTTAGCTACTCATCGGATCAACCTTTAATCTAGTCAATTACTCATCACACAAAGGTATAGACCTCCACATGGTCTTTCACTGGAAGCAGCAGGAAGGGAACAACCGGTAGGTTTCGTCGACCCACACATGGTGTCCAAGCAAACCATGGATGAAAATAAAGAGGTCATCAACGAATACATGGAAAAAGTACTATTGACTCATTCAAACAAAAAATCCATACTTTTACCCTACAACCCAACGTAAGTGCTTCGTCTAGAAGCTATATTCGTTGATTTCTACTATATATCACAACTCGAAGTTAGGTTGAATGACCATGACGATATACTTGTGTAGGTATCATTGGGTTCTACTCGTAATTATACCGAGGCAGAACCGAGTAATTTACCTTGGTTCCAAAAAGGGCGGCACACATGATTTGAAGCCTATCAGACATTTTCTCGACATGTCGTTCGGTGTCTAGAAATCGAAGGGAGGGCCGCACAAGAAGGGCCCGCCACTCTTAACACATACTTTTAAGTTTTTGGTATCCGATAGTATACGCAATAATCCTTCATACTCCATAATAATACCTTTGGAACTAATCAACCTATTATGTTTTGGCAGAGCCACCAGCAGCCAAAGGGTACTGACCTATGTGAATTTTATGTTTGCCACAACATGGCACTCCTCGTTGGTTCCTGTCGGGACCCGAATTCACACTCTGGAAACCCTCTGTGTTTTCAGCACTAGTCCCAGGATCAGTCGCTAGTGCCCACAGTTAACAAAGAAGAATATCACAATCATACACAATTAATACATAAATAATTCATCTTTAATATAACAGGTTGAACAACCTTAAGGTCAACTTACAATTGTGAAGCCTAGATGGCTTCAACTCAGAGTAAAACGAACAACAGCGGAACGAAGAACATCGGTGAATCCCATCAAAATACCACAGGCATTTGACAAGGTTCAACTCCTAGATATTCGCCTTCTTGCAGAACTTCTCCTTCTTCGAAGACAAAGACTTCTCCTCAACTGGTGATGTTTTGTTATAGCAAGGGTGAGTACACAACCGTACTCAACAAGTCATGCACAGAATGCAGTTCTATTACTACATGCATGGCTTATTCCAAAGGGATAGCTGAATGGTTCTTTTGCAATAAAGCAGCATTTCCAAATGAATATCATAAATAGATTGAAAAGCAGTAAAACAAGTAATATCCATAATAAATTTCGTAATCATTCTCAAGTAAAGCATTTCTCATCCTTAACCAATTTCCATATCACATTGTCCACAATCCCAACATCATTTTATCAAAATCTAACCCTTGACTGTAATCCCCGAGCAATGTTCAATACCGTGAACATGGCTATTCGAATAGTTTTTACACTCTGCAGAGGTTGTACACTTTACCCACAAGATACAATCAACTCACCACGTCAGCCGTGAATCGCCATACAAGAGTATGCGAATGAGCGATCATAACAAAGCCTTTCAGAAACTTCTAGCTCAACCTAGGAACCTCTCCGTGTTGCCTTCACTATCACTTCCCTCACTCTGAGCCGAAGTATAGGACCGACGAACACCGTTGGATGGGTACCAAGCCGTAGCATAGGTACGCTCCCCCATACAGTCACCCCTAGTGTAACTGCCACCCCGAGGTATCAAAGGTGAGATATCAGAATCCTACTAAACTAGGTCTGTCCCATACCAGACATGTGGTTGTACGAGTGACTCAGTTCAAAGGCTTGCAAGGTGAAGTCCTTAGGGTGACCATGGCAAGACTACCCCGAACAATTCACCAACAATACCATCACATAATTCACCAACAACACCGCCAAATACCAAAGTGACATATCCAATGCCACTCTTGCCACTTGCCTCGGTCTAAAACATTTTACCACCCCAGTTGATTATTGCGCAACACAATGCCAACAACAACTCAACATCCATGTAGAACCACTCTGGTTCCACATATCAACATCATCGTGTGGCAACACATCACACTATTTCACAAACACATTTCATAATCCATTATTCAGTATTATCCTTTCATTTTCAAAAGACATGAGTTGCGTGGCATGGCTAAGCAATTATACGCGGTCTAACCAACCCACGTTGGCAAGTAATAACAACCAACTAATAATCAACCATCTTAGGGTGACAAATGAATTATGGCATACAAATAATCATGGCAAGGTGATATTTAGCAATTGGGTTGAATAACTAATTCCCAAATTAATTTAATTCATTTTAATCTTGAACTAGCATGCAATAATTTGAATCAAAGTAAATTTGTAAAACTGGGAGCAATATGATCAAAGCACAACTTGCCTGGCCCTTGCAATTTATATTATTCTTTACTCTTTATCTTCGATCCTTGATCCTCGATCTTCAATCTCCGCTTGCTTGCTTCTCAGCTCCTTCGAGCGACTTACAGCGACGCGTCTAACGATAAATAAACTCAAATACAACAAAACTTCAAAAAGCAAATCAAGTAAACTCCAAATTAAGAACGAATAGCATTGGGCACAACGGCTTAATGAAATTAGGAACTTGGATGAATTGGGTCGATGATTAGACAAAAGAGAACGGCTTTCAGAAAATATACCGAAGAGAAGGATTAATAACTGGGAAAGAAGGAATATTATTCCGAAGAATATTATTTTGATTGGATAGCCGATGTCATATGGACTCTCGATCTATAGACCGGGTCCACAAAGTTACGTCAGTTCGCCATGAACTAAGCATATGCTTGTGATTGGATTCAGATACAAAGCAAGTTATAATTAATACATTTTTTCAGAATATGGTAGTATATATATCAGATAATGTTTTCCAGTTATTCCCTCATGATTTTATATTTATATGCGATATTCTACAGACTGCCGAAAAGGCTTATACGACCACACTTTTAGCGCTATTGCGGTTCAGTTTTCTTTCTTCGTTTGCGGCTGCACCAAATGGGATAATGTAACCATTTTTCAGGGGTTATTAGGGAATATCCCTAAGAGTATTTTAAAGTTGATTCCGCGATATTTCTCATTTGTTCAAGGCGTTTTTATAATGAATAGTGATTTCAGCTTAATATGAGCTGAACTCAAAGTTGATCAAACTGATGTTACTTTTGTATGGCAAGCTAAGGCATATTATTTAAAGGGTCATAGGAGTTGGTTTTGTCGAGATTGAGGCTCGTTTGCTATAGTTACGACCATTTGTTCCTTTTACCGATTGCATGTTTGGCTAATGAGCAAATAGGGCAAACTAAGGAATGATCTAAATATTTTTGTATACTTATGATCTATGCTATCCCAGAAGTGCAACTAAACTAGTTTCACCACTTGTTGAGCTCATTTGATACACATTTTAACCATTTGAGTCTTGCATGTTATTAAGGTATTTACACAATCAATACTTGATACAAAATACATTTAAATCTGAATCTTTTCATAGAAATGGGTTCTCTGGGGTTGCAGGGACATGTCTTATTTATTTCATGATTTATGGAGTAAGGAAACATATAATTGCTTCATATTACCTAAAAGGTGACTTTCATTCAAACTCTAATTAAAAGTTTTTGCTGCAAGCAACATATAACTTTTTATTGCATACTCTGAATCTTTACTGAGTAACTCAAGATTAGGAATTGAGTTTGCATTAATCGGAGTTTCACAACAAAAGTTATAAAGGTTTCATTGCGCAATGCGAAAAGGAGAAAAATAAAAAAAATAAGTGCAAAAGTGGGGATTCGAACTCGGGACCTGCCGAATCCACACACTGGTGCACTACCACTACACCATGCATTGTGTTGTGACTAAGTCTCAAGCTCAATTACTTAGCCTCACCTCTACAAACCCTAGAGCTTCAAATAACCAACAATGGCGCTGATCTGGCTCCGGTTGAATCTGGAGAAAGTGACTGCAGGGAGGGTGTAGCTCGGCTGGGAGGGGCGAGACGCACTGGGAGGGACCTCACCGGCGCAAGGAGGGAGAGATCCACCGTTGCTTGGTGCTGGTCTGTGCAGGCTCGGTTGGCATGCAGGATGGAGAAGCAAGTCAGAGAGGGAGCAACTGCTGGGCGCAAGAAATGAAATGGCAAGGAGAAGAGCTTCTCTACCTTATGGCCGGTGTGAGGAAGCAGGCGAGGGAGTGGCGCCCAGGGACAGCAGGAGGAGCTCCGGCGGCTGCTGCTGCAAGTGCTGAGGCTTGCTTGCTGTGTTCTTGGGCCTTGGCGTGAAGGAAGTGAGAGGGCGCAGGTGGAAGGAATGGCTTGGGAGAAGAAATAAAGGAGCAGGGCGCAGGTTAGCTGGGCACCGCCCCTACCGGCCAATGGCGCAGGGAGAGTGGCCACGTCAGGTTAGTTGATTTGAAGCAGGATGGAGCTAAGTCCCCTACAAGGGCAGATTTTTATGCCTTCTTTGGCCACTTAGTTGTACTATCAAACAGGCTTTAAAATTTGTCAAACTTGGTAAGAATGTTGTTCAAGTGTTAAAGTATGCAATGGTATAACATGCATAGTCTGCAACGCATCGCAGCTCAAGTTATTGAATTTTGAAAAGTGCCTCAGAGCCACAATTCTCAACTTAGCTCCTGAGTGCTGCAGCTTGTGGTTTTCAAGCATGTTGTGCTCACTAATTAAAATAGCTATTGGACTCCATTTGTCATGAAACTTTGCCGAGATCATATTCAAGGTGTTGTTGAATGAATAAGGTAACATGCACACAAACATAGTCTTATTAGGTCAATTTATTCGCTTGAGAGAATTGGTTCAGGTTCACAATATATAGCCTTAAGCTGAAATCTTTCCAAGTGTTGAGATTGAGATCAACTAAAATATTTTGGTACCACCAAATATTTTATTTTTATATCAACATATAGTTTTATTTTGTTAAAGCTTTCAGAAAGGTTTTAGAAAATATATAATTTGACAAATGTAGGAAATTTCGCAGAAATTCCTTTAGGTTTATTTATATTAATTAAGATAGTTTTAGCAAATCCAACTCTTTTATTTTGTCTCCAAACTGTATTTTTAATGGATGAGATTTTTGGAAAGGTGTTGTAATGGAATTTGGATATAAATTGCCCGAACAATTAATAATTCGATTGTGCCGAGAAAGTTATGGATTTCGGTTGCTGTGCCGAGAAAGTTATGGATTTCTTCGTGTTGTCGTTCTTTGAGTTGAAGTTTTGGATTTGGGGCTTTAAAGGAAAAGTGTTATTCGATCGATTCGCTTTTCTTTTCCGTGAATTGATGTGTGTAACTCCTTTCCTTCATGGAATTTTGGAGTTTGCTAACTGGTTTGTAGTTTTATTGAATAGCATGGCTTGAGCCCTGCCATTTTCTAAGTCTTTTGAGAGTCGAGCTTCTTTGGAAGTTTTCGTTGGCTTTTTCTGGAAAAAAAAAATTCGGCAGTTAGAGTAAGTTATGGGTGATTGAAGATCTTCCCGTAGATGATTAGTAGATGTTTGTGTTGTTGGATTAAGGTGGTCGACCCTAATTGGATAGATGGCAAGAAGTAGGTTGTTGGTCATGGTGATCCATGGATATAAGTGGAGATCTGGAAATGGTGTTTGCGTAAGGTTATAAATGATTGTGCCAAAGAAGTAATTACAAGTTTGGCTGAGGAACTTGTTAATTAAGTGATGTCGGCCAGTGAAGTGGTCTCTGTTGGGAATGAGTTTCCCTCTTTTCTTTAAGAGATTGTGTGTTGATTGTGGGTTCGGATGTCGGGTTTGAGAATCGATTTTCTCTTCCCAAGTGTTGATTTTGAGGTTATAAGCAGTTTTGCTTTGATGACAGCAAGTTATGTTGTTTTGGTTCTTGAGATGTTCGAGATTTGAATTTGCCTTTGCGATTTGGCTTAGGAAAGGAAATAGAGTGATCATGGGTTTTTGTTGAATTTTCTCCAAGGTGATGTATGTGGTTTATTGGTTTAAAGAGAATTGTATCTCTTTTGCATTCTAGCTGGAGTTAAAGATTATGACTATTTGTGGTACCATGTTGAGTATAGTAAGGATTTATACTCTTGGATCTGATTATGTGAGGGCGAGACCCTCCTAAGAAAAGAACCAAGTGTAGTTCGATATTGATTGGTGGTCCTAGCATGAGCTAGGCGTTGATCTCAAGTAGTTTAAAGGTGGATTATGATGGAGCCTTGTGATGTCGATTCAAATTCTTTTGGGAGAATCGTTGATTGTACAGAAGGTGATAGCAAGTTGATGTAAAGTGTTCCTTGTCGTGGTTTCGACTTTTTTTCGAGAGGAGCATTTTGATCGTGTTATCCCTGGGTTGTGTGGGACTTTATTGTGGGTAGGCTGGGTGGAATCAGTCGCTAAATGCTTTATTTCCGTAAGTTGTCGGAACCCTCGGTTTTATGGGTTAGACTCAATGTGGGTCAGTCGGAAATGGATGGTTCAATTGTGAACCTTTCCTTTGAGTGGTTGTACCGTTGTATGAGACAAGTTTGAAAGAATGTCAAGTTCGATTTTGTGTTACGAGGGAATTTGATTGTTACCCTGTGGGGCTAATCAATTCAAATGTAAAGGATGATTTTTGATCCTGTTGAAAAGATAAAAGTCGAGTTTTGGTTCCTAGAAGATCCCGGCGTTAATTGGTTAGAAATAGTGGTATTTTCGGATTCGGTGAGAAGTTGTTAATGGTTATGTAGCTATAAAGGTTAACTATTGAGGAGAAATGTGAATCAGGGTTTCTTTTGGTTCTCAGGGGAGTTGGGTTTAAAACCCCAACTGTTCAGTCGAATAGAATTCAGCGATGTGCTTAATAGAGTGTTGTGGCTTGTGTTAAATTGTATTGTCATGAGTCGTTGGTTGGTGGTATGATTTGGGAATTTCGTACATGCTGCTCGGGTCTAATAGTGTCTGCGTGTGGGAGATGTGAATTCTCAAGTGGAAAGGAGGTGACTCGAGTTTTGGAGTCCGTCTTGAGAGGTTCATAACTTTGTTCTTTTGGATGTTTTCGCTTTATCAGTCGGTTCCCGTTGTTCTTGTTGGAGTTCTTGTGGTGTTCAGAATTCGAGGTCGAATTCTGTTAAAGGGGGGAAGAGTGTAATACCGCCACTTGTTTTATCAGGGTTTTCGCCGAAATGCTTCCTCCCTCTTGATTAAAGTTTACGTCGTCATGTGATGAATAATTCTATTAGTGGTTTGAAAAATCTCCTAGTTTTTGGATGAGGTATCTTCTGTCTTTGTTTAGTTTTTATGCAAGTTGTCTATCCTGATATTCGTCTTTTCACGCCAAGAATTAAATTTTTGTTTGCGCTAGTGGTTAAAAGATGGACTTTGGTTTAGAGGAGTTTTTGGGAAATTTCACCCCTCTCACCTAATCTCTCTCTCTCTCTCCCCTTCCTTATTTATGTGGCTGGTATTGCCTGGAGCCAGGATGGTTGATTTTTTTTTCTTTCCTGGCTGAGTCATGGCGTTTCCTCCCCTGGCCGATTCTTGCTCTCACCTGGCGTCGCTCCTGGCTTCTCCTCCCTGGCGTCTCCCCTGGCTTCTCCTCCCTGGCGCCCCTCCTGCCTCCTCCCCTCTGGCTCGGTGCAGCTCCAGCAGCAGCGCAGCAGCAGAGCAGCAGCTACCTGGTCGGCGCCTCCCTCCCAGCAGCGCCGACGACTCCCCCTCCGGCGAGCCTCCTCTCCGGCAGCAACTTCAGCCGGCAGCAGCAGCACCTGCAGCCCTCCCCCACCTCCCTTCCCTCCTTGAGTAAAGAGATTTGAGGTAAAAACCCTAGGTATTTGGAGGATTTAATTGCTTGCATGCAAGGTGTTTGTGTTAATGTCTGGCTGGGGTTCATGATTTTGAGTTGTTGGGGGGGTTGGGAAATGGAGAGACTAGAGAAAGTTGGAGTTTTCGGTTCGGGCAGATTTCTGTCCTTGGTTAGAGCTGCAGTTTGAAAATTCTACAAGCGTTTCCTGGGGGTTTGGCTATAACAAAAGTTGTAGATAATTAAATTACCTTTCAATAGAGACCGAAATCATCAAGTTTCGTTCAGCCATTTAAAAGTTATGGCTATTTTACCGAGTGCTATCCAATTCTTGTCGCGATTGGTTCAGTCTGTGTTCTTCTGCAGATTAGAGCATCATAGAGGCCGAATTAGACTTTTTCATTGTCTAGAAAAAGTTAGGATTTTTCGAGTAGATTGATAAAATGTATTCGTTTATGTGATTTGGAGTTGTAGAACTCGAGTTATACTCATTTTAGTGTATGCTGTCCAGATCGAGTAACTCTTGCATTTGTCTGCTGTTCGTCGCAAAACTGAGATTAATCGGTGCTTTTCCCGGTAGGTTGGCTATAGAAAAAGTTGTAGATAATCGAATTACCTTTCAATGAAGTCTGAAATCGCTAAGTTTCATTCATCCATCTAAAAGTTATAACTGTTTTGCTCATGGCTGTCCAGGATGAGCCAAGTGGTCGGTACCCTCTGTTCGTCATCGATCTGGGAACAGCTGATGCATTGGCCAAGTAAATGGCTATGTTATTCTTATATTTTATTCCCTTGCGGTCGTTTCGAGTATAAGAACGCGATAATCCGTTGAGCCAATCAAAAGTTACGCTATTTAGAAGTCTCGGTGCTGAATTTGGAAATCTGCAGCGTGCTCCACCTTTCGGTTGAGGTTTAGTGTTCGTTTTGGAGGTCCTCGAGGTATCTCCCACATGATTGGCTTTGTGATAGCTGTAGGTCATCCTCTTATGGTTGAGTAGGAGCTGAGTTCACTCCATTTGGTTAAACGAATCGAAAGTTTTGCTCATTGGATCGTTGCTGTCCCGGTTGGACATATTTCTGTTTCTCGGGTTTTGGGAGTGGGTTAAGCAATGTTGTTCTGAGTCGGTTTTTGATTGTTTCTTGTGCGCAATGTTGTTTTTCAGGGAGAGTGTCGACGGGGGTGACCTCAGCCCTGAGTTGCCTCGCGCGTCGGTAAAGGCAAGTGCATCAATTTATTGAACTTTATGAATTATAGGTTGAATGTCTTGATTGATTTGATTTGTGAACCGCTAATGCTTGTTATGGTTATGTTGACAACACTAGTATGGGTAGGCTATATGAGTACCCATGAATGACATGAAAGGATGAAACTTGCATGTGCATCCTTGGTGGTTTGCTATGTGTGCTACATTGCATAATTATGTGACTTGTTGTGCTAACTTATGTTCCATGTTGGTGCTCATTAGTAGGATTAGGGTATATTTGATATCAAAGACATGAGTTTTGAGTCAAGAATAATGGTTCAATTCGTATTCATGATAAAGGATTATGGCTTTTGTATGAAGTATTGAGGATAAATGAATGTGAGGACGGAGTATGGAATTTGATTGCGAAAATGGTTTGATTTATGATCAAGATAGATGGAATTAGTAATTACTCGAGTATTGGTGATGTGAGTATGAATGTGAACGTTGAGAATATGATTATGAGTGTTGAGAAGGTGAATACCGAAGTTGAGAATTTGGATATGATGTTGAGAATAGCATTTGCATATGTGCATTCATGAAAAGTGCATTGAGCAGGCGGTGAGAAAGTCATCTGATTGTATGACTAATCCGTGTGCTCGGAGTTCCTACCCGTAGTCCCATCCTTTGGCGTGGATGGGAGCGGTGATAGCGAGGACCCACTCTTCGGGTAGCGGGCAAGTCCTGTTTCGGCAGGCCCCTTCCACGGGATGGTTGGGTTTGAGGGCACGCATCGACGGGTGGTGCTCGGCAATACCGGTATTTGCTAAGAAAGAGGAGATGAGTCATGCATGATGCATCATATGCATAGGAGTGCATCATATGCATGAGAGTGGTGAAATATGCATGAAAATGGCGAAATGAGATGAGCATATGAACATGTAAGCATTGCATTGCATTGACAAATGATGAATCATATTTAGTGAGTTGATTGTAATGTATGAATATGAGATTCTTCATTTGTTTGGCGTATTTGCATTTGCATTGCATTGACAAATGATGAATCATATTTAATGAGTTGATTGTAATGTATGAATATGAGATTCTTCATTTGTTTGGCGTATTTGCATTTGCATTGCATTGACAAATGATGAATCATGTTTAATGAGTTGATTGTGTTGCATGGATATGAGATTCTGCTTTTGTATGTTTTGTGCACTTGAGTATGAAAGCATAAATGCATTCCATTGCATTTTGTGTTGCAACTGATAAATGAGATTGATGAGAATGGGAAGAACAGGTTGAGGATTGAGGCGTGGACTCATCCAGAAATGTTATTGAGGCAGGGGTAAGAGTTATTTATGTTTTCGAGTTGGTTGTGGTAAGTGGAGTTAATTATTGCTTCTTTTACTGGTTGATTTCCAGTTAGTAATGGCTATATTAAATTCTAGAATAAAAGTAATTCAGTTGAATTCATTACTTTTATTGTTGTTGCACTTTGCTGAGTCTTGGACTCACGCTTGTTTACTTCCTGTTTTAGGTACCTTGAAGATGATTAAATCGGTTTGAGTAGTAGCACGAGCACGACTTTAGTCACCAACAACCCGCTTAATTGACTTGTTAAAGATGGTTGTAATAAATGCGAGTGTATTATGTTGATCGGTTTGCGTAGATGGTTGATGGCGATTGAAAATGTGATTGATTATCTAAGGACTGTTAGAATGATATCATATAAGCTGCGATTGTTCTTTTGTCTGCCGAGTGGATGTCCTCTGTTCTAGAGATCATGCGAAATTTTGTAAATTCGGTGACTTAGTTTTAAACCGGTTTAAGAGTTTAGAAATTAACTTCAGTTTAAGTCTTTTCGTAGAGGTGTCGTTTGTTATTCAGAGATCTGGGTGGCATTCGCGGCGCATTTAGCGCCGGGGTGTTACAAGATCCTTCTTACGATGAATTAACTATTGCTGTTGTTCGTCTTGAAAAATTGCTTGACAAACGCAACAAGAAAATTAAGAAACATGATGTTCTTGTGGAATCTTTGGATGCTAAAATTGCTAGACTTAAATCTTTGATTCTCGATGATGATGCTTGCAAATCATGTGACTTAATTCTGATGAGCTTCTTGTCTTTGAGGAAAGAACATGTTTCCTTGTTAAACCAAGTCAATCTTTGAAAAGAAAGAGAATGAGAAACATATGAAAAATGCTAGCTGTTCAACTGTTGATTTGCATGATACAACTCATTGTTCTAAATGTGCTATACTGGAATTAAAGTTGCATGATGCAAATGCTAGGGTTTCTCAAATGACAGATGCTATGCTCACTCATGAGGTTATTTCGTGCTCAATTTGTCGCAAACAGAAAGGAAAAGTGGACGTTCCATGTAATAACTGTTTAACTCTTTCTCGAAAGGTTGATTACTTGGAAAAATCTTTAGAACGGTTCACTTCAGGAAAGAAAAACCTAAACATGATTTTAGATCAATCAAAAGTCAGTACTCATCACAAAGGTTTATATTTTAATTCTTATGCTCATCATAAATCGCATGCTTCTACTGTTGTTAAGACAGTTGAAAGTGGAAAATTTGAAATTGTCAATGAGCCTAAAAAACTGTTTTCAAGTCTGCTGGTGTGTTATCTTCTACTATGATGAATGCAAATGCTACTTCTGGTTCTAAAGCTAAACATCACGTTAAGTACACTTGCACTCATTGTGGTAGAGATAGACACTTAGTAGATTTTTGCTTTAGGCTAGCCTAACAGCAAAAGAAAGAAAAGGCTAAGGCTAGGTCTAATTTCAGGAAGGCACATTTCACTCCTCATTTTGTGCCTAGGGTGATGCAAACATCTTTTGTTGAAAGAAATATGAGAAAGGGCAAATCTGTTTTTGTGAACAAGCATACTCGTGTTGTGCCTACTCGTCGTGTGTCTCAGTACTGGATTCCCAAATGCTTTATTTCTAACCCCAGTACCGAGGCCTCGACATCTTCTTATGCTATGTAGGTTTTTCAGATGCGGGTTGGAGAACAGAAGCTTAGTGGATCTTGGTCTTTTGCAAGATGAGATTAAGACTTGGATGGTTCTCACCCTTGAGATGGTTTTCAAGAGGCATGTGCAATAATTCTTCATCTACTTTGTAAGCTATTTTATACACTCATGTCCTTTACATTCACAGATATCTAATTGTGGTATGAGATGAAATGATTGTTTATATGCTCATATGTATCCCCTAGCATGTTCAATAATGTTATATTTTATATCATGCCTTTCATTCTTTGGATTCACTTATCATGATTCATGCTTATGCTTAATTGAACATACCATGATAACTCAAGCACATGTATATCATCATCTCCTCTCTGTTGATCTCATTGGTTATCCATTTAAGGGGGAGTTATTGGATTTTTGGTGAAAGTCTTTTTCGGTTGCTTTTGGGAGGTTTGTTCTTTCAAGCCATTTGTTTTTAAAGATTATTCCCTTCAAGTGACAATTTTGAAGAAATTTTTTTAAGATGGTTGTCTTGAGGGGAAGCTTGTGAAAAACCGTGTAATATTTTTGTAACATCCTTTTTATTTTGTGTGCTTCTCAAACGAAAAACAAAAAAAATATAGAAAGCAATGAAAAGTAATGAGCATTGTATTTCATACACATATGTCGTTTGAAGCCATGTTTATGTTACAAGGTCTTTGCAACTTCATGTTTATGCATATATGGTGTAGTTTATGACATGACTATTTAAATGGAATGACAACTTGAATTAAATCTTGTCATGGTTGAACTTTCTTGGCTATCTTGATCCTGCTCAAAAAGTGCTAAATATGAAAATTAAATGCTAAAGCTAAAAGAGTGATTGTTGATAAATACAAGAACAAGGTTATGTACTATCGCACTTCTTTTTTACGAGACTACTTATCATTGCACTTTGATATGAACTTGGAAGAGGTTGTGTATGACCGAAACCATGAAACCTTAAGCTTGTGATTGCTTGGCATGGTTGAAAAGTAAGGCTGATGGTGCATGTAATTCCTTGCAATTGTTATTGTTGCAATCAAAGTAATGAATCAGTTTTTCAAAGCATAAATAAAGTGCACAAAAATTCAATGTTTTCAGGTTTTAAGATTGTTGAGAAAGGGAGATCATGCCATGTAAAAAATCGTTAATAGTACTTGATTTCTAGTTATGCTTACTCTACATTGTTTATGTGTAGATTTGAGGGTGCAAGTACTATTGATAGCATGACTTGGTGATCAAGTTGTTCCATTTGTGCATGATTCATAATGCTCAGTACATAAAAAAAGGAAAACAACAACATAAAGGGGGAGAAGTTTCTCTTTTGTTCTCTTTTTGCATTCTTGATGAATCCATTGTCAAAGGGGGAGAAATTTTGGAATAAAAGGGAGAATTTTTTGTTACACATTACACATTCACACACACATTTCTTCTTTCTGTTAGGGAGAGTTTCTCTTTGTCATAGGGGGAGATTTCTTTTTAGATAAGGGGAGATTTTGTTTCTTCTTTGTAGGGGGAGATTTTCTCTCTTTGTCTTTTGGTCACCTTGTTTGTCTTTTTGTTTTACAAAAAAAATTTCTTACATCTGTTCTTGTGAGGTGAATGCCAATATTCAGATCCAAATGGTGTTGCCAATGTTTTCATCAAGGGAGAGATTGTGAGATCATGTGATGAAAAATTGGTTGAATGGTGAAATTGGCATTATAAAGTGACTTTGGTTATAGCATGTGTGGTGTTTGTGCATGTGCTATGTTGATATGATTATTATGCTAGTGATAGCATGATGGCTTTTGTTTGATGCAATGCACTCATGTGAGTGGTTGCATGGATTGATTTTGAGGCAAGTCGTGGACTTGTGCTGAGATGTTCATTTAATTATGCTGATGATAGCATGATGGTTTTGCTTGATACAATGCACTCATGTGAGTGGTTGTATGGATTAACTTTGAGTCAAGTCGTAGACTTGTGCTCAGATGCATTGTTTGTTTATTCGTGTGCAGGTGTTGCTCGAGGGCGAATGTGATCGATGACGGGACCGGAACTAGGTTCATGGAGAAACTGAGGTTCGGGACTAGGTTCAGGGAGGAATCGAGGTCCTGGTGGTCGAGGATGTCATGTGGGACGTTCGGGCTAGAGAACGGTGCACACGAAGGCTGGTTAGTCACGTGAGTGCGGCAGGCGGGCCGTACGCGTGCATGTGTGAATTTTGGGTTGTATGTATATATTGGGCCATATGTATTGGGCCAGATAGATATGCATACATGTGTTAGGGTTTTGAGTTGTATAAAAGGACTTGAAACTTGATAAATGAATTGAGCTTTTTTTGGTGGCTGGAGGTTCAGTCGTTTTTCATGCGACTAGGCTTTTTGGCTGGCGGCTGGGTGTCTCGGCCGTTTTTGTTTATGCGCTAATCGCTGATGTCCTGTGACCGGCAGCTGTATTCCGAGTGTCTTGTTCCCGGCGACTGGTCGTGCATGCATGAGGCGAAGGGTCACCTGGCGTGACCGCATTTGTTGCTTGGGTGCTTGAGACGCTTTCGGCCGGCGGCGCATGCATGAAGTTCTCTAGTGCTTGAAGATTGCTCTCGGCGTGAGACTTTCCTGGCGACAAAAAAGCCGTGCATGCAAGAAACAAAAGGCGCTCCTGCATGCATGCATTATACGGCAACTAGATGATCAATTGATGCATGCAACTGACGTCCAGTGCTCCCGAGGACCCAGTGCTCCCGAGGACATCGTCTGATGCAAGCAACGTGGTGAACGTTTTTCATCGGCCCGGCGTTGAAGATCAGTTTTCGTCCCGAGTTCGATCTACTGCAAAAGTGTCATCTTGCGAAGGTAATATGTTGAGATCCATAAATCCGATCGAGTTGATTTTTATTGCATTAGTTTCAGAATTGAGTCTAGTTTCTTTAGTTAAAATTTCACATCGATCTAACGGTGGGATATTCAGGAATTGTTATTTTAGTGAACAGTGTCAGTCTGTTTTTATTTGGTCTGGCGTCTGATTCAGTAAAATTGCGAAGAAAATAACTTTAGATCCGTAGATGCGATCGAGCTGATTTTTATTGGGTTAGCTTGAAAATTGAATCTAGTTTCTACAGTTAAAATTTCAATTCAATCTAACGGTTAGATCTTCGGGAATTACTGTTTTAGTGGATGTGCATCATTCTGTTTTTGTCGAATCCGAATCAGTTAATTGGGGTGTTTCAAAAATAATAAAAAATTTGATTTTAGCTTCCGCGCAATCATTCACCCCCCTCTGATTGCTAGTTTAATATATATAGATCCTACACTTAGTTTGCTGGAAAGTTTACTTTGGGTTGATGATTTAAATCTGGATCAAAATTGTGTATTTAGTTTAGTTTAGAGGTTAGTGAAGATCAACTAGTCAACTTGAAGAAGTATGCATGAACCTGGTTTAAACAAGAGAACTTGCCAACAGAATGCTAAAATTTTACTAAATTAATCAACTTAGAAACAATAAGGGAATCCAAAAAACTTCAGCTTTTTTTTTAAAAAAAAGTTGTTTACAAAGAGCCAATGATTATATACTACATAATGAAACTAAACCAGTCCAGGTCTTATCTACATAATTTACAGTCAAAATGTCAAATAATCCAAAATGAATCTCAGGACTATTCCCAGGATATAAGTATCATTCTTCTATTGAAATGAAATTTAGTCGAATGCACTGAAATCGCACGCAACATCATGTTTCGGTCGCAAGAGGAAAAATAAATTAAGGAAACCACAGAAACGGCCCTTAACTAAGTTCTTATTTCCGACTGTGACAACTGACAAACACACAGTATTCCTTCCTTCGCACACTGTCTGACCGTCCTCATCGATGTCTTCTACACCGAACTTGGAAGACATCCCGATGTACGTTTTGACACCAAACAACAAGTACAAGTCACAACCAAGTGACCAACGTATATATATGACATATCACATACCAGTAGTAAGCTGCAATTAGACGATCATATCTCGCCATTCCTCGACCCGTCAGATGGATAGCTCCTTGGTGGCAAACTCCTCCCTCTTCTGGTGCGTGCTCGCCTCCATCTTGCAGCACTTGCACGGCGGGCTCACCACCGGCACCGCACCATGCGAGTGCGCATGCCCATTTTGGAGTCCGTGGGCTCGCGTGTCAGCCTTGCGCGCGATGATGACGGAGTTGATCACCTCATCGTCGGGGTGGTACACGGCCAGCAGATCAAACCCGCCACGTCTGATGTCCTCGGGATCAACAATGGGGTACAGGAACCCACGCGCGCTGTGCGTACTCCGCACAACAAGGGCCGCTCCGTCCGCCATGTGCGTGCCCAGGTGTGATATCACCTTGGCCTTCTCCTCTGCTACCATGCCGACAAGCGCGGCTAGGAAGACCACGTCGTATGCGCCGAGCTCATGCGTCAGGTTGGCAACATCCGCCGTGTGGAATGACATGCGCACGCCCACGTCCTTGTCCGCGAGGACTAGTTTCCTGGCCCGCTCGTTGGCCGCGCCGCACCTGTCGAAGTTGTCGAACAACGTGTTTGGCAGGTAGCGCACGGCGAGCACGAGTGAGCTGAACGGCAGCGGGCCTGACCCGACAAACGCGACGCGGACCGGCGTGATGCCGCACGCGTGGCAAGAGCCAAACTCGTACTCGACTTCTTTGAGGTTGATGTAGTTGCTGTAGTAAGGGAAGCGGTCGAGGTGGTCGAGCGGGTTGTCGAAGGCGGCGAGCATGTCGGAGTAGTGAGCCTCGAGCTTCCCCTCGGCGTCGGAACAGAGGCGGATGAGCTCCTCTCGCATCTTCTGCGCCTCCCGTCCGAGCTTAGTCACGTCGACGGGGCTTGGCGGAACGCACGCCATGACGAGGTCAGTGAACAGCGCGTCCACATCAGTAGATGGGCTTAGGGTCGGCAGCTTGGCGATGGAGGAGTGGAGCCCCGCGATCTTCTGAACCAGGGCAGCAACCTCCTCGTTTTGGGCCTCCATGTTACTTGTCACAGCTGCAGCTAAGGAGACGAGATGCAATGCAACTGATGCCCAAGCTCTGAAGCACTAGAAAACAACAAAGGACAGGAGCGCTCGAGCCGCTTGATGAGCTCTGCAATGGGTGCTGATGGGGTATATATAGCAGTAGCAGGACCTCTGTTACCGATTTAGATTGTTCTGTTTGGAATGGGGTTTTGAAAGTTGCACAGATATTAAAACATGAAGGGTATATAGTGATTACTTACTCCTTCGTTTGCTTAGATTTGTGTAACTTATATTAGGATGGAATGCCAGAGGAAGCTGGAGAAGGAGCATGTGTGGCAAAATTCTCGCGTATGGCCCAATAAGGCTGGTTTCATGCCTCCGCTATTATTTGTACGTGTTCGCAAATTGCATGCTCACTCACCGCTGTTGAAGTGGACAGCATTTTCTACGCCTTCCTGAAGATCACATATGATTGAAGTATCAATTATGCTGGATGTTTTCTGAGACGTGATTTTGGGTTAGTTTCGAGTTATTCTTTTTTTATTACACGTAGAAAGATGTCAACGCTAGCTAGAAACTAAATTTAGTTCAAGTCACAAGTGATTATGTATACATAATAACTTCTTATGCAGCTTAGGTAGTCAGCCTTCTTTATCCGTTTGGTCCACCTATCATGAAACTCAATTCCTTTTACCTGACGATGCCTAAAATTCGGCGCGGGTATCGATTTTACCATAAAAACAGTGTGGCGTGTTTGTCATATACTCAAGTCTTGAAGAAAGTTCAGGCATCCACAATCTCCAATGCAATAATCCTAACGATGATTCGATAGAATTACAGGGTCAAAGCTGGAGCTCAGCTTGAATTTTAGTCTTCCATGACACGTTTTAGTAGTAGCTAGAGTCATGCACTACGCTGCATCGGGTAAATTTGATAAAGTGCACTGATGGTAAAATCATCCTCGATGGTGGGTGCCACTACACAAACATGGAAATAGAGAGAGATGAGCCTAGAAAGCATCTCTGACAAATAGGCCAACAGACCTGGGCCATGCTAGCGTGACCGGCTCAAACCTTGAGATTGCATTCACAACATTTGCGAAGGACCTTTGGATAGGAGCAACATCATCTCGCCAAAGGCCTTCAGCATCCCGTCATTCACATCGCAAATATGAGAGTATCAAGTGCATGATGGAAAAGAAGCGAAGTTAAGAGCAAGATTTTATTTATTATTCCTTCTAATACAAAATCCATAAGAAGTGAGAATGACATAAACAAAACAACACTACACAGTGTTATGTCATTCATGATATGAATTGTGTCTACTGCCTCAAAGAGGTAATTTTATTTAATGTGCTCTCAGATTAGGGTATGGATGAAGATAAGAATCTTCACCACAATCACAAATGGGCTAACAATTTATTCAATGGAATAGGCCTTGAACTCTTACCACCTTAAAATGCACACTAAAGAATTTTACTGCCAAGATATACACTGTTCAGATAATAACCAGTGTTAAAGCTTGCTAACCGAAACAGTTCTTCCAGATCAGCAAAAGTAGCAAATTCAATCAGTCCTATAGGGTTATCACTACTATCAGTCACCACTTTCAACAATTCAGTATATCAGAGTTAAACCTTTCAATAGCATCAAGTCTATTTAGATATTTATTCAGATTACACACATATATATACTGATCAAGTAAGACTGTGAAATAAACAGAGCATATACAGATCAATCAGGACAGCATAAGACTCAGAGCAGATACTGATTAATCAGGAATATGCCAAGAACTGAGCATTCGGTGACTGAAATAAGTGATACAAACAAGCAGTAGCTAGAAAACGAGTAGTACTAGCAGAGAATAGACTGATCAATAACAGGTTATCAACAGGTATAATCTGGACAGCAAAGTAATCAATTCTTCTAAGCATTCAAGTCTACAATTCAAGGCCTAAACCATAGAAGAAAATGTTCTGATCATACATAAACCCTAGTTCATCACAGAGCAGCAAACGGGCACTGAAAATCTGAGATAAATCTCAGGGATACTCACTGTGGAATAGCACTCAAAGCTATTCAGATGATAAGGGCAAGGCGCAATACAGATTGCTGTCCCAGAAAACCAATAGCCGCCGCAAGTGCCACGGAAGGAAAAGCTAGGTTTCGGAGATACAATGCCCAGCTTGCAGTCGTGACACACCGGCTGCAAGATTGAACTTCACACATAGCCGCACAAAATCAATTCCTCAAGCAAGAATTCTCCACACGAACGAGATGCAAGAATTAATCTCACAGCCAACAAGCGCAAAGCCAAATGGCAGAGAGCACCAAACCAGAGCCAAAGCTCCACTAGCCAACAATCAGATCGTTGAACTGGACACTCCCTTACCAGCCAATGCAGGGCGCAAGAATCAAGTGGAGAAAAGAGATGGGAAGGGATTTTCTTACTTCTGCTTCTTCCTGGATGAGCAATGGACCAAGCTTATAAAGGGAAGAGGTCACCTGAAGCCACCAATTGAGCACGACTTAGTCTCTTCACCGGCCGGAAAGACGCGCTCGCCTACCTCCTGGAAGCTCGGCTATTCCCAAGGATCTAGCCTCCATCGCCTGAAGACCAGGCGAGCACATTCCAAAGGCTTGCGCAGCCGCCGCAACCAAGCACAGGAGAAGACTAAGTCATTCTTCAATGACACTCTGCCGAATGCCCTAATGGGCTGATTCCTTGGCCCATGGCAAGAAATTTGATGGCCCACCAGAAACAGCAATTTTCCCAGCAGTGCACACCCTACTATAAAAGGACTCATATTAGACCCCTTATCACTGACAGTTTTTAAAAACCGTCTGAGATGAGGGGTAATCACTGGCAGTTCTTTGCAAAAAATAGTCAGTGATAAGATTCATATTTATTACAGATGGTTTTTAATAAAAACGTCTGTGATGAGGCCCTCATCACAGATGGTTTTAGTTTTTTTTAACCAAAAACCATCTATAATGAGAATAGAATCATGACAGACAGTTTTTAACTTCTGCCAAAAACCGTATAAGATACCAATGCCTCTACAGATGCCACTTTTAGGATGCGTTTGGTTCTCTAGATGAGGTTTGTTGGGATATGGCTATCCAGTCTGGATGGGATGGAGCCATCTAGATAGTTGTTTGGTTAGGTGATTAGGGATGAGCTATTTTTTTGTTTGGTTGGATGGATGGGATAGGCCAGTTGTCTGTACGTAGTAGCAAGAGCTAGCACTCCGTATAGTAGCAAGAGCATGTCATGACTGTTCATGTAGCTTCCACATGGTGAAACGGTCCGAGATAATGGTATCATACAAAATTCTGTAGTCGAGCAAACCACTACAGCTATGATTTATGAATGTGGAGTTTCTGATTATTTATGTCGAGTCAGGCATTGGCATATGCTGCCCCCAGGAAATGACTAGAGTTGAATCAGTAGCAAGAAGGTTCACAACTAAACAGCAGCAATGCACAAGCACTTTTGTGTACAAAACTACACTCCAATTCGCAGATAACAAATATCGCTCAAAGGTCCTATGTTGCAACTCGTGAAATTGAAAATGTGCCCAAAATTCAAGACCAAGTATATCCTATCTGATGGCCAGCTAACACAAGAGAGTACACCTTTCATAGTTGAGAAATTGTCATAATAGTAATAGTATGTTGCTAACGAAACTAAACATCATCAAAATTCCCCTCACAAGATTAGCAGCAGCTACTCCACTGCCAAAATATCAAAGGAACAACAACCAGGTAGCACCGCTCAGGCGGCATAAACTGATCTCTGATCTCACAAGAAGCAAGACGGCAGCCACTCTGGTGGTCTAGTGTCAAAGGAACAATCACCAGGTAGCAAAGCCAACCAAGAAAGACAAAGCCACAAACGCAGAAGCAACATGCAAGGTTGGCAGGGGCCCTCCAAAGCTATAGGCACATCATATACTGGACCCAACGGGTAAACTCTTAGTTATTAGGGCTCATTTGGGAGCCTAAATCCCGGCTGGGAACCCGGCCCATTCCCTAGGCTAAAATTCCGCTGGGCTACTTTGCCCTGGACCAGCAGAAAGCGCATTTGGGTGCCCATCAGACGGGGATTTCTTGGCCCGATCCATCCCGTTTCCACGGGGAAAACTTCCGCGACTCCTCACGTCTGCCTCGCATTCCCCGTCGGTCCTCCGCTCGTGCCGCCTCCTCTAGGCTCTAGCGATAGCGCGCCGCCTGTAACATCCCAAAATTTCATTTCAAAAATAGGATAAAAAATATATTTTAAATTATTATTTTTATCGGTTGTCTCAAGTTTATTTTTCTCCTCTTTATTTTCTGGATTTCTCTAGAGTTCAAAAGAAAAAGACTTTTGCCTATTTTTAGAAAAACTTAAAACTATTTTCTTAAAAAAATAAAAACCCTATTTAAGTTGGAATTAATTTTTTTAAAAATATACCACAAGGAACTTCGGTGAATTTTCCCATTATTTGTTAAAATCCTGATTTCAAAACCTTTCCAAAAGTCTCATTAATTAAAAATATAGTTTTGAGACAAAATAAAATATTTGGTTTTGCTAAAAATATCTTATTTAATATAAATAAACCTAAGGGAATTTCTGCGAAATTTCCTATATTTATCAAATTATATATTTTCTAAAGCCTTTACGAAAGCTTTAACAAAATAAAAATATATGTTGATATAAAAATAAAATATTTGGTGGTACCAAAATATTTTAGTTGATCTCAAAATGTCCTAATTAAACTCCCTGAATTTTCTTAGAATTTTTGGAGTTGTTTTAGTATTTTCCAAATTAAAAAGATATTAAAAACAATATAAAAGTATTTACTGTACACGAATAAAATTATCATTTTATGTAATAATATTTTATTTGTGTTACTAAGGCTGTGGGTCACGTTCTAGATTTTTCTCGAATTTTTGAACGGTCGTTTGATATTTATTTCGATTTTATAGGTGATATTTAGTAATTCGGATTAAATAAATAGTAATGGCTACAGTAACTTCGGCAGTTTTCAGCCATAACTCTGGTGAGCGTTTTCTAACGATCCGCTATTCCGATCACCCTATAAATTGAACCACAACTTCCTACGTGCGTTCCCTTTACAACCCAATTGGAATTTTTCGCATCCAAGTTCTGAATCTCGCTGAGTAAGCTATTCTTTTAAACTCCGGTGAAAACTTCGGCGAGCTCTCCTGGTCACTCCCGATCTTCTTTTGATCTGAAATTTTTACCAGAGCTTTCTCTTGCTATCCTCTACCCCCAGTAAAATCAAATTTTGCATATGCCTACCGGAGCACCTCCGGCCACCGATTTCTTTCCCAACTCCGGCGAGCTTTTCCCGTTGATCCATTACTCCTTTGTAGCTGAGAATTGAACCCTAGACGCCTCTCCTCATTCCCCACATCATACTCAAAGATCAGCACCATAATCGCAATGAAACTCCCTCGGTAAGCCTTCTTTCCCAACTTCGGTGAGAACTTCAGTGAGTTCTACCGGGCGCTCCCGAACTCCGTTCATTCTCAATTTTTTTGTGGAGCACCCCCATGATGGTTGCAACACCCCTATGAAACATTTTTGGAAGATTCCAAACAAAGCACCGCCGGCAACCCCTTTTCTCCTACAACGTCGACGAGCTCTCCCGGGCGCCCCTCTCATTGGCCGGTTTTGGCATCGTGTTCCTCTCCGTCTGGTGAGTTTTTCTGAGATACAACTATGTCACCTCATGCCCCATGGTACCATCTGTCTCCCCTCCAAATTTGATGTAGTTTCATCCGCGGAATCAAAAGTTATGGTCGTTCCAATCTCAAATCTTGTTTCTGCTCGTTCTCCTTTGTTTTTGTGAATTTGATCATGAATCTTTTTCTGTAGACTCATCTTGATGTCCTTTACGTGGTGCTCATCCTAACTCATGGTTTTGCCTATGGGATTTGTGCATAAAAATCAATCTTTCCCTGATCAGACTGCGTTCTAACGACAGAAAACTTCGTCGCGCGTTCCCCGTTGATCCAGAAGGTAAAACTCAGATCCGTTCATGTCATATTGTGCCAAATGATCCCAAATAGCTCTCTATAAAATTTGGTTAGGTTTAATGCAGTACCTTAATAGTTATGATCGTTTGATCTATTAGCTCCAGGAGCCGTTCATCGGCAGTTTGTGATCAATCCGGTGGATTGCCGCCAAATCCGCCTATACTGTTGAGTTTGTCTCATCGCGTTCTACGCGATGGACACTTCCCCTTTGCTGTTGCGTCTACCGAAATTTTTTTTATTCGTCGGCCGCCGCCTTTTGCCGCCGCCGCATGCCATCTTTTGCCGCGACACAATTTAGTTCGTTTCGACCGTGTTGTCCTGTCCGGTGGGTCATCATTCACTATTTTGCCCATCGGCGAAGTTCATTTGATCTCCGGTTGCCGTCAAAGCCATGTTCTAGAATCTACCCGTCGTCTTTTGGTCTAATCCTTTGTATCGGTATGCGTTTCGGTTCGTCATCCTTGGTAACCTCTAATCGCAGAGCCAACCCTACCATCCTACCCTATGCCAAGTGTATCCATCCTTAAATCGTTCCGCTGTTAACGTTTCATATTCATCGTTAACGTTCCACCGTTAACACTCGCCATTAACGTTCCACCGTTAACGCTCCACCGTTAACGCTTTGCTCTCATCACATTGTGCATGCAATTGAGAGCCCTAATGTGATGTCCTTACCTTTTCTATCGCCTTATTGTGATCTAGCCCATCACATTGAGTTCAGCATCGTATTCCTGTCATCACCGCCTCGTCATCGTCGAGTCCCGTCCTCGATGTAAGACTAACCTCCGGATCGAATCGTAGTGGGTGTCGATCCCATCCATCCTTGTCTTATCCTTAAAAATCTAATCTTCCATTAACCTAGAATTCATTCGTGGTCTTGGTCGATAGACCATTAGCCACATGTCATATTCTTGTGCCAGACCTAGTCTATCAGTCTATCTTCCTTTTGGTTGATTGTGTCGTTGATCAACAAAAGTCAATCTCGAGCATCTGCTTAGTTCATAGCGAACTAACGTAGCATCGTGGACCCGGTCTATAGATCGAGAGTCCATATGCCATCGACGATCCAACCCAAGATAATATTCTTCGGAATACTATTCCTTTTTCCCAATTATTAATCTTTCTCTTCGGTGTATTTTCTGAAAGCCGTTCTCTTTTGTCTAATCTTCGATCTAGTCCATTCAAGTTTCTAAATTCATCTAAGCCGTTGCGATCCAATATTATCCGTTCTCAATTTGGAGTTTATTCGATTTATCTTTTGAGTTGGTTTGTGTTTGCTTCTTCTTTAATCGATAGACGCGTTGTCCGGAAGTCGTTCCAAGGAGCTGAAGAGCAAGAAAGTGGAGATTGAAGATCGATGATCCAGAGTCAAAGATAAATAGTAAAGAACAGTAAAAATCGCAAGGGCCAGGCAAGTTGTGCTTTGACCATATTGATCCCATGTTTTAAAATTACTTCGTTTGAAATTATTTCATGCTAGTTTGAAATAAACTGATTTCAATTAATCCGGGATTAGATAATCAACCTACTTGTTATTGCCACCTTGTCTCTATTATTTGTATGCCATGATTCATTTGTCACCCTAGATTATGGATTAATAGTTAGACATTAATAATTTGCCAACATGGGTTAATTAGACCGTATGTAGTGTGCTTAGCCCTGCCACGTAGATTTGTCATGATTTTGAAAAATTAAAGTTAATATTAACTTAATGAGATATGAAACGTGTTTTTGAGAATGTGACATGTGTTATTGTGTTGATGATGGCACGTGGTGCATGGTAAAGGACTGGGGTGGGAAAGTGATTTAGACTGAGGCAAGTGGCAAATTGTTTCCGGTGGGCCAAGAGTGGCAATTGGTGATCGCATTTGGTTTTAGATTGTTTCGGTGGGCCAAGAGTGGCAATTAGGCGATCGCATTTGGTTTTATGACATGTTGATGTGATGAACTTTTGGTTAGTCTTGCCTCGGTCAACTAAGGACTTAACCTTGCAAGAATTTGAACTGAGTCATTCATACAACCACAAGTTCCGGTATGGAACGGACCTAGCTGATTAAATTGGAGAGTCTATTCTCTAGTACTGTCGAGGTGGAGTGAGTCCCGGGTGTACGGGTAGTAAAACTCACAGGCGCAAGAGGGGGGCCCTGTTGTGGAGGTGTATCCCTTCAGTGTTGAATCCTTAGCGAAGCGTCTTGAGTTTAGATGAACCTTTAGAAAGGCTTTGTTATGATCGCTCATTCGCATACTCTTGTATGGAGATTCACGGTTGACGTGGTGAGTTGATTATATCTTGTGGGTAAAGTGTATAACTTCTGCAGAATGTAAAAACTATTCAAATAGTCATGCTCACGGTATTGAGCATTGCTCGGGGATTACAGTCAAGGGTTAGATTTTGATAAAAATGAGGTTGGGAATGTGGACAATGTGATATGGAAATTGGTTAAGGATGAGAAATGTTTTACTTGAGAATGATTACGAAATTTATTATGGGTATTACTTGTTTTACTGCTTTTCTATCTACTATGATTATTTGTAAATGTTGCTTTATTGCAAAAGAACTATTCAGCCATTCCTTTGGAATAAGCCATGCATGTAGTAATAGAACTGTCTGCATTCTGTGCATGACTTGTTGAGTACGGTGTGTACTCACCCCCCTTGCAAACAACAAAATCATCAGATGAGAAGATGACTACAACCCGAAGGAGGAGAAGTTCCACGAGGCGAATATCTAGGAGTTGAACCTTGTCGGTTACTGTGGCATATTGATGGGATTCACAAGCGTTCTTCGTTCATTTCTTTGTTCGTTTTACTCTGAGTTGAAGCCATTTAGGCTTCACAATTGTAAGTTGACCTTAAGGTTGTTCAACATGTTATATTAAAAGATGAATTCTTTCTTTATTTATTATTCCGTTGTGTATGATTGTGATATTCATCTTTGTTAGCTGTGGGCACTAGCTCTCGATCACAGGACTAGTCTTTGAAACACGAGGGTTTCGGATTGCGGTCGGGTCCCGACACCACCTCCTCTCGCGACGAGACCTCTCGCGCCGCCTCCTCTCGCGCGACGGAGCCTCTCGCGCCGCCTCCTTTCACGCTGCCTCCTCTCACGCCGGACCCTCTTGCGCCGCCTCCTCTCGGGTTCTCGATGACACTCGTGGATTGCTCCATCACGACAACCTCTTCCTCCGCCTCTCTCCCTCCTCTACTGTGTCTTAGATTTGTTGCTGTAGGTACCTACGAAGGAGAAGAGGATGGTCTAGATCTACTGATTGGGAGAGGAGGGAGAGCAAGGAGCCGCCGAAAGACTACACCTGGGAAGAGGAGGGTTCAGATCTGCAAGTTCGTGCGGGACCGTAGGTATGAATTCTTGTTCTTTCCCTTGTTGTGAAGTTTCCCAAATCCTTGTTCTTCTTCTTCCTCTCCTCCTTCTGTTTCAACGAATGTGAATTTTGAGCTCAAGAACAGAGTCAGGAAGGGAACCTTTTGTTTTTATATTTGTGATTTGTGAATGCTAATCAGATAAGTTAAATCAATGTTGCACCTAATCATTGGTGTCGTATTAGATATCGTGCATCGTCCTGCTTCAGTCCTAAAAAAATTATTATTCATTACCCCAGCTTTGCAGCCATGAAGTAGTAACATGTGTACATTTTTCTGAAGATCATTAGCAAAATGAAATAAAAAGTCTGTACAGAAAGAGGAAAAACAACTAATAATGGCAAAAAAGAATCAATCACCATATGCCCGTATTTCAGCATTCTTACTGGTGTCCCATTTTGTGTTGTGAATTGAGGTGTCATAGTAGGATCTAGTATTAGTATAGCGGATTAGCAATGCCAAACATAGATTGAGCCAAATCTCTCATCAGTTCCTATGACAAGGCGACGAGACACCGCTGTTAGTCTGTCTGTTGTTACCTTGGAAAGTATTTTAAAACTTACATTCAAAAGGCAAACATGCCTATATTATTGAATTTGAGAAGCATCCACCTTCTTAGTCAGGAGAGTGATGATACCAAAGTTCAATCTATCTATAGATAAATCCATTTTAAGATATTGCAGAAAAGTTGGTAAAACTCAACCGGGAACCCATCTTGCTAGGAGCTTTATTATGCTCTATTTGGAAAACAGCATATTTGACCTCCTGTTCAGAAAAAGGCTGAACACGACTATCATTGTCTAAGGAAGATAATTTCAGAACATCTTTAGTTAGGGATTCATCTAATTAAAAAAGTTCTCCTCACCAGGACCAAAAAGTCTCTTGGAGTAAGATGTAATGAACTTCTGACATTCATCTTCCCCAGTTATCACCCCATCATCTTGTTGTACCGGTACCATCTTTGTTTTTTGTCTTTTGTCATCTTGTGATTGTCCAATTCTATCTTTTGTGGTTGACCTGAATAGAATTGACCTCCAATTCATGAATAACACAAGCAGTGATGATAATTCTATGATGTATGTTACCACTTTGTCGCCAATTTGAATAATATCGTTGAAAATCCTGTTTTTGAAAGCTTCAATGGAACACTTTTTTCTTCTTTCATTCTGATGTAGATGTACTCTCGATATTGTGATCTGCATTGCTAGCTCCAAGATTTGTGTTGCCAAATTACCTTCAACAGATAATAAGTCCATATTCCTTTTATGCTGTGCATTTGTGAGTTACATTGCTATTTAATCTCTCTCCTTGTAGTCTCTTATTGTATACATGTGCTAAAATCAACTAATCAAGTAATAACGAGAATGGAGAAGGAAATTGCTGAATCCAATAGTTCCTGTCAACTGATAGTGTTCAACCCCTTTTCCCTTGCATCTCTATGGTCCTGTAACTCCTGTAAATCAACTAATCAAGTTCTTGTTCAATCTCTCTTGTAATTTCCTATTGTATACATTGCTTCTAATTAGAATGGGTGAGAGTGGGACACTACTTTTGAGTTGGCAGAATATGTTGGGAAACTCTCCTACTCTATTCATTTGCTACTGGAAGAAATATTTCCCGGTACCCGCTCAGAGCATGGCAGACAGGCAGGCAGTCTCCATTCAATTGTGTATATGTTTTGTGTTTTATTGGAGTTCTAGTTACAAGCGATAGGATCTTACCATTTTATTGAATGCAAAACTAGATAAAATTGGTTTATGCAATGTCTTCGAGGAAGTTTGTTTGGTACAGTTGAGTAGCACTGATTAGTTGTTCTCAACGATCTATGTTTTTTTCCTTGCAGTACTATTGAAGACATTTTGTCTTGCTACTGTGGTTGAGGACTTCACCTGCATCAAAAAGATGGACTTGTTATGCTAAAGTGTGTGTATTGGGATTGCCATGTGTGATCTGTAGACTTAATTGAAATTTTGTTGTGTGATATTATGTACATCCATAATATGTGGGCTTGCAAACACATACGTGTTGCTATCTTGAGAACCTATCACTTGTTGGACTGGAAATGCTAAAATTATTATTGCTTTGCGTCAGTTTATCTTTACCTGTTGTTGATGTTTTGCATCAATACATCTTTCTGTCAGTTCATATGTTGATTTTTTTCTTGTTTCTTTGTATTTCTTCAATGTTAGGGAATTTTACCCCTATAGCTTCCAAATGGTGATAGGGAATAAATTTCCCTTGGGGGAATTTGTTATAGGGAATGAGGGGGATTTAATATGCCTTCAAAATCCCCTCTAGGAAAAATTTTCCCTGAGTTTCTTTTCTCTAGCATCCAAACAAGCCCTTAGAGAACAATTCGCCTGACTAATACGGGACAACTAAAATGATCTTAGGATGGTAGAAACCAATCCAGAACAAGAGAACAACGAGCAAAGGAAATGTCGCAGATTGTCGCCGCTGTGCCCTCTTCGTCGGTGCTGTTCCCTCCTTGCCCGTGCCGAACCGCTATCAAATCATCGGCCCCATGCTTCGTGCCCTCCTTGGCCTTGTGTGCCGTGCCTTCCTTAGCTCCGTGCCCTAGTCGCCGGCGGCTTGCCCACTTCAGCGGAGAAGAGCTTGGGAGGCGAGAGGAGGAGCGGGGAGTGGAGAGCGGGGGAGAGGAACCTGGGAGGCGAGAGGAGGCGAGGGGATTTTTCTCAGGGGTGACCGAGCCGAGGACTCACGGGCCCTACGGGGTGGATGACATGATCCAGGCGAAGGGTCATGGGCGAATAGGGATGGGCTCATTCGGGCAAATTGATCAGATAGATTCATCCAGAATCTTTACAGAATATGTTGGTTTCATGAATGACCTCATCCACCCAATCCATCCAACCAAACGCCTAGATGAGTGGAAAAACAGGATTTCCCTATCCCATGCAGGACTTTCCCTTAAACCAAACACTGCCTTAATCGCCACCAACCCCCCGGGGCACTGTAAGGACCCGAATCCACCAATTCGAATCCACCGTGTATGCCGCACTATTCCCAGGATCAATGCTAGTGCACACGGCTTAACATCGGTAAGCATCACATCATACACAACGATAATAACAATAAGACTTTATTTATTTAATGTAACTAGTGTATGATCTTATGATCACTTACATTTATTCGGCCACATGGGCAAGTCTAAGATAAAGTAAATAGAATGCAGCGGAAAACAAGAGAAAGCGTAGTGACTCATCGATTACACCACAAGCATCGACAAGGCTTGGCCTAGCGACTCGTGTCCACTTGGAAATCCTCCTCCACCACGGGTGATGACTCCTCCACTGTTGTTTGTTTTTGTAGGCAAGGGTGAGTATACAACATACTCAACAAGTTGTGCACAGAATGCAATTCTATCATAACTATATGCAAGGCTTTATTCCAAAGGAATGGCTAAGTGGTTCTTTAAGCAGTAAAGCAGCATTTCAGAAACATACATAATGTAGATTGAAATGACAGTAAAACAAATAATAACAAGTAAGTAGATTCCATTGTTTTAAAATCAACCCAAGTCTCATCCTAACTCAATTTCCATTAACCATATGGCATCTCGCCATCCAAGCAGTTGACAAGTTTTAGTTAACTACCCCTGATTTGTAATTCGAGCATTGCTCAATACTGGTGAGCACGGCTATTGAATAGTTTGTACACTCTGCAGAGGTTATGCACTTTACCCACATGACATGATAATCTCTTTGATGCCAAGCGCACTTCCTTTGGTGTGTCGCAGAGAGTCATGACAAAGCCTTTACAATGCATCCTCTTAACCCGGTGCTACCCGCTAAGGTTTCAACACTGAAGACTACGCTACCACAGCAGGGCCCCCTCTTGCGCCATGTGAGTTTCCCCCGTGAACTCGGACCCACACCACCAAGATAGCACTTAAGTTAAGCATTTGCAAATTAGTCAGCTAAGCTGTCCCATTCCAGACATGTGGTTGCAAGTTAGACTCAGGTCAAAGGCTCGCAAGGTTAAGTCCTTAGTTTTGACCGAGGCAAGACTAACCAAAAGTGATCTCAATATCCAAAACCAAATAAAAACCAAATACGACTGTCCAATTGCCACTCTTGGCCCACCATAAACAATCTTGCCACTTTGATCTAAATGAATTGCCCATCGATTGATTACGGACACCACGTGTTCTCCACAAATCAACATCGTTGCGTGACTCCGCTGTCACAACAACTCAATCTCTTTGTGCGACCACACATGGCACACAAATTCTCATCATTGTTCCATATTCCATTAGTCAAGATTATTAAACCATAATTTGTGAACATGTGGTGACGTAGCATGGCTAAGCAATTCTATTCCGTTCTAACCATCCATGTTGATTTCAGTATCAACCAACTATAATGAACCATCCTAAGGTAACAAGTGGATTATGGCATACAATTATCAAGGTAGGGTATAATTCAAAGGGTATGATAGCTAATCCCAAACTTAAGTTGAAAACATTTGTACTCATGAAATAATAAGCGATAAAGTAAATCAAAATAGCATGCAATCTAGTTTATGGGTGCAACATGATCAAAGCACAACTTGCCTTGGTTAGGTTCCTGGTCTTGATCTGCAAATAATTCTTGAGCTGAGAAATCCCCTTCAGAAGCGTCGCACAGTTCAACGTCTACGCGAATCGAGAGAGAAAAGCAAATAAAAACCAAAACCAAGGAGCAAACAAATTCAAAAATTCAAATAAAAGCCACCATTAGAAAGATCTCAATTTTATAAATTTTTAGGAATTTAAATCACCTCAAACGGAGTTCGTATGCGAAAGTTATGAGGTTTTGAAATTTGGAAAATCCTGAAAATACCCTGAAATTGGAAATTCCGAATTTAGCGAATTATTTCTATACGGAAAAATCTGATTTTTCCGACGTCAGCTAGCCACGCAATGCCCACGCGGTGCCACCTCAGCAATGCGATCCACGTGGCAACACGTGTCAATGAAGCATCAACTCAACCTTAACCGTCGACGTGGCGAGATCTTGGCGCTTCGTTGAAGATCGGACGGCTGATAACTTTCCCGAGCGGTGATGGTCGTGCGGCGGCGTAATCCTCCCGGCGCTGAAGAAGATGACCTTGGCGACGGCGTTCCGGCGCTTCCCGGCGAGGGAGAGACAGCGGCTTGGATGCAGCGTGACTCGGCGAGTTCAGAGACGGCTTCAAATCGGCGGAAGAGATACCGACCGCGACGAAACCGCGACGCAAACCTTCGAGGACTCCGGTGAGCTAGCACGATGGCTACGGTGTATCTCCGGCGAAGGCGCGAGAGGAAAACAATGCGGCGAGGTGAGGCGAGTCTTGGAGGGGGCTCGGGACCTCCTTTTATACCCGGCGGGCGCGGCAAGGATGGAAGGACGACGGCGTGTTCGGATTCGATCTGGCGGTGAATTTCCAAAAATCGGAGACGATGACTCCCACCCGTCTGATCGGCTTTCGACGGCTATGATCTCCTAGGGTTTCCTATTCGGGCGTAATGATGAAGGCCGTTGGATCTTCATCCAACGGTCCACGTTACTCCCACTAAACCCGTTCGGCCTGCACAGTGCATGGGCCGAGGCCCACTACTATTCATTCCATAAATTCCCGAGTTTCCTTTTTTTAAAATAATCTGATTAAAGGTTTTGATTTATTTAAGGCTTTAGAAATACTCTAAAAATTCCAATAAAATTCTCAAAAATATTTTGAACTATTCTGGACTTAAATAAAATATTTTCAGAAAAACTTTATTTTGCAAATAATTTTTTTTTGTAATTATTTCTTGACAAAAGATAATGAAATTTTAATTCAAAAGAATTCAAATAAGTTTCAGAAAATCCAAATAAATTCAAAAAAATCATAAAAATCATAAATGGCAATAAAATAATATTAATTAACGAAAATACTGAAATTTTTGGGATGTTACAGGCACCCGTCGACCAAACCCTAGGTGCTCCTCCGTCTCACGGTCGCAGATCAACCGTGCGCCGCCAACCACCATGGCTCCCGCACAATCGATAAGCTTCCACCACACTCCCCAAGCACCACCATGGCATCCTCCGGAGGAGTGGCCATCTTGACGGGCCTCGCGCCACCGTCCACGACGGCCTCGGTGGTGGAGTGGCACCAGCGTCCGCCGAACCTGAAAAACTTGATGGTGTTCTTCGACGTCACCATTGGGTCCATCCCCGCCGGCCACATCAAGATGGAGCTCTTCGCCGACCTCGTCCCCAAGATAGTCGAGAACTTCCGGTACTGACCTAGGACCCTCACTGCCCTTAAACCCTAGGTTCATTTATTGCCTTCTGCTGCTGACGTGTTTGTTTTTCATGGATCTCTGATTTGTTTGTATGACACCAACCAATCATGACGGCGACATCGATGACAAGGTTGATACATGGAAGAAGAAGACCAGTAGAAATGCAGTGGCCTTTGGGGCTGAATCACCGAATTCACTTAAGAGAAAATCTGCGGCCAGGATTGCAGCAAGCCGATTCAAGACCAATCCAATGGCCAAATGACCGGCTACAATAATTATTTCAAAGAGTCTGTAATTCCTTTTGTCATTAAGCACTTTAACTGAGCGAGATGAATTTGCTTTTACCCTTTCTGTTTTGAAGAATCTTCTGGATGTAAGCATAGTATAAAAACAAGAGATGAATGGAATGGAAGGCATCCAAATTTCCTCATACTGTAGCCCTAGTTCTTAATAGTTATCCCTAGACTCATATATGTGGAGTGTTTTGGCGTTCTCTGTTTTGTTCTGTGTTATTAGTTCAGCTGTTTGTTCGAGTTATATTCGGATTTCTTGCAGGGTCCTAACAAGTTTTGGTATCAGAGCAGTTCTGTCCTTGGTGATCGAAGCTGAGTTGGATCTGGAACGGTGTTGTGAGACTATAAAATCCTCCGATCAAGATGATCTATGGACATTCAGGAAGAGATCGAAAAGATCCAGGTACGTCTTGCTGATTTAGAAGGCTTAAGGTCTGATGTGGCAGAGATTAAGAGTTTAATCCTGGGGAAGACGCGGGTTAATATAAACCCTGTTGAGAATAGCAGCCCTCGAGTTTCGGATGAAATGAATAGAGGAGTATTGCCGATCTCTTCTACTGGAATGTTTAAAGAAATATATGATGCGCCAGAAATGCAGTCAGGCTTGAGTGCCACCAATATACACCGCAGCTGTTCGAACCACTTACCATCCATTTATTCGTACTCTAGGAGGAAGTGGGATCAACACTGCACCATATATGCCTCAGCAAATATATTCAGGTGGTCTGATAGGAAATGATGGACAACCAAATCCAATGTATTATCATCCTGCTATTCCGTCCTGTTTTCAGTCAGGTATTCCACAGTCTAGTGCAGGTTTTGCACCACCTTGGCACTACCCGGGAGTTCAAGTAGTTGATACACAGAGGAATCTCTATTGTGGGGAACAAACCTTTAATCACCAATATGCTGAAGCAGTGATAAAAGGACCAAAACTGGAGCTATCAGTCTTCTCCGGAGATAATCCCATTGGGTGGATTAATCAATGCGAAAAATTCTTTGAAATGGCCAGTACTCCTATTGAGCAGTGGGTGAATTTGGCAGTTGGGCACTTGGTTGGTAGGGCTAATACCTGGTCCAAGGGCATTGGTGTTCCATGGCAATCTTTGAACTGGCATCAGTTCAGCACCATCTTATGTAACCAATTTTCGGAAGCAAGTGCTCACCAAGCGGTTGAAAAATTACAAGGAATTAAACACCTCTCAACTGTGTCCAAGTATATTGACTATTTTGAAAAATGTGTGAAATTGGTGAAAAGAGATCATGCTTACTTACAAGAGACATACCTTTTGAGTTGTTTCATTGGTAGACTCAAAGAAGAAATCAAGTATAATGTTAGCAGTCACCAACCAAAAGGGTTACTTGAGGCATATTGGTATGCAAAACTTGAAGAGAAAGCAGCAGGAGCAAGGAGAAGTAGTCATTTGGGTGGAGGAATCAAAACCAAATCATATAATGCAGCTAAGTCGGGAAGTACTGCTCAACCTAAATCTAAACGGAAAGAAGTCCAAAGGGGAAGCCAATTGGGAAAGTCAGGTAAGACTTGTTGGCATTGTCATGAACCCTGGTCACCTGGCCATCTTCAAAAATGTAAGATTAGAAATGCTCTGCATACTTTGCTATTACAAGGAGATGCTATAAACACTGAAGTGGAAGAAGAGAAAGTGCCCTCGGAGTCTGTTGTCTTAGATATTTCTCCTGCTAGTACTGACAATATGGTTAGTAGCGATGATCAGGAACAAGTGTTGTTGATTTCAGCCTTTGCATCCGCTGACTCAAATGGTTTAGTCACTTTCTCAGTAATCATGAACATAAATGGTAAGCTAGCAGTAGGTTTGGTGGATAGTGGCAGCACAAATTCTTTCATGGATTTCTAGTTTGCTGTAATGAATGGGTACTTTCTGAGCCCAATGGCTCGCAAAATGGTTACAATGGCTGGAGGTGGTACATTAACTTCTGAAGTTAAGGTGGATGACTTACAATATACAATTCAAGGGATTACTTTTATCACCACTTTTAAATTGTTGAATCTGAGAAGTTATGATGTAATTCTGGGAGTAGATTGGATTTATGAACATAGCCCTATTAAGCTAGATCTTAAAGAGAAGACTCTGATTATCAATAAGGAAGGCCAATCACTTCAGTTATTTGATTTGTACCCAACCTCCTAGCAATTACTTATTGAAAGCTGAACAATTCCAGAGGATCGCACACAAAGGAATTAATAGGTTTCTGGTACAAGTCAACACAATGGAACTGGAGGAGCCAACTGAAGCTAGCCAGTTGAGTCCAGAGATAACCAAAATACTTAACAGTTTTGCGGATGTGTTTTTTGAAATCAAAGGACTACCACCCAAACGTGAGTGCGACCATGTAATCCATCTAAAACCCAGAGCAATACCTCCAAATTTGAGACCATATAAAGTGCCTCATCATCAGCGAATAGCATTGGAGGAGATCATCAAAGAGATGCCGAGATCGGGGGAAATCCGCCCAAGCAGTAGCCCTTACTCTTCACCAGTGGTGATGGTACGCAAGAAAGATGGAGCATGGCGGTTGTGTTTCGACTTTCGGCAATTGAATGCACTCACGATTAAGAACAAATTTCCGATGCCGGTAATTGAAGACTTGCTTGATGAGTTACATGGGGCTCATGTGTTCTCCAAGTTGGATCTCAGGTCAGGTTATCATCAGATAAGGATGAGAGATGAAGACATTTCAAAGACCGCATTTAAAACCCACTTGGGTCATTACAAATATACTATGATGCCATTCGGATTAACCAATGCTCCACCCACTTTTCAAGCCTTGATGAATAAGGTGTTCTCGGAACATATACGGAGATTCATTTTGGTGTTATTTGATGATATATTAGTGTATAGTAAAAGCTGGCAGGATCATATGGAACATCTAAAGATAGCTCTGCAAGTGTTGAGGGATAACCACCTGAAAGCCAAGAGCAAATGTGTTTTTGGTGTGGCCAAAATTGATTATCTGGGGCATGCCATTAGTGCGGATGGAGTGGCGACAGATCAAAAAAAGGTCAGAGATATATTGAATTGGCATATACTTGATACTGTCACTAAGTTAAGAGGGTTCCTAGGGCTAACGGGATACTATAGAAGATTTGTGAAAGGATATGGCAAAATTTGAAAGCCTTTGTTTGAAATTCTTAAAAAAGACAATTTCCAATGGGGTTTGGAGCAAACCCAAGCCTTTGATCAACTGAAACAAAGTATGACATCTTGTCCGGTGATGGCTTTACCTGATTTCAACAAGCCCTTTTAGTTGGAGGCTGACGCGTGCAGCACTGGGATTGGGGTTGTCTTGATGCAAGAAGGACATCCGATTGCTTACTTCAGTAAAACTTTGGGTCCTAGAGCTGTAGCAAAGTCTATTTATGATAAAGAGGCGTTGGCAATACTGGAATCTTTGAAAAAGTGGCGTCATTATTTGCTGGGGAACAAGATCATTATTCGATCAGATCAGCAGAGTCTAAAGTTCATTACCACTCAAAAATTGGTTGAAGGCATACAACATAAACTCATGTTGAAGCTCCTAGAATTTGACTTTAAAATTGAGTATAAAAAGGGGAAAGAAAATCAAGTAGCCGATGCTCTGTCTAGAAAAGAAATTCCTGGTGAACCTGAAGATCAGTGTGCTGCGATCACATATGTGATTCATGAGTGGGTTTGTGATATTAAATCTAGTTATGAAGGAGATGTGAAAGCAGAACAACTCTGGAAGGATTTGCAGATTGGAGAGGATGCGAATACTAAATTCAAACTAGAAGAGGATCTTATCAAATATAAAGGCCGTCTGTATGTGGGAGACCATACGGGGCTCAGAACTCAGCTACTGGAATCTTTCCATGCATCATCATTTTGGTGGCCATTCAGGCATGAGAGCAACTTATCACCGGCTGAAGAAGCTGTTTTATTGGCCGAAAATGAGGAAGTCGGTGGAGCAGTTTGTGCAGGAATGCCTAGTTTGTCAATTGACTAAACAAGAACTTGTGCATTCTCCTGGACTCCTTAATCCTTTGGAGATCCTAGAAATGGCCTGGACTCACATATCCATGGATTTTATTGAAGGGTTACCAAATCCACATGGGAAAGAAGTTATTTTAGTGGTGGTTGATCGGCTGACGAAGTATGCGCATTTCATGGCTTTGTCGCATCCTTATACAGTTTCACAGGTAGTGCAAATATTTGTTGATAATGTGTTTAAGTTAGACGGGATGCCCTTTGCAATCGTCACTGACAGAGACAGGATATTCACCAGCCGCTTGTTCCAAGAAGTATTCAAACTTTTGAAGGTCTCACTCAAATTTAGCATTGTATATCATCCACAATCGGATGGCCAAACTGAGCAAGTTAATCAATGTTTGGAGGCTTATTTGCGTAGCATGGTATTCCAGGAACCGAAACAATGGATGAAATGGCTATCTTTTGCTGAATGGTGATACAACACGTCTTATCACACATCACTGAAGACTACTCCCTTCCAGGCTCTCTACGGGTATCATCCTCCCCAACTAGCTGAATTTACCATCTCTTGTAGTGTATCAGATGAAGCTAAGCTCACTATTGAAGAAAAAAATGAGATGCTCAAGAAACTAAAGGAGAATTTGAGTCAAGCTCAGAGTCGGATTAAAAAGTTCGCTGATCAGTTGAGGTCTGAAAGAAGTTTTGTAGAAGGCGACATGGTCTATCTGAAGACGCAACCTTATCGCCAGAATGCATTTGGATTGCGTGGATCTCTGAAGCTCTGCTCCAAGTATTATGGTCCTTTCAGAGTTATCGCAAAGATTGGGGCAGTGGCATATCGATTACAATTACCTCCCGATGCAGGAATACATCCTGTTTTCCATGTAAGTCAGTTAAAAAAACACATTGGGAAACACGCAGTTCCACTTCCAGGGTTGTCGCTGGTTGATGCGAATGGCCGAATCAAAACGGAGCCTGTGGCTGTGTTGGATCGCAGAATGATTTCTCGGAAGGGAGTTGCGGTCATGCAGTGGCTTATTCAGTGGCTAAATTAACAAGATGTGACTTGGGAAGATGCTGGATTTATCAAAAGTACCTTTCCTCAGTTCCAAGCTTGAGGACAAGCTTGAAGTTAAAGCGGCGGCCATTGACAGCGGCCATTGACAGGGCTGATACATGGAAGAAGAAGACTAGTAGAAATGCGGTGGCCTTTGGGGCTGAATCACCGAATTCACTTAAGAGAAGATCTGTGGTCAGGATTGCAGCAAGCCGATTCAAGACCAATCCAACGGCCAAATGATCGGCTACAGTAATTATTTCAAAGAGTCTGTAATTCCTTCTGTCGTTAAGCACTTTAACTGAGCGAGATGAATTTGCTTTTACCCTTTCTGTTTTGAAGAATCTTCTAGATGTAAGCGTAGTATAAAAACAAGAGATGAATGGAATGGAAGGCATCCAGATTTCCTCATACTGTAGCCCTAGTTCTTAATAGTTATCCCTAGACTCGTATATCTGGAGTGTTTTGGCGTTCTCTGTTTTGTTCTATGTTATCAGTTCAGCTGTTTGTTCGAGTTATATTCGGATTTCTTGCAGGGTCCTGACAATCAATCCCGTGCGCGGCGGGCTTGATGCATTGGCGACCTCGATCCGGTGATGGCATTCCCCGATCTAGCGACTCCAAGCTCGATCAGACGATGGAGTGCTCGATCCAGCATCATAGTGTCAAGGTTGAGGTGACTACAGCGAGGCGAGTAGTGATGGCGCTGGTAGGAAGAGGCAACAGGTTTTGCAGTTGTGTCTTATGATAGTGAGATTTCATGCCCATTGCATGTTCGATGCTATGCTTCTGAGATTGGAATACTGTTTTTGCAGTTTTTCTTTTTTGTTGTGTCCTAGATGTTATTTGATTTCAGGAGATTGGAACCCGTTGCTCTAATTTTGTTTTGAGTTGGCTGCATGAATTGACATTAAGTAGGCATGCTTAGCTACAGCTAGGCTATTGAGTTGGAACATTAGTACCATGAGCTGTGAAGATAGTAGATAAGTGCCTGCCGAAATAGACAAGATTTCAGAGCAATCTTTGCGTATCTTGTTACTACTTAGTCAAAGTCGGTAACAACTAGTTTAGCTAAGTAGTAGCTAAACATTAGTTGTGTTCTCGGTTCTTTGTCGACATCGGTTAATGGCGATAAAAAATGCCAAACAAGATTCTGATAAACAAAAGATCGGACGTCGATCCTTGCTAGTCATGAAAATTATATAAACAAAAGACTCGGACAAATCACGCTCCCGGTGACATTCGGAACAAATGAGAACTACCGAACGGAGTACCTAAACTTCGAGGTGGCTGATTTCGAGACAGCATACTATGCCATCTTGGGAAGGCCGAGATTGGCCAGGTTCATGGCCATCCCCCACTACACATACCTCGCATTAAAGATGCCAGGTCCAAGCGGCATCATCACGGTTCGAGGGGATGTCAAGCAATCCTTCATGTGCGACAAGGAAAGCTGCGATCTGGCCGAGATGCTGGTGGCGTCGGCCGAGGCTGAGAAGATCAGGCAGGTGGCTGCCATCCCGCATGGCGAAGGCGGCGTCCCGACTGCGAAGCAAGCCAAGTCGGGCATGAAGCCAGACGAGGGAGTCAAGCAGGTGATTCTCGACCCGTCCAACTCGACCAGACAGCCTTGATTGGGACAGGGCTTGATCCCAAATAGGAAGAGGCGCTCGTCACTTTTCTTCGGGCGAACCGGGATATCTTCGCTTGGAAACCATCCGACATGCCTGGTGTCCCTAGAGAGGTGATCGAGCATTCACTCAATGTTGACGAAAAAGCAAAGCCCATCAAGCAGCGGCTCCGACGGTTCGCTAAAGACCACCGCGACGCCATCAAGGAAGAGATCACCAAGCTTCTGGCGGCTAATTTCATAAGAGAAGTGTATCATCCCGACTGGTTGGCGAATCCAGTCCTTGTACGCAAAAAAAATAAAAGCTGGCGCATGTGTGTCGATTACACTGATCTCAATAAGGCGTGCCCAAAGGATCCCTTCGGGTTGCCTCGCATCGACCAAGTGGTAGACTCCACCGCCGGGTGCGAACTCCTGAGTTTCTTAGACGCATACTCAGGGTACCACCAAATCCGGTTGAAGGAAGAAGACTGCATCAAGACGTCGTTCATCACACCGTTCGGCGCGTATTGCTACGTCACAATGCCATCCGGGTTGAAAAACGCTAGCGTGACTTACCAGCGCGCTATTCAGCGGTGTTTTCACACTCAACTCGGACGCAACGTGGAGGCATACGTGGACGATGTTGTGGTTAAAACCCGAGTAAAAGAAGACCTCACTTCTGACCTAGCCGAGACGTTCAAGAGCTTACGGGCCTTCAAGATGAGGCTTAACCCCGAAAAGTGCGTCTTCGGGGCTCCCTTTGGAAAGCTGCTCAGATTTATCGTGTCTCACCGCGGCATTGAGGCTAACCCCGAAAAAATCAACGCTATTCTCAAGATGAAGCCGCTGACTTGCCAGAAAGAGGTCCAGAAGCTCACGGGATGCATGGTGGCACTCGGCCGGTTTATCTCTCGCCTGGGCAGTCAGGGAATGCCGTTCTTCAAACTCCTGAAGAAACAAGACAACTTTCAATGGACGCCCGAGGCTCAGCAGGCCTTTGAGGATCTGAAGGCGCTCCTGACCATGCCTCCGGTACTAGTCGCGCCGACGCCGGAAGAACCCCTCCTGCTTTACATAGCAGCAACGACTCACGTAGTCAGCGCCGCGATTGTTGTGGAGCGGGAGGAAAAGGGACACCTGCAGAAAATTCAGCTCCCGGTTTATTTTGTTAGCGAAGTATTGGGCGAATCCAAGATGTGGTATCCTCAAGTGCAGAAGCTGCTATACCCGGTATTACTTGCCTCTCATAAACTCAAGCATTACTTTCAAGAGCATTCGATCTCGGTGGTTACTGCTTTCCCGATTGGGGATATACTCCACAACCGGGAATCCACCGGGAGAATCACCAAATGGGCGGTCGAGCTCGAAGCCTTTGAGATTTTTTTCAAGCCTCGGACTGCAATCAAGTCTCAGGCGCTCGCCGACTTCGTAGCCGAGTGGACGGAGTTTCAAGAGCCCGCAGTGAGAGAGGACCTCGAGCATCTTGGGCGATGTACAGCGGCTCCCTCACGCTGAATGGTGTGGGGGCCGGCGTCATGTTCATTTCTCCGGCTGGGGAAAAGCTGAAGTATGTCCTTCAGCTCCATTTTCCAGCATCAAACAACACCGCCGAGTATGAGGCGCTCATACACGGTCTCCGCATCGCCATATCGCTCGGTATCAGGCGGCTGACGGTCCGCGGGGACTCTCAGCTCGTGATTAACCAAGTGCAGAAGGAGTGGTCATGCGTCGATGATAGCATGGCTGCGTACTGCCAGGAGGTGTGTAAATTGGAGGATAAGTTCGATGATGGAGCTCACCCGTGCTTATTTGGGACAACGGCGCGCGATTTAACTTCGCCAGTTGGGCTCGATCGGGCCAGTTCGATCGAAGTCTTCGTGGAAGAACTTCGCAAGCCGACGGCAGGCCGACATCAGGAGTCGGGCAAATCAAAGGAGAAGTCGGCCGAGGCGGAAGTCTTGGCCATCAACCCCGACTGGACCAAGCCCTATCTGGATTATCTATTGAAGGATGAGCTCCCTGAGGATCGCATACAAGCCGAGTGCATCACGCGGTGAAGCAAAAGCTACGTGGTGGTCGGGGAGGAGCTCTATCGAAAGAGTGCCTCCGGGGTCCTTAGGCGGTGCATATCAGAGCAAGAAGGGAAGAATCTCCTCAAAGAAATTCACTCGGGGATCTGTGGACATCACGCGGCATCAAGCACTCTGGTCGGCAAGACTTATCGTCAAGGTTTCTTCGTCGATCGCCAGAAGCAGACCTTGAAGATGTCGTCCCTGCGTGTGAAGGTGTCGATTTTTGCGGCAAATTCATATCTGCAAGCAGAGCTCTGAGACCATTCCGCTTACTTGGCCATTCGCAGTCTGGGGACTTGACATAGTCGGACCACTCAAAAAGGCCCAGGGCGGATTTGCTTTCCTCTTCGTCGCCGTCGACAAATTCACCAAATGGATTGAAGCCAAGCCGGTTGCAACGATCACCGCGGTCAAAGCTAAAGAATTTTTTCAAGAGATCGTCGTCAGATTTGGCGTGCCGAACAGGATCATCACCGACAATGGCGCCCAATTCAGAAGTGAAGAATTCCAAGACTGGTGCGAATCTCTCGGGATCAAGATCTGCTTCGCCTCCGTGGGCCATCCACGGAGCAATGGGCAGGTCGAGCAAGCCAATGGCATGGTGCTGCAGGGTCTAAAAGCTAGAATATTTGATTGTCTCAAGCCATATGCAGCACGATGGTTAAAAGAATTGCCTTCGGTGCTCTGGGGGCTGAGAACCACCCCCAGCAGGGCTACCGAGCAATCGCCTTTTTTCCTAGTATATGATTCGGAGGCGGTCCTACCCACCGAGTTGGCATTCGGATCCCAACGGGTTCAGAACTACAAAGAAGCCGAGTCAGAAGAAGGACGGCCAGAAGATCTCGACAAGCTGGAGGAAGCCAGGGACATTGCATCCATCCAGTCGGCTAAGTACCTCCAGGGTCTCCGGCGCTACCACGATCGAAACGTTCGAGGCCGAGCCTTCTTTAAAGGAGATCTGGTTCTTAGAAAGAATTAGAAAAGCGAGCATAAGCTCTCCCCAGGCTGGGAAGGCCCTTACATCGTCGACGAAGTGGTGCGCCCGGGGTCTTACTGACTCAAGCGCGAAGACGGCGTGGCACTCGGCAACACCTGGAACATAGAACAGCTACGTCGATTCTACACTTAAAATACGCATTCCATTGTATCGTTGTAATCTTAGCCGTTCTTGACTTACTACTTACTTGATTCTCAACTAAGCAGTAAGTCGGGGGCTACACCCGATAGTGTGTCTGAATGCAAGCATTTACCCCTCTTTTTTGAGAAACTCATATTTTTTCCTAGCAATCATGGCTAAACCCTAAAACTATTAAGTGACAAAACTCTAAACGATGAAATCTAGCTACCCAGATGCGTGTCTGAGAAAGAGCCACACACTCGGGGGCTAGGCCAGTCAGACGAAATGTTCAAATAAAAAGGACATTGTACATTCAGATAAAACCAGAAAGCCATAAATATATATCAACATAGATCGAACATTACGTCCAATTGCATATTTTTACATAAGTATCCTCAAAAGCAACTAAACCTATGCGGCGCGGTGAGCACGGCTCAGGGCCTTGATGAGGACGTCCGTGACCTCAGAGAGGGCCAGGACGACCTCGAGGAAGACCTCTACGACGGCGGCGTCTTGGGCGGCAGCTTCCGAAGCGGAGGCTGGGGGATGGGTTCTGGCCGGTTGGGCGGTCGGTGAATCTCCTCCACGAGAGATGCTGGCTGCGCTGAGGGCCCAGGGGCTTCCACCCTCGCGGCTGGCTCAGACGCTCCGGTAGGCGGCCGCGTAGTCGGCTCTGCACTACCGACCCCGGGCGCGGCATGTGGAATGGCTTCAGTCGGCCCCGAAACTGATTGATCACCACCTGATGTAGCGGTGGACAGCGATCCCGCTCCCTCTAGATCTACGACATCCCTCGGCACAGTCTGCGGAACAGGGGTGGTCGGAACCCTCTTGGGAAAGTTTGCCGCTGCCATCCTGATCGCCAGAACAAAAGTCAAGCACACGCCAAAGAAGCAAGAACAAAGACCAATAGCGCGACCAACCTCCGAGACTTCCTTATCTTGAGCCCGGCCCCTTTCTGAGTCGTAAAACCACTCGGGGAGGCGACCGGTGCTACTCGGGCACGTGGAGGCCGGGGCGCCGACTTCTTGACGTACGGTCCCACGGATCCCCAAGCGGATGACCCCCCAACGATAGGCTATGGTGCGGGCCCCTGCTCAGCGCCTCCCTCATGGGATCCTTCCTCTTCACACTCGGCTCCTCCGTAGAGGGGTCGGTGGGACGCTTCCCCGTGAAGCTCCAGCACGAAGAAGGCGGAAGAGGAGGATCCGAGCAAAATGCCGCGTGACTCTGCGAACATCAACGAGCACAGAACCTGTCAGCAGTCGGCTAATGATCGATGACCAAACGCCAACAAGCTTCGAGCACTTACCTCAGGAGGGGGGTTCGCCAGGTAGAAGGCCCCCGGAATATTCTTGAACGAGATCACGACATCCGGAGCCAGGAGATCACTCATTCGGACGATGAGTGTATCTTGGTCAATGTCTTCGGGGACCTCTCACGTGGGGTCATCCTCTCTGAATTCATACCCCAGGAAGACCCGCTCCTTGATGGGCTGCACCCGGCGAATGGCAAAGCTGGTGAGGATCCCGGGCCGGTCGTGACCTCCTTCAAGTCGCAGATCTTGGCGAGGAGCTCGCTGACCTGATCCATCTCATGGCTCTACGGGGCTTCGGTCCAAGAGGCGGAAACCCTTGGGGGCTCTCCGGTGAAGGGGGGAAGGCAGGGGTCGAGGTTGGCACAGTAGAACCACTCTTGGTGCCAACCCTTATTCGAGGTCCTGAAAGGGAGGGCGAAATAGAGCTTCCTCAACCCATCCCTCAATTGGATGCTGGCTCCCCCAACTACTTTAGGGGCGCTCTTGGTCGAAAAAGGCTTGAGGAGAAAAAGGTGGCGGAAAAGATTGAAATGCGGGCGAATGCCAAGAAACGCCTCGCAAAGGTGGATGAAGACGGCAATGTGGAGGATCGAATTGGGATTCAAATGGACCAGCTCAATGCCGTAGAAGTGGAGAAGGCCACGAAAGAAATCGCTGGTGGGGAGCCCGAACCCGCATTGGAAGAAAGACTCAAAGACGACAATCTCCTCAAAGCGAGGGGTGGGACAGGACTCACTGCAGACTGGGCGGGCACAAATCAGCGTCACTAGTGGCATGACCCCCATGTTGATCATCGATTCCAGGCCCGCCTCTGTCAGCGTCGAGGTGACCCAATCTTGGGCCGAGGGCGTGGCAGGGGTGCCCTGGGGGGAAGAAGTCGCCATTTTTGGAAGGAATCGTCGGGGGAAAGGGAAAAGTGCGGCGGCGGCGTAACCTAGCGGCGAAGTTTGTGAGGAAGGCGATGAACTCTTCGAGAGCAAAAGGGCAGGGACGCGATGGGCAAAGGAAGATTCAAGCCCCGCGCGGCGCCTCGGAACCATAAAGGGTAATGATGGATTTCTCTCCAAGCGGGGCCCGCACCGCGCGTCGCGACCAAGACTGACGAAGAACTGCCACGACCTGTCCTAACCAACTGGACACCACAACTGTGGCGGACAGCTGTCGGTGAATTGAAACCCAGCTTGGGATGTGGCACGCCCCGCGACGGGTCGATTGCCGGTTTTCGTTCCGAGCGGAAGCCGGGTGTCTTCCCAACGGGAATGGGTACACCCTCCCCATCGTAAACCCCATGTCGAGTCTTTTGCTGGTCGCCGCAGGACGGCATCAGGACATGACAAAAATCCAAAGGGCACACTCCATGATGGGCCAAGCTATGCGCTGACATGGTCGGGTATGGGTGCTACTCGGATAATTCAAGGTACGCTCCATGATGAGTCGATCGTTATACATGTATAGGTACCACTCGGCTAAAGGCCAAACGAGGGCACGCTCCATGATGGGCCAAGCTGCGCACCGACATGATCAGGCGCGGGTGCCACTCAACCAATTCAAGGTACGCTCCATGATGAGCCGATCGCTGTACATGTACAGGTACCACTCGGCTAAAGGCCAAACGAGGGCACGCTCCATGATGGGCCAAGCTGCGCACCGACATGATCGGGCGCGGGTGCCACTTAACCAATTCAAGGTACGCTCCATGATGAGCCGATCGCTGTACATGTACAGGTACCACTCGGCTAAAGGCCAAACGAGGGTGCGCCCCATGAAGGGCCAAGCTGCGCTCCGACATGATCGGGCGCGGGTGCCACTCGACCAATTCAAGGTACGCTCCATGATGAGCCAACTGCCGTACACGTACAGGTACCACTCGGCCAAAGGCCAAATAGGTGGTGCGCCCCATGTCGGGCCAAGCCGTGCTCCGATTCGGTCGGGTACAGGCACCATCAATCTAATCAAGGCGCGCGCCAAGCTGAACAGACTGCCACACGGGCATGAGTACCACTCGGATGAGAACCGACTCCGACGAAGATACAAACCCGAGATGGCCAATCATCAATCCCCCAATGAATTGCATTAGAAACCACTCGGAAGGGTTAGCGCGAGGTCATTGAGTCCTTCACGACCTCCCCACCGAATGATATAACATCTGGAGAGCATCACAGCGGATAAAGGGCGGCAGCTCGGTCGCGAAGCACTCGGGGGCTAGTGTGGAACATATGGGTCCGGGTATCTGGCTAATAGGCCGACTGGACCAGCCCAAGGGGGTGGGCCGAGCCCACCATGCAAAAAGGGAGAGCTTCTGGAAGGTCTTAGCCGTGCTAGACAAAAAGAAGATTGGGGGGCGAAAGCGACAATAATGGGTAGACAGCACCTGTACCCCTGCAACGGGCGGCTCTGCTCCTACATGCCACTGTGCCTAGTCAGGCAGCCACAGGACGGTCTTCCCTGCTGCTTCCAACTGCCTCTGCTACTCCTGCGGCTCCTGCAGCACCCCAACAACTCCTACGGCTGTACCCAGGAGACCCTTCCTCTGGCGTATAAAGAGAGAAGAAGCCCTGAGAGGGAGAGGAGAGGAACAATCTGTAAGACAAAGCTTGTAAACAAGAGCATTCACACTTACACCAGAAACAATGAATGCAGGACTAGGGTGTTATCTCCATTGGAGAGCCCGAACCTGGGTAAAAACCACCTTGCGTCTTGCATTACCATCAGACTCAGATCTTCCGCCTTGCCCCATTCTCTTTTCTTCATTGCCGATCACAACCATCGACAGTCCTCTCCATGACTTTCTCGGCATGACTGTGGACCATCGATCCACTAGTTTGTTTCTCTCTCAGCGCCAGTATGCTTTGGATATTTTACAGCGCACCGGCATGTCTGACTGCAAGCCTTGTTCTACACCTGTGGATACATCTGCTAAGCTTTCTTCTGACGGCACTCCTGTGAGCGACCCTACTCATTACCGTGGATTGGCAGGCGCATTACAATATTTGACTTTTACTCGCCCCGACATTGCATATGTTGTTCAGCAAGTCTGTCTCTTCATGCATGATCTCCGAGAGCCGCATTATGCACTTGTCAAGCGCATTCTTCGGTACATTCGTGGCACATTGGATTATGGTCTTCAGCTTCATCGCAGCTCTACGACGACTCTTACTGCTTACTCCGATGCCGATTGGGCTGGGTGTCCGGACACTCGTCGCTCCACTTCAGGTTATGGAGTTTTCTTAGGCGACAATCTCATCTCTTGGTCATCCAAACACCAACCTACCATCTCCTTTCGAGTCGCGGAGGTGAATATCGGTCATTGCAAATCAGAGGCGAGACCACACGGTTCTGACGGCTACTAACGAAACTTCACTGCCCTATCCAGCGTGCTACTCTTGTCTATTGTGACAATATTAGTGATGTTTATCTCTCGACGAACCTGGTGCAACATCAGCGCACCAAGCACATCGAGATTGATCTTCACTTTGTTCGCGACAAGGTCACCACGGGTGTTGTTCGCATTCTTCATGTTCCGACTACCTCTTAGTATGCTGACATCTTCACCAAGGGTCTCCCTGCTTCGCTCTTCAATGAGTTTCGCTCTAGTCTGAATGTTTGTCCTACTCCCGTTCTGACTGCGGGGGGGGGGGGTGTTAGACTCTATATTTAGACTAGGCGTATCTTCCTAGTTTATCTTTGGCGTAATTGATTTTGGCTCTCTGATCTCCTATTCCTGTGGGTTCTATTTCTATAAACCGCATGGCACATAGGGTAGAGTTGGGGCATATATATGTAACCTCTCTGATTGAAGGAATGCATTGTGTGTTAATCCCGCTATCAGACTGAGATGGAGCAATGCGAAAGGCAAGAGAGCAACAGAAACCCAGGTGGGAGTGAGGGTGAGGGGCAGCCTAGGCTACGGTGGGGAGGAGGCAAGGGTGAGGCCACGGCGGGGAGTAGGCAAGCGCGAGGCGCCGCCCATTGGTGGTTGCGCTAGGAGGATGGGAGGAAGCGAAGGAAGCAGCGCACGCGGGGGACAGCTAGGGTTCTAGGGGCATGCGAGCCAGGTTCTAATTTTCGTCGAATTGTGCTGAAATTTTGGATTTTGCATCTCTACAAAATCTAAACTACTGGCCGAACAAAAAAATCTAAAAAAATTTGAAATTACTACAGTAATTCCGTTTAGTTTTTTCGGGGAATTTTCGCTGAAATTTCATGAATTTTGGCCGAATTTTGAACTTTTAGGGCCAGATTTGACCGGATTTGGTCCAATAACCTGTAATAAAGTCTTCTTCTATGAAAATTTGTTGAAAAACCAAAATTTTGAGATATTTTAAAATTTTGACAGAAATATTGTTAAATTTTTATAAATTGTATAAGCTTGATAAGGTGCTAAAAATTTTATGGTATTATCTTGAGTAGTGTAGGATCATAAAAAAAATTTCATAATAATTTAAATTCATTTGTTATCTTTAAAAAATAAAAAACAGAATTAACATAATTGGGACAATTACCTTGTCAGAAATTTATAAATTTTCTCGAGTGCGATCATGATCTAAAATTTTTATGAGAGATTATGAATTGCCTCAGTACCATTATATAAAATTTTTAAAAAATCAACTTTTTTGTTTGCTCAATCAAATCTATGGAAGCACTAAACTTCATTTGTTATATTATATTTCAAAAATCAAAACGAGAAAGAACATAAATGGTACTGTGCCTTGTAAGGATTTTATAAATTTATCAGAGCGTAATCATGATTCAAACTTTTTATGAGATATTAAGCATTTACTTATCACTCTTTTTTAAAAATTTTAAAAATTTTGAACCTTTTTTTATTATTAAAGCAAATCTATGTATTGATCATCGAGCTTTTATCAAGACGTAGCACTGTCAGAATTTTTAAAAATTATTTAAACATGATAATTATCTAAACTTTTATATAACCATTAATCTACATCAATACCATCCATAAAAATTATCTAAATTTTATAAAGTGGTTTGGACAATTTTTCATTTCGTTCAGATTTGCCGGTTAGCCTTTTAATAGGACAGTAGCACTGTTTAAATTTTTAGAAATTCATGATGCTTTATCATTATTTGAAAATTTTATGAGAATATTATAGATGTGTCGGTACCATCTGTAAAAAATTTTAAAATTTTATAACCTCTTTTGTTTCAATTTTCATTCGGTTCAAACTTACCGGTTAGCGTTTTATCAGGACAGTAGTAATGTTTGAATTTTTAAAAATTACTCAGATTTGATAATCATCTGAAATTTTTATGGCAATATAATCAATGTATCAAGACTCTCCAGAAACAATTTCAAAATTTTTCATCGTCGTTTGACCTACTTTTCAGCTGATGCAAAACGACCGAAATTTCAGCAATTTCACTGAAATTCGGATTTTTTCGGTGACAAACAGACCGGATTTGAATTTTGACCGAAATCTATCCAAAATATCAAATTTTCATTGAAATTTTGGATTTCAGCCATACCCAGTAGTTTTCCCCAAACGAAATTTGAATCCCTGGTGCCTGCTGGGCAAGGCGGACACGCTGTGAAGTGATCTGGGCCGTCCACTCCGATTCCACCAATCCACAGCCTTGCAAGAGCCATCGTTGTTCGCAGGATGATGATCCGACGGCTGCAACACAAAGCGAACACAACATCCCTTCCCAGGCCCACATGGAGCCGACTGGTTGGGCCAAAACATACTAGAGGCGCTCTGACTGGTTGGGCCAAAACATACTAGAGGCGCTCTGGAGGCCAGAATTCCACCCGTTATATATACATGTATGTATATATAGTTCTCGTAAACTTTATGTTCTTACTAAGTATTTTTTTTACTCATACTTGCATTAGATGTTAAATGCAGAATCTGAGTGTCAGGATCAGGACAACGACGAATAGAGCATACGTGCGGAAATTTTGGTGTGGCACTACTAGTTATAGTATTTTAGTTTTGGCTTGTTCAAAATAATTAGTTGATGTAAATTATGACTTTTTGGATTACTATGTATATTAAATCCGCAAGGATTTCCGGCCTTTGCGCGCGCCACGTCGATTTCAGATCAGCATGGCCGCTCCGCTGTGCGCCGCATCGCCAGTTTACTCGCCCCTTCGTACGTGTTAAGTATTTTAATGTTGTCAGTCTTCAACAATACACGCACGGCGCAGCAGTAAGACCCACGCGTTCGCGCCTCCGATCGTGGCTTCAAATCATGCCGCAAGCTCACCCGCGTCACCCACGCGATTTTTGCCCACGTGACGCGTGGCGGCGAACACATGGCATGTGGGAGGCCACACGGGTGCACGGTTTTTTTGAAAACGCCCCTGAAATTTGTGTAAATTGCATATAAGTGTGTTTTTTTATGGGAAGGCCTCCAAAACTTCTAAAGCCTTTTTTGAAACGATCCTCTAAAATTACATCTAGCTACAGTTTTTTCGGTGAAGCCTTCCAAACTCCTATAATCTAATTTTTTTTAGCACTGTTCCTTTTTTCCTGCTCATGGGCCCTCAAAAATTACATCTAGGTACATTTTTTAAGCGAGAGAGCCCCTTCGAAATTACATCTAGGTACAGTTTTTTCAGGAAGCCCTCCAAACTTCTTTTTTGTGATTTTTTTAACGCAGTTCCATTTTTTCCTGCATAAGGGCCCTCAAAAATTGCATCTAAGTATATTTTTTAAGCGAGAGGGCCCTCAAAACTTCCAAAATTTATTTCCGTCTTGCAGAAATTGTTTTTCCCCCCACAAAAGCCCCTAAGAATTCTAAATCCAAATTGTTTTTTTTGTGTAAAGTCCCTCAAAAATTACATCGAGGTATGTTTTTTACAGAAAGACCCTCCAAACTTCTTGGATTTTTTTTCCGCGGTTCTTTTGTTCGACTGTAAAATCGTCTTTCTTGTGGCGCTACACACTGCTTGCACAAGAAGATGACACCAGCATAAATGCATCTAGTTAAGTAAAGCTTACACTATATATTATTTACTCTGTACTCCACTAATGTAAAATGTAAACTTTGTACATTAGACTTCACATATTTATAGGTTAATAATATAGGCAACGTATCCTATGCACACAGACCCTCCCATGTACACACCGTGCACACCAACTAAAAAAGTCGTGAAAAATTCTGAAAAAAATTGTAGATGTACTTCATAGATTGCTCTACCTATGTATAAAATTGTAGATTCAAATTCATTATATATCAAGAGTTACAAAAAAGAGAAAATTCTAATAAGTTTTAATTCTTAAAACTTGTCAGAATTTTCTCTTTTTTGTAACTCTTGATATATAATGAATTTGATTTTGAAACTTTATTAAAACTTGTCAGATTTTTCTCTTTTTTGTAACTCTTGATATATAATGAATTTGAATCTATAATTTTATGCATAGGTAGAGTAATCTATGAAGTACATCTACAATTTTTTTCAGAATTTTTTTTAGTTGGTGTGCACGGTGTGTACACGGAAAGACTTGTGTACACAGGATACGTTGCCATATATATATATATATTATACGGGGGAATTCAAGGGCGATGGGAGGCGCCATGACATCGTTTTCTCGGAAGAGCCCCAGCAAATCGGAAATCACGGATAGATCCTTCCACCGGTAAATTAGAAATCGCTAGTAGATCCTTTCACTGGTTATTTTGCAAAAAAGACCCCCATAATTCCCACAAATTCGACACGGGTATCGGTTCTTTCGATTCGGAAGATTTAAAAAAATTTAAAATCACGAACAGGTTGTTCCGTCGGTTATTTTACAAAAAAGACCACGTAGTTCCACAAATTCAACACGGGCGCCGATTCTTTCGACCTGGAAGATTTAAAAAAATTTGAAATCACGAGCAGATCCTTTCACCGGTTATTTTGCAAAAAAAGACCCGTGCTTTCGCAAATTCGGTTTGTAAAAAAGTGAGACCAAATTTTTTTCTCACCACTTAGCATCACCCACATCTCTACCTAGTGTATAATTATGTGGCGACTGTCGCATGGGCCTATATTGGGGCGTAACATACGCGGTTTGATTTTGAAAACCCCTTCGCCTTCCAAATTAAAGAGTACTAGTTCAATGCCCGTGCGTTGCTACGAAAAATAAAATTGGTAACAAAACATAAATGTCAAGCAATAAAAGAAAATTGTGCTACAAGATCAAACATCTATTTCTCCCCCATTATAAAAGTTTTTATGGTTTCTCCTCCGGTATGAATTAAAACCAAATATATTGTACGTAGCAATGTATATTACCAATTTCAAAAATCAATCAATCATTTTTACCCTTTTTTGCAATTTATCTTCCACCGTAGTTGCACCTACACGGATCAACTCTCTTTCAATCAAATCTAAAACTCGCCAGACCAATACTCAGAAGGCAATTACAAACGCTCTAACAGCCAAAGCAAGGACGCCAAGATACCATCCACCTTTCATCACGGTGTTCTTTTGAATGACAGTTCGATCTTGCTGTATCCTTCCTGCACAATCAGATAATCTTCGACCGGCACGTGACATGACGAACACAACCGTTTATGTATTTGCTGAGGATCAAAAACAACAGAATGAAAAATCTGTCCAATAGGAGTTACCAATGGAGTAAATGTTGACAAAAACCCACGTGCAAATTCAAGAGCACCATAGGACTTTCAGAAAACAACGCGTACGTTCTCTTTCGTGTTCGATTCATTGGTGCCATTGAGCTGACGTAGACATTCAAATGTTAGAAAACCTTTGAAAAAATATATTTTTTAATGGTGACAGGAGCATTTTCCATATTCAGTAATTCGCATAATATTTTTGTATTTCACACGCAGTAACACATTTAAAGCATGCAACATTTAAAATGATTAACACATTAGCATCCAAGTATATTAAATATTCTAAGTAATATAGTCATACATAATGAATAAACCAAATTGCTTTGCTGTTTGATAAAGACCTATTGATCTAGTAAACGGTATCGCAAAAGGCTTAAAAAATCTTATTGTAAGTACAGTTTATGCAGTCAGTTAAAGATAAGGGACAAAACATACCTTGAGAGCAAATGTAAAAAGGAAAAGGAAATCTTAGGAGATGAGATGATCGAAAATAACTCTCCACTGCAGTGCACAACAAAGGTAATAGATTAGAACAAAACTTGTATACAGTGTCAACTTTTTTAAAGAAGGAAAATAGAAAAACCTTACACAAATAGAAAATACAGTGCATAACAAAGGTAATAATCAACTATTTGATTATAGGCTCTAGCGCAATACATCACTTTGATCCAGAAGGTATTGCAAAAAGAATTTTCTCAAAAACAATTTTATTTTGAAAGATATGGTATTTTGCGCTTTGAGGCATAAAAGGAAATTGATTTTCACAAAAAGCCTCAAAATGCAATTCAATTTGGATTTTATGCAATTTCGACTTTCATGGCTTAGATTGGTGTATCATGAATGTTTCTAGCCAAGGTTTATAATAAAATCCAACTTAAAAGCCACGATTTGAGCTATATGCCTAAATAGGTCCTTTTAGATTAAATCAAATCGTTTTTGAGCGAATTAGGTTTCAACATAATATTTTCATTTTGAAAGCTTGTAAATCCTTTGAAATACATACTAGAATACTTTTATAAAGCTTTTCACAAATTTGGGCCTTTTAAATATGATTTTGACTTTTGACCTAAATAGTCCAAATTGAAGAAGCAAAAGTCAAATTCAATTAACACAAGAATTCAAATGAAAGCAAGGGTAAGAAATTGAGATTTGAATTATGTGTATGAGTCTAAAATACCATTTTGAATCACAATTCTACACAAGAATGGATCCAAATGGAGAAACTCACTAAGTGCTAGAATATGACCATTATGGGTCAAGAGTAGTTTTTCATGAGTTTCAAAACCAAATATCTTTTGATAGGTTGGTCTTTTGAAAATCTTTTGAACACGAAAGTTGTTAAGAATGACCAACTCTAGGATTTTTGTTTTGGAATTATTTTCAAAATCTTTTTACTTTTAATTCTATGAATATTATAAGTTTAAATCAAAATCAAGATACTAGTAACTTGTTTTTGGGCTAAAAACTTATTTTCTTTTCAAAATAGATTTTTGTGAAGCCAAAACCTTTGAGAAACATTTCAAAAGCATTTGTATACATTTTGCAACTAGTTTTTCACAAGTTTACTAGTAGTATACAAAATTTTGACTTTTGGCTAAATGGTTGATTTTGAAAATATATATATATACACTTATTATTAATATGGGCACACGAGGGATGTGATACACATGAATATGAATTAACACTCCCCTAAATGTGCCACTTCCTAACTGCTCAAGATTGCAATAAGAGAATAGATAAGAGGCGAGAGCAAGGTCTTACAACAAGTGATCTAAATTGATTATTCATTTATATCAATGCATCCAAACCTACACAAGGCTAGAAGACGTAATAGTAATCAATTTAAATACTTGTTACCGAGATGGCATTGGCTTATGATGGACATGATTGTCTTCATGCTTGACACCACTTGTAGATGAATATAAACCTTCTCCTCTTGGTGAGCAAGCGTCCAATCCATCTCTTTATTGCCTACAAATCTTTTTAGGCACTTTTTGGTACCCAATCCTTGTTGGGTCCGACAATGTTAGTCACAATGGATTTAAGAACCCAAATGGTCCTAATTTTAGCATTTTTGAATTGACTAACATGACTAGAAATAGAATTGCAATAATTATTCCTCCTAGGCAAATGATTTGCATTTTTATGAAATGGCTTAGGAGGGCAATGATATTTTGCAAAATTATTTCTAGTTTGATCTCTTCTAAGCAAATGATAATTATAATTGTGAAATGGCTTAGAGGATCTAGCAATTCTAGTAAATGTTTTGCTATTATTTTTCCTAAGCATATAATCATCATGGTTTTTCTTATTCTTAGGAAATTTATCATTTTGAGCAATTACATTTCTAGAAAAAGATCGGGACGGAGAGGAGCTCATTGGCGTCGATTGCTGCTGGATCTGAGTGAATCCGAGGCGACAAGGGCTCAGGGTAGCTCGGTCTTGAAGGGCCATGCCTTGGGAGAAGCGGGCGCCCCGCGACAGCAATGAGAGCGTCTTGCAATGAGTGAAGCGGCACGCTTAGGGCGTGTCTTGAGAGGAAGGGCGCAAGCAAGGCGCAAGGAGGAGCGGCAAGGCAGGAGAGGAGTCAGAGAGAGCAGAGGATCTCGCTGAAAATGGGGAGAGTCAAGTGAAGAGAGAGAGAGACCTAGAGTTAGGGTTAGGGATTTCGCCAACCTGGGCGAAGGAAATGGCGAGTGTGAGATGGCGGAAAGGGAGGATGGGAGGTCGTGAGAATGACGGCGCGAGAGTTGTTTGCTTTCAGAAGTATGGGTAGTTAGGGTTTTGTTCGTATCAATGGATATTGAGCCTAGCATAATTGTCATTGTGTGGGCAGCATAGATGGAGAATAGATGTGAGGGAGGTATAGGGTGGAGAACAGACGCATCACCACCAACTCAAAATTAGAAGTAGTAGAGATATATAATCACTTGAGCAAGTAACTGCGTTCTCACAAATGCTCGATAGCTGTACATCACGAAAGTGCCAACTATTAAATGTAGTTAATCTCCGTTACAAAAACTCAAAGACCACATATTTTGTGACAATTGTAACATACCAATTGTTGGCACAATTTTAAAACAAAACTAATCTAAACCACTCCATAATTTTTCCAAAATTTTCTTGTATTTTCCCCTGAATTTTCTGATTTTTATTTGTATTTTACTAATTTATTTATCTACTGAATATCTTTTCTGAATTTTCCAGAATTTAAAACACTCGAGGCTGCTTTGTTTCACTTTGGATTCTCTAAAATTTGATTCTCGGATTAATGGTTGTAGAGAAATTTGATTCTCCAAAAGTTGGAATCGAAGCACATATGAAGTGGATTGTGGATTCTAGTGTATATGGGTGGAAATTTGGATTGTGAGAATCGATTCTAGAATCAATTTTGTTTGTTTGATTCTGCTTTTGGGGTAGAATCAGGAATCGGTTTAAAACAAGCAGACCTCGAGACCAATGGGCCAGCCAAGCCATTCCAGCCTATTTAGCCCAATTGGCCCATGCCACACACATGCTAAATTCAAAGCGCACATATCACTAGTTCCTGTGTATATATCACTAGTTCCTGTGTATATGATAACCGTAGAATACTCTTAAGATAAAAAGACTACAACTATTATATGCACTTGTAGGTCTTCAAATAACTTACACGAGCTCAGGGATCTAAATTTGTAATTCAAGTTTAGGACCAAAACAACACGTCTGCACAAGTTTTACAACCAATGACATAATTTCCTCTTAATATTATAGAACAAATCAATTTTATCACACCTAACTATTTCCGTAGTCCAGATTTCACCCTTCAACTACGAAACTGTTTTTTTAACCCCCAACTAATCGGTACAAATAAACCCGCCTCGCTTCAAACCATCGTGATTTTCGACGGCGTGGCATCTACGTGTTCAAATTTTACTGGGATCGCATTCACGTCGATCGATATTGATTGCTGAGACAAGGAAGGATCAGTTAGCGAAGGCCGAAGTAGACAGTGGTGTTCTGTACATCATTCCTGTACACTTCTCAGTTGTTGTTGGCACAATTCTAGTTGGACATAAGGTGGGCATCGGACCAGGTATTTTTGAGCCAATCTGATGTACAGCGGATACGATTTGACCTAAGGTCTGGCCTGACACGAAACAAAAATGGTTATACCGGTATAGCACGGTTGCCCAGGCCATATTAGGCATGGTGGGCGGCATAACCCGGTACGGCCATTTGGGCTGGGCTCGTGTCAGCATGGCACGCTCCAGACACGACAGCCTGAGCGGCACAGAAGCACGGGGGCGATATGTAGGGCCCATGCCAGACTAAATTGGCCCATGGTAACGTGCGCGGCATGCAGTCGAGCACACAGCGGAGGGAGAGGTGTAGGGGTGAGGGAGGCATTACCTAGCCGGAGGGCACCGCCGTGGCCCCCCATCACCATCGCACGCAAGCCCGCACCATGCCTCGCCTCCTGGCGTGGCCCCTCTCCTCTCGTTGTGGCCCATCCGCTCCCTCCAGTCGTGGCCACGCCTCGGTGCCTCCGCCCACCCCGCCTTACTTGTGCCACGCTAAGCCCTGCCTAGCCAGCGCGGCACCCTTGCCACACCGCGTCGTGGCCCCTCCGCTCCCTCCCGCCATGGGCGCACCTCTGCGCCTCCACTCCACCCCGTCGAACCACCTCACCTCAGTGCCTCCGCCGTCTCCCGCTGTGCCCGCGCCTCAGCCCTTCGCTCCACCCCCAACATGCTTGAACCCTCAACCCCTCCGCCACCTCCCGCCATGCCCCTCGCCCTGGCCCCTCTGCTCCACCTCGCCTTGCTCCATCGCCGTGTCGCCTCTGTAGGGTCGAGGATGCGCCTAGAGGGGGTGAATAGGCGTTATAAAATTCGATCTCTAGCTAAACAATTAGCTAATCAACCCTAAGTCAAAACCTAATCAATTTATATGGAAGCGATAATCTAGGTTTTGACAATTAAAGCCTAAATAAACTAAGCTCACTATGTGCACTAACTATTTTATGTCTCTATGTATGAATTGCTAAATTGATCTAACAAATAATACTAAGCAATTCTAAGTCAAGCAATCATGAATATACAATAAATGTAATTACTTGAAAGTAAAGGAGACAAGAGACAAACGACGTTTTTCCGTGGTGTTCGGAGACTTGCGGTCTCCCTAGTCCACGTTGAGGCAAGCCCGATGACTCGGACCGGCCCCGCCGAGCACCGCCTCTTTCCACTAGTCGTGGTTTTCACGCTCAGCGTAGGCTCAACCCGAACCTTCACAAACTTGCCGGGCTTTCACACCTTGAGAGCTCCACAAGACGACGCCCTACTGCTCTAGGAGTCGGCAACCTCCAAGAGAATAGGCCGCTCCTTCACTTGAACCTCACCGGCACTGTGAATCGCTCCTCGGTGATCACCAAGTGCAACACATGCACAAGGCCTCCTCAAGTGCAACACATGCACAAGAGGTACCCAAACCACTTCCTAATTACAACGAATGCAATTAGTCTCACTCTTAGCTCAAGATGCAAATGGAGAAGAGCAACACATGCACACAACTCCCACAAACACTCAACAATGCAGCAACTTTAGCCCCAAGCCCCCCAAGGGGGTATTTATAGCCTCCACCAAAGAAACTAGCCGTTTGGGGCTGAAGCGGGCGAACAAAGAAAACCGGTCCATGGGACCTCTCCCGTCCGACAGGACCTCACGACCAACGGTCGGAAAAAACGACAGATTCGCGCGAATCTGGGCAGTCCGGCCGCCCTCCGGCCAGTCACAGCGCCCCGGTCCGACCGCCAGACGATCGGTCCAACCGCACAACAAAGACCAGTATAAACCCAAAACCACCTCTCTGGAATTTACACTTGTGGAGGGCCGGCCATTGACCGATCGCCCCTTAGGGCGGTCGCATCACGACGTCGGTCGCCACCATACGCCTGACCGATCATAACGCAACCCTAGGGCAGTGTGACCGCACCAGGGCCGGTCACACCGCCCTTCACCCGGTTGCACCGCCTGCAAAAAAAAAACACGCGCCGAAAACCCAAGTCCGGTCCAACCGTCCAACAAATGGTCACACCACTCAACCATTGGTCACACCGCAATTAGGGTTAGCACACCATGGCCGGTTGCACCACATGACAATTGGTCACACCACTCATGGGGTGGTCCAACCACTCAAAACCAGATTTTCGCGCAAACTCATTTCCAAAACTCCAAGCACAATTCTTTGAGCTTCTAGATAATCAACACATGATCATACACCCGTGCAAAACACATTTGCACCAATTTAGCTCATGCTCAAAGAATTCAACCGAATTCGCGAAAACACATATTTCACAAATCAAACACTGAACTTACGCGTTCAACCCTCTAGCCATGTAAGGATCAACACATGATCCCGACACTTTGCAAAACACATTTGCAAATGCCAACACATGCTCTAGGATCAAAAGCATATAACTCCAACGCTCATTTGCAAAACACATTTGCACAACCGCAACTAAATCCAAATGACGAAAACACATTTCGCCAACAACTCAAGATCTATTTGCAAAAGCGATTAAGCAAATCAAACTCAAGTTTATGAGATTAATCCCCTAGCCATGTGAAGGTCAACACAAGACCGGTCAACTTGCCAACACCGTTGCAAGCCCCACTCACATGCTCTCGGGATTCCGGACTCATAAACCTCGGTCTATTCGCACAACTGAACTTGCAAATAACACGATAAACACCATTTCATGCTTGAGCACTACTCTTTGCAACACATGCAAAAGTCTAGCTCCAAGCAACACCAAATCAGATGCATGAACTCTCTAATTGCAACACATGCAATTCTCTAGTTCCATGCAATCACCAAATCAACCTTAACACCAAAAACCAATTCAACATGTATGAGCACTCTACTACTTAGCGCATGCAAGCCTCTAGCTCCATACAAACTCACAAACACAAATTCGCTTGAGCTCTCTCCTTTTGCAACATATGCAAAACTTAGCTCCAAGCAACCTCACGGTTTTAGAAAGATTGTTTTATGAACCAAAACGTGAAGCTTCAACATTTGCAACACATGCAAAAGTGAACTTCACGCAAAAGCCAACGCATATTGCTTATCCTATTTGCAACACATGCAAATCAAAGCATAATGCGAAAACCAAAAGCAAATGCTCTTCCTCTTTGCAACACATGCAAATCGGAGCATAAACCAAACAACCAAGCATAAACTTTAACTCATTCGCAACACATGCCAAATGGTTAAACTTTATGCAACCACCAAATCAACATAAGATTTGAGCTTTGAGTGAACGCGGATTGAGATCATCAACACATGATGAAACTCAAGCGAAAGAGGCAACCCCTCTTAATAGAACGGCGGTAAAACCTTAGACACAAAGACTACAAAAGTCCTTAGCCTATCTAGTTATACCTTCGCCGCCACGCGCAAGCAATCCCCTTTGGGGTCTTTATGATCATTACTTGACACTCCCCCGGGATCATCACTCTTCTTTTCTTCGGGATCCATCCTTGACGTCCATCAACTCATGATGCCGTCCAAGTCCCGTTCTCATCATCTTATTCATCTTTGGACCTAACTCAAACATACCTCATGAAACTTGTTAGTCCAAGATGCATGGTTGTCTCAATTATCTCTTGCACTCCATTAACACATAATGGATGCCTTTAGATCAATTGAGCACAACCTAAATCAATTGAAATGATTTATGTATGTCTTAAGTACAATAATGCAACTCATGCTTTATTATACTTAAGAACTATTCATTGTCCTAATTAATCACAAAACACCATCAACACATGATGAAGTGTTCTTTACGATTAACAAGACAAATGAACTCAATTTAAATCATCATTTAAATTGATTCTTCAAGTTAGAGTGTGAACTCCCTAAATATGTGCATCCATGTAATATATGGATTGGAAAACATGATACACATTTTGTGGTTAATATAACGGGGATATTCATACTTTAACTTGACTCCAAAGTATGCAACTAATATTAAGATGAATATGCAAACATACCTTGGGTTTTCCACTTTTCAATGCGATGAGACTAAACAAAGATATTCTAAATAAGCAAGTTAGTCTCGATACAAGATTTGTCATTAATAATAATATCGCATTAGGGATAATCTTAATACGAGATTTGTCATTAACACCAAAACCACAACTAATGATGGTTGAACTTACAATCTCCCCCTTTTTGGTGATTAATGACAAATCCAAGCTTAATGAGCACATTTGGATTAAAAACAACATATTGAGAGAATTTAAGCTAATTGAACACATATGCATATTAATTCTCCCCCTTAATCATATTAAGCATACTTTTTAAACCAAATGATATTAAGCTTCCATAATTCTCCCCCTTTTGGCATTAAACACCAAAAATGGAAGAACCAAAAGATTAACATGAAGTACATTCTCCCCCTTTTTGGCAAACATATATCATTAATAAGATGAACGTTGGAATTATGTGTGTCAATCCCCCCCCTTTTGGCATTTAACTTAAGAAATAATTCTCCCTTTGGCATTTCATTATTCTCCCCCTTTTTACTTTAATCATTTTCCCCTTTTTGGCATTTAACAATTTCTTTCAGGGGTCATATCTAATGAAGGTCATACAAGAATTTAAAAGGATACTAATGACCTTGGCAATGATTTAGATTTTAGATACCAATTAAAAAGATAGGCAATAAAATCCCAAATGAAAAGGATATACAGGGAATAAAACAAATTTTCATTTGAAATATGGCCTGATACCAAAAGAAGAAAACTCGAAAAGAGACCATATTCGGGATTTTGGATACCACTTTAAAGGAAGAAAAAGCATTTGCAAATATGGATACCACTTGTAAAGACTTGCATTAAAATGTGGATACCACTTGTAAAAACAAATAAGCATGGAAAGCAAAGAAGGGATAGTATCCAAAGCAAATGACCCGTGCGATACCCTTTTTCAACTAACTCACTCTTCATTTTATTAGGCTTTGCAAATTTTCAATATGATTCTTTTGAAGAATCCAATAATTTGCCTAAGCGGGTCAAACGAGGAACCCAAGAAGAAATAGATACCACTTGAGACAATTGATACCACTTGTAAAATTAATCTCAAGGGCTTTTGCTTGAAAATCCAAAGAATTGAGCATTTTCAGATTTTGATTGAAGAACAATGCTCAATTGAGATTTTCCTCTTTTATATATTTCAACACATAAAGACTCTCACACAGAGAAATCTTAAGCGGTTGAACTTACAATGTTAGTTTGAGAGGAAATTCTTACTCAAGAATGTGGGTATCGAGTAATGCTACAAAGAGGCAATGAAATACCACTTGTAGGAAATAATGAATTTAATGATACCACTTATAGAGATTTATTTAACCAAGGGTATCACTAGAAGGAATGAGCAATGACCTTAATGATACCATTTGTAGAAAATAGGAACTCAATGATACCACTTAAAAGGAAATCAAATACTCAAGGATATCACTAGAAGAAATAAACAATAAAATCCATGATACCACTTGGAGAAAAGAGTCTCAATTATACCACTTGTAAGCATATGGATAAATAAATGCTCAATTGATACCACTTAGGATCAACTCACGAAGAATTGATACCACTTGAAATAATTTATCGATAAGATCGATGGGTATCAGAGCAATATAATCAGAGCATCATATACTTACGGGTATCAAAAGTTCAAGAAGGATCAATAAAATCTCAAAGATTTAGTATCAGAGCACAATAAAGACATGATCTCACTTAGAAGCATTAAAGTGCCCAAAACTTGCAATGAATAAACTCCCCAAGATGTTTAATGAATGAATCATGGAGTTATTTGCATTTGAATTGCACAAGTTTTGTCTTTTCAAAAGATCAAGTGAAAATCACTCTTTAGTTCAATTAAAGTGCTCATAACTGATACTACTTGAAAACTTGATCAAACAAATTTTAGAATTTTTCAAATTTTGCACAAATAAACTTTGGGATCATAAGAAGCTATTGCAAAAAGAATTTTTGAAAAGGAAGTTCCAATCAAAAGATATCCCAAAGCAAACCTCAGAAAATATCTGAAATTTCAGAACAGCTGTGCCACGGCCGGTCCAACCGATCTGGGGCGGTCCAACCGCCCTCGGCGGGCAGTGCCGCCCTCAGGCCGGTCCAACTGCCCCGACAGTGAAACCTCCAGATTTTTGCAAATTTTGTCAAAAGATTCAAATGAAGTCCAAAAATTATGAAATTTTGCAGAGATGAACTTTGGACTAATTAGAAGGTATTGCAAAAAGAATTTTCTCAAAAACAATTTTATTTTGAAAGATATGGTATTTTGCGCTTTGAGGCATAAAAGGAAATTGATTTTCACAAAAAGCCTCAAAATGCAATTCAATTTGGATTTTATGCAATTTCGACTTTCATGGCTTAGATTGGTGTATCATGAATGTTTCTAGCCAAGGTTTATAATAAAATCCAACTTAAAAGCCACGATTTGAGCTATATGCCTAAATAGGTCCTTTTAGATTAAATCAAATCGTTTTTGAGCCGAATTAGGTTTCAACATAATATTTTCATTTTGAAAGCTTGTAAATCCTTTGAAATACATACTAGAATACTTTTATAAAGCTTTTCACAAATTTGGGCCTTTTAAATATGATTTTTGACTTTTGACCTAAATAGTCCAAATTGAAGAAGCAAAAGTCAAATTCAATTAACACAAGAATTCAAATGAAAGCAAGGGTAAGAAATTGAGATTTGAATTATGTGTATGAGTCTAAAATACCATTTTGAATCACAATTCTACACAAGAATGGATCCAAATGGAGAAACTCACTAAGTGCTAGAATATGACCATTATGGGTCAAGAGTAGTTTTTCGGCGAGTTTCAAAACCAAATATCTTTTGATAGGTTGGTCTTTTGAAAATCTTTTGAACACGAAAGTTGTTAAGAATGACCAACTCTAGGATTTTTGTTTTGGAATTATTTTCAAAATCTTTTTACTTTTAATTCTATGAATATTATAAGTTTAAATCAAAATCAAGATACTAGTAACTTGTTTTTGGGCTAAAAACTTATTTTCTTTTCAAAATAGATTTTTGTGAAGCCAAAACCTTTGAGAAACATTTCAAAAGCATTTGTATACATTTTGCAACTAGTTTTTCACAAGTTTACTAGTAGTATACAAAATTTTGACTTTTGGCTAAATGGTTGATTTTGAAAATATATATATATACACTTATTATTAATATGGGCACACGTAGGGATGTGATACACATGAATATGAATTAACACTCCCCCTAAATGTGCCACTTCCTAACTTGCTCAAGATTGCAATAAGAGAATAGATAAGAGGCGAGAGCAAGGTCTTACAACAAGTGATCTAAATTGATTATTCATTTATATCAATGCATCCAAACCTACACAAGGCTAGAAGACGTAATAGTAATCAATTTAAATACTTGTTACCGAGATGGCATTGGCTTATGATGGACATGATTGTCTTCATGCTTGACACCACTTGTAGATGAATATAAACCTTCTCCTCTTGGTGAGCAAGCGTCAATCCATCTCTTTATTGCCTACAAATCTTTTTAGGCACTTTTGGTACCCAATCCTTGTTGGGTCCGACAATGTTAGTCACAATGGATTTAAGAACCCAAATGGTCCTAATTTTAGCATTTTTGAATTGACTAACATGACTAGAAATAGAATTGCAATAATTATTCCTCCTAGGCAAATGATTTGCATTTTTATGAAATGGCTTAGGAGGGCAATGATATTTTGCAAAATTATTTCTAGTTTGATCTCTTCTAAGCAAATGATAATTATAATTGTGAAATGGCTTAGAGGATCTAGCAATTCTAGTAAATGTTTTGCTATTATTTTTCCTAAGCATATAATCATCATGGTTTTTCTTATTCTTAGGAAATTTATCATTTTGAGCAATTACATTTCTAGAAATACTCTTCCTATGCAAATGAATATCATTTTTAGTAGGCATAGGGGACTTGACAAGTTTGGCAAACACATTGCCATTCTTGTCCTTCCTAAGCAAATAATTATCATTTACAATAATAGGCTTAGGAGTTATACCTTTGGGACAATCCTTACCGAAATGTCCCTTCTCCCGGCAATTGAAGCACTTTACTCCGTTTGGTCCTCTCTTGACCCTCTTGTTGTGCTCAACGCCGGTTTGCCTCATTGTTGATGTTGTGGCCTTGTTATCCACTTGATTTGGGCACACGGAGGCGAGGTGGCCCTTCTTGTTGCACGTGAAGCACTTGATGGTCTTCGAGTGACGCGCGTTGTGCCTTGTCTTGCTATTCTCCCTCTTGGAGTTGTAACCGAGTCCTCGCTTGTCTTGAGGCGCCCTTGGCTTGCTCAAGATTTCGTCGAGGAGGGCCTTTCCTTTAACGCACCTCTTCAGGTCATTTTCCAACTTAATGACTTGAGCCTTGAGCTCATTGTTTTCTTCTACAAGATTAGTATCTAAACACATAGAAGAACTCGAAACAATTTCATTAGAGCAACAAGGCAAATCATCGCTAGAAGTGGATATGCAATTATTTGATGAATTATTTGTAATTGGAATGGAGTGAGGCAATTCATCAATTAAATCACATTGTATAGCAATATCCACACTAGCTTTACTAAATTCCTTGAAAAGGAGTTTTTCATGATTTTCTTTTAGAACATCATAATCATTTTGAAGTGAATCATGTTCTAATTTCAAAACTTTGTATTTCTTTTTCTCCTTTCCAAGAAATTCATTTAGCTCCTCTAATAAATTCATAAGTTCATCATAAGAGGGCTCATCTTCGTCGTCACTCACCTCATTCTTACCTTTCGCCATAAAGCAACGAATTTTTGATGGGATTGAACAATCGTCGTCGCTTGAGGCGGAGGTTGAGGTTGACGGAGTTATCGGTTCATCAATTGATGTTGAAGTTAAAAAATCTTCAACCGACACTTCCTCCTCATTGCAATCCTCAAATGATGTTGTGGATGATTCAAATAATTCTTGAAGCTTAATCCACATTTCATGCGCGCTTGAGAGGTTGCAAATGAGATTGAATATATCTACGCCTGGCGCTAAATAAAACGTTAGTAGCTTGAGCGTCGAGATGTAGACATTTCTCCTCTCCTTTAGTTGGAGCAATTTCATTTAGTGGAGAAGAAATGCCGACATCTACGATCCACCATATTTGTGGGCTCATGGATTTAAAATGATTAATCATAAATAATTTCCATGAAGCATAATTTGAGCCATCAAATATATATGAATCGGTGGAGTGCACTAATCCGCTAGGCGCCATCCTTTTTACTCTCTAGACGGTTAAGCCTAAAATGAGAGTGACCGTGGCTCTGATACCACTTGTAGGGTCGAGGATGCGCCTAGAGGGGGGGTGAATAGGCGTTTATAAAAATTCGATCTCTAGCTAAACAATTCGCGCTAATCAACCCCTAAGTCAAAACCTAATCAATTTATATGCGGAAGCGATAATCTAGGTTTTGACAATTAAAGCCTAAATAAACTAAGCTCACTATGTGCACTAACTATTTTATGTCTCTATGTATGAATTGCTAAATTGATCTAACAAATAATACTAAGCAATTCTAAGTCAAGCAATCATGAATATACAATAAATGTAATTACTTGAAAGTAAAGGAGACAAGAGACAAGCAGCGTTTTCCGTGGTGTTAGGAGACTTGCGGTCTCCCTAGTCCACGTTGAGGCAAGCCCGATGACTCGGACCGGCTCCCGCTCGAGCACCGCCTCTTTCCACTAGTCGTGGTTTTTCACGCTCGCGTAGGCTCAACCCGAACCTTCACAAACTTGCCGGGCTTTCACACCTTGAGAGCTCAAGACGACGCCCACGCGTCTAGAGTCGGCAACCTCCAAGAGAATAGGCCGCTCCTTCACTTGAACCTCACCGGCACTGTGAATCGCTCCTCGGTGATCACCAAGTGCAACACATGCACAAGGCCTCCTCAAGTGCAACACATGCACAAGAGGTACCCAAACCACTTCCTAATTGCAACGAATGCAATTAGTCTCACTCTTAGCTCAAGATGCAAATGGAGAAGAGCAACACATGCACACAACTCCCACAAACACTCAACAATGCAGCAACTTTAGCCCCAAGCCCCCCAAGGGGGTATTTATAGCCTCCACCAAAGAAACTAGCCGTTTGGGGCTGAAACGGGCAGAAACAAGAAACCGGTCCATGGGACCTCTCCGATCCGACCGGACCTCACGATACCAGTCGCCGAAAACGACAGATTCTTGCCGAATGCAAGGCCGGTCCGACCGCCCTCCGGCCGGTCACACCGCGCCTCCGGTCCGACCGCCAGACGATCGGTCCAACCGCACAACAAAGACCAGCGCAAACCCAAAAACCACCTCTCTGGAATTTACACGCCCATGAGGGTCGACCGATCGCTGACCCTAGGGCGGTCGCATCAAGACGCTGGCGGTCGCACCGCCAAGATGCACCGATCGCAACGCAACCCTAGGGCGGTGTGACCGCACCAGGCCGGTCACACCGCCTTCACCCGATTGCACGCACCGCGAAAAAAAAAAAACACGCCGAAAACCCAAGTCCGGTCCAACCGTCCAACAAATGGTCACACCACTCAACCATTGGTCACACCGCAATTAGGGTTAGCACACCATGGCGGTTGCACCACATGACAATTGGTCACACCACTCATGGGGTGGTCCAACCACTCAAAACCAGATTTTCAAGCAAACTCATTTCCAAAACTCCAAGCACAATTCTTTGAGCTTCTAGATAATCAACACATGATCATACACCGTGCAAAACACATTTGCACCAATTTAGCTCATGCTCAAAGAATTCAACCGAATTAGCGAAAACACATATTTCACAAATCAAACTTGAACTTACGCGTTCAACCCTCTAGCCATGTAAGGATCAACACATGATCCGACACTTTGCAAAACACATTTGCAAATGCCAACACATGCTCTAGGATCGAAACGCATAACTCCAACGCTCATTTGCAAAACACATTTGCACAACCGCAACCAAATCCAAATGACGAAAACACATTTCGCCAACAACTCAAGATCTATTTGCAAAACGTATTAAGCAAATCAAACTCAAGTTTATGAGATTAATCCCCCTAGCCATGTGAAGGTCAACACAAGACCCGGTCAACTTGCCAACACCCGTTGCAAGCCCCACTCACATGCTCTCGGGATTCCGGACTCATAAACCTCAGTCTATTCGCACAACGAACTTGCAAATAACACGATAAACACCATTTCATGCTTGAGCACTACTCTTTGCAACACATGCAAAAGTCTAGCTCCAAGCAACACCAAATCAGGATGCATGAACTCTCTAATTGCAACACATGCAATTCTCTAGTTCCATGCAATCACCAAATCAACCTTAACACCAAAAACCAATTCAACATGTATGAGCACTCTACTCGCAACGCATGCAAGCCTCTAGCTCCATACAAACTCACAAACACAAATTCGTGCTTGAGCTCTCTCCTTTTGCAACATATGCAAAACTTAGCTCCAAGCAACCTCACGGTTTTAGAAAGATTGTTTTGCGAACCAAAACGTGAAGCTTCAACATTTGCAACACATGCAAAAGTGAACTTCACGCAAAAGCCAACGCATATTGCTTATCCTATTTGCAACACATGCAAATCAAAGCATAATGCGAAAACCAAAAGCAAATGCTCTTCCTCTTTGCAACACATGCAAATCGGAGCATAAACCAAACAACCAAGCATAAACTTTAACTCATTCGCAACACATGCCAAATGGTTAAACTTTATGCAACCACCAAATCAACATAAGATTTGAGCTTTGAGTGAGCGCGATTGAGATCATCAACACATGATGAAACTCAAGCGAAAGAGGCAACCCCTCTTAATAGAACGGCGGTAAAACCTTAGACACAAAGACTACAAAAGTCCTTAGCCTATCTAGTTATACCTTCGCCGCCACGCGCAAGCAATCCCCTTTGGGGTCTTTATGATCATTACTTGACACTCCCGGGATCATCACTCTTCTTTTCTTGGGATCCATCCTTGGCGTCCATCAACTCATGATGCCGTCCAAGTCCGTTCTCATCATCTTATTCATCTTTGGACCTAACTCAAACATACCTCATGAAACTTGTTAGTCCAAGATGCATGGTTGTCTCAATTATCTCTTGCACTCCATTAACACATAATGGATGCCTTTAGATCAATTGAGCACAACCTAAATCAATTGAAATGATTTATGTATGTCTTAAGTACAATAATGCAACTCATGCTTTATTATACTTAAGAACTATTCATTTGTCCTTAATTAATCACAAAACACCATCAACACATGATGAAGTGTTCTTTACGATTAACAAGACAAATGAACTCAATTTAAATCATCATTTAAATTGATTCTTCAAGTTAGAGTGTGAACTCCCCCTAAATATGTGCATCCATGTAATATATGGATTGGAAAACATGATACACATTTTGTGGTTAATATAACGGGGATATTCATACTTTAACTTGACTCCAAAGTATGCAACTAATATTAAGATGAATATGCAAACATACCTTGGGTTTTCCACTTTTCAATGCGATGAGACTAAACAAAGATATTCTAAATAAGCAAGTTAGTCTCGATACAAGATTTGTCATTAATAATAATATCGCATTAGGGGATAATCTTAATCTGAGATTTGTCATAACACCAAAACCACAACTAATGATGGTTGATTTGTCATTAACACCAAAACCACAACATATTAATGATGGTTGAATTCTCCCCTTAATCATATTAAGCATACTTTTAAACCAAATGATATTAAGCTTCCATAATTCTCCCCTTTTGGCATTAAACACCAAAATGGAAGAACCAAAAGATTAACATGAAGTACATTCTCCCCCTTTTTGGCAAACATATATCATTAATAAGATGAACGTTGGAATTATGTGTGTCAATCCCCCCTTTTGGCATTTAACTTAAGAAATAATTCTCCCTTTGGCATTTCATTATTCTCCCCCTTTTTACTTTAATCATTTTCCTTTTGGCATTTAACAATTTCTTTCAGGGTCATATCTAATGAAGGTCATACAAGAATTTAAAAGGATACTAATGACCTTGGCAATGATTTAGATTTTAGATACCAATTAAAAGATAGGCAATAAAATCCCAAATGAAAAGGATATACAGGAATAAAACAAATTTTCATTTGAAATATGGCTCGATACAAAAGAAGAAAACTCGAAAAGAGACCATATTCGGATTTTGGATACCACTTTAAAGGAAGAAAAAGCATTTGCAAATATGGATACCACTTGTAAAGACTTGCATTAAAATGTGGATACCACTTGTAAAAACAAATAAGCATGGAAAGCAAAGAAGGGATAGTATCCAAAGCAAATGACCCGATGCGATACCCTTTTTCAACTAACTCACTCTTCATTTTATTAGGCTTTGCAAATTTTCATAAACGGGTCAAACGAGGAACCCAAGAAGAAATAGATACCACTTGAGACAATTGGGCTTGAAAATCCAAAGAATTGAGCAAGGAGGTCAAGAATGTGGGCGGAGTAATGCTACAAAGAGGATGAAATACCACTTGTAGGAAATAATGAATTTAATGATACCACTTATAGAGATTTATTTAACCAAGGGTATCACTAGAAGGAATGAGCAATGAGGGAGGGAGGCTAGAGGTGGCGATCGATGGGTATCGAGCAATATAATCGAGCATCATATACTTACGGGTATCAAAAGTTCAAGAAGGGGAGGAAGACTCCCAAGATGTTTAATGAATGAATCATGGAGTTATGGCAAAAGATCAAGTGAAAATCACTCTTTAGTTCAATTAAAGTGCTCATAACTGATACTACTTGAAAACTTGATCAAACAAATTTTAGAATTTTTCAAATTTTGCACAAATAAACTTTGGGATCATAAGAAGCTATTGCAAAAGAATTTTTGAAAAAGGAAGTTCCAATCAAAAGATATCCCAAAGCAAACCTCAGAAAAAATCTGAAATTTCAGAACAGCCTGTGCCACGGCCGGTCCAACCGATCTGGGGCCGGTCCAACCGCCCTGGCCGGTGCAACTGCCCTCAAAGCCGGGTCCAGCCCTGCCCTGACAGTGAAACCTCCAATTTTTGCAAATTTTGTCAAAAGATTCAAATGAAGTCCAAAAATTATGAAATTTTGCAGAGATGAACTTTGGACCAATTTGGATTTTATGCAATTTCGACTTTCATGGCTTAGATTGGTGTATCATGAATGTTTCTAGCCAAGGTTTATAATAAAATCCAACTTAAAAGCCACGATTTGGAGCTTGTAAATCCTTTGAAATACATACTAGAATACTTTTATAAAGCTTTTCACAAATTTGGGCCTTTTAAATATGATTTTTGACTTTTGACCTAAATAGTCCAAATTGAAGAAGCAAAAGTCAAATTCAATTAACACAAGAATTCAAATGAAAGCAAGGGTAAGAAATTGAGATTTGAATTATGTGTATGAGTCTAAAATACCATTTTGAATCACAATTCTACACAAGAATGGATCCAAATGGAGAAACTCACTAAGTGCTAGAATATGACCATTATGGGTCAAGAGTAGTTTTTCTATGAGTTTCAAAACCAAATATCTTTTGATAGGTTGGTCTTTTGAAAATCTTTTGAACACGAAAGTTGTTAAGAATGACCAACTCTAGGATTTTTGTTTTGGAATTATTTTCAAAATCTTTTTACTTTTAATTCTATGAATATTATAAGTTTAAATCAAAATCAAGATACTAGTAACTTGTTTTTGGGCTAAAACTTATTTTCTTTTCAAAATAGATTTTGTGAAGCCAAAACCTTTGAGAAACATTTCAAAAGCATTTGTATACATTTTGCAACTAGTTTTTCACAAGTTTACTAGTAGTATACAAAATTTTGACTTTTGGCTAAATGGTTGATTTTGAAAATATATATATATACACTTATTATTAATATGGGCACGTAGGGATGTGATACACATGAATATGAATTAACACTCCCCTAAATGTGCCACTTCCTAACTTGCTCAAGATTGCAATAAGAGAATAGATAAGAGGCGAGAGCAAGGTCTTACAACAAGTGGCCATTGCCTACAAATCTTTTAGGCACTTTTTGGTACCCAATCCTTGTTGGGTCCGACAATGTTAGTCACAATGGATTTAAGAACCCAAATGGTCCTAATTTTAGCATTTTTGAATTGACTAACATGACTAGAAATAGAATTGCAATAATTATTCCTCCTAGGCAAATGATTTGCATTTTTATGAAATGGCTTAGGAGGGCAATGATATTTTGCAAAATTATTTCTAGTTTGATCTCTTCTAAGCAAATGATAATTATAATTGTGAAATGGCTTAGAGGATCTAGCAATTCTAGTAAATGTTTTGCTATTATTTTTCCTAAGCATATAATCATCATGGTTTTTCTTATTCTTAGGAAATTTATCATTTTGAGCAATTACATTTCTAGAAATACTCTTCCTATGCAAATGAATATCATTAAAATGTCCCTTCTCCCGGCAATTGAAGCACTTTACTCCGCTTGGTCCTCTCTTGACCCTCTTGTTGTGCTCAACGCCGGTTTGCCTCATTGTTGATGTTGTGGCCTTGTTATCCACTTGATTTGGGCACACCACTGAGGCGAGGTGGCCCTTCTTGTTGCACGTGAAGCACTTGATGGTCTTCGAGTGGCGCGCTTGTGCCTTGTCTTGCTATTCTCCTCTTGAGTTATGTAATCGAAGTCTCGCTTGTCTTGAGGCGCCTTGGCTTGCTCAATTCTCCGATAATCTAGGTTTTGACAATTAAAGCCTAAATAAACTAAGCTCTGCACTAACTATTTTATGTCTCTATGTATGTATTTGTCCTCGCTCGAGCACCGCCTCTTTCCACTAGTCGTGGTTTTTGCTCGTAGCGTCAACTCCTTGAACCTTCACAAAGAGAGATGATTGTTTTCTTCTACAAGGGGTGGAGGATGGAGGCAATTCATCAATTAAATCACATTGTATAGCAATATCCACACTAGCTTTACTAAATTCCTTGAAAAGGAGTTTTCATGAGGCATCATAATATTTTGAAGTGAATCATGTTCTAATTTCAAAACTTTGTATTTCTTTTCTCCTTTCCAAGAAATTCATTTAGCTCCTCTAATAAATTCATAAGTTCATCATAAGAGGGCTCATCTTCGCCGTCACTCACCTCATTCTTAGAGGGAGGATTGAACAACAATGCGATTGAGGCGGTGCAAGGGCTTGAAGCTTGAGGGGGCGCGCTTGAGAGGTTGGGAGCTAAATTAGTAGCTTGGGAGATGTAGAGTGGAGGGTAGTGGAGAAGAAAGCATCTACGATCCACCATATTTGTGGGCTGGAGGTAATTTCCATGAAGCATAATTTGAGCCATCAAATATATATGAATCGGTGGGCACTAATCCGCTAGGCGCCATGGTAGTGACCGTGGCTCGATACCACTTGAGTCGAGGATGCGCTTAGAGGAGGGTGAATAGGCGTTTATAAAAATTCGATCTCTAGCTAAACATAGGGGACCTAATCAAATATGAAGCGATAATCTAGGTTTTGACAATTAAAGCCTAAATAAACTAAGCTCACTATGTGCACTAAGAGAGATCTAACAAATAATGCAATCATGAATATACAATAAATGGGGGACGTTTTTCGTGGTGTTAGGAGGGTCCAGTTGAGGGACTCGGACGGGAGCACCGCCTCTTTCCACTAGTCGTGGCCGCTCGCGTAGGTGGGAGGTGAGGCGGCTGCCTAGGAGTCGGCAACCTCCAAGAGAATAGGCCTCCTTCACTTGAACCTCACCGGCACTTGAATCCGCTCCTCGGTGATCACCAAGTGCAACACATGCACAAGCCTCCTCAAGTGCAACACATGGGTACCCAAAGGCTCAAGATGCAAATGGGGCAACACATGCACACAACTCCCACAAACACTCAACAATGCAGCAACTTTAGCCCCAAGCCCCCAAGGGGTATTTATAGCCTCCACCAAAGAAACTATGAAACGGCGGCAAGAAAACCGGTCCAACCGGACCTCTCCCCGATCACACGGACCTCACGACCAGCAGTCGGGAAAAGGCAGTTCTTGCAAGGCGGTCCGACGCGCCCTCCGGGGTCACAGCGCCTCCGGACGATCGTCCAACCGCACAACAAAGACCAATAAACCCAAAAACCACCTCTCTGGAATTTAGGGATCATAAGGCTCGCCGCCATTAGGGTTAGCACACCATGGCGGTTGCACCACATGACAATTGGTCACACCACTCATGGGGTGGTCAACCACTCAAAACCAGATTTAGCGCAAACTCATTTCCAAAACTCCAAGCACAATTCTTTGATAATCAACACATGGTGAAAACACATATTTCACAAATCAAACATCGAACTTACGCGTTCAACTGAGATTTGTCATTAACACCAAAACCACAACTAATGATGGTTGAACTTACAATCTCCCCTTTTGGTGATTAATGACAAATCCAAGCTTAATGAGCACATTTGGATTAAAAACAACATATTGAGAGAATTTAAGCTAATTGAACACATATGCATATTAATTCTCCCCTTAATCATATTAAGCATACTTTTAAACCAAATGATATTAAGCTTCCATAATTCTCCCCTTTTGGCATTAAACACCAAAATGGAAGAACCAAAAGATTAACATGAAGTACATTCTCCCCTTTTTGGCAAACATATATCATTAATAAGATGAACGTTGGAATTATGTGTCAATCCCCCTTTGGCATTTAACTTAAGAAATAATTCTCCTTTGGCATTTCATTATTCTCCCCTTTTACTTTAATCATTTTCCCTTTTGGCATTTAACAATTTCTTTCAGGGTCATATCTAATGAAGGTCATACAAGAATTTAAAAGGATACTAATGACCTTGGCAATGATTTAGATTTTAGATACCAATTAAAAGATAGGCAATAAAATCCCAAATGAAAAGGATATACAGGAATAAAACAAATTTTCATTTGAAATATGGCCTGATACCAAAAGAAGAAAACTCAAAAGAGACCATATTCGGATTTTGGATACCACTTTAAAGGAAGAAAAGCATTTGCAAATATGGATACCACTTGTAAAGACTTGCATTAAAATGTGGATACCACTTGTAAAAACAAATAAGCATGGAAAGCAAAGAAGGGATAGTATCCAAAGCAAATGACCCGTGCGATACCCTTTTTCAACTAACTCACTCTTCATTTTATTAGGCTTTGCAAATTTTCAATATGATTCTTTTGAAGAATCCAATAATTTGCCTAAACGGGTCAAACGAGGAACCCAAGAAGAAATAGATACCACTTGAGACAATTGATACCACTTGTAAAATTAATCTCAAGGGCTTTTGCTTGAAAATCCAAAGAATTGAGCATTTTCAGATTTTGATTGAAGAACAATGCTCAATTGAGATTTTCCTCTTTATATATTTCAACACATAAAGACTCTCACGAGAGAAATCTTAAGCGGTTGAACTTACAATGTTAGTTTGAGAGGAAATTCTTACTCAAGAATGTGGGTATCGAGTAATGCTACAAAGAGGCAATGAAATACCACTTGTAGGAAATAATGAATTTAATGATACCACTTATAGAGATTTATTTAACCAAGGGTATCACTAGAAGGAATGAGCAATGACCTTAATGATACCATTTGTAGAAAATAGGAACTCAATGATACCACTTAAAAGGAAATCAAATACTCAAGGATATCACTAGAAGAAATAAACAATAAAATCCATGATACCACTTGGAGAAAAGAGTCTCAATTATACCACTTGTAAGCATATGGATAAATAAATGCTCAATTGATACCACTTAGGATCAACTCACGAAGAATTGATACCACTTGAAATAATTTATCGATAAGATCGATGGGTATCAGAGCAATATAATCAGAGCATCATATACTTACGGGTATCAAAAGTTCAAGAAGGATCAATAAAATCTCAAAGATTTAGTATCAGAGCACAATAAAGACATGATCTCACTTAGAAGCATTAAAGTGCCCAAAACTTGCAATGAATAAACTCCCCAAGATGTTTAATGAATGAATCATGGAGTTATTTGCATTTGAATTGCACAAGTTTTGTCTTTTCAAAAGATCAAGTGAAAATCACTCTTTAGTTCAATTAAAGTGCTCATAATCGATACTACTTGAAAACTTGATCAAACAAATTTTAGAATTTTTCAAATTTTGCACAAATAAACTTTGGGATCATAAGAAGCTATTGCAAAAGAATTTTTGAAAAGGAAGTTCAATCAAAAGATATCCCAAAGCAAACCTCGGAAAAAATCTGAAATTTCAGAATGACTGTGCCACGGGGTCCAACCGATCTGGGGCGGTCCAACCGCCCTCGGCGGGGTGCAATCAGCCTCAGCCGGTCCAACTGCCCCGACAGTGAAACCTCCAGATTTTTGCAAATTTTGTCAAAGATTCAAATGAAGTCCAAAATTATGAAATTTTGCGAGATGAACTTTGGACTAATTCAATGGGATGGGGAAGCTGAGGGAGGTAGGGATCATAGGCGCTCGGCTGCTTGGGTGGGTTGTGTGGAGGAAAGAGAAAAAGGGAGAGAGGGGGAGGAGAGGGGATCAGTCGTGAGTATAGCTGGGTGGGGAGAGAGAGAGAGGGAGGAAAGATCAATGAGCAGGCGAGAAAACCAGAAAAGAGAGAGGGGGAAAGAGGGAGGCGCAGGAAAGAGAGGGAAAAGAGATTCCAGATGCAACGGACAGATTTTAGGTTGCAGTAAGTGAGCAATATTCTCCCAATTCTAGAGAAAGAGAGAAAGCAATGTTCATGAACGCCAAAGATGGACATCGATGTGATGTGTGAATAAAATAAAGATGATTTCAATGTTCACCTAATTCCATTCTACGTCTAGTTCCAACGTTCGACTGATGAGTTTGCTCGCTATAAAACCCTCCCTCGGTTTTTCATTTCCTGAGCACCCGATTCCAACATTTGTTATCAATTCACTCTCTACTTGCTTTCTCTTTCTTCTCTCCTAAGTTTGTTCTCTCTATTTACTCTCTATTTGCTCTTTCTTTTTTTTTCTTCCGCCACAAATCAAAATGTTTGGTAAGAACAAGAGCACGCCCTCATTCTCAAGTCCCTCTCGTCAGGATCAAGAGATCAATCCGCGTTAACTCTCCCCCAGCATGGGAAATTATGGTATAGATGACCATCATTTGGACGGTACACACAGCATAAAAAAATATTTGAATTGAGGAAGTCGTCTCTCAGACATGAGATGGTTGAGACAATTACATGCCTCAAAGATTGGAGCGTGCAGATAACAGGACATAACATCAGAACAAGACCCCGAAGATCACAGGCGCGATAGCCAACTTTGACCATCTCGGTCTTGAGTGGTCTATACATATGTACGTAGTTACTGTACTCTTTTCTTTATCGGGGGTATTCCACACCGGGGTGTAAGGTTTTTAATTAGGCAGTAACTATTGATGAGGATATCACTACTATGGATATATCCACACCAAGTTGAACCAACTCCATGACGTCACCCATAGGCCAAGAAGACGGAGATATCAAATCCATCACGTTTTAGAATTCAATTCGGCCTCCCAAAACAGCCTGAAGTAAAATGACCATAACTTTTGATTTCGGAGGTTTCTGGAGGACCATGAGTACACGTTTGAAAGATCTCGGAGTCTACTTTCCAACGGATCTGGCCTCACCTCAAAACTCCTTTAGATGTGTCCGAAAAATGCAAAAAACCAAACATCACTTATCCAGTCCGAATTGACATGGGCCTTGGACCTTGTAATTTGAGTTGTAGTTGGTCTCCAACTATTTTGGCTGAGTTTTCATGCCCCCTCTGCTCCTTAAATAGGCAGACACACCCTCATCTAGGGTTTGGTTGGGTTTTGATTGATTAGTTTAGCCAAGTGCAAACTTTAAGTCTTCAAGTTGTGCTGGACAGACACCTTGTCAAGATCTTCAATAGAACCCCACCCTTACTTTTGCCTTCATTCATATTCGCAATTTCAGATTGTTTTACCATTGTTCTTGCTTGTTTTTCGGTTGCATGCAGGAATTGAACCTCTGTAAGTTCAAGAGCCATTGGTTTTGGTGATTGATATAGATTAATGCTTAATCCTTGTTTAATGACAAACCTAATCATTATGGGACTAACATGTCTATTGAGCAATTGTTTAGTAGTCTCATATTTGGAATGGAAAATGGAAAACCCAAGGTATGTATGCGCATTCTTTCTAGTATTAATTGCATATTTTGGATTCAAGTTAAAGTATGAATGTTCCCATTGTATTAACCACAAAATGTGCATCATGTTTCCCAATCCATATATTACATGGATGCACACATTTTGGGGGAGTTCACACTCTAACTTAAAAAGTCAATTTAAATGAAAATTTAAATTGAGTTCATTTGTCTTATTAATCATTAAAGAATACTTCATCATATGTTGATAGTGTTCCTTGATTAATTAAGGACAAATGAATAGTTCTTAAGTGTAATGAAGCATGCGTTGCATTATTGCACTTAAGACACATTTTATATCATTCAAATTGATTAAGAGTTGTGCTCAATTGATCTAAAGGCATCCATTTTGTGTTAAGAGATAATTGAGACAACTATGCATCTTGGACTAACTATTTTTATGAGTTGTGATTGAGTTAGGTTAAATCCAAAGATGGGTGAGATGATGAAAACGGGACAAGGACAACATCATGAGGTGATGAGCGTCAAGAGGAGATCCCGTAGAGATTAAGAGAAGAGCGGAGTGATGATCCTGGGGGAGCGTAAAAGTGAAGATCATAAAGACCCCAAAGGGGATTGCTTGCGTGCGGCGGCGAAGGTATAACTAGATAGGCTAAGGGCTTTCTAGTCTTTGAGTCTAGTTTTTATCGTCGTACTATTAAGAGGGGTTGAGTCCTAGCTTGAGCTTCATCATGTGTTGATGATCTTAATCCCATGTTCACTTGAGCTCAAATCTTATTTGGATTTGGTTTTTGTATAGTGCTAACCATTTGGCATGTGTTGTGAATGTGTTAAGCTTATGCTTGGTTGTTGTTGCATTATGCTCTGATTTGCATGTGTTGCAAAGATGAAAAGCATGTGCATTTGATTTTCGCATAAAGTGTTGATTTGCATGTGTCGCAAATAGGATAAGCTAGTGTGTTGGCTTTTGCGTGAAGTTCACTTTTGCATGTGTTGCATTTGTTGAAGCTTCATGTTTTTGTTTGTATTTATAAAACAAATCTTTCAAAATCAAAGTAGTTGCTTGGAGCTAAGTTTTGCATGTGTTGCAAAAGGAGAGAGCTCAAACATGATTTGGTGTTTATGTGATGTGTATGGGGCTAGAGGTTTGCATGTGTTGCAAGTAGAGAACTCATACATTTGATTTAGTTTTAGTGTGGTTGCATGGAACTAGAGAATTGCATGTGTTGCAATTAGAGAGTTCAAACACCTTGATTTGGTGTTGCTTGGAGCTAGACTTTTGCATATGTTGCAAAGAGTAGTGCTCAAGCATGAAATTGGTTTAATGTGTTATTTGCAAAGTTCGTTGTGCGAATAAACCGATGTTTATGAGTCCGGAATCCCGAGAGCATGTGAGTAGGGCTTGCAACAGGTGTTTGCAAGTTGACTGGGTCTCGTGTTGACCTTCACATTGCTAGGGAGATTAATCTCATAGACTCGGGTTTGATTTTCTTACTAAGTTTTGCAAATAGATCTTGAGTTGATTACGAAATATGTTTTCTCAAGTTGGATTTGTTATTTGCAAATGTGTTTTGCGAATGAGCTTAGAAGTTATGTGTTTTAATCCTAGAGCATGTGTTGGCATTTGCGAATGTGTTTTGCAAAGTGTCGGAGTCATGTGTTGATCCTTACATGGCTAGAGGGTTGATCTCATAGTTTCGTGGTTTATTTGTGAAATGTATTTTCGCAATTTGGTTGAGATTCTTTGAGCATGAGTTAAGTTGGTGAAAATGTGTTTTGCACAAGTGTATGATCATGTGTTGATCATCTAATGGCTCAAAGAAAAGTGTTTGGTTTTTGGAGAAATGATTTTGTGTTGAAAATCTAATTGTCTCAAAGAAGCCGGCACTACCGACGTTGAAGGTGCGGTAGTGCCGCTCTGTGTCCGGTACTACCGGGCTTGCAGCGCCGGTAGCTATTTGGCAGTGCGCGTGTTTTCTATTGTGCCGTGGCCGGCACTACCGCTCGGGGAGGGCGGTAGTACCGCAAAGTCGGTACTATCGGCCCTTAGAGGACGGTAGTACCAGGATTTTGACCGTTAGCCGACCGTTGGGGCTACGGCCGGTACTACCGGGCCTATAAGGGAGGTAGTACCGGGTTTGGCTGATTTCTGCCCGTTTTGCCCCCAAACGGCTAGTTTTCTTGGTGGGGTTATAAATAGACCCCATGGGGGGCTTGGGTAGGGTGTTGCTGGCTTGGTTGAGTATTTGGGAGAGGTGTTACATGTGTTGCATACTCACATTTGATTCTTGAGCAAAAGAGTGAGACTAATTGCATGTGTTGCAATTAGGAGTGGATTGAGTGATCTCTTGTGCATGTGTTACACTTGAGAGAGGCCTAGGTGCATGTGTTGCACTAGGTGATCACCGGGAGCGCATGTGTTGTGCTCGGTGAAGTTCAAGCGAAGGATTCGGCTTGTTACTCTTGGAGGTTGCCGACTCCTAGACGGCGTAGAGCGTCGTGCGCGGGAGCTCTCAAGGTTGTGAGAAGCCCCGGTAAAGTTTGTGAAGGTTCGGGTTGAGCCTACGCGAAAGCGTGAAAAACCACATCTAGTGGATTCGAGGCAAGTGCTCAGTGCGGAGCCGGTCCAAGGGTTTGGGCTTGCCTCAACGTGGACTAGGGGAGACCGGCAAGTCTCCGAACACCACAGAAAAACATCGGTTGTCTCTTGTCTCATTTACATTCAAGCATTTATATTATTGTGATATTATTGATTGCTTGTTTGTGATAGAATTGCTTAATTTAGTTTGCTTGTTCAATCTAGCAATTCTTGTGTAGAGACATAATTTAGTTAGTGCACTAGCGAGCCTAGTTGATTTAGGTCTTAATTGTCAAAACCTAGTTTATTGCTTCCGCATTATCTTTAATTAGGTTTTGACATAGGGGTTGATTAGAGCGATTGCTTTAGAAGAGCGATTAATTTTGTAAAACGCCTATTCACCCCCCTCTAGGTGCATCCTCGATCCTACAACCTCGTGTTCAGGTTGATCGTGCCAACGGCAAGATCAATAACCCTCTAGAGTTGGTTTAGCGATTGCTAAGGCGCATCGTCGTCGTACGTTGTAGTCGGATCGTCAAAGTCAATTCCTCCAAATCAAAGTTATCACTCTCTCGAAAGATCGGACCCAAAGTCACATCAGGTAGTATCAGAGCGCCAAGTTGCTCGGTGAGAGATTTAGTACCCTAGATTAGTGTTTGTTTTCTGTCCAAAATCAAAAATCCTCCACAAAAATTCAACCTTTAGATTCAATCTGGTATTTTAGTGTGTTTTGTTAGGTTTTGATCCATTAGAGTCCTTGTTTTAGTTGCTGATCGTTTTTTCTTCGCGTAGCTTTTATTTCAATCTGTCCAGTTCTTTGTTTTGTTTACAACTTTCGCATACGAGCTCCGATTCAAGTGTTTTTGCACTTTCCTAAAACCTTGGGACAAGATCCATAAAAACCTAGTTGGGCACGAAATATAATTCCATTTGAAAGGTTGTTTAATCTGGACATCAAATTCGGGAAACAAGTTGCAATTGCAATCCAGGTTGGTTCGGTATTTTGATCATAACTCTCACATCCGAACTCCGATTGAGAAGTTTTTATACTTTCCTGAATCCTTGAAGAGTCCTCTACAAAAACGTTTTGGGGTGTCCTTTGTGATTCGGACTCCTTCAAACCGAATTTGACTCGGATTCGGATTTGGTCAGATTGGCTGAATTTTGTTAAATCTGTGCACCTTAGTGTTTTGGCCATAACTTCTACATACGAGCCAAATTGTGTGTTTGAATACTTGTTTTAAAGCCTAGAACAGTACCATCAATTTGTTACATTGTGAGCAAGCTTGATTCGGTCATTTTCATGCCTTAATTGCAACGACAACCTTACTGTATAGTTCTGGCCGAATTTGGGTTTCTTTCTTCAATTTGTGTTCTAGCTTTGTTCCTTTGAGTTGGTTGAGTCCAGTAGCATCTACAACCATAAAATTCCAAAATATCAGTGCACATACCTTTGAGAACCAATTCATCCTTTGCGAATACTTTGATCCCAATTGAGACTAGCGATTTGAAATTGCTTGGGGCTGCTCCTTTTGATACGTTGCACTATCATATCTCTTGTGATATCAAGTTAGGGATTCCAAAACTTTGCTTATACTAGTGTTGGCCGAAAGTCACCGAAAAGAAAAAAAAAGAGAAAGAAAGAGCCAAAAGGCCAAAAAAAAGAAAAAAAAGAAAGAAAAGAAAAGAGAATAGTGGCCGGCAACACTACATTGATCAAAACCCTAATTTGTGTTTGTTATTTTCAGATTGTGCAATTGTATTAAGTAGTGAGCAATCTTGTGCCCTTTTACCTCTTCTGAAGCAATTAGCTAGCGTCTCTCCATAACTTATGCAACACGAGTTTTGGTGCTGAAATTATTCTTATTTAGCTCATTCCATTGGTTGCATTAAGTTTCATTATCTTTGCGTGTGTGTTGCCTTGAAATTCACTTTTATCTTTGAGATCGGCAACTAGGGCTTGTGAATTCTAGTTTGGATCATTACAACAACTAGAATTATCAGATTGCATAGGAAACAAATGAAGCCTACCTAGCTCCACATATTCTACCTCGTACGTTTGTTCGGTCCCTTAGCAATCGCTTTATCCAAGCTTAGGAGAACTTTTGACACCGCCAATGGCCGACAACTCCTGCTGCACGGTAAGAACTTGTAAGAGTTTTGGTTAAAGTTTGAGAGTTGAGCGACTTGTTTAGCCACATCTAGTAGTTGATAGGAGATTACATATGGCTGTGTTTTTCCTTGTTGTCTACTACTCATGACCGGTCCACATGAAACGAGTTCACTTCGATTCAACCAAAGGATTTGCGACATGAACAACATGACGACTTCGTCTCCTACTTCTGAACACGGTAACCTCAATTTAACATTGCCTCCATATGCTGGAAACTTTGACCTTGAAGCATATATTGATTGGGAAATAGCGGTAGACAAACAATTTGGCATGTATAATTTGTCTGAAAATGAAAAGATTTTTTTTGCCGCTAATGTGCTTTCTGGGTATGCGTTAACATTGTGGAAGCATGTTTGTAGAAAAGGGAGAAAACCTGAGAATTGGAATGACTTGAAGAAAATTCTGAGAGCTACATTTGTCCCTTCATATGTTGTTCGTCAATTACGAAATGAATTGCAACATCTAAAACAAGGTAGTAAAACAGTGGATGAGTACTACCAAGAATTTCAGCATAGATCTTTGCGTTCTGGGTTAGAAGAGACCGAAAAGACTCGCATGAATAACTTTTATTTTGGACTAGATTTCGACATTCAGATCATGATATCTTGTAAAGAATTCAATTCTTTGTCATGTTTACTTAATCTTTCACGAGAAGTTGAAAGAAAGATACAGAGAAGACAATCAACCAAAATTTAAGCTCCCACAAAGTTAAATGCTACTTCTGTTGCATGCACTGCACCAAACCTGAATGAGAGCATACACACTGAGCATGTGAAAGAAAAACAAGAAAATTTGAGTGAAGTAGAGGATAGCACATGTGAGGATGATTTTACTAACACAATCCAATCTACTTTGGTTAGTTCTATTGCTGCTGTTCCATGCCCTATTCAGGTTACTTCTGAAGAAGGGAAGCAACAAGCAGAAATACCAGCGTTATCAAGTGAAAGTTTTGATGTTTCTACTTCTGAGGAGGAGGCTAATGACCATGGTACAGATCTGATTTTACAGCAAGAAAAGGATCAAATTTGTGAGTATATTTCTGCTATACATAATTCTTGTGAACTACCACCTTGTGCAACAATTGTAGAACCATATGATGAATTGCATGCTTATAATTTTGATCATGTGGTGCTAATTACGCAAAAGGAGGTGATAGCTAGAATATCCCCTGCCACTATTTTGTGCTATATCATGTTGAATGAGCCTGTTAGTTTGACTTGTGTTACAGACAAGATTTCTGAAATTTCATCTCTTAAGTCTTTTTCTAGCATCTATGCCTATTGTTTTAAATTCAATTTATTTGGTGAATATGGTATAGATGGCAAGTTTCTTGTTTATAGAATATGCATAATTTGTGATAAACTTGCTGAATTGAAGCTTGCTATTTTGGGCAATTTTAGTTGTAAGCAACAACTTGTTTCATTTGCGGCTCCATCAAATTTTCCTGATATGTGTGATGCCCATAGCTTGCTGCCACATTGTTCGAATTTAATACATTAACTTGTATTACAAATCAGCATGTCGTAGTTGATGCGTGGAAGCCCATTAAAATTGTGTCACCATTATTGGAATGGTTTGATATTGCTTGTTTACAATTTGATGATATGAATGAGCCATGCTTGATGCCAAAACTTGTAGTTTTGCCCACAAAACATGTTATTGAATGCGGCTCACAAAACATGAGAATTCTTTATCAAAGATCAGGAATAGATATGTGCTTTACTTATAATTGCAAATCAAGTTGCAAACTAAATCATGTTAATATTGATGTTATATGCTTCACTTGTGACCACAAATCGACTGGCAGAATTGTGAGGAAAGGTGTTTTGTTTAAATCTGATTTCCTTATATGTTGTTATGTAAATAACCCACCGCGAATCCAAAAGAACAATGAAATATGGGATATATACATCTATGCCGCGTACACGTTGTTCTTTTTGTTCGTTGTTTCTTTTCCAGCTCGTCCAAAACCGAGGACGGTTTTCCTTCAAGGAGGGGAGGAAGCATCGAATAGTGCCAGTGCTCATCAAGCCATTATATGCTGGAAAGAAGTGTTGAGCTATATGGATAATTATCAGGTGAATCCTCTAAGTGTTTTTCATGTCTTAAAAAAATATAAAGAGGCGGAGCTACTATTTTATTTAAATAAATGCAAGACCTATATGAGAATGTCTTATGCTGAAGACGAGCTAAAGGGTGAGCTTGAGTCGAGGATGACTCAAATTCAAGAAGGGGAGGATGATGAGGACATCACTACTATAGATATGTCCACACCATGTTGGACCAACTCCATCACGTCACCCATAGGCCAAGAAGACAGAGATATCAAATCCATCACGTTTTGGAATCCAATTCGGTCTCCCAAAACAGCCTGAAGTAAAATGACCATAACTTTTGATTCCGGAGGTTTTTGGAGGACCATGAGTACACGTTTGAAAGATCTCGGAGTCTACTTTCCAACGGATCTAGTCTCACCTCAAAACTCTTTCAGATGTGTTTGGAAAATGCCAAAAACCAAACATCACTTTTCCAGTCCGAATTGACATGGGCCTTGGACCTTGTAATTTGAGTTGTAGTTGGCCTCCAACTATTTTGGCTGAGTTTTCATGCCCCCTCTGCTCCTTAAATAGGCAGCCACACCCTCATCTAGGGTTTGGTTGGGTTTTGATTGATTAGTTTAGCCAAGTGCAAACTTTAAGTCTTCAAGTTGTGCTGGACAGCCACCTTGTCAAGATTTTCAATAGAAGCCCACCCTTGCTTTTGCCTTCATTCATATTCGCAATTTCAGATTGCTTTACCATTGTTCTTGCTTGTTTTTTGGTTGCATGCAGGAATTGAACCTCGTGTTCAGGTTGATCGTGACAACGGCAAGATCAATAACCCTCTAGAGTTGGTTTAGCGATTGCTAAGGTGCATCGTCGTCATACGTTGTAGTCGGATCGTCAAAGTCAATTCTTCCAAATCGAAATTATCACTCTCATCGAAAGATCGGGACCCAAAGTCACATCAACTATGTACCTGTTCAGGAATGAATAAAATTTACTTTTTTGTTCACCAACATTTGTGTCCATTGCCTCAGCTTTGTATGCCTCTAACTCTTTTCCTCTCGTCATAATAGTGCAAATAAGGCAGATCTAGACCGGCACAGCATGAAAAAATCACAAAGTACAAATGGGCCATACCTGAACTCATCGAATGTGAGCTAAGCCGGCACGGCATAGTATGTCAGGAACGACGGACCGTTCAGACCCAACATGGTTCAGACATGAAGTATAATAGACCAACCTAGCATGGCACGACACCCACCACTAGTTGGACTGATGGTGAGCACTGAGAAGCAAGCAGTTCACCAGGCTAGTACTCAGGCACTCTCATATCTGACGATTTCTCTACCTCAGTTCGAATCGGTTCTTGTTCTCACTAAGCCACCGAACAACTTGCTGTTAGCAAGATCCTCTTTCTTGCACTCATCTCTCCATTGATTCTTGCTCCCGCCGCCTCCAATTGGATTCTCATGCAGTTCTTGTTCAGTAGCTCCAGTTGAGCACACTCCACTGCAACAACAGTGGTCCCGGCAACAGGGCTACTGCCATCGTTGGCAAAGGAGCGGCTAGGCTTAAGTAGGAGTGGTATGCGGGTGTGGCGGCGGCCGCAGTGAGGAGGCATTGTTGGGATAGATCTTGCGGGAAGTTCGGAACGAACTCCCCCCCCCGTTTCGCGCCCTGATCGGGGGCGCAACCAACCTCTTTGGTTGTGACCCCCCGTCACACCACGCGTATAAAAAAAGAAGGGGGAGAGGGCCGGCTCGTGAGTCCAAAGATTCGTCGCCTCTACCTCATCCCTACAACCCCAAAAAGGTGATCCGATCCAATAGCGTGTGGAAGTGACGGGAAGGTTGCTACCACAGTTCTTCACCGCGTCTTCTTCCTCTCCGTGCGAACGTGAAGGCTGTCGTTCTGCTTCCTCTACTTCCTCTTCGCCAAGCCTGATGGCATCTTCATCCTCCTCAAATCCCGAAGGTATGTACCCTAAGATCCCTCTTCTAGGTGTTGGTTCTAGGCGCTAAGATCCGCAAAGTCCATCAATGGTATCAGAGCTATAGGTTCTAGTGCCTAAACTTAACCCTAGATGAAGAATCCCTTCGGGATTATCTCGTGCGCAGCAAAGAGAAGGAGAGGAAGAACCCTAGAGGGATTTTCCCCAAACCCGTAAAACCCTAGAGCGATTTCTTCGCAAAACCCGAAGAACCGAATCATAAAAACAAGAAAAGAGGGAAGAATTCCTACCTGGTTTTGCCGTACTCGTTGTAGTGGACAGCGATCTCGGGAAGATGTTCATCCGCGCTGCGGTGTTTCCTTCCTCGAATCCGCAATGCGCGGCTTAGGGCACCGCCGCCAGGCCGCTTGACGGCGGCGCGTCAACCCAAGGGTGACGGTGCGCACTGGCAAGGGGGCTGCGGGCGGCGCCGCCGCCTCTCCGTCTCGCTCTCACTCTCTCTTGCGCAGCTCACAGGAGATCACGCGGCGGACGAAGCGAAGAATGAGCTAGGGTTTCCAGGGGCGCCGAAATTTTCGGGTTTTGTTCCCGCGCCGAAGAAATAGTGGCCGTCCGATGCGATCGGACGGCGCGGAGCAAATGCGGCTCGGATGGGTGCTTCGGCCAAAGTGAAGGCGATTTATGCCCGAGCCTAGGTTTTGGGTCTGATGACCGGAAGGTGCAAAGAGAAGGCCTTCGGGCCATTTCGGCTATGCACAGTAAACCTTTTTTATTTGTTTTTCTTTTTTTTGCTGTGAAGTATTAGTTTAAGCACTAAATTAAAACAAGTTTCTGCTGCTAAGTTTGAGTTTAATTTTCTGATTAAATTGGATCCAACGTGAAAATTTGATTAGAAAATTATATTAAGTTTGTTTTAGTATGGGAATTTTGTCTTCTGACCAACGTTGATGATAAAATTTGCCATAATATATAAGTTTAAGTTTTGTTCTATTCTAATTCTGCCCAACGGTGATTTAGAAGTAAAACAATTTTTTCCTGTTAAGAGCATGTTTTAATTGAACGAACGTTGAATTAATGCATGTTATTTCAGTGTTCTGATTAAATTATTTTTTCTTATGAAGCTACGAACACTTCGAATGTTCTAAGTCTGATCTCTGCTATTGAGACCCTAAATGGGGGGAATTATCCCTCTTAGAGGGAGAAGATTGAAATGGCACTTGCACTCTCAGACATTGATTATGCAATTTTGCATGATCGTCCCACTGAGCCCCAACCGATCCCTGATGGTCAACCGGGTGCTCAGAATAATGCTACGGCAAGAATGGCATACGACCTTGAGCGTGTGAAGTGGGAGAATTCCAACAGAAAATGCATGATGGTGATTAAAAACTCTATCGTGGAAGCAATAAGAGGTGACATCCCAGAATGTGCTAGTGCTAAGGAATATCTTAGTAAAGTTCAGAGTCAGTTCACTGGCTCTACTAAGATGTATGCAAACTCTCTTATGCAAAGACTTGCAAATGAGAAGTTTGATGGGCAAGGTAACATTAGAGAGCACATTCTGAAGATGAGCAACATAGCCACTAAGCTGAAGACCATGGAAATGGAAATTTCAGAAGGATATTTGGTGCAATTTATCATTAATTCCTTGCCCAAGGAATATGAGACTTTTGCAGTAAATTACAACTCCATAAATGAAAAATGGAGTATAGAAAAATTGATGGCTATGTGTGCTCAAGAACAAGAGAGGCTTAGAGCTCAAAGGATTGATTCTATCAATCATTTTAAGCAATCAGAAAAGAAAAAGGGAAATTTTCAGAGCAAGTCTAAGCCTTCTTTTAAGAATAAGGGAAAACCTCAAAATAAGAAATTTTCCCTTGGCCAGAAGCCTTATGAAGGCAAAGGCAAGGGTCCAAAGAGAGGTGGACAAGGATACATGTAGACATTGCAATCGAAAGGACACTACATAAAGGATCTGCGTTAGGTTCCTTAAATGGTGAACAAGAATGGTAAGTATCAAATTACATTCATAGATGAATCCTCAGACTTAGATTTTCCCACTCATACATGGTGGATTAACTCAGTGCAATTGTTCATGTTGCAAATTCTTTCTGAGGATTCCATACGAAGAGGATCCTGAAAAGAGGAGAAAGAAGCATTAGAGTCGCCAACGGCGTCGAGGAAGATGTTGAAGCCATCGGAGAACTCCCCTTAGAATTAAATAATGGCTTCATTCTTCATTTACATAATGTTTTAGTTGTACCCTCCATGAGGAGGAATTTGATTTCAGTATCCTGTTTAGATGATGATGGCTATACATGTCATTTTGGGAATAAGAAATGTTTGATTCAATTCAATAATATTGATATTGGTCTTGCCTTTATGCAAGACAAGCTTTATTTAGTTTCCCAAAGTAATGATGTGAATGTTGTGAATGCCTCTTCATCGATGAATGAATGTAGGAAGCGTAAGAGAAGTGAGACTGAGACGTCTTTGAAATTATGGCACTGTCGTTTAGGCCATATTTCGAGGGGGAGGATTGAGAGATTAATCAAAGAAGAAATTCTCCACCCGTTAGACTTCTCAGATTCAGAACATTGCATTGATTACATTAAGGGAAAATATGTTAAGCAAATTAAGAAAGATGCCAAACGAAGCACAGAAATTTTAGAAATTGTTCACACAGACATCTGTGGTCCTTTTCCTATGAAGTTAGTGGATAGTTTTGATTCATTCATAACGTTCACTGATGATTTTTCACGTTATGGCTATATCTATCCAATTAAAGAACGATCAGAAGCATTAGATAAGTTTAAGATATTTAAGGCTGAAGTTGAGAATCAGCATGATCTAAAGATTAAAGTAGTAAGATCAGACCGTGGAGGGGAGTACTACAGTAGACATACCCCTTATGGCCAAATTCCTGGACCTTTTGCAAGGTATTTGCGAGAAAATGGCATAGTAGCCCAGTATTCTATGCCGGGCGAACCTCAGCAAAATGGAGTAGCTGAAAGGCGTAACCGCACATTAATGGACATGGTACGAAGTATGATAAGCTACTCCACCTTACCGATTAGTCTATGGATTGAGGCATTAAAAACCGCTGCCCATATTCTTAATCGGGTCCCTAGTAAGTCGGTGTCTAAAACACCATATGAGTTATGGACTGGGAGGAAGCCCACTCTAAATTATTTACATGTGTGGGGCTGTCCAGCTGAGGCTAAAGTATTCAATCCAAATATTAGAAAGTTAGATGCTAAGACCGTCAGTTGCCATTTCATTGGCTATCCTGAAAGATCAAAAGGGTACCGTTTCTACTGTCCTGACAGACAGACTAAGTTTGTAGAAACAAGACACGCTGTGTTCTTAGAAGAAGAAATGATCAGGGGGAGCATGGTACCCCGAGAAATAAGTCTTGAGGAGAAGCGGGTCTTTGCCCCAACTCCGATGATTCAAGAGCCCATTTTCTCGATACCTGTTGTTGTTGCACCTCCAGTCATTGCAGCACTTGCTGTTAGCTCTCCTAGTGCAGCTATTAACGTACCTGAGGCTCCTGTTATGGAGTCCCTAGATTCTATTGTAACTGCACCTGAAAAACCACAACAGCCTCCTATAGTGAGTAACGTACCTGCTCAAGAATCTCTTAGGAGGTCACAACGAAACAGGAGATCAGCTATTTCTGCTGATTATGAAGTTTATGTAAGTGAAGACTTAGAGATAGAGGGTGATCCCACCTCTTTTGAGGAAGCCATGAGAAGTCTCCATTCATCAAAGTGGCTCGCAGCTATGGAAGATGAAATGAAGTCCATAAGCGCAAATAAGGTATGTGACTTAGAAGAAATTCCTAAAGGAGCCAAAACAGTAGGCTGTAAGTGGGTCTACAAAACTAAGCGTGACTCCAAATGGAATCTTGAAAGATTCAAAGCAAGGCTCGTGGCAAAAGGCTTCACTCAGAGAGAAGGAATAGATTATAATGAGACCTTCTCGCCTGTTTCGACAAAGGATTCTTTTAGAATCATCATGGCGCTTGTAGCTTATTATGATTTAGAATTACATCAGATGGATGTTAAGACGGCGTTCCTTAACGGGGATCTATACGAAAATGTATACATGGCTCAACCCAAAGTTTTGTCATGGAAGGTAAAGAAAATATGGGATGCCGACTAAACAAATTCATTTATGGGCTAAAGCAAGCGTCTAGACAGTGGTACCTTAAGTTTGATGAAACTATAAGAAAGTTTGACTTTAAGGAAAATGAGGAGGACAATTGCATTTATGCTAAGTTTAAGAATGGAAAATTTATTTTTCTAGTCTTATATGTAGATGACATCCTGCTAGCAAGCAGTGATAAGAATCTACTTCTGGAGACTAAGAATTTCTTGTCCTCAAATTTTGATATGAAAGATCTCGGTGAGGCATCTTATGTCTTAGGAATTGAGATTTACCGAGATAGAACAAAAGGGGTATTAGGCCTATCGCAGAAGGCATACTTAGAAAAGGTTCTAAATAAATACAGTATGCATGCGTGTAAGGCTTCGCCTGCTCCAATAGTCAAGGGTGATAAGTTTGGGAATTTTCAATGTCCCAGGAACCAATATGAGATCGATCAAATGAAATCGGTTCTATATGCTTCAAATTGTCGGAAGCATAATGTATGCTCAAGTGTGTACTACATACGATTTAGCATTTGTAACCGGGATGCTTGGCAGATATCAGTCAAATCCAGGAATAGATCACTGGAAAGCTGTTAAGAAATTCTTGCGGTATTTGCAAGGAACTAAAGACCTCATGTTAACGTATAGAAAGTCGAGTGCCCTCGAGATTGTGGGTTACTCTGATGCAGATTTTGCGGGGTGTGTAGACACTAAGAAGTCCACATCAGAATATGTATTCACCCTCGTAGGGGGAGCTATTTCGTGGAAAAACTCCAAACAAACTGTCACTGTATCATCGACAATGCATGCTGAGTTTGTAGCTTGTTATGAGGCAACCGGGCAGGCACTATAGCTTAAGAAATTCGTACCCGGATTAAGAGTGGTGGACAGCATAGAAAGGCCACTCACAATATACTGCGATAATGAACCAACAATATTTTACTCCTATAACAACAAGTCAAGTGGTGCTGCCAAACACATTGACATTAAGTTTTATGTTGTGAAGGAGAAGATCCAGGATTAAACCATAAAATTAGAGCATATAAGTACCAAGCGAATGCTTGCGGATCCGCTAACTAAGGGCTTACCACTATATGTGTTTAGAGAACACGTAGCCGGCATGGATTTATTGAAAAGCCTATGATTCTGGGTGTAAGGGGTCAAATAAGCAACCATCTCTCATAAGTCTAAGTTTCCGTTTTGAGATAAAAAGGTGTACTATAGTCATTGAGTTCAACAGCACGTAACTGGCTGTTGCAACGCCTTGGTCTTGGTGCACTAATTTATTGAGAAGCGGGATTAATATTAAGTTAAGTTGTTTAGTTTCAAGATCTAGGGGGAGAATGTTGGGATAGATCTTGCGGGAAGTTCGGAACGAACTCCCCCCCGTTTCGCGGCCTGATCGGGGGCGCAACCAACCTCTTCGGTTGTGACCCCCCGTCACACCACGCGTATAAAAAAAGAAGGGGGTGAGGGCCGGCTCGTGAGTCCAAAGATTCGTTGCCTCTACCTCATCCCTACAACCCCAAAAAGGTGATCCGATCCAATAGCGTGTGGAAGTGACGGGAAGGTTGCTACCGCAGTTCTTCACCGCGTCTTCTTCCTCTCCGTGCGAACGTGAAGGCTGCCGTTCTGCTTCCTCTACTTCCTCTTCACCAAGCCTGATGGCATCTTCATCCTCCTCAAATCCCGAAGGTATGTACCCTAAGATCCCTCTTCTAGGTGTTGGTTCTAGACGCTAAGTTCCGCAAAGTCCATTAGGCATCACAGGCAACGAGGAACACCGCCACCGCTATGTAGCAAGCAAGACAACTGGTGATGTGTCTGTCCAAGTGGCACAAGCCGATGATGTGGTTGCCACATGTCGAATGCCATATGGAAATAGGGGGTGGAAAAAAATCTTGAAACTCATGAGTTTAATGTTTAACGTGTACTCAAAAACTCAGCTCGAACTCGTTTCTTAACGAGTCAAGTCGAGCAGAGCTTTGAACTTGTTAAAATAACGAGTTAAACGAATGAGCCAGCGAGGTAAACAAGTGAGCTAACGAGTTTAACGAGCCAAAGGACTCCCATTCCTTCCACCCGACTCGTCTCCCGTTCCAATTTTCCACAGACTCCACATTCCCCAATCCCCAATCCGCTCCCCGTTCCCCTCGGCTCGGCGGTCAAGCCTCCACCTCCCCTTGCTCGCACCACCGCCTCCCCTCGGCCCTCGCCCTTGCTCCCGCCGCCTCCCCTCCCCTTGCTCGTGCCACCACAAGAACAGGGAGCAGATGCATAAGATTGGGGTCACCTAGTTCCTAGCACGGCTGTTGGACAACCATAATGCACGGATTCGGTGTGATGCACTGGAGCTTCTGTGCTTGTTAGTTGAGGATGAAGGAGGAAAGGTAAGTAGGAAATTTTCTTGCCTAAAATAACTCATCTGCAATTTAGAACAGTATACAGAACTGATCAACATATTATGATGAAGGTTTAAACTTGCAAGTAAAACTACTGATGAAAGACATGCGACCATCTCTTTGCTGCTAGAGCTTTCGAAGTCATAGTTATTGTTGGAGAATATATGGTCAACTGCTGGAAGTATTCTAATTCTCACCACAATGAAGATAAAGGATTCTGACGATCCAATTGCCGCCGAGAAAGCCAGAGCTGTCCTGAAGAACCTGGAGAAGTGTTCGAAGCTGAGGCCCTATTTGGAAGCAATGTATTTTCATAGTTTCTAGGCAATACCATAGTTTCTAAGAATACCATGGTATTTTATACAATGAGGTGTTTGGTTACCATGCTAAAAGCTCTGTATTAAAAACCATGGTTTGGTAGATATTATGGTATTTTTGGAGTATTTGAAACTCCACTCCAACTCAAAGTTTTCATGGTTTTGGCTAGCTTATTGTCTATTTCCACTCAAATACCATGGTTTGTGATGTTGCATCCAAACAATTGGTAGTTCCAAGAAATACTATGGTTTTAAAGGAGTTTGGTAAAACCATGGTATTCATGACAAAACAATTGCAAACCATAGTATACTAAAATCATAGTTTTGAAATACATTGCTTCCGAACAGGGCCTGAAAGTGGATACCTAGACCCCCTTCAGAGTCATCTAGTTGAGGGTAGAATGTTGCCTACGAGGAAATTTCACAACTTTATTTGATGCATTAAGCTGTAACATGCTAGTTACGCAGAGTATTAAGAAACATTTTTGCCATAACAGATCCATGAATAGGGAGCTTAATCTTATTGTTTTCTCTATAAATATAATTATATTTGATCCACCCAGTTTTTGAAAATGTATAAACCAATTTATTGTTCGATAACTCAAGTTGTTTAACTGCAACTGCACATGTTAGCATTCTCAACCTTCAACACCCGAAATGTTTGCTCAGCATGAGCTAAGGGTTTCTGACTTAGAGCCTATTGCTCATGTAATTAATTGAGGTTTAAGCTGACATGAAGACTACAAAACTGGTTCAGAAGAGATGCAGATAGAGATGGTCAGCTACCTCAGCGAGCTGGTCCTAGAGCTCTCAGTGGCTCTCAGTTCATCCATGGCTTTCTTTAATTTGTTGTATTCTTCCTTTGTTTTGTCAAGCTCATCTTTATGGTTGTCCATCAGCTACAAGTTACAAGCAGATTCACATGGCTATTCAATTTTCTGATGAAGTACTGAAGCCAGGTATATATAAAAGAAAAATTAAGTTAATGCGTGTAGTAAAGAATGTTTTCCATGGCTATTCAAACTAGAAGTCCAGGTTCAGGTTTGTATAGCTTGAAGTTCTGAACCTTGAATATATTAAACCTTGAAGTCTCATTTTGAACCTGGACTTCATGGAAGATAACCGGTCCAGGTTCAGATTCAGGCTTCAGAACTTCAAGGTTCAGGTCCTGTTTTAAAATAAACATGGCTTTAAGTTGAAATGAGACTTCAAGGTTTGTATAGCCATTTGCCTGATCTTTGAGCTTGATGGAACATTTTGTAAGTCTATTTAGTTCAACATTTTGCTATATTTCTTTCCAATGCATACTCCAGTGCTCACATTTGTAACTAGTTTAATGAGTCAACTCAAGCTTTTAACAAGTCGAGTCAAGTCGAGCTGAGGTTTGAGTTCATTAAGATAAAGAATCGAGTCGAACTGGCTTGTTATCTTCATGAGTTTGACCGAGTCGAGTCAAGCCGAGTTGCTCATTATTCACACCTACATGGAAACCAACCTTGGGACAATTTTCACTGTTTAGGATTGTTGAAAGGTGTAAATTGAGCAGACTGCGAGCTGAGGATAAAATTTGGACTTGGAGAAGAGTTGGAAGGGGTAAAACGAAATTGTTCCTGATACTAGTTGCTATTTTCTTATATCCGTGTGCATGGTTGATATTTTATCGACATGGTAATTCCACGCACTAGGTTGATCCCAGACTGGTGTAGAATACACAATGAGATCTGGAAATCCAGATGCTGACAGAGGCTAGGTTCTCACGCGAAGATGTGGATGGTCGGAGGAAATTTCAAGAGCTCAGCGAAGATACCCGGTCCCGTCGTCAACTCTACCAACGAGAGTTTCAGAACGTGCGATGCTCAAAACTCAAACATCAATTATGCCTAGCAGTGTCAAAACGGATTCTGACGTGTTGGCCATGGCCCATGGCGACCCGGCCGCTATGATGTGGAACAGTGATGCGATGGACAGATGCATGCATGTAACCATCCAGTTAGCCGTGCTGCATTGGGATCACCGGCTAGTCACGAGCATGTACAACAGTTGCCAGCTATTTATAAGAGATGTCAAATAAAATTTTAAGTGATGTGAAAGAGAGAGAAAAAGGAGAAAGAAAGCTGCTGTCTACTATTTAATAAATAGTTTTATAGATAATTTTATATTTTGTGTACTATTGTATAGACAATATGTTAATTGAACAAAAGACCATTACAAATAACTATATAATGATCTATTATATGAGTTGTTTTTTATGCTATCTATAGATGATATGAAAATATATTATAGATAGCTACTATCTATATCTCTGTACATGTTCTTAGAAGGTTCGTGAATAATTAGTCTGCCCGTGGGGCCAACGGGACAGCGAATCGTGAGCGATATGCATAGCCGTGCATACGGTGGCTTTCATCGGACTGCGGCGTGCAAGAACAGGTCAAAGGGGACGTCAATTCGGCTTCCTCCCTCCATACGTACGCATGCAACGGCACGGTTGTTAATAATCGCTAGGAAACCCAGAGAACTTAGGTCCGTTTGTTTGTTTGTTTTTCCTGACTTTACTGTATCTAAGTTTAGACGAGCTATAGATGTCACAGTAATCTCGAAAATTAACAGCGGCGGCGTGGGCGATTGGGCGCGAACAGATTTTGGTCAGGGCGATTGGACGCGGGGCGAGCGAAAAGGTGAGGAGTACTTATCCCAAATATGAACGTCGGCCAGGGCATAGGCCAACGTTAATTAATTAACTAATTAACGTCGGTTTATTCTTGGACCGACGTTAATTTCCCTGTTTCGTGTGTTTAGACAAATATTTAGATCATTGCTATAACTATGACTTATCATATTTTTTTAGTCTCATATCTGTAACGGACCGCCCTTTTCAGGGGATGTGTATAAATACCTCCACAGCTACCCAGGATTTTAGCTATAAGTACCAAGTGTACATTGCCAGACATAAAAGCAAATGCGAATATTTGATAGATAAATTAAGGGCCTAGCGGCCAGAGTTTTACAAAAGGTGCGGCTGGCACCAGATACATTATCAACAATATCCACAGGAAAGCCTTGAGCAGATAGATCAAAGCCTTCAAAACCAAATATCATCGCCATCTATGTTCTCCTGGGACTCGTCATCTTCTTGAAATTCTAAAAGATAAGTTTAGGAGAAAGGGTGAGTACACAACCGTACTCAACAAACCACACGGAAATTCTGAATATTATATGCATGGAGTTGCAAGGAGTACACAACCGTACTCAACAAACCATTTGGTGGATGCATGAGTTAGGATTAAATATAGTACAAAAGAAACAAAAATCAATCAATCAATATCTTTATCACAACATCACCACTGATTTATTAACAAAATCCAGGTTACGGCAAGTTTATTATTAAAACTACTCAAGCTCAGTTACAGAAATCACCCTAAATTAACACAACTTCATTAACCGGAAGCACGGCGTATTCGAATACCATTTAGATCACTCTGCAGAGCTACTCAACTTTACCCACAAGATATCTACGGTCGTTAGTGCCACTCTAGAACAACATGCAACTTTTATGCATGCGGCCCGACCGAGATGAACATAACCTTTCATTGAATTTCCTCTCTTTAGCTCTTACCTAATAGGCGGTACAAATCCTCAGCCTCCAGGACCCACTGGCCAAAGCGGGCCTCGCGCTCGACCGATCGAGAAACCTCTTTGTTAGAAAACCGTCGAATGGCCGCACCATTCCGTTTCACCCCAAACCAAAACGCTATCCATTCCTCCACAGAGAATGGGAATCCACCTGTAGGCATTCCAAGGGGAAAGACAATATCTCAAGACTCGTGGATCGTGCCAACAGAGTGACCCACCCAACTTGTGGTTGAGGGGGGACTGAGATATTTACTTTGCCTAGGGGTTGATCCTTATTTGCCGAAGACACAGCCCGACGCACACCGCACCATCGGTACCTCCTGTACCCTTTCCACGCCACACTGGGCTTGTCATCGATTTGGGGATTGGGCCAGCATCCACCTTCCGTGGTCCACCCAATATTGTCCCCCAAACCGTAGCAGGTTTTGAAAACGAGTTTTGAGCAATAAATGAAAAGTAATGATCATTATTTTAGCTAACCTATGGTGGTTCATTAATGATAACCTAGGGTTACAACTGAATATGGCATAATCAACATGGTCTTAACAAGGGGGTGGGTTTAACTAGTCAAGTCTTTCCAAATTAACTCCTTTTAAGATTTCTACTCTATTTACAGACAAATGCAATAACTACATACATACAGTAATTATACGGAATGATGGGATCAAACATATTCGAGGAGTGTGGCTTGCCTTGCGGGGTTAGAAGTTCGCTTAACGAGAGACGGTCGATGTCGTGTCTGACCCCGAACGGCGCTTGCTCCTAGCGTGGCTCCAAGAACTGCTCCGGCTCCGGGTTTCGCTCCGAGGGTTGCTCTGACGTCGGATCTAACGCGAGAAAACGCAACCAACAAATAAACGAATAAAAACAACTAAAGAAAGAAAAACGGTGAAAGGACCAAGGGGAAAATGGCCGGAACAGAGCTCAAGGGCAATTTTGGACTTTTCTGGACTTGATCTGTGAAATGGAGATCATTTTTGGACTTAGCGGCTCGAACTGGTCAAAAATATGTATTTTTGGCATTTTTTTGAATTTTTGGGATTTTTCTGAGATTTTAATCTATTTTTTGGATTTAAAAACAAAACCCGAAAAAAGAAAATAAAACAAAAGGGGGTACTGTGCTAATGGACTGCACAGTAAAACCCACACGGCCGAAGGCGTCGTCGTGCTGCCCACGCGAGGCGCACGCCCTAACGCACTGGCCGGCCCAGTCGCGGAGGCCACTGTTGATAAAGGCGGCACAAGATAGGGACGGGGAAGAGGTCGCAGCAGGACCCAGCAGAGAGAGCGAGGGGTAGCGATCGAGCGACAGGGAAAAACCGCCGGACGTGAGGAAGACGAGTGGCGATCGGGTGATCTGGGGCGCAAGGGAGGAAATGGGTTGGCGGGGAGGGTGGAGGTGCTCACGGCGAACTCGAATCAGGAGAGAGTTGGGTGGGGGAGTGAACGGAGCGGCCGGGCGGCGGAGGTTGACCGGAGTCGAAGAGGACGAGTGCGGAGCGGGCAAAAGGGAGGCGCGGGAGTTGAAAGAGATAGCGGAAAATGGGGAGGGAATTGCGGTGGACTCGGTGGTGAGGAAAACAGGCTCAGGGAAGGACCGGAGAGGCGTGGCAGCGGGAGTTGATCGGAGCCGAAGAAGGTGGCCGTGGTGCGGGCGGAGCGGAGCGCCGGAGGTTAAAAAGAGTGGAAAAATGGAAAGGGGGTCTCAGTGCTAACCCGAGGCGGGGGAGAATGGGTTCGGGGGCACCATCTATAGCCAGAACGGGAGGGAGAAGTGCGAGCGGGGGCGGAGAGAGAGAGAGGTTTCGGCGAGGTTTTTGGCGCGGTGCGGAGAGAGAGAGGTTTCGGCGAGGTTTTTGCGCGGTGCGGAGCTTGTGGCTGGTCGAGGAGTGGACCCCCTGCGTGCAGCGCGACGAGACGGGGAGTAATGAAGACGCGAGGGGGGTGGCAGGTCGACAAGACGGGCGGCGCAGGTAATGAATCTTGTTGTTTCGGCGACATGACTCTGTGGTGCACATGAAAGCAGAGGGAGGAAGATGACACTATTTGCGGGAGGCGGACCGGGCGCGACGCAGGAGCAGGTGGAGGCGACGGGCGTTGAAACTTGGCGCTGAGGAAGGCTTGCGCCCGGGCGGAGCGAAGAAAGTGACGAAGCCACGCTCGGACCGGCGGAAGGAAGAAGAAAAGGGAGGGGCGACGTGTGGACCGGGCGGACGGGTGTCGCACCGGGGAAAACAGGCCGCGCGAAGGCAAGCCGAGGAGAAATGGGCCGAACGGGTGTGGCCCAACGGAGGGAAAAGGAGGCGGCTCGGGCCGAAGGCGCCGGCCACGCGAGGAGGCGTAAAGGCCAAAAAGGGAAAGTGGTTTTGAGCCGAGATTTCTGAAAACGGAAGGAATTCAAATAAGGTCGAATAAAAACCGAATAAAATCGAATAAAATCCAGAAAATCCGAATAAATTAAATAAAATCCAAACAAAGGAAAATCTAAATTTGGAAAGTTTGAGGGGTGTTTCAATATCTCACGCTTCAGACCCAGTGTTTTACTAAACTTTTCTATACTTATTATGCTGAATTTTGTTATCATAAAAAATATAACAAGTCATACTTACATAAGTTAATTATGGAAAAATTATCTTTAAATAAAACAGGCTAGCTTCTACGTATAGAAAATGTATCCACCTTTTATTTTGATGAATCATACAAGTATCTCTATATTCATTATGTTTAAATACGATTTAAATATCTGTTTCAATTCAATTTAATTGTTATAATGCTATCAATTGCTAGTGAGTAATTACTGCTTTTAATTGACATAATATGTCAACTACTAATGAGTAATTTTTTTATTTAATTGACATAATATGATGTCGTGCTATACAAAGACCTAAAGACGTCCAAGCTAGACACATTGAATTCCTACTCCATTTTTCCTCCTCTCTAGATTGCTATAAAGTGGTGTTGAGCATATAAACATCATCGGCCTTTCTCCTCGACATGCACCAGAAAGAGTGTGAGCGGTATCTTCGATTCGTTACCGCAGAGATCACCTACACAGGACAACAATAAGGTTTCTGGGCAGCGCACCCCTATGACAGCTCTGCTTCTTTCTCGACGTTGACTACTTCCATGATCGTGTCCATGCTGCTTTATGTTCTTCATCAAGCTTAATTGTAAGCCGTTCGTGTGACCGATCAACTCTATTTTTTTATTTGTTGAGCATATCTCAAAATACAATGTGTTGTCTACTTATTTATGCATCTATAGTCTTTTGTGTTATTGTCTCAAAATAAAATCTGAAATTAAAATATTACACATATTTTCATCAACAAATACTAGCCCTACAAGGGTTTTTTTCTCCTAGCTAGATAGCAATTGTAAAGCCCCAATTTTGAAATCATCGCTACAGCTTAGGTACATCATTAATGATAGTTGACCTAGCTCTAGCTAGAAAAGTAGACCATTAAATTAATACATATGTCGACCATTAAGACATATGTCCGTTCTTGCATCAGTGATCAATGAATTGGATTTGCTCATTTACGAGCAATGCTTCCTTGCAATGACCGAGCCTCAGATGTCAGATATGAGTTGAATTGAGCCCTTTTAATATGGTGGCTTATGTCTGTATATGAGGAAGATGATTAGTCCCATCTTGCTAATAACCAAAGACTCTCCAGAGGAAGCTGTCTTCTTTTTCAAAGATGCAACTACTTCTACTAATGGTGCTTGGCTTTTCGTAAGGATAAGGATGCAAGATGCGCAAAATTAATGGTTCACGAAAAGAAAATAGAATTGGTCATCTCTAACCATTAACGATAGGGCAATCCTTTGAATATTTAATTTTTAATAGCCAGATAGAAGAAGTGTTTGAAATGTCTTGATTGTAATTTTTAATTAAATATCAAATGATAAAGTATAAGAAGAGACATATATACATCACCTTTTGAAACAATGGCAACATAGTGCAAAAAACCATACAAAAAGATGGTGGAATTTGTTGCACCAACGATTTTAGTACGTCGTACACGCATTCATACCCACACATGACCAATATTTCCAACATATAGGAAGATCCAAATGGGAGATACTGTGCCTAACTAAAGTAACAGATCACAAGCCACGTCTTAAAATTAGTTTAGAGGTCACTAATATAGAAAAGTGGTGATGTACTAGTATAGAAATCCAGATCAACTTTTTTTTTCTAGTGGTAGTTAACAATGTTTAGGACTTTCTCCGGTCATGAAAGAATGCCAGTTCTTGTAGCCGAAATGTCTAAATTTTAACTATTGATATCCTTTTCAATAATTAGATTGGACAAAAGAAAATGGTATGTATAATTTTTTCTCAAAAAGAACTTTCAGAGAAGTATAATTTCTTTAGGTTTTATAAATATTTTATAATAGAAATTAGTTTAGTGGTCAACGCTGCGTCTAATTAATGGGCTACATCGATATCCAAAATGACATCCTTACCTGACTAGTGGGAGTACCTAGGATGATGGCCAAACCTGCCCAACAACCTGGGGTCATGGAAGTACGTTGAATATTATTCTGATATACTCAAATTTTGTGTGTATATGTATGTATGTTTGTATGTATGTACGGATGGTAGCGCTATTCTACTCTCTTAAGCATAGAATACCTATTTTGCGCTCCAATTGGATGCAAAGCACACCATACTGATTGTTAGCAATTCAGTAGTAAACCACGAATACATTTTACTATAGAACAACAATTACTACCGAATCAGTTATTAGTTAATGCGTTGGTCACTACTACAGAACCGGCCTTCACAACTGGTCTATCACAAGCGGTTAGGTGCGCACCACTTGTGCTCTACGTGCCACAAGCGGTTCGTGGGAAACGGGCGGGAGGGGGTCTTTAGAAGCGGTTCTTGACACGAATCCCTTCTGGAGTCCCATCTCTAGAAGCGGTTCGTGTCTCGAACCGCTTCTATAGATCTAGAAGCGGTTCGAGACACGAACCGCTTCTATAGGTGGGGATCCAGAAGCGGTTCGTATGTAGAACCGCTTGTAGAGACCCCCTTCCCGCCCAGCGCATTTAAACCCCATCTTTTAGCGCATTTAAACCCCATCTTCCTCCCCGAGCTCGCACAGGATCCGACAGCAGAGTGGTGGGCCGAGAGCAGTTCATGGGGGGAGGTGCTGCCAAAATTTTCAATTGATATTGTAGTTTGTATATGAATCTGTTTCTTCTTTATTTTAGCCATATCTTTTTATTGGTAGCTCGAATTCGCAAATGGTTTTCACCATTAGTTTACTAACGACAAGAGGAATTAAATGATATAAGTCTCGCTATTAAACAATAATTTTGCTGACTGGTAAAAGAAAGTATTATTTTTATAACATGAAATTAATACATCTACAACTAGAAATTACTATCATACAGTATAATTGGGAAATCCTATACAGAACAGTTATTTGGTAGTAAAAGTCAGTGAAAACTATATGTACAAATTTTGGCAAATTCTCAAAAAATCACCATACGTAGTGGATGCGAGCTTCTACAGCCTTGTAAAATTTGAATGCCAAACTTAGTTACATTTGAAAGATATGAGAAGTATAAATTTACTATTCATCACCAATTAGTGCTTTTCAATTTCATATCTTTGAAATCAAATTGATTGTGGTCTTTAAATTTTACAGGGATGTAGAATCTCACCTTCCTCTACTTATAGTAATTTTTTGAGAATTTTTTAAAACTTGTACATGTGATTTTCATAAATTTTACATGATAATAGTTGTTTACACAAGATATGTTGCCTTTTCCTATCCAGAAAATAACATGTTACTAGTTATTACACAAAATGTTATTAAATCGAAATGAAGTGAACTATCAGAACAAGCATTTAGCTCTGTTGGTTGGCTTTGTAATAAAATATTATATGGACGAAAGTATCGTTACTGTAATAGATGATAAAATCAATTGAGAACTGTTCGCAACAATGTTAAGCGTCTGTTTAATAGTAAAATCCTACACAGATAAGTCATTTGGTAGTACATCATCTTTATCGTGTAAAGTTTATGAAAACTATATGCATAAGTTTTGAAAAATTCTCAGAAATTACTATATGTAGGGATGTGAGTTTCTACAACCCTGTAAAATTTGAAGACCAAACACACTTGCACTTGAAAGATATGAAAAGAACAAATTTACTATTTATAACTGATTAGCGCTTGTCAATTTCATATATTTCAAATTAAATTGATTTTAGTCTTCAAATTTTATATGGATGTAGAATCTCATCTCCCCAACTTATGGTGATTTTGTCAGAATTTTTAAAAACTTGTACATATAATTTTACACCTAGTATATGTAGCAGAAATGGTGTATTGTCATAAGTTGTAGTAAAATTATTTTACATCTGGTTATATGGGGATTCATATATAGCAAAATCATGTATTTTTGGTAGTACAAGATACAACATAGGTAGAGTACATAGATACAGTGATCAAAGGTACGATAGTAATCAGTATTGATCTAAATGGTAAAATCATTAGCAAACGACAATAAAGTTTACTACCAACGATGCTATCTACGATGATGGATCTGATAAAATATGGGCCTTTAGCCTATGTGCTTAATTATAACATTCACCAACGTAAAAAAGATGACTACTACGATAGTAAACAGTACTGTCCAAGTACGTAAAAGTTGATGTGAATGATGATAAAATAATATGAATAGAACAGTAAAAAAATTACAACAGGCATAGTTTCCAAAAACCATGTACTGTAGTTGTAGTAAAACATTTACACCCAATAGTAACAACTGCTACATGCAATATAGAATGGTACATTATACTATGATTCATATATAGTAAATCATGTAGTAGCTAGTAAAACTCAATACATAAATACAAGCAGTGACATGGAACCCAAAGGGAATCCCGTGAAAGAGAAAAAAATCCCTTATTTATTAGAACTCGTAATCACCGTAATAAATCTGATTTGAATACTAGACTATTACTCTCCCGTCACTCCGTCAGTGTTATGCACTCAACAAACTTACGTCTGGCAATAGCAAGTACAATTTGCTAATAGATAAAGTAAACTATTGTTTCAAGTATCGTAATGTACTAAAATTAAAACATTTATCTGAACCACCTAGTAAAAATGACTAAAGAAAAACTAGGAGTACATGACAGCTCAATGTGAATCCGATGAGTAAAAAATAAAACCCTTTTTTTAACTTATAATTTTGAAATAAATGATCTTTAATACAAGACGCTTACTCTCCCGTTCAGTAAAACAGGTAAAATTGCCTAAGATATGTAGTAAAACCATCATAAGAATATCATAATTTACTTTGTATGCGCATTGGGCTGTACAGTACTTCTAGTATTTAATGCACATTCCAAGTGAGAAAGATAAAATTCCTTATTTCTCAAAACTCATAATTACTATAATAAATGTGCCTTATCTTATGCACACTTACTGAAATGACAATGCTATGCCCGTACCCTAACAAGTGAGGTAATTCTATAGAGATAGTAAACATACATGCAACTAATAGTAAATTTATACAAAAAGAAGATAAAAAGGGAAAAAACAAAGTTACATTCATAAATTCCCTTCAAAAGTGAAATAACGTAGTAAAATTTCACAAATATATATGTACTATCAACGCCAAACATAACAACCTATTCTACTTCACTATTTCGTCCTACCATGGTTACTGTTTTTATGTATATTTTTACAATCGTATGCAAACTGCAGTGAAGAAAACATTGCATTCTATTTGAATTCGTAGTTCAGAACATACTGCAAAACAAAAATTACAATTGACATAATTTAGTAATTACACTGCAACATATAATACATTGGCTTTTTATAAATATCATTTAAGTTCCAGGCCCATACCCAAATTAGTTGGTTGATGCGGTTCAGTTCGGCTAATTAATGTCACGCGTGGGGGTCCGATCAAACTGCAAAACTCGTTGGCACTTAAAATAAACTATTCTACACATACATACATACATACATACATACATACATACATACATACATATATATATATATATATATATATATATATATATATATATATATATATATATATATATATATATATATATATATGGGGTTTGCTAGAAAGAATTGGTTGGCCAACACTACATGTCATGTAAACATGGTTGTTTGCTTGAAGAATCGTACGATGGAAAATGAGCTAAGCTTAGCTTTTGTACTCATAAAGTAAATTAACTAGTTTTCAAGATGAATGGGTCAGGTCTGGTCCATTCTATAGTGCGTACTTTTTATATAAAAATTGATACAACTGTGTGAATTTTTCTCTTGTTTGAACAAAGACTATGTTATACTCTTTTAGTGGACTTGTTTGATTTTTCCTGACCCATCCGATCTAGACGTTCAAAAGATTTACTACTGAGAATTACCTTTATTTTGCAGCTGAGGAGTATTAATTTGGAGTGTAGGGTTAATTAATTTAGTAAAATAATTTTGGGGAGATTATTTAGAGTTGATTTAATGTAGGATGGATTTGAGGTTGAGGTGCAACCACACCAAGTAATCGGTGATTTTTGCCTTTCGCTCTCAAATATGAAAGCAATCGATGGTTCCCTTTTTGCGACGGATCAAACGTATCCGGAGCTTGGTTAAAAAAAACAAGTATCCGGAGCTACATTTTCAGCATGACATTAATTGCTTTGGTAGCCTCAACGACTACCGCGTTTTTCTGACTTCTGAGTATTCTAACCCTACATGGTACGGAAGCATGGTACACAGTCACGATATGGATTTACATGTGTCAAACCATCCATCTGGTACAACTGACGCAAAACCACTGCACCGGTTTAGCATGAAAATTCTCATAGGAAAATTGTGAAATGCCCTCCATTTATTTTTATAAGACATGATTTGATTTGATTTGATGTGATGTTTAAAGTTAAATTTTAATCGTTAATTTTTATAATATTTTATTCATAACTACAAAATTATAACCATAGAAAAGTGCTTTGAAATAAGAATCTAACGGTATCACTTTTTATCGTATAGTCTATATATATTATTGAACTAATGGGTGATGAAAACTTACAAACTTAGAATATTAAAATGCATAAACATTTTATAAAAATCAACGGAGGGAATACGTTCTAAGCGAAGAAAAAATATCAACTGTGGTCTCAAATGGCCTTAGGAGCAGGGGCGGACCCAGAAAGAAATTATAGGTGGGGCAGGTTTAAAGTAGTATTAAAACGCTAAAAAGAATACAATATACGTAACAACAATAGTACTATTAAAGAAACATACATAAAGAAACAATTCGTTCTAAGTTAGATTCGGTTCTAAGCAAAAGCATGAACTTCTAACTTCAAATGCTAATCTACATCCAACAAATACTTTCATCAGGAGTTAAGGACGATAGGACTTACCGACTTCTCGAATCGCTCAACTAGTCGAAATACAAGATGTCGCAGCTCTGACCTCGCAGATGGGCTCGTCTCGTCGGCCGTCGGCGATGGCACCACCGCCCACTCCACCGGAAGGCGGAAGCGCAAGAGATCGGAATCTTGTGGGTGTGGCTAAAGGATCTTGGCTGCGGCGGCGGCAGACAAGAAGTCGAAGTGACCAACGTTTCTTGCTTAGTGCAACGTTCCAACTTTCAAATATGTTGGGTCTATGCATATGCAGTAGGGAACATATTCTGTGCAAATAAAGTTTCGGTGCAACCTTGGTGCAACCTAACTAACAAAAGTTTCAAAAAATTCTGAAAAAAATCATGGATGTACATCTCAGCTTATCCCATCTACATATAAAATTTCATGATCAAATTCGTCCTGTGCTAAGAGTAATAAAAAAATAAACTTGATCATGAGCAGAGGCAGCTTCGCTCATGATCAACTTTGTTTTTTTGTAACTTCTAGCACAGGACGAATTTGATCATGAAATTTTATATGTAGATGGGATAAGCTGAGATGTACATCCATGATTTTTTCAGAATTTTTGAAACTTTGTTAGTTGGATTGCATCAAGGCCAGATCAAACATTTATTCGCAGATGGATATTTTTCCTATACAATATATACAACATACCTCGACCAGAATTGTAGGTGGGGCAGCAGCCCAAGCTGCCCCACCGTTGGGTCCGCCTCTGCTTAGGAGGAGAAGAAACAATCAAATTTTCCAACAAATGACGTGGATGGCCCCGCACGCAGACGACGTTGAAAGAGAAGAAAAAAAAAATGAAACTGACGATGATAGACGACGACGTTCAAATAGAAGAAAGAGACCATAAGGGAGGACAACATTCGAAGAGAAGAAAGAAGAGAGGAAGCCAACAGCACCAGGTTCCCTTGCCTTTTGGCCTGGAGAAGAAGAGAATCAACATCTACAGTTTGCCATCAGCTCAAAAACCGGAAGCTTTTTCTAGCCTGCGCATTTTTTTTTTTGGCTATAAATCTAACCTCTTCCAAATATATTACAAAAATAACCCTCTCACCTAGCACGCGCTAGCATGGTAAGTTTTTATGCCGAGCTCCCTTTTCTTGACAGGTTCATCAATTAATTACCTTGATTAGTTACTTAATTAATCACTAAATTAAGTGAGTAATTAAGTGATTTTACTTAATTAAGTCACTAATTAATCATACACCTACTTACCGAGCTAGGCAACCCAAGAAAAGCCTTGGAATTTCAATTGATGCATGCATCCATCCAACCGTTCATCCACTTGCTGCTTCGGCCAGCTCACCCATCCAACTCGTTTCACCTCATCTATTAACGCGGATAAAGAAGATCTACATTCTATATTGCTCCGTGCACAAACCAGATGTGAAATTTTAATTTCACTTAGCCACTGACATATGGGGCCAAAACTACTGCAGGATGGGGATCTACTATGAACGGTGCTGAGCTGTAGGTTTTTAAAGGTAAGTTTGGTGAAATACGACCTTGGGATAGTTTTTGGAGAAACTGATTTGACGACAGATTGGCGAGGTAGTGTTGTTAATTTTTAAGGAACTGTTTTTAGCCTTTTTTTCCCTTCTTCTGAATGTTTCGATCGTAGCTCACTTCTCTGTCTGTCTTGTTACAATTGTGCAGTTGGTTAACACGATCATCCCACACTTCCTAATTTAATATGCCAGTAAAGATGTGCTACTACGTTGCATTTCATTGCTAGTTTGCCCATATTTCCTAATTTAATATGCCAGCAAAGATATGCTACTACAGTGAAATTTCGTTTGTATTTTGCGATCGAACGATTTTAGAGGGAATAAAACGAGGCTTTGGCATGGGATCTGAAGATCTAGAAAATTTAACGCACGCACAAATCATGAACATTAAACCTCGTAAAGAATTCATATCTCACAGATGCAGCGTGAGCTCATCCTTTTTGTGCCGATCTTATCTATCTGTTGTTCAGAGTGTGGCCGTACACGCTAAACAAATAAGCCTAAGCTAATTGGCATAAAGAAAGGAGGAGAAAATATTAAAGTAGTATTACCACTTGATCCAACTATCCACCGATCCACCGCTCCGCTTGTTAGTTATTCGACTTATTCCCACTAATTCCTACCAACTACTCACTTCCATGCAGTCAAAAAAAAGGGGAAAAAAACTACTCACTTTCTTGAGTTCCTTCTCCACCTCGAGTCCGTCTTCACTCCTCTCACAACAATTCCATTGCATCCTTTTCTCAGCGCTCGCCTTCGTCCTCCTCCGTTAATCTCCCAGGTGAGGTGACAGCTTCTCTTCTTCTTCAGGTCTTGAGTTCTTGTTGTTCCCGTTTGTTTCTTGTTTCCTTTTCTTTTTCTTGGATCCTTCTTGCTGGTTTAGCATGCTCTGTGACTTGGGTTTGCCCATTTTTGTGTGTTTCTTGGAGCAGGAGAAATTTTCTTGGTTCCAGTCAGGTGATTCTTCTCTTTTTCGACAGAATTGAGTTTTGAGTGTGCTTTGCAGTGGAATTTGGTGAATTTAGGCTCGAATTAAGCAAGAAAAGAACGAGGGTTTTAGTTAGTTTTTAGGTTGTCCAAGTTGATTTTGGTATGGTTTGGCTGGGTCCGAATTCTCTTTGTAATGGAAATGTAGATGATTGTGCCAAGGCTTTATTTTTGTCTACATGAGCTTAATTCTCTTCTGTTAGTACCTAACTGCATTCTTCACTTTCAGGTTATTTCGTAGTTTCGAGTAGAAGAAAAGAAAAAAACTGAGAAAGAAAGAAAGAATGAAATCAGTTTGAACTTTAAACCCTGTTCTTGTACGAGTAGAAGAAAAGAAAAAAACTGAGAAAGAAAGAAAGAATGAAATCAGTTTGAACTTTTACATCCTCTTCTTGTGTGTGTGTGTGTGTAAATATATATAACAATGCTTGTTTATTTGGCCCTGGCAAATGCTCTGATGGCTGATGCTCACAGCAGTTTTGGTCGTCAAGGGGATTTTTTTGCCCTGCAAGCTGTGCTACACTTTGATGTTAGTCAAAAGGAATTGATACCACTACTTTCTAATTTATTGTTCTGATACTTCCTAGTGGGAATTTGATTGCAGATGGGCTGAGAAATACCATTTTGTGAATTTTCTTTTGAGAGAGATGCCTTCCCTGATTTATGTTGTTTTGCTCATTCTTTATATGTTTCTGAAGGTAGCCAGGCTAGGAGGTTCCAAACTGTCAAATGTTTGTAGAGGAGCTGAAGGAACCAAGAAAAAGCTTCATCAGGAATAATTCCCACTTCAGGTAGTATATTGAGTTCTCTTCCCAAACGTTCTCGCTAACAGTGTTATGGTATCTTGTTGTAGTCTTTTAAAACATCTGTCCGAGAATGTGTTGACCTCTTTTCTGTGCAAAAGGCCATGGTGCTCAAAGAATCGACTAGTTCATGTTGCAATTCTTGAAAACAATGTAGATTGATGCCTTTTGCTTGAACAAAAGAGAAGGCCTTATCATGCTTTCCACTCTGCTCGAAAAGCTAGCTGGCAACACAGCTTCTCAAGCATCAACATCAATGAGCTGCATTACTTTGCATTCATACAAATGAATAATTCTCGGAATAACATAATCATTGTCAATCCAATAGTTATTTTTGCGATACATTTCATCAACTGCACTACAACGGTCGTTAATTCAATAGTCCACCTGCATCTGCTATGACATGGAGTCTGCCACCAGCAATTGAATACCTATTGTTATTAGCTTGCATAAAAAATCAGGTACATGACAGTACAATCCAAATATCCTATATTTGCAGCGATCATGAACAACCTGTTTGAAACACCTCAGAGCATGTTGCATGCTTGCTACTGCATTTACATGCAAGTTATAGAGAAAATATATCAAAATAAATGCTGCAGTATGCAGCGTGCAAAACTACATCATTCAGTCTACAGACTCCAATATTTCCTCTCCCAACTATTAGGGTTCACACGAAAACAAGACACAAATTGTAACGTGGAAAAGCTCTTACGAGAAAAAACCACAGGGGACAAATCACTATAATCATTCTATGTACATGTACATAGAAGGTGGCATTATATAGTCAATTGAGAGTCCGAGTTGTAGATGATTAGGACTCTTTTTTGGATATTTAAGGAAACATATCTTTAACAAACCTCAGTCCAAACAATACTTGAACTTGGCATTTGAAAGTAGCTTGTGAGCAGGTCAACAGAATTGTCATCAATGTATATTTTTCTCACAACAACTTATCCTTCAGCAATAATATCATAGATAAAGTAGAACTTGATATCAATGTGCTTGGTCTTGGCATGATACATATCATTCTTAGTCAAACAAATAGCAATCTAGCTATCAAAATAAACAATAATAATTTCCTGTGAAATACCAAGTTCAGAAACCAAACCTCGTAACCAAATAGCTTCCTTTACACCTTTAGTAGTAGAAACATACTCTTAGAAATAATATACTAGCTTTACGATCATGTTGAATTTCCATCTCAAGAATTTTCTTCGCTGGACCAAAATCTTTTATCTCAAATTTATAACTAAGGTGAGCCTTCAACTGACTAATCAAGGACATGTCATGAAAAGCAATAAGCATATCATCAACATAGAGCAGGAAATAAACAAAAGATCCATTTAGAAACTGTTTAAAGTAAACATAGTTATCATAATTGCTACGAGAATATTATTGTGTAATCATAAAGGAATCAAACCTTTTATACTACTACCTAGGAACTTCCTTAAGACCATAGAGAGACCTTTTCAAATAACAACTAAATGCTCTTTTTTAGGAGTAACAAAACCTTCAAGTTGTATCATAAAAATCTCTTCTAGATCTGCATATAAGAAGACAGTTTTAACATCAAGTTGCTCTAATTCCAAATCAAATAAAGCAACAAAAGCAAGTATAACTCGAATGTATAAGTGGTGTATAACATAAGAAGAAACTTCATTGATGTCAATACCTTCTTTTTGGTCAAAACCTTTTATTACTAAATGGGTTTTTCATCTTACAGGTTCAATTCTAGAAATACCATCCTTCTTATATAACCATTTGCACTTTAAAGGTCTTTTACCTTTTGGAAGCTCAATCGAATCCCATATACAATTTTTATGAAGACTCAATTTCTTTATAGCTATCAATCACTTAAAAGAATTTTCACATAAGATTGTTTCAGAATAGGAAGAAGGTTTAAAAGTATCACAAATATCTTGTGCAACAAGAAGAGCATAACGGGCTATATTATCAGTTTCACGATATCTAACAGCAATTGAATATTCCTCCGTGGTCTATCTCGAACAATGCAATGATCATTAGTGCTAGGAGATGCTGTATCAGAAATTAGTTGCAAAGTTGAACAATTTGAAGAATCATTATCAATGGTAGGTAAAACTATCCCAAATTCTGCATTTCTTGTAGTAGCTTCAGAAATTTCATATTCACTTATGGGTGAACAACCAACATTATCACTACCCGATGAGAGTAAAGCATTTTCATGAAAAGTAACATCATAACTAATGATTAATTTGCGAGAATCAGAACACCATAAATGATATCCTTTGACATCAGAACCACACCTAACAAATATGCATTTTCTTGCTCTAAGCTCTAATTTTCCATTGCTAACATGAGCATATACAGGACAACAAAAAAATTTCAAATTAGAATAATCAACTAATTTACCTAACCAAACCTCTTTTGGAAGTTGAATATTAATGGTGGAATTTGGTGAGCGGTTAATCAAATAACAAGCTGTAGAAACAGTCTCGGCCCACAACGCACACTTATGCCATAAACCTACATTTGAACGTATACAACGGGCTCTTTCCAAAAGAATGTGATTTATGTTCTGCCACACCATTCTGCATTTAAAATTCGTGTCCTGTTTTCGTGTGCTTCTCAAACCCTAACACCAACTGAGCTTCTAATTATCCTCATTGTGAACACTTCAGAAGGCGTTAATGACTGGATGGTATCTGAAGATTGCCAACTGGAAGGACTTATCTTTTATATGCATGGAATCGTGCAGCAAACGCCACAGCTGTTCGATATGCTTCGTCATGCTGCGGATGCTCATGATTGCCAACCTCTGGATAATATGCAGCGGCAGTATTCAGAAACAAGTTCTCCTGCCAGGGTTCAGTGGCTCGGAAATGGAATACATTGATAACAATGGAATCATTCTGCTGTCCAATGGCTCTGTCTTTGGCTTTGGTTTTGTCACCAGTAATGTGTCAGACAGCACGTCCTACCTTCTTGCAGTGGTCCACCAGGCCAGCAGTTTTATTGTCTGGACTGCCAATGCTAACTCTCCTGTTTCTCAGTCGGATAGTTTTGTGTTTGGCAAGGATGGTGATGCCTACCTGCAGTCTGCTGGCTCCATTGTATGGACTGCCAATATCTCTGGCAAGGGGGGCACCTCCATGCAGCTGCTCGATTCCGGCAATCTAGTAGTGCTTGGCAAAGACAGCTCTTCGCCTCTCTGGCAAAGTTTCAGCTATCCGACAAACACACTTCTGTCTGGCCAGAGTTTCATTGACGGGATGACACTGGTGAGCCAGTCCAACACAAATAACATGACCTATACACTTCAGATCAAATCCGGGAACATGATGTTGTATGCAAGCTTCCAGACACCACAACCTTACTGGTCTGCACAGCAGGATAGCAGGATAATCGTCAACAAGAATGGCAACAACATCTACTCTGCAAAGCTCAGTTCAACTTCTTGGTCCTTCTATGATCAATCAGGGTTGCTTCTATCACAGCTCGTCGTTGCACAGCCAAACAATGCAACCACGTTGGCTGCTGTCCTAGGTAATGACGGGTTGATTGCCTTCTATATGCTGCAGAGTGGGAATGACAAGACTACTCTCCCGATCATGGTTCCACAGGACTCATGTGACGTGCCAGCCCACTGCAAGACATACTCCATTTGCATTAGTGGGACAGGATGCCAGTGCCCTTCAGCCCTTGGCTCCTTTGCTAACTGCAACCCTGGTGTCATATCACCATGCAACTCAAAAGAGGAGTTTCAGCTAGCACAACTGGACCGTGGAGTTGGGTATATCGGGACTAGCTTCATCTCACCTGTGACTAAGACAAACCTCACAGGATGCAAGAATGCTTGCATGGGCAATTGCTCATGCATTGCTGTTTTCTTTGACCAAACGTCAGGTAATTGCTTCCTTTTCAACCAGATTGGTAGCTTGCAACAGAAAGGTGGAAGTGCAACTGATTTTGCATCTTTCATCAAGTTATCAAGCGGTAACCGTGGCTCAGGGCAAGGTGGGGGTGGTAGTGGCAGTGGGGGGTTCAACATCATTATTGTTGTCATTGTAGTTGGAGCTTTGGCTGTCATAGTGGTCCTTGTTTATGTTGGTTTCTGCATTTATCGGAGAAAGAGGCATCCTCCACCCTCAGAAGATGAGGCTGGTTCATCAGAAGACGGATTTCTGCAGACGATACCTGGAGCACCAATGCGGTTCACTTACAGGGAGCTCCAGGATGCAACAAACAACTTCTCAAACAAGCTTGGCCAGGGAGGGTTCGGATCTGTGTATCTTGGAACTCTCCCAGATGGCAGCCGCATTGCTGTAAAGCAGCTGGAGGGCGTAGGCCAAGGGAAGAAAGAATTCCGCTCTGAGGTGACAATCATTGGCAGCATTCACCACATCCATCTTGTCAAACTCCGAGGCTTTTGTGCCGAGGGGTCACACAGGCTTCTTGCATATGAGTACATGGCCAAGGGGTCACTGGATAGCTGGATTTTCCATACCAAAGAGGATGCTTCCCTTCTAGACTGGGATACAAGGTTTAACATTGCACTTGGAACGGCAAAGGGATTGGCATACCTCCATCAGGACTGCGAGTCCAAGATCATTCACTGTGACATCAAGCCTGAGAATGTTCTACTTGATGACAACTTCCTTGCAAAGGTATCTGACTTTGGCCTTGCCAAGTTGATGACCAGGGAGCAGAGCCATGTTTTCACAACACTGAGAGGAACGCGGGGCTACCTTGCGCCTGAGTGGATCACCAACTACGCCATCTCAGAGAAGAGCGATGTGTACAGCTACGGGATGGTTCTGCTTGAGATAATCAGCGGGAGGAAGAGCTTCGATCCTGCGGAAGGCTCAGAGAAAGCTCATTTCCCAACGTTCGCTTTCAAGAAGCTGGAGGAAGGTGATCTTCGAGACATCTTTGACGCCAAGCTGCAGTACAACGACAAGGATGGCCGAGTGGAGATCGCAATCAGGGTTGCTCTGTGGTGTATTCAGGAGGATTTCTATCAGAGACCATCCATGTCAAAGGTTGTCCAGATGCTTGAAGGCGTCTGCGACGTGCCCCAGCCACCGGTATCCTCGCAAATTGGATACAGGCTCTACGCAAATGCCTTGAAATCGAGCAGTGAGGAGGGCACGTCCTCGGGGATGTCAGACTACAACAGCAACGCTTTACTTTCAGCTGTGCGGCTGTCTGGTCCCAGATGATGTGAATCGTGTACATTGCTCTGTTTGGTTAGGTTGATGGTGTTCAATTTTGAGGTAGGGTTCGTTGGTTTGGTGGTCATTTCTTCACTCGTGTACATATGTTGATTATTTCAGGTGGTAGTTTTTTGGTATTAGTTTGCTGCGCTCAAGTGTCGATATGAAAATTGTGATTTACATGTGATGAAAGTTTGAATTCTACAAGCCTACAAGGTATAATTATTTTTTGCTCCTTTGACATTACAGAACTAAGAGCTAACTACCGGATTATTTGCAGAACTAGTTTTTCTTATGTGACTTTTACATTTACATTGAGACCTATTTCCAACATCAGCCCAAGTTGATAGGTTCTTCCCGGATGAAAATATATCAGCCACCCAACCGAACAAAGTGATGACCCTGCAAACCAGGATTGTACCATCCCATCCGGCCTCGTCCACCAAACCAAACACTAGGTACAGAAACGTCTCTTCGGAAACAGAACAAGTATAGTTGGCACCAAAAATAAAAGGAATAATTAGATATATGCCACTCCTCAATTTGGAAATTCATTTGCATGTAGAAAAAATGCCACTGAGTGGCATTTTTTGTATGGGCCATCGAATTTCCAAATTGAGGAGTGGCAAATTTCTAAGTCTCCCAAAATAAAATTGAGAAATTAAACCAAATCGTACTATTCTGCCTACTGCAAACTGGATGCGCAACGAGTCAGCTATAGTGTAGCAACTGAGTCTCATTGGACATATATCACAGTTATCTGACCTCTTTTGAATATGCTACAGATGTTTCATAATTAAGAAATATGCCACGGATGTTTAACAAACTTTCAGAGATTAACCATGTTAAGCTGAATATCTCTAAAATTTTTGCTAGCAATTTTTGGTATACAGCCTCTCAATAAACTGTAGTGTGTGTGTGTGTATATCCAATTTTTCCACCCAAAAAAAAGGGAGAAACAGCTACCAAGACAGCAAAAAATGGCTTTCATTGAATGATCAGGCTTCCATTACATACAGGGGGATCAATGGAAAATAAATTTGAAAAACTACTCAACTCGGCACTTGGATCCACAAAACTGCTGCAGGACTAAAAATGGTTTATTTTCGTCCAGCTACAACACCTCCATGGCGCTAACAAGGTCATCGACAAAGGTTAACAACCGGCTTCTCTGGTTCAATTCTATAATACGTACAAGGAACGAAAGAAAGACTATACACTGGAGGGGGCTACTTGGTCTAAATGTCAACTGCCACCACTATCTACAAGTATGGCCGGCAAAACTGCCCAAGTTCCTATTAGGTACATCCGTACTGACTAGAATCAGGAACCTGCAATGCATCAACGCTATGCTACCTACTGACAGGAACTGTATGTCACCTTTTCTACCAGATTTACAAATAATCAATAGAGCATCTCTGCTTGCAGCGAGAAAAATCTGATGAATTTCAGGGCCATGCTGAAGAACTGCGCTGTTGCAATGCCCTGAAATAGTGACAATAGCAGTAATATCAATTCCATTGGTTCATGTTCACAGTGCAATATAGTGTGCGCACACATATAACAAAATGACATCAAAAGTTACTAGATCAACTGGTACAAACCAAAGCACTTACTTTGATGCTCTCAAACTCTCAAGCCTCTTGGTTAGCAGCCATGATGAAGAGCTACTAGAGGCAAACGTGTTGAGTATCAACCTTGCACTAAATTGCTTCTAGCTTGATTGGCGCTTTTGTAAAAACTGACAAAACAAAAGGTGCTTCCTCTCCAGGATGGATGGTTGTCGGCACTATTGTATATCCCTTTGGATAAGGTTCCAAAACTAGTTCACAAGATATTTCTCTTGAGTTCACATAATCCGTTCCACCGACTGATTCGTGCATGTAGATATTGTAAGCAGCATGACAGCCCCTTGTCTTGAGTATCCTCATTCCAATGTAAAACATGGAAGAATCATGACTAGACTGGTAATTACGGAAACCGTTTGTCCTCCTAGAAAAACCAACACCCTGACAAACAAGACGTGTATTCAGTATCAACATTTCATTTTCCATATTCTATGGACGTTCATGTTAGCACATACCTGTGTAAGGGTAATAAAGACATGAACAGGGTATAATGCATCACGCCCAGTTACTCTAATCCGATATTGAGGATTTTGCTGCCATGAGTCATAATCTTGGCAACCACCTGCACTATAGCCTCGCCATTGCCCATGGACAGAATAACGCATCTCTGGTGGATAGACACGGCAAACATATATTGACCGAAAGTGGATCTGGAAATCTTGCCAAGACATCCAGAATATCCCATCCTTTGACTGCCACACACACACACACACACAGAGGGAGGGATCAGCGAGCCGTAAACTGGAATGGAAAAGGTACCCCAGCACTAGAGTCCATGTTAGTGTTGCAGTAGTTTGAAACAAACATTGCACAAAACTACCAATAACTGTAAAGGTAATTATGCTAGTACTGTAGAACAGAATATCTGCATCTCATTACAAAGTGTTTGCTTGAAAATTCCAGGCAAAAGAACAATGGGGTTTGCTTTCAGTACTCCCTTTTTATGAAAAATTTGTGGCAATCTTAAAGCAAAAGTAGTTAAGTTGATTGGGCAAACTCGGAAGGTATTATTTGTTTAGTTTCACATACTTATCTCTTTCTAGGATTCCCACATTCTGTTTGTCAAAGATCCTGATTAACTGCTCAAGTTTTACGTCACTATGGCCTTGTAGTAGTTCACGACAACATGGTAAATTAATGAGATAATTGCCACACACATTCTATGTTGTATTGTGTCGTATAAAAACCCAGTACATACACATTTTTTTTTGATAAAGGAAGATTTTATTGCTTTCAAGAATATTACATCGAGAAGATACAAGTCCTTGAAACCTCTCCCGGCCTCTGCTTAGCAAGAAGCACACAGCCGAAAAAAAACAAAAAATGACGCACACACTCTAAGTACAATCAATCCTGAAATTAGACCACCATCCAGTAGCCCGGGAGAAGAAATCCATTGCCACCTGCACCAACTGTCACGTAGCCTGTTCCAGAATAGTTCGCAAGTCCGGCTTCTGCAGCACAACCCAAGTATGTATCCAATGGGACGTAGCAAAAATAACCTGCAAAGGGGATATGTTTGATTTTCGTTTAAAGACGATATCATTCCTGTGTAACCAAAGGGACTAACACAAGGTTGCAGCACCTAGTAACACAATATTTTTAAGATCCTTCTCAAAAGAATCAAGCCAACGGCCAAACATATTGGCAACACTATCAGGTCTGTCAAAACCAAAAGCTAGATACAGAAAACTCCACACCATACGTGCAAAACGACAATGAAAGAACAAATGCCTAATTGTCTCCATTTTGTGACAAAAACAACATGTTGTACTACCTTGCCAATTGCGTTTTGCCAAATTGTCCTTGGTGAGAAGAACCCCTCTCCTAAGGTACCACAGAAATACTTTGATTTTAAGAGGGACCTTTAACTTCCATAGCCGCAAATTTAAGTTAGGAACAACACGTTTAATCAACGCCAAATAATGAGATTTCACTAAGAACTGTCCAGATTGACACAAAATCCAACGAAATTCATCATCACACTGTGTCAGCTGTAAATTGGTAATGCGAAGAAGCAGTTCATTCCACGCCACCAACTTAGTTCCAATCAATGATTGTCTCCAGGTTATGTTAGGTTGTGGGGTTGCAAAAACTTCGGCAATAGTGATGTATTTCTCCCTAGTGATGCTATATAACCCAGGGTATTGGTCTTTTAAGGCACTGTTTCCAAGCCAAATGTCTTCCCAAAATCGCACCTGTGATCCATTATTAATTGTAAAAGTACCGAATCGAAGGAAATCTCTTTTGACCCTCATCAAACAGGACCAAAAATGCGAATCTCCTGGTTTCCATTCACTTGTACTAACGGTTTAGAAACCATGTACTTATTCTTAAGAAGTTGTTGCCAAGTACCATCCGAAGTTAAAAGCTTGAACAACCATTTACTCAAAAGAGCAATATTCATAACTTTTAAATCAAGAATCCCAAGACCCCCTTGGTGTTTGGGTTGGCAAACAACACTCCATTTTGCAAGACGATATTTTTTTTTGCACTCATCCCCTTGCCAGAAAAAACGAGATCGGAAGTAATCGAGTTTATTGAGAACACCTTTAGGAATCCCAAAAAAAGACATCATATACAATGGAAGACTACTTAGCACTGAGTTTATAAGAGTTAATCGGCCTCCAATTGAAAGATATTTCCCCTTCCAACTACCGAGTCGCTTTTTGAAACGTTCTTCTACCCCTCTCCAATCTGAATTTCGTAATTTTTTGAAATGGATAGGAATCCCTATTACTTCAGAGAAAGTTCCCCTTGTTTACAACCGAACAGATCCATATACTGCTGTAAAGAATCTTGGGCATCACCGAAACAAATTAACTCACTTTTGTGGAAGTTAATTTTGAGACTCGAGATTTGCTCGAACGCACAAAGCAATAACTTCATATTGCGAGCTTTATCTAGATCGTGATCCATAAATAAAATTGTGTCATCTGCATATTGCAGAATCGATAAACCTCCATCAATTAAATGAGGTAGGACTCCACCAATTTGCCCCTGTTCCTTAGCTCGTCTAATCAAAACCGCCAACATATCAGCGACAATATTGAACAGCAAGGGTGATAAAGGATCACCTTGTCGAAGCCCTTTTCTAGTCTGGAAAAAGGGACCGACCTCACCATTTACATTTACCGCTACACTACCACCCGAAATGAAGGATTTAATCCAAGAAATCCATTTTGGTGAGAATCCTTTCATTCGGAGAGTCTAGAATAAAAAAGGCCATTTAACCTTATCATACGCTTTCTCGAAATCGATCTTAAAAATAACCCCACTAAGCTTTTTCCGATGCATCTGTAGGATCGAAATATACTAATGTAGCAATCAGAGGGGGGGTGAATGATTGCGCGGAAGCTAAAATCAAATTTTCGATCTTTTCAAATACCCCAATTTAAACTCAAATTGCTTGAAGACCGGTTTACGGGTTAGAAGACTAGGTTACTTAAATTGGGAGACCACCTCACGCAGTTGGGAGACCAAGAGACCATCTGGGCGATCAAGAGAGCACTTGGGCGACAAGAGGACACTTGGGCGACGGTTTGGGCACTTGGGCGACCAATAAATCACTGGCGAGCGAGAGGACACCGGGCGACGGTTTGGGCATTTGGACGACGATAAATCACCTGGCGGCGAAGAGGACACTGGCGACAGTTTGGGCACTTGGGCGAGCAGTAGGACACCTGGGCGACCAGTTTGAGCACTTGGGCGAGCAGTAGGACACTTGGGTGAGCAGGTTGGTAGGCTGGGCGACCACGTGAACAGTTGGGCGACCACGCGCGCAGTCTGAGCGAGCAGACTGATATATATTCATTAAAATAGAAATTTCCAAAGATTCAACCGTTGGATTGATGTGAAATTCTAACTGTAGAAACTAGACTTAATTCCGCAGCTAACAAAAAAAGAATCAAAACAATCGGATCTACGGATCTAAAGTTATGTCCTTTGCAAGATGACCAAACCCGGGCGACCACCCGAGCAGTTGGGCGAGCAGGACATCAATCTTGGCAACCACAAATTACAGAAGATCTAACCGTTGGATTGATGTGAAATTTTAACTATATAAATTAGACTCAATTCCTAAGTGAACAAAAAAGAATCAGGTCGATCGGGTCTACGGATCTAAAGTTATGACCTTCGCAAGATGACTAAAACAATTAGCGATCTAACAGCTGGGCGACCAAACTAGCAATCTGGGCGACCACAAATTACTGAAGATCTACCCATTGGATTGATGTGAAATTTTAACTGTAGAAACTAGATTCAATTATGAATCAAATCCAATAAGAATCAATCCGATCGGATCTACGGATCAAAAGATATTACCTTCGCAAGATGATACCTTTGCAAAGAACCGAACTCCGTGATGAACTTCGTGACTACTGTGATGAACAAAACTTCAAGCGATCGATCAACTATGCCGGAGCCAAGAACTTGTGAGAAAGATCTTTATTTTTGATCTGGTTACAGTACTCAAACAAAAGAGTACAACCCTAAAATCTTGCTCACCAAATAAACAGGGGACACCCCTATTTATACAGAGCAACCATAACGAGATTGAATACAACTCCACTCCCAACATGGAAAGAGTTCGTATCTATCTCAACTTGGCCTAACATGGCCAAAACCAAAACTTGCACGTATGTACAGCCCACCTGCTGTAATTACGTGACTAACCAGCCTCCATGTGCATGTTCTCTAGCCCTAACGCCCCGCATGACATCCTCGACCACCAAGACCTCGATTCCTCCTCGAACCTAGTCTCAACCTCGCCTCCATGAACCTAGTTCCGGTCCCGTCATCGACCACGTTCGCCCTCGAGCAACACCTGCACATAAATAAAAAAATAATTCCGAGCACAAGTCCACGACTTGACTCAAAGTTAATCCATGCAACCACTCACATGAGTGCATTGCATCAAGCAAAACCATTATGCTATCACCAGCATAAAACTCATCTCAACATAGCACATGCACAAGCACCACACATGCCATAACCAAAACCACTTTGCAATGCCAATTTCACCATTCAGCCAATTTTTCATCACATGATTTTACAATCTCCCCCTTGATGAAAACATTGGCAACACCATTTGGAAACGAACATTGGCATTCACCTCACAATGGCAACATCATTATTAAAAGAAGTAAAGTGACCAAAAGACAGAAAGGAAAATCTCCCCCTACAAAGAAGAACAAAAATCTCCCTCTATCTAAAGAGAAATCTCCCCCTATGACAAAGAGAAACTCCCCTAATGAAAAGAAAAAATGTGTGTGAATGTGCAATGTGTGACCAAAAATTTCTCCTTTTGATTCCAAAATTTCTCCCTTTGACAATGGATTCAGCAAGAATGCAAAAAAGAGAACAAAAGAGAAACTTCTCCCCTTTATGTTGATGTTTTTTATACGCATCGAGCATTATGAATCATGCATAAATGTAACAACTTGATCACCAAGTCATGCTATCAACAAGATTTGCACCCTCAAATCTACACATAAACAATGTAGAGTAAGCATAACTAGAAATAAAGTACTATTAACAATTTTTTGCATGGCATGATCTCCCTTTCTCAACAGTCTTAAAACCTGAAAACATTGAATTTTTGTGCACTTTATTTGTGCTTTGAAAAACTGATTCATTACTTGGATTGCAACAATAACAATTGCAAGGAATTACATGCACCATTAGCCTTACTTTTCAACCATGCCAAGCAATCACAAGCTTAAGGTTTCATGGTTTCGGTCATACACAACCTCTTCCAAGTTCATATCATAGTGCAATGATAAGCAGTCTCGTAAAGAAGAAGTGCGACAGTACATAACCTTGATCTTGCTTTTATCAACAATCACTTTTTGAGCTTTAGCACTTAACTTTCATATTTAGCACCTTTTTTTTAGCAGGATCAAGATAGCCAAGAAAGTTCAACCATGACAAGATTTAATTCAAGTTGTCATTCCATTTAAAAAGTCATGACATAAACTACACCTTATATGTATAAACAGGAAGTTGCAAAGACCTTGTAGCATAAACATGGCGTCAAATGACATATGTGTATGAAATACAATGCTCAGTACTTTTCATTGTTTTTCATTTTTTTGTTTTTTTAATTAAGAAACACACAAAATAAAAGTTATGTTACAAAATATTACAAAAACTTCAAAAACTCCCCCTCAAAAATATCCCATTGGATGAACCAACCCAAGTTCTCCCCGAATAAAAGCAAAACGAGAAGAAGACAAAGGTTTTGTGAAAATGTCGCCAATTGATGTTCAAGATCCACATGATGAAGCACAATATTTCCTTTTCTACATGATCTCTAAGAAAGTGAAATCGATCTCAATGTGTTTTGTTCTAGAATGTTGCATGTGGTTTTTAGCAATGCATATTGCACTAGTGTTATCACACAACAGAGGAACACTATCCAAATTAACCCCATAATCCTTAAGTGTAGCTACTATCCAAAGAATTTGAGAACAACAACTAGCAAAGACCACATATTCAGATTCAGCAGCTTGATTGTGCAATGTAAGATTGTTTTCTAGAGGACCATGCAATAAGTGAATTACCCAAGAAAAGACATGAGCCGATGTGCTTTTTTCTATCAATTCTACAACCTCCAAAATCAGCATCGAGAATGCTCTTAAACTAATGCATGAGGAAGCGTAAAGCCATATACCAAAATCTTGAGTACCATGGAGATACTCAAGATCCGCTGATGACTTGTTGATGTGAAACACGTGGAGAAGCTTGAAAACGAGCACACAAGCACACAAAGAAATTGAATATCCGCCTTGATGCGTTGAGATATAACAGAGAGCCTATCATGCTTCTATACTCTTTTGATCAACAATCTCACCATCTTCATCCGGATCAAGTGTGCAAGTGCCTCCCATGGGTGTCATGATCGGTTTGCGCTTTTCCATCCCAAAGCGACAAGCAAATCTTTTGTGTATTTACTTTGATGAACAAAGGTACCTTCCTTCGCTTGTTTGACTTGCAGTCCCAAAAAGTAAGTCAACTCACCCATCATGCTCATCTCAAATTCCTTTCTCATGGTTTCAAAACTTAGACACTAAAATATGAGAGGAACCACCAAAGATAATATCATCAACATAAACCGATGAATAGTTGATCATTGCCTTGCTTGAGTAAAAAGAGAGTTTTCTCAACCTTTCCCATTGTAAACCCTTTTCAAGTAAAAGGTTTTTAGCCTATCATACCATGCTCTAGGGGCTTGTTTTAATCCATACAAGGCTTTGGACAATTTGAATACATGATCAGAAAATTTGGGATTTTCAAACCGGAGGTTGCTTAACATATACTTCTTCATTAATATAGCCATTTAGAAAAGCACTTTTCATATCCATTTGATACAATCTAAAACCTTTAGATGCAGACAAATGCTAAAAGAATTCTAATGGCTTCAATTCTAGCAACAGAGCAAAGGTTTCATCAAAATCTAAACCTTCAACTTGAGTAAATCCTTGAGCAACCAATTTAGCTTTATTTCGACAACAACACCATCCTCACTTTGTTTATTTTTGAAAACCCATCTAGTTCTAATTATATTAAAATCAGAGGAGGAGGAACAAGCTTCCAAACCTTGTTACGCTCAAAATTCTCTAATTCCTCATGCATGGCATTGATCCAAGATTCGTCAGTTAATGCATGAGATATATCTTTGGGTTCAAAAGAAGAACAAAAGCAGAATGAGCATGAGAATCAGAAGCAATAAACCTGGATCGGGTGACTCTCTCATTCAAATCTCCAATCATTTGTTCGGTGGATGTCTTCTTTGAATGTGCAAAGGAGTCAGCTTTTTAAACTTCTCCGTCTCCTTCTTCGTTTTCAAAGATGTACGTAAGATGTTGTGGCTTGAGGATGCTCATTTGTAGGTGATGTAGTGGTAGGTGCTGAAAGAGGTACAAATTGGTTGTGCAATAGGAATCAACACTTCATCCTCAACATCATCATCATCAACAAAAATACTCTCCCCGAACATATGCATCTGTTCTGCATCAATTGGACTAGTGCCTGGACTAGCCTCATCGAAAGTGATTTCACGAGTGTTTCTACAATTTTGTTAGTCTCCAAAACAAGTGCACGATAACCACGTATGAGCAGGATATCCAAGAAAGATGCCATCGATTGATCTAGCTTCAAATTTATCAAGATTTCCAGATTTCAAGACAAAACATTTGCATCCAAAAACTCGAAATGAGATACACTAGGCCTATGACCAAAGCGAAGCTCATAAGAGGTTTTGCCTAGCTTCGATCTCAAAAACACTCTATTGGAAACATAGCATGCGCTTGAGATTGCTTCATTTCAAAACTTCCTAGGAGTGTGATGTTCATCTAGCATAGTTCTAGCCATCTCAACCAAGGTTTCTTTTTCCTTTCAACTACACCATTCTCGTTGAGGCACTCTAGGTGAAGAATATTGATGATCAATTCCTTTTTCAATACAAAAGTGATCAAAAGAAGAATTCTTGAATTCGGCCCATTATCACTTCTAATAGCTCTAAGTGCTCCTGGGTGATCAACAGATAATCTAGTAACAAGACTTCTAAAGTGACTAAAAGCCTCATCTTTAGATACCATGAAATAAACCCAAGAATATCTAGAATAATCATCAACAATGACCAGTACATACCATTTGCCTCCAAAGGATTGAACTCGAGAAGGTCCAACCGTGTCAAGATGTAGTAGCTGTCCCGAGCGCGTTTGTCATCACCATGGTAAGAGGTAGATGTGAACCTGCAGTCATCTTACCATGTCTACAAGAAGAGCATACTAAATTGCTATCACCATTAAGCTTAGCAAGCCACGAATGAGATCTAAACCACTAACACGAGTTAGATGATCAAAACCAACGTGACCAAGTCTACGATGCCAAAAGAATAAATCTTTAGAAACATTGGCAACTAGACACCTATGCTTAGAAGAAAGTGACACATCAAAATCAGCTTTAAAAACTCTTCCAAAGCGTGAAATCCTGAACACAAGTTCTCCTGAAGCATCTAAAACTTTGCATTCACTTTTCTTAAAGCACACTTCAAGATCCTCATCAATCATTTGTGAAACAGACAACATGTTGTATTTCAAGTTTTCAACAAGAGCCACATCCTTGAACATAAACTTGTCACTTACCTTTACTGTACCTTTTGCCACAACAGGAGTAGAAGAAGCATCTCCAAAAGTAACACTTTCAGCACGAGATGCATGAGTGAGGGAGGAGAACCAATTTTTATCGCCGGGCATGTGGCGTGAACATCCGGAATCAACTAGCCAAATGTTCTCCTTCCTCGCGCGAGAAGCCTACATAAAGGCAGAAAATGTCGAGGCCTCAGTACTGGGGTTAGAAATAAAGCATTTAGGAATCCAAAGATCGAGACACACACGACAGTAGGCACAACACGAGCACGCTTTGTTCAAAAATCAGATTTGCCCTTTCCGTGTTTCTTGCAACAAAAGGTGTTTGCATTACCCTAGGCACAAAATGAGGAGTAAAATGTGCCTTCCTAAATTAGACCTAGCCTTAGTCTTCTCTTTCTTTTGCTGTTTGGCTAGTCTAAAGTAAAAATCTACTAAATGTCCATCTTTACCACAATGAGTGCAAGTGTACTTAACATGATGTTTAGCTTTAGGAATGTATAACATTTGCATTCACCATAGTAGAAGATAACACACCAAAGCAGACTTGAAAAGCAGTTTTCTTGGCTCATTGACAATTTCAATTTTCCATTTTCAAGTGTCTTCACAACAGTTGGAGCATGTGATTTATGATGAGCATAAGAATCAAAACCTAAACCTTTGTGATGAGTAATTGACTTTTGATTGATCCAAAATCATGTTTAGGTTTTTCTTTCTGAAGTGAACCGTTCTAAAGATTTTTCCAAGTAATCAACCTTTCGAGAAAGAGTTAAACAGTTATTACATGGAACGCCCACTTTTCCTTTCTGCTTATGCACAAGTTGAGCATGAGAGAACTTCATGAGTGAGCATAGCATCTGTCATTTGAGAAACCCTAGCATTTGCATCATGCAACTTCAATTCTAGTATAGCACATTTAGAACAATGAGTTGTATCATGCAAATCAACAGCTTGAACGACTAGCATTTTTAACATGTTTCTCATTTTCTTTCTTTTCAAGATTGACTTGTTCTAACAAAGAAACATGTTCTTTCCTAAGTACAAGAAGCTCATCAGAGATTAAGTCACATGATTTGCAAGCATCATCATCAGAATTAAAGATTTAAGTCTAGCAATTTCAGCATGCAAAGATTCCACAAGAACATCATGTTTCTTAATTTTCTTGTCGCGTTTGTCAAGCAATTTTCCAAGGCGAGTAACAAAGAATAGCTAAATCGTCGAAGAAGGTTCTATCTCATTGAAGTCACCGTCATGATCATCCTCTGTAGCTTTCATCACTTCTAGCCATGAGACACAATCTGTCAAATCATGCTTGCTTGGAACCATTGTATCATCCTCGCCGCTCTCTGAATCCACATCACTTAAGTTCACTTGTTCAAGAGCGTAAAGAACCCGATGAACAACCTTTTGTTGATGAAGCTCTTTTTCTTTCTATCACTTGGTGAAGACTTCTTCTTTTCTTTTCTTCGTCGTTGTCCTTTTCCTCCTTGATGCTTTACCTGTAAGCTTAGGACAATTTGATCTAATGTGATTGAGGTCACCACACTCATAGCATCTTGGAGGGCCACCACCAACTCTCTTTCTCATTCTCACATTCTGCAAAGCTTTGTTAAACCGAGAAGAGAATAGTGCCAAGTCTTCTTCAGGAAATTCTTCGATCTGTTCATCAGTTAGTGAAGACAAAGAGGACAGAGCAAAGCTTGAAGTAGCATTGTTCATGCTAGATTGTGAAGTTAGTGCAATTGATTTATGATCTGTTTTCCTAGTAAGAACATCCAACTCATGAGTTTTTAATTTTGAGAATAGTACATCTAAAGTGAGTGAACTCATGACAAGGATTCTCTAATAGATGTAACTTTCATCTCCCAAATAGACATGTCTAATGCACCAAGCAATTGTCTAGCATTTGTAGCCTCATCAAAGAAAACTCCAACAAAGACGTAAATTGCTAAGAATTTTATTGAACTGCAAAGAAATCATCTAGCGACTCACCGTGCTTCATCTCAAATTGCATGTATTCTTTCTTATAAATATCTTGCCTAACCTCTTTGACAAGTTGTTAGAACCTTCATGATAATCACAAAGAGATTTCCATACCTCATATGCAGACTTGAGATGAATCACACGATCAAAATCACTTCTTCCTAGTCCTTGGATGATCAAATTCCTTGCTTTGTTGTTTGCTTCAACATGTGCTCGATTGGTGTCATTGACTGCATCATTTTCAGGAACATTGTATGGCTTGTAGACCTTTTCCCAAATTGCAAAACCCTGAGCTTGAATATATGCCTCCATCTTTGCTTTCCAAAACTGAAAATCAACACCATCGAAACCACAAGGTTTTGTCGAATACCTATCCATCGCTACGGTTTCTAATCACTAGTTAAGATTAATTAGAAAAACCTTGCTCTGATACCACTTGTAGGATCGAAATATACTAATGTAGCAATCAGAGGGGGGTGAATGATTGCGCGGAAGCTAAAATCAAATTTTCGATCTTTTCAAATACCCCAATTTAAACTCAAATTGCTTGAAGACCAGTTTACGAAGTTAGAAGACTAGGTTACGAAATTGGGAGACCACCTCACGCAGTTGGGAGACCAGTAGAGCACTTGGGCGACCAGTAGGACACTTGGGCGACCAGTTTGGGCACTTGGGCGACCAAAATCACTGGCGAAAGCAAGAGGACACCGGGCGACGGTTTGGGCATTTGGGCGACGAAAATCACTGGGCGAGCAAGAGGACACCTGGACGACCGGTTTGGGCACTTGGGGAGCAAGAGGACACTGGTGACCAGGTTTGAGCACTTGGGCGAGCAAGAGGACACTTGGGCGAGCAGGTTGGTAGGCTGGGCGACCACGTGAACAGTTGGGCGACCACGCGCGCAGTCTGAGCGAGCAGACTGATACATGTTCACTAAAATAGAAATTTCGAAAGATCCAACCATTAGATTGATGTGAAATGTTAACTGTAGAAACTAGACGTAATTCCAAAGCTAACACAAAAAGAATCAGGTCAATCGGATCTACGGATCTAAAGTTATGTCCTTCACAAGATGACCGAACCCGGGCGACCACGCGAGCAGTTGGGCGAGCAGGACATCAATCTGGGCGACCACAAATTATAGAAGATCTAACCGTTGGATTGATGTGAAATTTTAACTGTATAAACTAGACTCAATTCTAAAGTGAACAAAAAAGAATCAGGTTGATCGGGTCTACGGATCTAAAGTTATGACCTTCGCAAGATGACTAAAACAATTAGCGATCTAACAGCTGGGCGACCAAACTAGCAATCTGGGCGACCATAAATTACCGAAGATCTACCCATTGGATTGATGTGAAATTTTAACTGTAGAAACTACATTCAATTGCGAATCAAACCCAATAAGAATCAATCCGATCGGATCTACAGATCAAAAGATATTACCTTCGCAAGATGATACCTTTGCAAAGAACCGAACTCCGTGATGAACTTTGTGACTGCTGTGATGAACAAAACTTCAAGCGATCGATCAACTATGCCGGAGCCAAGAACTTGTGAGAAATATCTTTATTTTTGATCTGGTTACAGTACTCAAACAAAAGAGTACAACCCTAAAATCTTGCTCACCAAATAAACAGGGGACACCCCTATTTATACAGAGCAACCATAACGAGATTGAATACAACTCCACTCCCAACATGGAAAGAGTTCGTATCTATCTCAACTTGGCCCAACATGGCCAAAACCAAAACTTGCACGTATGTACAGCCCACCTGCTGTAATTACGTGACTAACCAGCCTCCTTGTGCATGTTCTCTAGCCCGAACGTCCCTCATGACATCCTCGACCACCAAGACCTCGATTCCTCCCTGAACCTAGTCTCGAACCTCAGTTCCTCCATGAACCTAGTTCCGGTCCCGTCATCGACCACGTTCGCCCTCGAGCAACACCTGCACATGAATAAAAAAACAATTCCGAGCACAAGTCCACAACTTGACTCAAAGTTAATCCATGCAACCACTCACATGAGTGCATTGCATCAAGCAAAACCATTATGCTATCACCAGCATAAAACTCATCTCAACATAGCACATGCACAAGCACCACACATGCCATAACCAAAACCACTTTGCAATGCCAATTTCACCATTCAGCCAATTTTTCATCACATGATTTCACAGCATCTCATGGATTGTTTCATGCAGAATGACGACCCCTTCAAGGATGTTTCGACCATGCAAAAAGGCTGTCTGAGTCGGACTCACCACCTTTTCTGCAACCATATTCAATCGGTTTGTAATAACCTTGGTAAAAATTTTGAAACAAACATTTAGGAGACAGATTGGTCTGTATTGCTGAATGATGTTCGCATCCTGAACTTTAGGAATAAGAGTAATTATTTCAAAATTCAGAATAAACAGAGGGATATTTCTAGTATAAAACTCCTGAAACATAAATAATAGATCGCCTTTGATAGTATCCCAGAAAGTCTGAAAAAATTCTACTGGAAAACCATCAGGGCCGCAAGCTTTATTATGTTCCATCTGGAAAACAACATCTCTAACTTCTTTCTCGGTGAATTGAGCAGTAAGAAGAGCATTTTCCTCCTGAGAAACTTGCGGAATATCTTGGTTAACTTCCTCATTAAGATCTAACTGGCTCTCGGTCAAATCTCCAAACAAATCCTTGTAGAATTTGGTTATGTAATTTTTGAGGTTAGTCTGTCCCTCAATCTTACCATCCTCATGGTCCAGCGAAAAAATTCTATTCTTTCTATGTTTTCCATTAGCAATCAATTGAAAGTATCTAGTATTATTATCACCTAATAGAATATCCTTCACCTTCGCTCGCTGATAATATCTAATCTCTTCCTCTCTTAGAAGATCAGCCAACTTCACCCGAGCCTGACATAGGTTCTCACGCTCCCCCACAGACAACTCCCTAATCTCAGCATCAACATCCAACTCTTTGATAATTGCCTGATACTCTTGTTTCTTTTGTTTGTAAACCCCGTTATTATTACAGGCCCAACCCCGAAGAAACTTCCGCAAAGCCCCCAATTTGCGGTTCCAATGTTGGACTGGGTTATTTCCTCTAACAGGTTTATTCCAGATTTCGACCACCTTGCCATGAAGATCATCCCTAGTGAACCAATTAAGTTCAAATCTGAATTGTTTAGTAAACCCAGATAAAACTGGCCCTCCTGTATCGAGCAGCAAAGGGGAATGATCCGAAATGCCTCTATCCAAAGCTTGAATAGAAACAAGTGGGAATTTAAACTCTCACTCGGCAGTCATTAGAACCCTATCTAATTTCTCATAGGTTGGGTTTGGTAAAGAATTTGCCCAGGTGAACTGCCAACCAGAAAGCTCAATCTCTCGCAGATCCAATCTGTCGATGACAACATTGAATAAGAGAGGCCATCGATCACTAAATCTACTATTATTCTTTTCCGAACTTTTCCTCATAATATTAAAATCTCCCCCAATAAGAGTCGGTAAACGATTATGTTGGCAAGTACTCACCAATTCAGCCAAAAATGCTCCTTTGCATTCATGTTGAGCTGGACCATAGACTGCCATAAGAATCCATTTAAATTTGTCTGCCTTATTACTTAAATGAAATTTGATAAAAAAATCACCTTCCTCAACCATAACCAAATCAAGAAACGCCATGTTAACACCTAATATAATCCCACCTGATCTACCTCTAGGTGGAAGACAGTGCCAAACGAAATCCGCACCTCCAGCTAGTCGTGCAAGTTTCGACTTTGACATGTCTTGCTTTCCCATTTCCAGTACAGCAATAAAAGCCAAATTGTTATCCTTAACAGTCTCTGATATGTATCGAAATTTAGCCAAGTCTAAAAGACCTCTGCTATTCCAAAACAAACCCTTCATGGAGACCTTTTCTTTTCTTTTAATTTACGATGCCTGCGAGACTTACGAGATGAGGCCATTAGATCACAAATTCTAATATTTAGATCCTCCATCTCGAGGTCCACGTCCGAAACGTCCTTACTCAAGTGCGCGGATAAGTCACTATCAACCATAGCAACTTCGTCGTCACTTGATTCAGAATTAGTATGCCCCCTGTTCTCTACCATATCCCTTGTGCTATCCTTTTGTCTAACTGACTTAGCCATTTTTAACCTATCAACTTCCATTCTTTTTAAAGCTTTAATCGACAGATTAGCACCTGAATTACCATTTGCCAATCTAAATCCTAAGCTCTGGAGATTTGCAGCACAATGCTCATCAGACATTGCCACAAAAGACAAGGAATTGGTACAAGGAGACATACCGGTCTCATAATGAAAAGGAGTCGAAGGCGAATGTGACCTCTGCATTGAGGGAGCCACCACCTTGCTTCCTAGGTCAGCGTCCAAATTCCACACCGCGGCACGATGCATAGCTTTATTAAGAGCATCTCCATCTGTCAAAAAAGAACCGTCATCAATTTGCACATTACATCGTAAACTACGACGAAGACAATTAATAGAATTGTAGTGGGGTGACTCAGTAACAGGAACCATACCTTCACCTGATACTGCCATTCCCGTATTATGAACGTTCACTTGTTCCATCTGAGCCTCCCCTCGGTGCATCTCGCCATGTTTGGACTCACCAACAAACACCATAGAATCATCATGCAACTGCGCCCCGCTTGGCTCCATGCTGGAATGAATATTCTCCTGAGATTCCTCACTCCCAGAGCCGCACAAATCGTGAATGCACAATTTGTCCGAAACCGCCCCCTCTTCCTGTTGCACATTGTATTTTCGGCCACCCTGCCCCGAGCCCAATCCATGCGGCAACAAATTCTGGACTTCAGAACTGCCACCCAAATCCAGCAAAGTTGACCTCGGCAAGGACTCAGTGAGCTGACAATGATCCACAGAAATATCCCGATCAGGCTCAATCTGCAACTCCCTTGCCCAGTTAATAGGCCGAACCTCATGCAATTGCCGACCATCCATCAGGGATGTTGAACCAATTCTCAATCCCACATCAGACATCTTAGTAACCAAAATATTAGGCAGAGCACTCTCAATACTACTCAAGCAATTCACTGATACGACCCTTGCCATCTGCATTGGAACAGGGCCACCCCTCGGAGGTGTTGAATCAGAAACTGACGCAACTGGCCCACTTTTCATTTTCTTCATGACATTATCACTTTTTCCCCCAGAGCTCACCCCATCAGCACCTGAATCACCATCTTCTTTATGGTCTGAAACATGAGGATTAGGTGGTGGCATTGCCAATTGAAATGAATTCTCCTCAACGGTGAATACAAGATCATATCCCACCTTGTGAAAGACCAAATCAGTTTTAAGAGGTAATTGTCCTCTTTCAATCATGCCAACTAAAAGACGGATTACCCCTTTTTTCTGTATGTGTACATGTCCACTTCTAGAGTAACCCCAATCAAAGAACCAAGTGCCCAAAAACCCAAGTAATGGCGCCAAGCATGAGGAACGCCCGTTACATGCACCCAAACCTCATCTAGGTGATAAGCAGGTGCCACGTCTCCACTAAACTCCCATTCAGAAATGGTTATTGTAACTTGATGATTTTTTAATTTATATTCAATGTCTGCCATCCGCTTTAACTCCTCTTCGGAAGGAAAACAACTAGAAATGTGTCATTGTCATGAGGTAAAGCTTCCCAATTCCAATCAATCCAAGTGAGCCTTGCAAGCTCACTTTGGACAGTGGCTACATCTAATTTACCACCTGTAATTGTAACTAATGCAGTCGGAGCTGGATCAGGCGTCTCTACCTTAAAGTCAAACTCTAGAATTCTGAAGAAACATAGTTCATTTTTTGCGCACACTACAAGGAACAGGGAAAAATTCGTGGGCCACAAACCCACGAATTTAGGCAAAAACCCACGAATTTAGGTTAAATTCGTGGGCAAACCGTCGAATTTAGTTCACGAATTTAACTCGACGAATTTAATCAATTAAATTCGTGTGTACCCACGAATTTAAATTAAATTCGTGGGCTAATGGAGTTAAATTCGTGGGCCCACAAAAACCCACGAATTTAGTTAAATTCGTGGGCCAACAAAAACCCACCCAAACATAGAAGCATTGTGATGTATTGCTACATACCCATGCAACGACATGTGGCGAGATACTTGGAGAGAAGCACGACAAGCAAGAGGAGTAATTTACAAGAGATAGAGTAGAACTGGTGCATTCGAGAGATCGTTGGGAGATGTGCACCTAACAACAATGATGTAGTATTCATGGCAGCTAATTAACAATCGTGAAAGTGTTTGTTGTACAAGAATACACAAGAACTTTTAATTGATCATTTTTAATTAAATCACATAGAACAAGCTTACATTGATGCACAACTGTTGGATTTTGTTGGTCTTTCCTCGGAGGGTTTTGTTGGAGTATATTTTCAGAGCGTTTAAACTAGAACATACTTATCCAATTGAACTAATCAAATATTAATTAGGTGTGATTTTCCATTAGTCACTAAAATAACAAGTTTTTCTTTGAGTTTCGCAAAGTATTTTTATGAAAAGGTTTACTGAAGCAAATCCCAAGAATGAGATGGGCAGAAAAGATGTTAAATTATATTTATCTTACTATGGGTAATCTCATGTGCCATCAAGAAACATATAATCAATCCTCTATGCATAATGCATTATAATCACTTCTTTTGCTTCACTCAAATAGTTATTTAGTCTCCCCTTGGTGGGGAGCCAAACTAGGGCAATCTGAGGTAGCAAACCAATTGCAGTCAAGTAGAGAAGTACCTGCGGAACATGCTTGAGCTTTTGTCTAATCCGTTCAGTCCATTCTACTGATGAGTCCGACCAAGGTCCATTCCATTCAACTGTAGGAAATCTAGGTATTATTTTTGTTTCAGATTTGAATATTAAGCTAATTTCCAAAATGATTAAAGACAACAGACAAGACAACAGCCACCACATGCTACTGAAAAATAGATCCAGAAATGCCATGTATGAGACGAACAGAGAATTCTTACGATGGGCTTGATGACGAAAAGGAGGCAGCGCAGTAGCGACCGGCCGTAGAGGAAGTAGTCGACGTCGTGGATCACGTCCAATGTCCAGAAGCAGGAAGAAGAGCTCGAGCGGTCGCGTAGTTGCACTGCCCAGAAACCTAATTGCCGCCCCCGTGCAGGTTCTCGCCGCAGCAACGGTTCGGAGATCCCGCTCTCCTTGCCTCGCGGTGCACGCCGAAAGGAAGGTCGGTGAAGAACAAGTGCAGCACGAAGACGCAACACATATCACAAAGGATGAAACGTGAGCGCAAGAGACCAAAAAGCTACTTTTGTCTGGACGTCTCCAGATTTTATAGCCTTGCACCAGTAAAGGTCAATTAAATTGATCATTACAGCACCATTAAACGCTAGTAACTGCTGTCATCAAATATTCATTCAAACAGATTGAAACTAATGCCATAACGCTGTTTGAATGCTTAGTTAATGACTCTGTAATGTAGAGAAACTAAAGATTAAAAAGGGTTTAAACATGCCAGGAATTTAATCCACGACACGGCGACTCACGACGTCGCAAGTCACAAGTCACACGGGAAAAACACGCGGAAACACACGGTAATTCGTGAAATACGCGTGCGCGCGTGCGTGTGACTTTAGCCGTGCTCCTCACCCTCCATATGCCTCATTACAAGGCATGGTGGGAGCTCTCCCTTTTAAACTGGTGTTCTCCTCTCTCAACTAGCAATATGGTACTAATCTTTGTAGCTTTGGCATTAGAGATAAATGGGCCACTTGGGCCTCATTTCTAACAATCCCCCACCAATGCCGAAGCAGACAAAGCTCAAAAGTTTGCTCACTGTGTTGAATCTTCGTTTAATATATCAGTGTTTCGATGTAAGTCCCATACGGGTTGAACTTTCACCTAAAATAACGAGATCCATCCTCCCACAGCTAATGAATGGACTAAGCCTTGAATTCACAGCTTTGTGTGGTTAGATTTCACCCAAATCTTAATCGATACTAGGTCGCCAAAGAACTTCACCTCAACGGAGCGTTAAATGGTCATGCTCCCTAATCTTCTCATGAGCTTTCTAGAGAATGCCCCTTTCTCGTGAACTGTGACCTCACAGTTAGGCTCAAGTAGGTGTATTCATTTTAGGTATCCTGTAGGCTGATACTTTTTCCTCTCATTAGGACACTAGAATACATTAAGGGTTTAAACCAGCCTTCCATACAGTTGAGAGTACTTAGAACATAGGTAGATTTAGTGTACTCTCTTGTTACAACTACAACTTGTTTTTTCCATTACCTAATTCACGGGATCTCCGATCAAAAGGATGGGTTACAATTGTGAAGTAACTCAAATGGGCCTCATTCCCATGTCCTTCGACGCAATAGAAATCGCATTTCTTGTTAACCCTTTTGTAAAAGGGTCTGCCAGATTTTTCTCGGTCGTATGTAATTGGCGACAACTATCACTCGAGCATCTCAATTTTCTCGACAGATTTAAGCCTACGCTTCACATGTCCGAGGACTTCATGTTATCCTTAGCACTCATAACCTTGATCAACACTGTTTGGTTATCACAAGACATTAGGATCGCCGGATTGGTTTCTCAACCAATGGCAAGTCCAATGAAGCTCTCTTAGCCATTCAGCCTCAACAAAGGGTCGTGTCTAGTGCTACAAGCTCGGCTTCCATGGTTGATCAGCACAATATAGTCTGCTTACATGACCTCCATGAAATCTAGCAGACCCACTAATGTAAACACATAGCCACTAGTAGCTTTGATCTCATCGCATTAGAGATCCAATTTGAATCACTATACCCTTCTAATCTGGGAGGGTATCCAATATAGTGAATTCCATAAGAGGTAGTACCTCTCGAGATAGCATAACACTCTCTCAAGAGCTTCCCAATGATCATTTCCCGGATTCGATGTAAACCGACTTAATTTGCTCACAGCAAATGAGATGTCAGGTCTCGTTGCACTAGCTAAATACATAAGGGACCTAATTATTTGTGAATATCTTAATTGATCTTTCCTAATTCATTATTTTTGTAAGTTTTACACTTGCATCATAGGAGTTGGGGCTATTTTTAGTTCTCAAAGTCAAGCGGCTCAATAATTTTTCTCGCATAATGGACCGACTCAAAGTAATCCCATTCTCGCCTCGATCAATTTAATGTTTAGAATTACATCTGTTTCACCCATGTCTTTCATATCAAAACAACTAGATAAGAAAGACTTGACCTCGTTAATGATAGCAGTGTTGGTCCCAAATATAAGTATGTCATCAACATATAAACACAAGATTACTCCTTGACCCTCACCATAGCGATAATAAACACATTTATCCGCTTCATTCACAGCAAAACCAGCAGATGTCAAAGTTTTATCAAACTTTTCGTGCTATTGTTTAGGTGCTTGCTTTAAGCCATACAAGGATTTTAATAATTTGCACACTTTATTTTCCTGTCCAGTAATCACATAACCATCTGGTTGCTCCATATAGATTTCTTCCTCCAACTCTCCATTAAGGAAAGCTGTCTTTACATCCATTTGATGGATGTGTAGACCATAGGAAGCTACTAATGCAATGAGCACTCTAATGGTGGTTAATCTGGCAATAGGAGAATAAGTATCAAAATAATCCTCTCCTTCTTTCTGGGTATAACCCTTGGCTACAAGCCTTGCCTTATACTTATCAACAGTACCATCAGGCCTCATTTTCTTTTTAAAGATCCACTTACATCCAACTGGTTTGCACCTAGTAGGAAGTTCAGCGATCTCCCATGTTCCATTAGCCATGATGGAATCCATCTCGCTCCGGACGACCTCTTTACAATACTCGTGATCGTGATGCATAAGCCTCAAAGAGTTTTGGCACATCATCCACAAGGTATACAATAAAGTCATCACCAAAGGTTTTCTCAACCCTTTGTCTTTTGCTCATGCGAGGAGCCTCATTTGTGACAATATTGTTATCCTCCTCAGGGATATCATAAGCTGGTTCAACAATATTTGGTAATTCAGAAGTAGATGGAAGATCAGAAGTTTTAGAATTTTCATTAAATCCTACTGCTCTCATAGGATAAATATTCTCGAAGAAAGAAGCATCTCTAGATTCCATTATTGTATTAGCAATAATCTCAGGGGAATCTGATTTTACTACTAAAAATCTATAGGCCGTACTGTTATGTCCATATCCCAGAAAAATGCAATCGACTGTTTTAAGTCCAAGCTTTCTTTTTTTTTGCAATGGTATTGTTTGCACCAATTTTTGGAAAATACAGCAAGAAATGGCAGGAGGACATGAGTTTGGATACAATGCAAAGCGCCTCAGAAGGATTTGGATAATACGGATGATATTTGGAAACAGAGTCCAAATAGGAAACTACGAAGCCGATTCGGATTGCATCGTCGTGTGGGATCAGAACTCGGATCGGCTAAGCGGGTATATATAAGGCGCTTAGGCTGCTTGAAAAAGGGGACAACAACAATCAACACATCTACCAGCTTTTAATTTCCGTAGTTCTTAGTCTTTTAGCATTGTAATCTTTCCTCTATAAGTCGACATCGATCAAATAAAGTTGCGATCGCCGATTGTTTGATCGCCATTGGCTTTTTTCAGTTTGATTTGTTCGTCTTGTTGCGCATCGCTTTTCGTAATCGATCTACCTTTTACCTCGGATTAGTCTTAATCGCTAATCTAGTTACCCTTCTAATCGGCTTTCGTCGATTCTTGATTCTTAGCCGATTCGCTTCAAGGATCGGCTTGATCGAATTTCACATTACCTCCCTTATCGATTGCAAGGTCAAATCGATTGGCACGCTCGCACACACTTGAACCCGGTGTTCGTCCGGTGTGTTGCAACCAGAAACCCTCTTCACGTTTTTGGCGTCAACACATTTTTGGCACGCCCGGTGGGACAACGATCGGAAAAGATGATCGCAGTAAAACCACGCACCAGTAACCGACGAACATCGACGCCATAATCGTCCCTACCTTGGACGATTTAACCCCAGAGCAGCGCAAGGAAATCGAAGATCGGAAAGCTGCCTTAGAAGAATTAATGCTGAGTTGCTATCAAAAGACCCGACGAGGAGTCACGCAGAAGATGGCGCTCCCAACACTGAACCCACTCGGCGAAGCAGGCGTCACATCGACTCCGGTAAGCCGATACATGCCACCAAGCCGAAGTTATTCGTTATGATTGAGCAATCTGTGCATCATGCCTTAATCAATCAATCATCGGCTTTGGTTACGACCTTGAAGCCGATGATTGAAAATAGCGTGAAGTCGATCGCACAAGAGTTGGCAACGTCCGGAGGATTGCTAGACCCATTACAGCCACTCCCAACATATCCCGCGTACTCTGTGGCACCAAACGCCAATGTAATCAAAGCGTCGGCACCCACACCCTCACTGATGCCGACCAAATTTACACGTTGTTGGCACCAACGAACCATCGCCCAAGCCCGCCATTTCATTACCATGCACATACCGACGCCGCAAAGTTAGATCCATCGGCCGTGTTCTGCGTTAAAATCGGCTTCTCGGTAGATCGAATTAGATAGAAATTGTAGACCTCAAGGGCCATTCCAAGTTAGAACCGCCCCATATAAAGTAGTTACATACAGATCCGCTTTGTTCCATTGCTCGAGGGTACTGCCGCCAGAGCTGATGGGTACGAATCATGGCAACAACAGTACCCGTCTCCTAGGACAAGCCGACCAGCCGAGTTTGCACTCGGGGGGCAGGATAATACCCATTGTAATTGGCCAAACCCTAGTATCCCATCGGTTAACAACATCAATTGGGCTGATCAGATTTCTATGGTCTTAAGAGATCGGCATTATGCTTCTCAAAGGAAAACAATCGGCTATAGAAAGCCGTACCCAGATTATATTGACTGCATGCCATATCCCCATAACTTTAGGATTCCCGACTTTGCAAAGTTTTCAGGGGATGACTCAGTTACCACTTTAGAGCATGTTGGAAGATTTATAGCCCAGTGCGGTGAAGCGGCTCAGTCCGATGGGCTGAAGATTAGGCTTTTTCCTTTGTCTTTATCAGGAACTGCCTTCACTTGGTTCACCAATCTGCCTCCAAATTCGGTTCACTTTTGGAATGATTTAGAAAGTCGATTTCGTGAATACTTTTTCTCTGGTAGCTTAGAATTGAGAATTTCAGATCTAAGTGCTGTCCGGCAAAAATTCAGAGAATCGGCTTCTGATTATATCAGGAGGTTTAGGGAAGTGCGGAATCGGTGCTTCAGTGTAGTATTACCCGATAATCAGTTAGCCGATTTAGCATTTCAAGGGCTGATTCCCCCACTTAAAGAAAAACTTGCTAGACAAGAATTTACCGACCTAAGTCACCTGCTTCATCGTGTATCGGCACAAGAAAGCCGATATTTGAATAAAGAATTCAAAGACAAACTTAGATTGAACAATGGCAAAGATAAGGCTAAAGTGAACATGGTCGAATATAGTTCAAGTGAAACTTCTGAAGATGAAGCAGACGTAAACATAGCCGAATGGGTAAAGGGTTCTAAAAAACCGCTTGTCTGTTCGTGGCTCAGGCCGACTAGGAGTAAGTCGGAAGTAAAATACGCTTTTGATGTATCCAAGTGTGACGCATATTTGACATGTTATTACAAGAGAAACTGATACGACTGCCTGAAGGCCATACCATACCTTCAGCCGACGAAATCAAGAAGCGGCGATACTGTAAGTGGCATCATTCCTTCTCTCATAACACTAACGACTGTAATATCTTTCGGCAACAGATACAGTCGGCTATAGAAGATGGTCGGCTCAAGTTTGCAGAAGAGCCAGCCATGGAAGTCGATGTCAATCCCTTCCCAATCAATATGGTTTAATGCTCCGGCAAAGGAAAATAGGTTGTCGATGAAAGGCCCATAGCAACACGGCAAGTTGACATAGAATCAAGCTCTAAAGGAGAGACACTGAAGATAACGATCGGCTCTCTTCAAATTGAAGCCGATCAAGACGGGAAGAACTCTAGGACAGTAAAACCAAGAGGGGAATTACAAGTCGGGCGATGGTACAAAGCCGAGAGAGCTCATGAAAGATGTCCCTTTTGGCAATTCTGCTGGGAAAAAGGTATGACACTACCATCTTCAAGGGCATGCCCCATGGAACATTACCCGCAAAAAAGTTGGCCAAGGCAATCGGTAAAAGAGCGCCTATTTAGGCCAACACCAGATCAAGATGAGTCAGGGCATAAGATGCCGATAAAAGAAAGGCTAGGTGTACTAAACCAAGACAAGGAAGAACCTGCTGAGAACTTGGTTGGTAAAATCCGCAAGCCAGTCGAACCTAAGCCTCGATGGTGCCCAACTGGACTTAGCCGATCACAACGCCAACGGCTTCAACGCCTAAGGACGCAAGAAATGAGAGAAGCTGAAGAAGAAAAGCACAGAGATAAAGTTTTTAATGAATTGCGGCCGGTGAAACTTGTCACAAAGGAGTGGAGGAAAAAACAGCAAACCGATGATGAATCGGATTCCTCGGATGATTTGATGTCACCAATGATTCGAGATGGTACTCCTCCCATGGAAATCAATATGGTATTCACCTTACCAGCTGAATTCAGAATTAAAACTGAATCGGCTAAAGATACATTTGCTCAACTGTGCTTGGGTGCACAAGATGCAGTGTTTGAGAAGCTGCAAGATCCTCATCGGCATCTAAAGCCGTTGTACTTGAAAGGCTACATCAATGGCAAGCCGATATCCAGGATGCTTGTGGATGGAGGGGCTACTGTGAATTTAATGCCACTCTCTACTTGTAGGAAGTTGGGCAAAAACGATGAAGACCTGATTAAGACAAACATGGTGCTAAATGACTTCACAGGTGATCCCACTGAAGCAAAAAGAGTGCTGGTTACGGAATTAACCGTCGGCCGAAAGACTTTGTCGACTGCGTTTTTTGTGATTGAAGCCAAAGGGAATTACAGCGTGCTTCTTGGGCGAGATTGGACATGCCAATTGCTGCATCCCCTCAACAATGCACCAACTCCTTGTGCAATGGGATGGAGATGAAGTTGAAGTTGTCTCAGCCGATACATCGGCTCATATTGCCATGGCCAGCTCTGATGCAAATTAGCCGCATGAAGAAGCAGAATGCATATCAGGAAAGACACTAGACGATTGCGACTTCATATGCATCGGGAAATCGGGTCTTACGCCGATCAGTGTCAGACCGGGCACGTTCGATCGGGCGAACGAAGTCTTGAGAAGATGGAGTCAAAAATGATCCAAATTTTACAAAACAAAGCAAGGAACTATCGGCGTATGATAAGTTCTTGTGAAGCCATTGAAGACTTCCAAAGCGAAAAATTGGGTCAAGGTTTCACTTCTGCCGATGTGCTCGAAGAAGTCGATATAGGAGAAGGTGATAGGAAAAGGCCAACTTTTGTAAGTGCAAATTTAGATATAGAATACAAGAGTAAGTTGGTCGAATACTTAGAGAATACAGGGATTGTTTTGCCTGGGAATACTACGAGATGCCTGGATTAAGTTTACGCTTAGTGGAACATCTACGCCTATCGCCGAGCTATCGGTCAGATAAACAACCACCTCGGCGTTTTAATCCAGAATTGTACGATATGATAAAAGAAGAAATTGAAAGGTTGCTAGAGGCCAAATTTATAAGGCCTTGCCGATATGCTAAGTGGGTGTCCAACATTGTTCCCGTCATGAAAAAGAACGGTAAGCTTCGAGTATGTGTCGATTTTAGAGATTTAAATAGAGCCACGCCAAAGGATGAATATCCAATGCCTATAGCCGATATGCTTATCGATGCTGCCTCGGGTAATAAGATTATCAGTTTTCTTGATGGGAATGCTGGATATAACCAGATATTCATGGCGGAAGCCGATGTCCCCAAAACTGCCTTCAGATGCCCTGGCGCGATAGGGTTATATGAATGGCCAGTAATGACATTCGGATTGAAAAATGCAGGTGCCACCTATCAATGCGCCATGAATTTGATTTTTCACGATCTAATCAGCCATATCGTTGAAATTTACATCGATGACGTGGTTGTCAAGTCTAAGGAAGACTGGCAACACTTAGCCGATTTAGAAAAGGTATTTCAAAACACAAGAGCTCATGGGCTGAAAATGAATCCCTTGAAATGTGCATTTGGCGTGTCAGCTGGCCAGTTCCTCGGTTTCATGGTTCATCAAAGAGGTATTAAAGTTAGCCAGACAAGGGTCAACGCCATAGCAAACACAAAACCGCCAACATGCAAGAATGAGCTGCAAAAGCTGATCGGCAAAATTAATTACTTAAGACGATTTATCTCGAATCTGTCTGGTAGGATCCAGGCTTTTACGCCATTGCTAAAGCTGAAGGATCATCAGGAGTTTACGTGGGGAGCCGATTAGCAGAAGGCTTTTGATGATATAAAGCAATACTTAGCATCACCACCGGTTTTGGTTGCACCTCAGAAGGATATCCCATTTAAGCTATATGTGTCGGCCGAAGACGAGACCATTGGGGCCGTATTGGCGCAAGAGGTTGGCGGTAAAGAACGAGTAGTATTTTACTTAAGCCGACGACTCTTGGATGCCGAAACCAGGTACCCTCCAGTAGAGAAATTATGTTTATCATTATATTTTGCTTGCACGAAATTAAGGCACTATATATTAGCATCAACCTGCATAGTAGTGTGTAGAACCGACGTCGTCAAATACATGCTGTCCGCTCCGATTCTAAGAGGACGACTTGGGAAGTGGGCCTATGCCCTAACCGAGTTCGATCTACAGTATGAATCGGCCAAAGCCATTAAAGGCCAAGTGATAGCCGATTTCATGACAAGACACGATACTATGGCAGGGATGGTCGACGTAGCCCCGTGGCAACTGTATTTTGATGGGTCAGTTTGTCAAGAGGGGAGTGGAATAGGTATCATACTGATTTCACCAAAAGGACATAACATCGAGTTTGCATATCGGCTTACAAGCCGATGCTCTAATAACCAGGCCGAATACGAAGCATTGCTCAAAGGGTTGCAGTTCATAGACAGTGTCGGGGCAAGTAATGTGGAAGCATATGGGGACTCATTATTGGTGGTGCAACAAATTAAAGGAGAGTTTAAATGCAACGACGAGGTGCTATCAAAGTACCTACAGTACTGTCTTGATATCATCAACACTTTTACGTCATTTTATATCAGCCATGTGCCTAGGGAAATGAATGGTAAAGCCAATATGTTAGCTCAAGCGGCGTCAGGCTACAGGGAATACAGCCGACATGAAACATTTGACTTAGTTGATAAAGCAGTACTGTGTGTTGATGCCACCGATTGGAGAACTGAAATAAAAGCCTACCTGATGGACCCATCCAAGCCCACCACTCGCAAGATTCGGCAGCAGGCTTTGAAATATGTTGTGTTGGAAGAAGAGCTATACTATCGAACATTGGAAGGATTGCTTCTGCGGTGTTTAGGTGATGAAGAAGCAAAGGTAGCCATGGGTGAGGTTCACGAAGGAATTTGTGGCGCGCATCAGTCGGCTCATAAAATGAAATGGATCTTAAGACGAATCGGGTATTTTTGGCCGACGATGTTAGAGGATTGCTTCAAGTATTATAAAGGATGCCAAAGTTGTCAAAAGTTTGGGAATGTACAACTCGCACCAGCATCGGCTTTATACCCGATTATTAAGCCAGGGCCGTTCAGGGGATGGGGGATAGACATAATCGGCCAAATATTCCCAGCATCAAGCAAAGGCCACAAATTCATCCTCGCAGCCACAGACTATTTTTCAAAGTGGGTTGAAGCCGTTCCGCTCAAAAAAGTCACCAGTGTAGAAGCTATCGGCTTTGTCAAAGAACACATTATCCATCGATTCGGTATCCCTCAGACCATTACGACCGATCAAGGGACCGTGTTCATGTCTAACGATTTTAAAAGCTTCGCAGAGAGCCTGGGTATCAAACTACTTAATTCATCGCCATATTACGCTCAGGCCAATGGACAAGCCGAGTCGTCTAACAAGACTTTGATCAAGCTAATCAAAAGAAAAATTGATGAAAAACCTCGAACTTGGCATTCTACACTATCGAGTCTTTGTGGGCGATCGGCTATGCTTTCACGGATCGACTAAACTGTCTCCATACCAGTTGGTGTATGGGCAAGAGGCCGTGTTGCCCGTAGAAATAAATATTGAGTCAATGCGAGTAGCGAGGCAGAATAATCTATCGGCCGATGAATACAAAGAACTGATGCTATACAATTTGGATGACTTGGCAGAGCTGAGACTGGTTACTTTAAATCGGCTTAAAAAGAATAAAGAAAGAGTTGCAAGAGCTTACAACAAGAAAGTCACGCCAAAGTCCATCAGCGAAGCCGATTTAGTTTGGAAAACAATATTGCCGATCGGTTCTAAGGATAATCGATTCGGCAAATGGTCACCTACCTGGGAAGGACCATACAAAGTAAATCGGCTCGTTGGTGGTAATGCGTATATACTCGAGACGCTTGAAGGTTTGATGTTGCCGAAGGCAATTAACGGAAAGTATCTAAAGCAGTACTACCCTAGCGTTTGGATCGGTGCGTAATTAGATATACAATGCAGAAAATTTGGAAACAAGTCGGTTAAACAGCCGATTAAATAAGATAAAATAATCGGTTAAACAGCTGATTAAGTGTATTGTAAAAGTGGCAAGCAAAAAAGCACCATTTCAACATAACACCGATAGGTTTACAATCCAGATCCGGGGAGCCTAGCTCCCAGACCCGACAGCGCAGCAGCAGCCTTGCCCAAAGTTTCTGTGATACCATAGACAAGATCTTCATCGGCATTAGCATCTCCCGGAACTGGAATAATCTTGGCCGATTGATCCTTAACCCGTGCAACAGCTTGGCCAATATTGATCTTCTGGTCTTTCAGAGTTTGGGCCATTGCACTAGTGTTGGCAAGCTTATCAGCCAGTTGCTGGTTCACTCTAGCCAATTCCTCCTCAAGTCATTTTTTAGTCGACTCCAGTTCCTGGGTAGAGGACTTAGCGGCCATGAACAACGACGCAGCATCATCATATTTCTTTTTCTCGGCTTTTGCTTCAGCAATCAACTTGTTCAAAAGGCGTTGATCAGCTTCTTGAGCCTGGCGACGAGCTATTCTGGAGTTGGCCGCATCGACCTCTGCTTTCTTTTCATCCAAATGGCACACATTGAGCAAGGCGCTCATGGCTTCAGCAGGGAGGTCGCCTTGAACAGCCGCCATGGCATCGTGGATGGGCTGACAGTTGGCTAGGATGGCTGCCTCCGGCTGAGTTATCTCCATAAACACCCGATTCAGCCTTTCTTGCATGTTGGGCGCCGATCTGACTACCGAAGCCGATGCTTTCATAGATACATCAAGGATTTTTCGGATGTCTTCTGGGTAGTTGTCCGTCGCCATAACCTCTGGGTCAACCAATTCATCCAGAGTAAATCCAAGGAGATTGGACAAATCGTCATAAGGTATGAGAATAGCCAACGGAGCCGGCAGAGGAGAAGCCAGAGACTTTGAGGCCGCGAGCGGCTGGGCCAATGATCCTTGGAGCTCAGTTAAAATGCCGGCCACTTGAGCTGATGCTGTCGGCTGAAAAAGGAGGCATCACAAGATTAGTGACTTAAAAGGATTGATAACTTTTGAGCGCACTTGAAAGTGGAATGACACTTACTTCACTAAAAGCCGACGGGCGAGGTGAGCTTTCAGCGCTTTGTTCTTTGCGCTTCGGGTGCTTACTGGTTGGGACCTTGGTGGATTTGGATTTTTCTAAAATAAACAAAACACAGATAAGCAAGGACGTAAGAAGAAAGTATTTATCGGCTGTGGTAAAATACTTACTGGGTTTTCTTTCTTTCTCAATCTCCGATAATGACGGGCTTTTCACTCCGAGATTACTAGAAGTATAGCCAGTCAGACCCGTCGCCTGATGAGGTCGTTTTCCTTTGGACCCACTAGCCGATGGGTTGACAACAGCCTTATCTCCTGCAGTAGCATCCTGTGGAAAGCGAAGTATTGAATATCTAAGATAGAAGCAAAACAAAATCTGCGGGCATAAAAATCTTTTGAAATAAGCCGATACCTCTACGGCTACGGACGAGTTAGTATAACCCATGAAATGAAGAATCCGAGCTATCTTCGCCGAATCGCTGCCGCTAGAAGAAACTACCGCTTACCATGAAAGTCGGTAAAATTTTCTATAATGGCCGGCGATTGTACGATCCAGATAGAGGGCTTCTGATATAGGCGCCCACCAAGTCGAAAAATGACCGGCTCGGCGGGAGTTTAGAAAGAAGTGTGGCAAGGAGGTGATTTGAAGTTCATCGGCTAGTGTTAGAAGTAGTTCGGCTTGAACGGTATTTTTTTACCTTGGATCTTGGTTGAAGACGATCCAGGAGAGGGAAACTAGGTATTACTTGGCCAAAACCCAATTGGCGGGCATACACAGAGGGATGATAGAACTCGTATGAAGGCTGGAAAGTCCTATTACGGGAGTTCAAGCCGACATGGAAGATGCAAGGGGAAATAAAAATCCGATATAACTCTATGGTCGACGCTGACAGTGAAGAACTATCAGCATCCAGATCAAGGAAGGAGGGCCATTGAAAATCGGCCGCGTTACTGTAAGGGAAAAAGTCCCGTTGACTGAAAACACTGTTGTCCAAATTTAGGAAAAACGACAAGTATTTCTTGAAATCGACTGGGGTGATTTTTGTGTCGCCACTGGAACACATTACCAGTCTCTCTCCATGTGACCGATTGGCTCTATACTGTGGAGTGGTGCCTTCTGGATAATCCTCGCGGGGGAAAGCCGAGTCTTCCAAGGGTTCGGAGATAAGTGATCGGCTGAATACGCTATATAGCCAGAGCTGGATGAACCACAACGGACCACCTATATTGCCGACGACGAACTGAGCGAAATCGGAAAAAAGCCGACTTCTGATAATATGCATCATTTGATACACAGCTCTAAGAAGCATCTTGCCAAGCGCGAGCCGACGACCTTCAACCAATTGCTCTGCCACGTATTGATATACTTGAGTTGGCCCAAGAGAAGCTCCACAGAAAAGAAACCGATCCAGCCACAGGTTCAGAAAAGCTGCATGCTCCTCATCCGATACTGGCCCATTAACCTTGTTATTGTGTTGAATATACTTTGACCATCCCTCACCTCACCTTTTGACCGTATCAACTTATATCTGGGCTTGCCGCTAAAAGCCGATATTTGGTTTCCATCCGCCTAAGGCAACAAAGTTCGGCTATGTCTAAGAGGGTTGGGCCGATGGGGCCAGTCCGGAAAAGGAAGGCATTAAAAGTATCCGACCAGAAATAACAAGCCGTGGCCACTAAGGGCTCGTTGGCTTCTGGGTTAGCTAGACTAAGTGGAAGGCACTCAGCTATGCCCATTCGCTCCCATTCAGATCTCTTCTGGGCTGATACTCGGATATACCATCTTCTCCATCCTTTGAGAGCTGTCGGCCAAGCTCTAAAGCTCTTTCCCCATTCTGTTATATTATATCCTTTAGCTGATAAAGGAGTCAGGAATTTCTTGTTAATAATCAGACGGTAGTCATGTTTCCTACCGGCCCTAGATAGTATTGATCTTCACTTTCAGGGATCGGGATCAATACCTGAGAAGGATCCATTCAGCCGATTGAGAGAAAGGAAGACTGGGCGCTGATGCAGGGAAGTCTGGAGCAGAAGAGCCGATCGAAGAGTGAAAGCCGATTGTATGAGGTTCGAGAGCTGGGAAGCGTGAAAATGACCGTGGGGGTCCCGCATATATATATAGCACGGTGAAAAACAAAATGGCGGGAAGTAAATCCGAGGTGACGCATGTCATTAAACCGCACTGAGATTTTACGGCGCAATCAAAATAACAGTTATTGACGCGGTTCCCCAGCTAAACATTGAGGAAGCCGATGGATGGAGAAGCCGATATATTTTTGAAAGATAACAAGTTATCTTCCAAAAATAGGGGGCATATGTTTGCACCAATTTTTGGAAAATACAACAAGAAACGACTGGAGGACATGAGTTTGGATACAATGCGAAGCGCCTCAGAAGGATTTGGATAATACGGATGATATTTGGAAACAGAGTCCAAATAGGAAACTACGAAGCTGATTCGGATTGCATCGTCGTGTGGGATCAGAACTCGGATCGGCTAGCGGGTATATAAGGCGCGCTAGGGCTGCTTGAAAAAGGGGACAACAACAATCAACACATCTACCAGTTTTTAATTTCCGTAGTTCTTAGTCTTTTTAGCATTGTAATCTTTCCTCTGTAAGTCGACATCGATCAAATAAAGTTGCGCATCGCCGATTGTTTGATCGTCATTGGCTTTTTCAGGTTTGATTTGTTCTGTCTTGTTGCGCATCGCTTTTCGTAATCAATCTACCTTTTACCTCGGATTAGTCTTAATCGCTAATCTAGTTACCCTTCTAATCGGCTTCGGTGATTCTTGATTCTTAGCCGATTCGCTTCAAGGATCGGCTTGATCGAATTTCACATTACCTCCCTTATCGATTGTAGGGTCAAATCGATTGGCACGCTCGCGCACACTTGAACCCGGTGTTCGTTCGGTGTGTTGCAACCATAAACCCTCTTCACGTTTTTGGTGTCAACAGGTATATTGACTTTTGCCAAACACCCCCATGTTCGCAGAAAGTTGATATTTGGTTTTCTCCCCTTCCATCCCTCATACGGAGTAATCTCACTTCTTTTAGTAATTACTCGTTGAGGACAAAGTTTGTCGTTAAGATAGCTTCCCCCACCATGACTTAGGCATACCAAGACTCTCCAACATGGCATTCACCAAGTCTCGTTAGTGTCCTGCTTTTTCCTCTCACCACCCCATTAGATTGAGGTGAGTATGGTGGTGTCACTTCATGGATTATACCATGCTCAGCACAATATTGGGAGAATTCCTGAGAGATATACTCTCCTCCATGGTCAGACCTTAATCTTTTAATTTTCTTTTCTAGTTGGTTCTCAACCTCGACCTTATAAATTTTGAAGTAGTTTAAAGCTTCATCCTTTGTTTTCGGCAAATACACATAACAATAACGTGTTGCATCATCTATAAAAGTTAGAAAATATCTTTTGCCTCCTTTTGTCAACAATCCGTTCATCTCACACAGGTTAGAATGGACAAGATCTAATGGTGCCAAATTCCTTTCTTCCTCTAACCCCTTAAAGGGTTTCCGAGGTTGTTTTGCTTGCACGCAAGATTGACACTTTGATCTTTTGACAATATCACATTTTGGAATTATTTCAAATCTGGACATTCGAGCAATGGTATCATAACCAATATGACATAAACGAGAATGCCAAACATTGGATTCACAATTATTAATTTGAGTAGCAACATTTAAATTTAAACAAGACTCCAGTACACTTAAGCGGAACAAGCCTCCGCTCTCATAACCTTTTCCAATAAAGTTTCCAAACTTGGACATTACAACTTTATTAGACTCAAATACTAGCTTATAGCCATCTCGACATAACAGGGAACCACTGATAAGATTCTTATTTATTGTTGGCACATGTTGCACGTTTCTCAAATGGATACCTTCCTCAAGTGAGCTTCGCTTCTACCGTGCCAACACCACGCACAAAAGCATGCACCTGCTCCCCATTAGGACGGAGGAAGCCCCTGCTGCCTGGTAAGAAGAAAATAGAGATATGTCAAAACATACGTGCACCCGTATCAACCCACCAATCAGTGGATTGACATGCTGAAAAAACAATAGGAGAATTACCATACCTCCCGACATGTTGGCAATTTTCTTGCCTTGTTTCATTTGGCTCGTTTCTTGCGGAAACGCATACTTTTAGCCATGTGATCATCTTTTCCGCACGCAAAATGTAATGTTCTTCATATCTTTCTTCTCAAACTTCTTCTTCTTGAAGCTAGTATTTTTATTTGGTTTCAAGCCTTTGTTGTTGTTGCCACCCTTCTTCTCAATCACATTTGCATTGTTTGGTTCCTGAGAAGAAGTTTTTGGTGCATCTTTGGCTCTGGCTTTTTCTTCCACATCGAGGGCAGCAATGAGATCTTCAATAGAAATCTCTTCCTCTTGTTTTAGCATCAAAGGGCAAAATTCCTCCAAGATGGGGGAAGTTTAGCCACAATGCCCGCAGCCACAAATTTTACAGGTAAATCACATCCCAAATGTGCAATCTCGCCCACTAGTAGCTGAAAGTCATGCGCTTGAGCAACAATCGATTTAGACTCATCCATAGTAAAATCAAATAGTTGCTCGCACGTATACAACCAATGACCAAATTTCACTTTTGCATATTTTTGTTCAAGAGCCAACCACAACTCAGTGGCAGATGTGTAACTCATATACACATCATATAACTGATCTGCCAAGATGGTCAGAATGCAGCCCAATGTGGTGTTATTCGCATTCTCATACTGCGCATTCTCCTCATCCGTAAGTGGGTATTACGGAAAAATCACCCACCACATACCCAGAGACATGAGACAAAACTTGGCTCTAGTCTGCCACCTACAGAAGTTCTGACCATTGAACCTCTCAGGTTTCATGGCATCACTTGCACCAGCCATTGCTGAATCACAATCACACAAATAATACCAATTAGATTTCTGGAATGTTGGAAATCTAGGTATTATTTTTGTTTCAGATTTGAATATTAAGCTAATTTCCAAAATGATTAAAGACAACAGACAAGACAACAACCACCACATGCTACTGAAAAATAGATCCGTAAATGCCATGTATGAGACTTAACAGAGAATTCTTACGATGGGCTTGATGACTAAAAGGAGGCAAGCGAAGAGCGACCGCCAGAGAGGAAGTAGTCGACGTCGTGGGTCGCGGCCCAACGCCCGTAGCAGGAAGAAGAGCTCGAGCGGTCGCGTTAGCTTGCGCCGCCGAAACCTAATTGCCGCCTGTGCGTGTTCTCGCCATGCAACGGTTCGAGATCCCGCCTCTTGTCTCGCGGTGCACGCCGAAAGGAAGGTCGGTGAAGAACAAGTGCAGCATAAAGACGCAACACAGATCACAGAGGATGAAACGCGAGCGCAAGAGACCAAAAAGCTACTTCTGTCTGGACGTCTCCAGATTTTATAGCCTCGCACCAGTAACGGTCAATTAAATTGATCATTACAGCATCATTAAACGCTAGTAACTGCTGTCATCAAATATTCATTCAAACGGATTGAAACTGATGCCATAACGCTGTTTGAATGCTTAGTTAATGACTCTGTAATGTAGAGAAACCGAAGATTAAAAAAGGTTTAAACGTGCCAGGAATTTAATCCACGACACGGCGACTCGCGACGTCGCAAGTCACAAGTCACGCGGGAAAAACACGCGGAAATACATGGTAATTCGTGAAATACAAGCAGCTGCAAGGCAGGACTTTAGTCAGTGCTCCTCACCCTCCATATGCCTCATTACAAGGCATGGTGGGAGCTCTCCCTTTTAAATTGGTGTTCTCCTCTCTCAACTAGCAATATGGTACTAATCTTTGTAGCTTTGGCATTAGAGATAAATGGGCCACTTGGGCCTCATTTCTAACAATCCCCCACCAATGCCGAAGGCATAAAGACTCAAAAGTTTGATCACCGTGTTGAATCTTCGTTTAATATATCAAGTGTTTCGTGTAAGTCCCATACGGGTTGAACTTTCACCCAGAATAACGAGATCCATCCTCCCACAGCCTAATGAATGGACTAAGCCTTGAATTCACAGCTTTGTGTGGTTAGATTTCACCCAAATCTTAATCGATACTAGGTCGCCAAAGAACTTCACGCCAATCTGAGCGTTAAATGGTCATGCTCCCTAATCTTCTCATGAGCTTTCTAGAGAATGCCCTTTCTCGTGAATCGCGACCTCACAGTTAGGCTCAAGTAGGTGTATTCATTTTAGGTATCCTGTAGGCTGATACCTTTTCCTCTCATTAGGACACTAGAATACATTAAGGGTTTAAACCAGCCTTCCATACAGTTGAGAGTACTTAGAACATGGGTAGATTTAGTGTACTCTCTTGTTACAACCACAACTGTTGAGATGAAGTCATGAAGACACATAATTTGAGTACTCCATATTTATCCCTATTTATAAACAGAAAAAAGAAAACTAAACTGATCAACTGCAGTCTATTCTTCTGTTGACTGCAGAAGCTTTCGTAATTTTACCATGTTGAAAGAAAATTAAACTGGTCGACTACAGTATATTCTTCTGTTGACTGCAACAGGTTTTGTAATTTTACTAGTATGTCATAGTCTACCACGATGGAAGTGAAGAAAAGAGCTCAATTTTCTAATTTAGCTGTATTGGTTTGAATTTAACTCAAGATGAGAAATGTGCTTTATTTCAATATACTGTACAGGTTATGCATGCAGGAGAAGCATCTATTAATTGAGCCAGACCTCTGAGAGTTAACAGTGGCGGCGCTTGAAGAGGGGGTGTTCTATTCACATGAAGAGTTGAACTTTGAAAACAACCACTTTGGGTCAAATCAAGTCCATATTTTGAATTTCTGATTAAAAGGTTATGATATCATACATGATCTACCAGGGCCCATCTCTACCTTGTGTTCTGGATCTCCTGATGTTTCTCAGTTCTTTTCCCATCTCCACCTTATTACAATACTCTACTCAAACAATTTTTTTCAACAATTGATAATGGTAAATTACAAAGAAGAGTATTAAAACCTTCACAGCAACACACGTGGTCCAATCAAAGTACTTGTTTAGCATATATATCACAACTTAATTAGTTTTGCAAGTTGTATTCTATGTCTCTAATGAACCCAGTATTTGAATAATATAAGTAAGACTATGCAAAAACTTGGTATATATTTTTCACATTTGGAGGGAATCAAAATAGTGGGAACACCATATTGCGGATTAATGATATTATCCTCTTTTCACCAATCTAATTACTCCTGTTGAAAATGTAAGGCACGATTTGACTTTGTATGGTCTCCAAAATTGAATTGACGGTTTCTTTTACAATATATTGCTAATAACTACAAAATCATGATCATATAAAGGCACATTGAAATAAGAATCCAACGATATCAATTTTGTGTCACTAAACGTCTAAACCTACAGTCGCACAGATATGTTGTAATTTTGCAGAATATTGTACTCGTGTGTGTCCTATCAGATCCCCCACCCTTTATTTATAGCTTGATTACAACTAAATTGCAAACGGACTCTATCTCTACTCTTAACTTGAATCCTATCCCTAATATGACTCCGAGTCATACACGACTCAGACTCTTATTTATCTCTAATACTAATTCTTCAATACCCTCTCAAGATGGGTATGAGATACATCTATGGCTATCTTGTTACATAATACAATACCCTTACTAGAACATTTACTTTTACCGAACCTATGGCAAACACCATAATCAAGACATCCACCTTTATTAAAGTTGCGTTATCACCTCCAAAATGTTGCCTCTGATGCCATGCTCAACACCACCTCCAAAACCATCGTCTTTGCCTCGTTCTTGCCATTCACATCACCCACACCATGTCCAATGCTGTCACATAGACACAACCTTAAACTACCATCACCTACCTCACCAATCATAGTTACCACCATGATTCATCACATTGACTACCTCCAAGGCTCTAACGTAGCCTAATCTTACATCAAGCCATTTGCCTTCTTCGTCACACCTGCAGTCTTAGTCTCCTCCATCTCTACCCACATGCCTCAAGCCTTGATCTCTACTGTCTCCACCTCTAGCCTCCAGCCACCTTGGCCTCCACCATCTCTCCCAACACATCCCCGACCACCTCGGCTTCCACGACCTCTCCTAGCACACCCCCGATCACCTTGACATCCACCTTCTACCAACACATATGCAACACCTCTTCATTAATGCGGCCACCAACACTAACACCCTGATAGCTACCACCAACACAAAAGCCATAGCTATAGCCTCCACCGGAGCTACCACCAGTTCTTACTCCCGCTACCAATACCATCACAAGAACATGCCCAACATCACATCTAGGCTTGCCACCTGAAACTATCCCGCTATCAACTTCAATGTCAATATCACCAAAGCCACATCCTAAGCAATCTTCTCCTATTTTAGTGCATCTGTACCTTGCCCTAAAATATCTTAAGACCCATGCCTCCTCAACCATCACTTGCACATGAACAACAAACCTCCAATCTTGATCAACACACCTTGATCACCAAATTATCCACGCGTCTTTCCACGATCACGGCAACCCTTCAAGCATCGATATCAACATAAATCACAAATGTAGCACATCCACCTCGGGTACACATGAGTGTACACATAGCCAAGAAACAAATACCTCTTTTTTTCCTTTTCCCCATTCTTTCCTTTTTTATTTTCCTCTCTTTCTTTTCTTCTGTTCTCAGCCGAAAGACTGCATGACCTCTCTCCCTTCTTTCTTTTACTCTCTTACTGCACCAGTCTGAGCAGTCCCCCATGTTCATCGTCACTCCCTAGCCAGCCCAACCAGACCCAGTCGGATCTAGTATCTGGTCCAACTCCCAATCCCCCCTCTACCCACCCACCAAAGGAACACACAACCTGGCCACATGACGAGCATCCCGACGGAGGCGGCTATGCTACCTAGCCCCGTGGTGGTGGCCCCACCAAGCGGAGGCGGTGGCCCAACAGCCTTGAGCAACAGCGGTGGCATGAAGACCTCAACAATGGCGGTGAAAATCAATGGGCGACGACAGTGGATTTGGATCAGGGGCAGTGGTTCATAGGTAATTAGGGTTAGGCTCTTATACCATGTTGTAATTACGCATAATAATCGTGTGATCGTGTGTGTTGTATCGGATCACCGCACCTTTTATTTATAGCGTTGATTACAACCAAATTGCAACTGGACTCTTATCTTTAATTTGACTCTTAACTTGAATCTTATCCCTAACACGACTTGGACTCTTATTTATCTCCAATAGTAATTCTCCAACAAGGTGCTGTGCTACATGACATGAACAGAAAAATAACACCAGAATGCATGATTGTCAAGCAGATGGTTTTGGTCCCTAAATACCTGAATACAGAAGCGGATAGTGTAGATCCCTTCCTCATTGTATTCAGGAGTAATTATAACTTCAGATATATGGGACATCTCTGTTAGAACCGCGACTACACTCAGGAACCAGCAGTCCCCTAGCCTCCCCTGAAATAAACAATGAGTAAATTGGATCATAGTTCACCTAACAAGCAAATCACGATCAGTATTTGTCTTGCTACAAGAAATTCATGCAATAGGATGTAAAACCATTGAACTAGTAGATCAAAAAACACATACCTGACATACAACAGGACCAGAAAACAAGCAAGGCTAAGAATTGATAGACATCTCCTTCACGATTGCATGATGCCTCATCCACTCAGAAACAACCTAAGATAAATGATTAATGGCAAGGCATAAATGAGATTTTATGAACTACTACTAGTGCAGATATATCAGAGATATGCTGCATATGCATGTAAGCTACCTGTAATTTCAAAAGTGGATTCATTGGATCTACAAACAAAGATCGATCATCTGGAGGAAATTCCTGATCAGTAAAATTTTGTTCTCCTTTTGCAACAAGATCTTCCCTCACAGCCTTTTCAACAGATAGCATACACTGAATGACTTCTTTGGTCTCAAACCTAGGTTTCTTTGGCCTTCTAGCAAACAAATCAATGTCAATAGCTACCACATCACGCGCTGGTTGTTTTCTACCACTTGAGGACTGCCCATCGCACTCTGCATCCTCTCAGTCATATGATTCAAACTTTGTTTTTTTCACTTTCCCAGTCATCTACCTCAACAACAAAAGTTAATTAATTCAAGAAACTGCATTTCAAGAATATTTTAATACAACCAGGCATTATCCTACACCAAGATATAGAATGCCAATGGTATACCCTACCTTTTACTGCAACTTACATGTCTATTTACCACAATGGCTATAAATCACCGATCCTTTACTAAGGAGCCATACCGGTATATACTTATCAGATACTGCGATCCTCCCTGATCCCAGATTGACAAGGATCGGTGAAATTTAGTATAAAAAATTAGTTAAGAAAGTCCCGATCCTTCTCCGATACACTGCAATCCTCCTCGATACCTCCAAGCCCATAACACAAAGCCCAAACAAAGGAAAATCCCATTCCAACCAATCAATCCTAACCCTAAAAATCTATCTCTCCCTCATAGCCCCCTTCTCGTCACGCAACACGAACTCTCGCGCAACATCCAGCTCCCAGCACCAATCACCGCTGTGGCAAATCACGCCGCTCCCTCCCCTTTCTCCTACCGCCACTACAAAACCCGCCGCCTCCCACTTATCCTGCCGCAGCTTCAAATCCCACCACCCCCCTTCTTTGCCAGCCACCACCCCTCCCTTCTGTCCTGACTCCCCCTTCTTTGCCACTTCCCCCTTCTGTTCCGCGTTCCCCTTCTCTTGCAACCACCGCCAATGCACCTTCCAACAAATTGCTACCAGCCACCATTTGTAATCAGTAGCTGCTCTGCTGCCTTTTCAACAAAGGTGAGTGTTGTTATGTTTTTCTTTAGTGCATCCTTCTATTTTTCTTAATTAGGTTAGCCTTTTGCTTTATGGATGGCTAGTGAAAGCTCTCGAATTCCAAATCTGCAAAGAACCGGTAATGGCAGTGGTAGTGTGAATTTGTTTGCAGCTCGTCCATGAAATGAGAATGCTAGATTTTCTCTATGGAAGCATGTTAGATAGAGGTCTAAACTAAGGTATGAAGAGGAACTGAGTTTATGACTAGTGACAACTCTTACATTGTCTATTTCATTTATTTGCATAGATTGAGGTATGAAGAGGAGTAAAGGAGGCAACGAATGTATGTGACCGGCTAGCTCTAAACTGAGGAACTGCATTTTCTGGAGTATCTTTGCATGGGAATGTTGTGTCTTCTGCAGGTTCCAAGGCAATATATCGGCTAAATAAACAACAGATATGAATGAACCACAAAGGCCCTCCTATGTTGCCGACAACAAAATTGGCAAAGCCTGTAAATAACCGATTCCTTATTGTATACATCATCTGATAAACTGCCCCTAGCAGCATCTTACCCAAGGCAAGCCGATGCCCCTCCACTAAAAGCTCCGATATCAATTGATACACTTGCGTCGGCCTAAGAGAAGCCCCGCTAAAAAGATATCTATCCAGCCATAAGTTTAAAAAGGTGACTTGCTCTTCATCTGATAACTACTTGTTCACCTTATTGTTGTTGCTAATGTACTTGCTCCATCCTTCACCCTTGGACTAAATCAACCTATATCTTGGCTTACCACTGTAAACTGATACTTGCTCACCATCTGGCCTAAGCCAACACAGTTGGGCCACGTTTAGAAGGGTTGGACTGATAGGGCTGGTGCGGAACATAAAAGCGTTGAATGTCTCCGACAAGAAATAGCAAGCCATGGCCACTAAGGGCTTGTTGGCTTCTGGATTGGCTAGAGAAAGAGGAAGACACTCTGCTATACCCATCCTTTTCTATGCCTCTCTCTTTTGGGCCAATACACAGATATACCAAGATCTCCACCCCTTGAGCGCTGTCGGCCAAGCTCTGAAACTCTTGCTCCAACCCTCTACGTTATAACAAGAAACCGATAGCGGGAGTCTAGGAATTTCTTCATTTATGACTGTATTGACATCTAAACTCCCTACCAGGCCTAGGTAATATTGATCGATACTGTTTGGGATCGGGATGAGTACCTGACTAGAATCCATTCAGACGATCTGAGGAGAAGCTGATTGAGAAGCTTGAACGTGAATGACAGCAGAAAGAAGCCGATTTCAGATGACCAGAGAGCTTGAAGACGTGAAAATGGCAGTATGGGGGCCACATACTTATAGCATGGTGAAAAATCTGAAATGGCGGGAAGAGGATTTTGAAGGGTGCGAACAGTTAAAACACATGATACACACATCAGAATATTACGGCGCAATAAATACAATAGTTTCTTGATGAAGAGTCTGGAGTAGCCCTTGGAGTGCAAGCCGACAGGCAAGATTTTTGGTAGATAACAAGTTATCTCCAAAAAATGGGAGTATATGTTTGCACCAAAATTTAGCAAATATGGTTAAAATCGGTAGTCCAGAGTCAACAGGATATGACTAGGATACGGTTTGAAAAATATTTGGAAACAGAAGAGATTGGTAAAGAAAAACCGTCTGATAGAGGCTGATACGGATCAACACTTCGTAACATGTTGTAATAGGATTTGATTGGTCAATGGGTATAAAAGATGAACGTGGGCGGACAAAGAGGAGACAATCAAATCAATCAGCCTGCATTTACTTTTATCTATCTTTTCTGTCGACCAGGTGTAGCCTTGTAATCTAGTTTTCTTATAATCCGATCTGGATCAATAAAGTTGCGCATCGCCGATTATTGATCTTTGTCGATTACGCTCCTAGGTTCGATTCTTTGATCTTATTGCTCATTGCCTTTTTCAAAGTATCTACCTTTACCCTCTGATTAGCCTTAATTGGCTAATTAGAATTATCCCTTACCTTCGATTTGATCAGCTTTTAACTGATCAAATCTCAGCCAATTGCCTCACAAAATCGGCTCGGAGCGAATTTTATATTTTTCCTTACTGATTGTAGGGTCAAATTGGTTAGCACGTTCTGAACCAGGTGTTTGTCTGGTGCGCTGTAGCTGAAAATACTATTTCAAGTTTTTGGTGCCAACAATCCTATACTTGACTAATCGAACACAGTGTTGGTGATATGCCCTAGAGGCGATCATGTGAGATGATTGTATCATACGTCTATGTTCATGTACTTATCAGTTCCATGAATAAATGTCACTCCTTTGTTCATTGAGTATGACTTATGATGAGGACATCTTCCCTATTGACACAACCACGCCGAGTGATTCTTCTCATACACAACAAGTTTTACAAGGACCTACTACTCGTGCTCGAGCACGTCTACTCAATTATCAGGTGAATTCGTTCCTAAGTTTTTATACAAATGATTCACAGAATGGAATGCTATTTAATTCTTGTGATGATCTTATTGTCCTTAGGAACCAAGGAGAAGAACCTCCAAATGCCAAGCATAAAGCACGATCATCATATGCGCAAGTTGGACTTAGAATCAGCAAATTCGCAGGTTCGGCCTCCGCGACAGCATCAACTTCAAACGACCATAACTTTTGATCTAGAAGGTTGTTCGGGGTCCATGAGGACTTCCCTGAAAGATTTCGTCATCCTCTTTCCAATGGATCTAGCCCCAATGCCAAATTCATCTTGAAGCAATGGTAAATCACAGAAGAGTGTCACGGGCCAGAAATTCCAGGTGCTGCGCCACCTTTTCTTTTGGGCTCAAAGCCCATGTAACCCTAGGGCACCCCCCTTGGCCGCCCCCAAGGCTGCTGCACGCCCCTAGCCGCTCCCTAGCCGCCACTTATCTCTATATATTGTTTGCTACCTCCGCACTTTAGTTTTTGGATTTTGTTTATTTGATAGTTTAGCCATTGCTACTATTTTGAGTCTTCCAGACGTGCTCAACAGCCGCCTAAGAAGCTCCTTGTATCAAAACCCCACCTTATCAATCCTCCATCTTTACTTGCAATTTCAGATTGCCTTCACCTTTGTTCTTGCTTTCTTCAATTGCTACCAGGAATTAAACCTCGCGTTCAGGTTGATCGTGCCCACGTCAAGGTCAATAACCCTCCGGAGTTGGTGTAGCGATTACTAAGGCGCATCGTCGTCGCACGGTGTAGTCAGATCGTCAACGTCGCCTCCACCAAATCGATCGTGTGTTTCTCATTGAAAGATCGGGACACCAAAGTGCTATCAAGTGGTATCAGAGCAAACCAGGTTGCTCGGTGAGATTTTCCCTCAATTCTAATTTTTTTTCACCTTGAGTCCAGAAAACAACCACAAAAAAAATAGTAGATTGGTTTTTCTATCCGAGCCATTTTGTGCTCCGCTTTTACTACTTGTTCTTGGTTTATTGAATCATCGGTTGCATCGTGTCTTTGCTGGTTTTAGAGTCTAGTTCCTTTAGAGTTGTGAGTTCTGTTCACGTGGCGTCACCCATTGTTGCATCCACTTTCCACAAGATCAAGAATCAGTAGCGTCACCTTGTTGCTTTCCAATTCGCCATTGATCATTGTGCGCATAAGATCAACAAAACAACCGCACCAAGAAAAATCAAGATCAAACATACAAAATCAAAATCAGTAGCACTATCAAGTAGTTATCGCAAAACCAGCAATCGTACTACCACGCGCCACCAGCAAAGAGTTCGGTTGTGCTAGAGCCAGCAGATAAGGTTCGGTTTGAAGTTTGGTTCGGTTGCTAGAATCAGGAGATTGGTTCGGTGTAAATTTGCTTTTACTAGACAGGGAGTCTAGCGCTAGAGTTGGTTTCAGTTGCTACCAGAAATCAGTTTGTTTTGGTTGCTACCAGAAATCAGTTGTTTCGGTTGCTACTGATAAGATTCGGGTCTGCTAGAGTTGGTTTCGGTTCCAAAACAGAGAAGAGGTTGGTTCGGACCTTTAAAAAAAAGTTTGGAACCGCTTCGAAAATTTTATTATTCCAAACCTGTTTTTAGGTGGTTTAGATTCTTTTGAGACAGTCCCCATCATTCGCGATTTTTTTCGCGCTGCTATTTCATCTACTGTTAGGTCCTACTGTTCATCTGCGGTCATTTGCTCCTGTTCGGTGACATCGTTGGTGTTTAGGCTCGCGTCTCTAGTACGGTCTAGCCTAGGACCAGCACAGTACATACTTTGAGCGACTTTTCAGCTTACTTTGGTTCAGTGGTACTAGTTCTTCCTTGCTACCTACTTTGAGCCTGTCCGAGCTACACTCTCTACCCATGCAGGCGTTCGTTCTCTTGGCAATCGCTATACCCAATCTTCGGAGAACTTTTAACAACGCCAACGGCCGACAACACCGTTGCTTGGTAATAATTTGTAAGAGCTTTGGGTAAAACTTGAGTGTTGAGCGACTTGTAGCCACCTCCTAGTAGTTGATAGGAACATTATACCTGTGATTTTGTTTCTTGTCTTCTACTAACCATGTCAGGTGATGAAGGTTCGCTGCATCACTCGCCACGCACGAAGGGCATTGTTGCTCACTTTGAGAGGATAACGAGGGTCACCACCGAGGCGCTTAGTGAGGATGTACGACTTACTAATGAGCGAATGTCACTGCAAGAAGACCGTCTCTGTTCCATTGAGACCGCTCAGGGAGTTGCTAACACTACCCTTGCCACTATTTTGTCTAGACTTGATATGCTTGCAGTTGCTGCCCCTGGAACTTCCAGTCCTCCGCCTCGTCTCCCACGCGCACAACGGGTTCCCATTGCTGTCCCGCCTTCCCAACATGGCCCCGTTGCCTCAGCTATTCGGACACACATCGCCAACACTTCGGCCCTAGCTTTGGAAGCGGAGGTCGAAGAACAAGATGATGAGAACTACGATCACTACGCCACTGATTTGGGGGATGACAATACCGTCAATTTTGACCACGACCATGATCATCGTTGACTACGTTTTAATCAGCAAGGTATGCGACATGTTCTCCCGCGACGTGAGGTACGTGATCATGATGACATTTTTTCTAAAGTAAAATTCAATATGCCACCTTTCGAAGGTAAATATGATCCTGATGGTTACCTTAGTTGGGAATTACTTGTTGATAAAAAATTTGCATGCCATGATTTCCCTGAGGATAGTAGAGTTCGAGCTGCTACTAGCTTAATTTTCTCGATTTTGCTTCGCTTGGTGGAGAGAGCATTGCCGTGTTCATCCACATAATATACCCACCACTTGGGAAGTATTAAAATTGATCATGCGACATAGATTTGTTCCCTCCTAATATGCTAGAGATTTACTAAATAAATTGCAGTATCTATGCCAAGGTAAAAGTTTAGTAGAAGAATATTATCAAGAATTACAAATTGGCATGTTGCGTTGTGGTTTAGTTGAGAATGAGGAAGCGTCTATGGCTCGTTTCTTAGGTGGTTTAAACCGCGAAATCCAGGACATTCTAGATTATAAGGATTACAATTCGATGACTCGTTTATTCCATCTTGCTTGCAAAGCTGAACGTGAAGTGCAGGGACGACAATCGAGGGCAAAAGCTACATTTTCTGCAGGTCGTACTACTTCGTGGACGCCTCATGCCCCCGCTGCCCCGCCCGGTCGTACCACTACACCAAGCCCTTCCAACAACAAAACGACATCATCTCCTTCAAACTCAGCACCACGAGCACCCACGCCGATGAAAAGTGCCACACAAGCTCCTACAAAGAGTTCGTCGTCGTCGTCACCTCAACGGGCCGAACAAAAGATATTCAGTGCCATCACTGCAAGGGGTTTGGCCACATCATGAGGGAGTGTCCAAACAAACGCGTGCTCATCATTTGTGAAGACGGCGAGTATGATTCAGCAAGCGATATTGATGAAGAAACATATGCTTTGCTTGCTGAAAATGAAGACGGTGAGCCAATTTCTTAGCCTCAAGAAGAGCACGTGAGCGATGGTGATGCTAACCAATATTTGAGTATTGTTTCGCAACGTGTGTTTAGTGCCCAGATTGTGAGTGCCGAGCAAAATCAGCGCCACAACTTGTTTCACATTAAAGGTGTCATCAAGGAGCGAGCAATACGAATAATTATTGATGGTGGGAGTTGCAATAATCTAGCCAGCATGGACATGGTGGAGAAGCTTGCACTCTCCACTAGGCCGCATCCTCAGCCCTACTTCATTCAATGGTTCAACAATAGCGGCAGGCTCAAGGTAACTCATATGGTAAGAGTAAATTTTGCTTTAGGTTCTTATCATGATTATATTGATTGCGATGTCGTACCTATGCAAGCATGTTCTATGTTGTTAGGTAGACCGTGGCAATATGATAAAGATTGTTTACATCATGGTAGAACAAATGAATACTAATTTGTGCATAAAGAGAAGAAAATTGTTTTACATCCAATGTCTTCCGATGCTATTTTAAAAGATGAGATTGCTAGAGCTCATAGAGAGAAAAATCAGGAGCATGCTAAGAGTGAAAATCAGATTGTAGTAAAGGAGCTTGAGCAACACAATAAGAAAGAATCTAAGCCTGTTCATGACAAAAGAAATGAGATTAAGTTGAAGGGTGCTTGTTTTCTTGCTACCAAATCTGATTTGAAAGAGCTGAATGATCAAAATTCTTTTTGCTATGCTTTCGTTTGCAAAGAAGTTTTGTTTTCATTTGAGGATGTGTCTTCTTCTTTGCCTCCTGCTATCACTAACCTTTTGCAGGAGTACAATGATATTTTTCCAAAGGATGTGCCACTAGGGCTGCCCCCAATTCGAGGCATTGAGCACCAAATCGACCTCATTCCCGGGGTATCTTTGCCTAATCGCGCGCTATACAGAACCAATCCGGAAGAAACTAAGGAGATACAACGCCAAGTTCAAGAATTACTTGATAAATGATATGTGCGTGAGTCTCTTAGTCCTTGTGTTGTTCCGGTCATTTTAGTGCCTAAGAAAGATGGATCATGGCGCATGTGTGTGGATTGTAGAGTAATCAATAATATCACCATTAGGTATCGTCACCCTATTCCTAGGCTAGATGATATGTTTGATGAATTAAGTGGCTCTACAGTGTTCTCTAAAGTTGATTTGCGTAGTGGGTACCACCAGATTCGCATGAAGCCAGGAGATGAATGGAAAACGGCTTTTAAAACTAAGTTCGGTCTATATGAGTAGTTAGTAATGCCTTTTGGGTTAACTAATGCACCTAGCATTTTCATGAGATTGATGAACGAAGTTTTGCGTGCTTTCATTGGCAAATTTGTGGTGGTATATTTCGATGATATTTTGATATTTAGCAAATCATTGGAGGAACATCTTGACCATTTACGTGCTATTTTTAATGCTTTACGAGATGCACGTTTATTTGGTAACCTTGAGAAGTACACCTTTTGCACGGATCGAGTCTCTTTTCTTGGTTATGTTGTTACTCCTCAGGGCATTGAAGTTGATCAGGCTAAGGTTGAGGCAATACAGAGTTGGCCGACTCCTAACACGGTCACACAAGTGCGAAGTTTTCTAGGACTTGTTGGATTCTACCGTCGCTTCGTGAAGGACTTCGGCACCATTGCTGCACCTCTGAACGAGCTCACCAAGAAGGGTGTGCCATTTGTTTGGGGCGGTGCATAAGAGAACGCATTCAACACATTGAAAGATAAGTTAACACATGCACCTCTGCTCCAACTTCCAGACTTTTCTAAGACGTTTGAACTAGAATGTGATTCTAGTGGGATTGGGTTGGGTGGTGTGTTGTTATAAGGGGGAAAACCTATTGCATATTTCAGTGAGAAATTGAGTGGGCCTAGTTTGAACTATTCTACTAATGACAAGGAATTATATGCTCTAGTTCGAACTTTGGAAACATGGCAACAATACTTATGGGCCAAGGAATTTGTCATACACTCTGATCATGAATCTTTAAAGCATATTCGCAGTCAAGCTAAATTGAATCGTAGACATGCTAAGTGGGTTGAATTCATTGAATCTTTTCCCCATGTCATAAAACACAAGCAAGGAAAGGAAAATGTTATTGCTGATGCTTTGTCTAGACGATACACCATGCTTTCACAACTTGACTTCGAAATCTTTGGATTAGAGACGATTAAACAACAATATGAGCATGATGATGAATTCAAAGATGTGTTGTTGAATTGCAAAGAAGGAAAAACTTGGAACAAATTTGTCCTCAATGATGGGTTTGTGTTTAGAGCTAATAAGCTGTGTGTTCCAGCTAGTTCCGTCCGTTTGTTGCTATTGCAGGAAGCGCATGGAGGTTGTTTGATGGGACACTTTGGGGTGAAGAAGATGGAAAACATACTTGCTAGCCATTTCTATTGGCCAAAAATAAGAAGGGATGTTGAAAGATTCGTTGCTCGCTGCACTACATGTCAAAAAGCTAAGTCACGACATAATCCCCATGGTTTGTATATGCCTTTGCCTGTTCCTAGTGTTCCTTGGGAAGATATTTCTATGGACTTTATTTTAGGATTTCCTAGAACAAAGAAGGGGAGGGATAGCATATTTGTTGTCGTGGATAGATTCTCTAAGATGGCACACTTCATACCATGTCACAAAAGTGATGATGCTACACACATTGCTGATTTATTCTTTCGTGAAATTTTTCGCTTACATGGTATGCCAAATACAATAGTTTCAGATCGTGATACTAAATTCCTAAGCCACTTTTGGAGAACTTTGTGGGCTAAATTGGGGACTAAGCTGTTATTTTCTACTACTTGTCATCCCCAAACAGATGGACAAACTAAAGTTGTTAATAGATCATTATCTACCATGCTTAGGGCTGTTTTGAAAAAGAACATAAGGTTGTGGGAAGAATGCTTGCTTCATATTGAGTTTGCTTATAATCGTTCATTGCATTCTACTACTAAGATGTGTCCTTTTGAGATTGTATATGGATTTGTGACACGTACTCCTATTGATTTATTACCTCTTCCATCCTCAGAGAAGTTGAATTTTGATGCTAAACAACGTGCTGACTTGATTATGAAAATACATGAGACAACTAAAGAAAATATAGAGCGCGTGAATGCTAAAACTGTGAGATTGCTTAAGCTCTTATCAAAATGTAGGAAGGTAAATTTTGTGGGAGCCCTGTAGATAGCTAAGAATATATTGTAACAACCTCATCAGTGAAATGCTTTACTCTAGATGACCACTCCTTAAGGATTTGCAATAATTATGAAGAGCCACAGGAAGAGCAGGTGTAGAATCAACTAAATTACTGTTTTGTAATGTCAGTTAAAGAAAGTAAACAGATTGAAAAATTGAAATTTGTATGGAGTGTATACGTGTCTTTGGTTGTTTTTCATGCAGGAAGCAGCTAGACAGTTTGTTTGTAATTTCTTGCATGTTGATTGATAAGCCTTGGAAGCATGGCACATGATTATAGGAGTTGGATGCGCATGGATAAGGCATCAGATGAGTCCAGTGCTTCTATTAGCCTATGGTTCATGTACACACTTATATTTGAACAATGTATGGTTTCAAGTGAAGTGAAGCTGTTTCTTCCTAGATCTCTGTTACTGTTGAACAAAGTTCTAATTTTAGGACCTTTTTTCCTCGCAACACTCCTGTATGTAGTGCTGCCAGTGCATACCCTACAACAATCATGCTATCATTTTTTTGTTCGGTTCAGAAGCAGCAGATAAGCACTTAAAGTTAATCAACATATCAATTTCATGCTTAAGTGATGCAACCGTTGTTTCCTTCGTTTATTCATTCCTTCATGCTTTGGTAAGATCAACTGATCATAGTTGTTTAGTTTAACTTGAGCTCATGGGCTTTGTCGAGTCCTTTCACCTGATCTGGTAGTATTTACAATATGGCAGCTTATAGAATTTTATCTTGGATTTGTTTATGCTCAAAAGAATAAACCGTGCTTTTATTCAACAGGAGGATACAATTTGAGCGGAGCGTCTGGTCTCATGGCATGGTCAAGTCAAGCAAGCCTACAATGTGGAACAACCTATTCTCAAGTCACTAGTCAATAGATTTGTTCTGTCATCGCAATCTTAGTTGAGAAATTTAAAGTTTTTGTTCAGAGATTATTATGAAATTGTTCTATTATTTGTCTCTTTTGTTTCATGTTTGTACATACTGAAAAGATTGTTACAAATGCTCTTATATATGATTTGATGGCTATAATTGATATTTCTGTTCGTGTAATTTCTAATTTGAGTACATTTCTTTTGCAACAACGATATATAAACAAATATTATTGCAATATGCATTGACGTCTCGTTGCGAAAAAATGAATTGCTACAGATATATATCGTTGTTATAATTTATTGCAACGAAGTTATTTCCTTGCAATACATCATATTACCACAAAAATTATTTCGTTGCGACCTCACTTATTGCCATGGATTGGTTTTTGTTGCAAGTACTATCTAATGCAATGCTTAAACGCGTGGCAATAGAGACCTCTATTGCCATGGCAATAAAAAATATTGTTACGGTATTAAGGTCATTGCGACTACTATCTAATGCAACGCATGAGAGCGTGGCAATAGAAACTACTATTGCCACGGCAATTGAGACTATTGCCACATCAAACCGTCATTGCAACTACGGACTAATGCAATGCATATTCCCATTGCAATTAGCATTACAATTGCAACAAAACGTAAATCGTGGCCCAAACTTTGGACCACGCAACTAATAGCCATGCCTGCCAACGATTGTGACATTGTGGCTATTGGTACATATTGCAACGAAATGGGCCCTATTGCAACGATTTCTCGCTGTTGCAAAAGCCCGGAATTCTAGTAGTGGAAGGAAGCATGTTACTTTCGAACCTGGAGAGTTAGTTTGGTTATATCTGAGAAAAGATAGATTTCCTGAATTAAGAAAATCAAAGTTGATGCCTCGAGCTGATGGTCCTTTCAAAGTTTTAGAAAAGATTAATGATAATGCATATAAGCTTGAATTGCCTGCAGATTTTGGGGTTAGTCTCACCTTTAACATTGCAGATTTGAAACCATACGTGGGAGAAGAGGAAGATCTTGAGTCGAGGATGACTCAAATGCAAGAAGGGGAGGATGATGAGGACATCTTCCCTATTGACACAACCACACCGAGTGATTCTTCTCATACACAACAAGTTTTACAAGGACCTACTACTTGTGCTCGAGCACGTCTACTCAATTATCAAGTGAATTCGTTCCTAAGTTTTTATACAAATGATTCACAGAATGGAATGCTATTTAATTCTTGTGATGATCTTATTGTCCTTAGGAACCAAGGAGAAGAACCTCCAAATGCCAAGCATAAAGCACGATCATCATATGCGCAAGTTGGACTTGGAATCAGCAAATTCGCAGGTTCGGCCTCCACGATAGCATCAACTTCAAATGACCATAACTTTTGATCCAGAAGGTTGTTCGGGGTCCATGAGGACTTTCCTGAAAGATTTCGTCGTCCTCTTTCCAATGGATCTAGCCCCAATGCCAAATTCATCTTGAAGCAATGGTAAATCGTAGAAGAGTGTCGCGGGCCAGAAATTCCAAGTGCTGCGCCACCTTTTCTTTTGGGCCCAAAGCCCATGTAACCCTAGGGCACCCCCTTGGCCGCCCCCCATGGCTGCTGCACGCCCCTAGCCGCCACTTACCTCTATATATTGTTTGCTACCTCCGTACTTTAGTTTTTGGGTTTTGTTTATTTGATAGTTTAGCCATTGCTACTATTTTGAGTCTTCCAGACGTGCTAAACAGCCGCCTAAGAAGCTCCTTGTATCAGAACCCCACCTTATCAATCCTCCATCATTACTTGCAATTTCAGATTGCCTTCACCTTTGTTCTTGCTTGTTCTTCAATTGCTAGCAGGAATTGAACCTCGCGTTCAGGTTGATCGTGCCCACGGCAAGGTCAATAACCCTCCGGAGTTGGTGTAGCGATTGCTAAGGTGCATCATCGTCGCACGGTGTAGTCGGATCGTCAACATCGCCTCCATCAAATCGATCGTGTGTTTCTCATCGAAAGATCGGGACACCAAAGTGCTATCAACTTAATTGTGAAACACATTGGTTATATTATATTATTCTAAACGATCCCTGGTCATATATCATTATGTGGGACAATAGTGATCTGACCAGCACATGTATTGATTGATGGTAATGTTTCACATACCATAGATATGGAGATATCAAATCAATAATGTGGGCACATGTTAGAGAACATAGGGTTGATAGACCGCCCGAGACACTGATGAGATTGTTATCTTAGAAGTGCCATCAGGGTGTAGTTTCGAGTGGTATACCTATACGATCCTTTGACTTGAGATTCTTATTGATTCTCAAAGATGCGTAATTGTATACTTTGGGGCTATCAAATGCTTCTCCGTGAAAGGGGAGTTATAAAGGTAGCTTATGGGTATGCCATGAAACATGACGTGAGATATAAGAGATCAAGATGGAATTTGCCCTCCTTGATAACGGAGAGATATCTTTGGGCCCCTGTGGATGGATATGAAAAGTGCATGGCTATGCCAAAGTGATTAAAGTGTTAATCACGAATTATATCCATTACATTGACGAGTGAATTTGTCAAGCTATCACAAGGGTGGCACGCTTCTCGCCTTGAGCTTGACTGATATCATGTGGCAAAAGGATCCTATGTGAGTGTATCAAGGTTCAGCTAATTCGATTATTGTGTACATTCGGGGGTCAATATGTGCTGCTAGGTACCGCTATTGACTTGTGGTCTGGGAAAGGGTTCTTGTCGGGACTCGAATCTGCAAATTCGGACCCTCTGTGTATTCTGCACTAGTCCAGGATTGCGCTAGTGCACACAGGCTAAACAGGGTTAAAGTACCACAATCATACACAGCGGAATAATAATAAAGTACTTGAAACATGTATGTAAACGAGTTGTACGATCTTATGGTCTCCTTACAATAGTTTGCCACACAGGGCTTACATTAATCAGAGTATTAAGAAATCAACAGCGAAAAAATAAACATCGTGATGATCCATCTCTTGCCACAAGCACCTTGACGAGGCTTGCTCCCTAGCTCCCTGGCTCATCAACAATCTCCTCCTCCTATACAGGTGTAGACTCCTCCTCTGGTAAATTGTTGTCCGCAAGGGGATGATGAGGACATCACTTTCATAGATACAGCCACATCTACACATCAATTTGAACCCGCTGCGATTATACAAGGACCGGTTACTCGAGCTCGCGCACGACAGTTTAATCATTAGGTGAATGCGTTTCTAAGCCTCCCCATTAGTGATAATATGAATGAGATGCTATTTAATACTTGTGATGATTTGATTGTACTTAGGAACCATGGAGAAGGACCGTCGTGGACCAAAATTGGGCCAAATATCAAGTTCAAGTCGGATTGGGAAGAGAACAAGTCCGAGTCCAGTTCGGCCTCACCAACAGCGCTAACTTTAAAAGGACATAACTTTTGATTCCGGAGGTTTCTGGAGGCCCATGAGTACACATTTGAAAGATCTCGGAGTCTACTTTCCAATGGATCTAGCCCCAATGCCAAATTCATTTTGAAGCAACAGAAAATCGCAGAAGATTATCGCGGGCCAGAAATTCCGGGTGCTGCGCCACCTGTTCTTTTGGGCCCAAAGCCCATGTAACCCTAGGGCACCCCCTTGGCCGCCCCCCATGGCTGCTGCATGCCCCTAGCCGCCACTTACCTCTATATATTGTTTGCTACCTTCGTACTTTAGTTTTTGGGTTTTATTTCTTTGATAGTTTAGCAATTGCTACTATTTTGAGTCTTCCAGATGTGCTCAACAGCCGCCTAAGAAGCTCCTTATTTCAGAACCCCATCTTATCAATCCTTCATCTTTATTTGCAATTTCAGATTGCCTTTACCTTTGTTCTTGCTTGGCATGCAGGAATTGAACCTCGTGTTCAGGTTGATCGTGCCAACAGCAAGATCAATAACCCTCTGGAGTTGGTTTAGCGATTGCTAAGGCACATCGTCGTCGTACATTGTAGTCGGATCGTCAAAGTCAATTCCACCAAATTGAAGTTATCATTCTCATCGAAAGATTGGGACCCAAAGTCACATCATGAGTACACACCGTACTCAACAAGTCATGCACAGAATGTAGTTCTATTATTACATGCATGGCTTGTTACAAAGGAATGGCTCAATTGGTTATTTTGCATTGCATCAATATTTTAACTTACTATTTATTTAGATGTAAAGCAGCAAAACCTTAATAATATAATAAGTTTCTCAATTGTTTTCCACATAATTTTGGACACACAGTCCTTAGTCAACTTTTACCATTATCCCTAGCACACAACCTTCCACCCCATTTTATTTTCAAAGCTCTACCCCTTGACTGTAATCCCCAAGCTTTGTCCAGTTCCGTGGACTCGGCTATTTGAATAGTTTTTACACTCTGCAGAGGTTGTACACTTTATCCACAAGATACAGTCGCACGCCACAAAGGCAATTAACCGTAACAAAGCTTTTTAGAGACTTCTAGCTCAACCTAGGAACCTCTCCAGGTTGCCTTCACTATCACCCCCTCACACAGAGCCAAAGTATAGGACAGGAGAACACCGAACAAAGCTTTTCAGAGACTTCTAGCTCAACCTAGGAACCTCTCCGGGTTACCTTCACTATCACCCCCTCACACAGAGCCGAAGTATAGGTTTACTCGAAATAAATATACACACAATAAACATAATTTACAGAGAGCAAGATCAACTCTAAAAATCCCATAAAATTCACCAATAAATAGATCTTGATTTTAAATTTTTTTAGAAATTTGAATCACTCAAATCGGAGTTAAAACGCAAAAGTTATAGTCATTTCAAGTTTAAAAATCAATTAAAAAGAATAAACCGAATTTCTTTATTTATTTTTTATACGGAAAATTTGGAAATATGATGTCAGCATGATGTCATCACCGAATTGAATTTCCACTGAATTATTTTTCTAAAGAAAATCAAATTATTGCGCAATCATTACGTCAGCCGATCCATGGACCTAGTCTACCGTTTGAGTTTGGTCTACCGTGAACTCGGTCTACGGAACAGTACATTCACAGACACGTGGGCCCCACTGATGACGTCACTGATGATGTCACGGATGATGTCAGCATCCACAGTACCACGACTGACATGTGGGTCCCATTGGTGACGTCAGCTGCTAACGTCAGCATGACACGTGGCACGATCTGGTTGCGACACGCGGCGTAAAACTATCAACCGAGACTAGACTCAATCTCAACCGTCCGATTCAAAACGAACGGCCAAGATTGACACGACGATTCAGCTCTAGTTTACCCCGGAGCTGACACGTGGCATTACATCTACCGTTGGATCCCGATCGGACGGCTGGAATTCCAACGGCGACGTCAACAGAGACGCGGCGCTGACTCCTCGATTTTTGCGCGACACGCGTCAGCGCGGAACTGGTCCGGCACACGGCGCAATCCAGACCACACATCCCCGATCCAACGGCGGCAGTTAACCAAGCGATGCACTGTTAATCTAATCGACGTGGCTCAATCTGAGTCGCAAATCAAACATCTAACGGCCAAGATTACCCTAATACAGATCCACGCGATGCAATCTAAACCATTGATTGAAATCCAACGGCTGCACGTGATGGCACTTGGCGCAATCTAACGCAATCGGCATGAATCTTACGGCTATGATTAACTAGGCTATGCGGCATAATCTAAACCATGCGATCAAGATCTAACGATCAAGGATTGAAGATGGGACTCACTGTTGCAACGACGACGTGGCGGAATCGTGGTCGTTCGGTGATGATCGGACGGCTGACGAAGTTCGGGCTGACAGCAATGTCACGGCGGCGCAGACCTTGACGGAGTGGAAGAAGACGATGGCGGCGATGGCGTTCGGGTGTTCCTCCGGTGACACGAGATGGCTCCTCGGACGTGGCTCGACGCAATGAACTCAACGGTGACCTCGAACGCAGAGGAGAGTGAACGGCGGCGGTGCAAACGCGGCAAAATGGCTTCGGAGCTACGGCGAGCAAATGCGAACGCTACGGCGATTCTCGGGAGGCGTGAAAGGTTGCAAAATGCGCGGAAGGAAGTGGTCTACACGGTGCGCCAGATAATGAAGCGGAAGAATTAACACGCGCGTTAATGGCACGCGGAGTTCACGGCGGTAACGCGCGGCGGCAGCGATTCCAGAAACAGTCGGCGAGCGAGGTGGCGCAATCTCAACCATCCACGCGGCAACAGATCGACGGTTGCCAAAGCACAAGCGACGCGGTTCCCTCTGAGCCATCCGATCCAAATCGGACGGTGCGTGCGCGATGCCGATTAGGGTTCCGGCATTTTGGGCCAACGATGCGCACAGTAGCGGGCTCGGCCCATTACTGTTCACAGCTTTTCCCCCAAAATTTTCGAATAAAAATAATTCTAGAAATTAAATTAAATCATTTGGGGCTTGTAAAATATCAGAAAAATTCTAGAAAATATTTTGGAACATTTTGGACTCAAATAAAATATTTTCATTTATATTTTGCAAAAACTTATTCTTTATTAATTAATTTCCAAAGAAGGGTTAAATTCCAGAAATTCCAATTAAATCCAAATAAATTCCAAAAATTCTCAAAAATTCAAAATAAATTATGAAATTCAAAATAGTCAAATTTTGGGATGTTACAGTTCTCCGAGACTACGGCCGACTTGTACATGAGCCTAATAGGTCACACACTTAACGGGTTGGATCATGTCTGATGGATTGGATCCATTAGTGGGTTTACGCGATTTGGATCCTCTGGCGCCTTAATGGATTTCTCATCAGAGAAGATCCATTAGCGTGAGTCCTAGTGGGCTTTTATCGTAGAAGGCCCGTTAGTGCGCTCTATATAAAGGGGCGTGGGGCGCAAAGATACGCTTCTCCCCACCACAAGCCCTAGTCATATCGCATCCCATCGCCTCTAAAACCCTAGTCAAGACGCTGGGTGCTAGCACACCGGCGTGTGGTGATCCCACCCCGGACGTGTGGATACCGCAGAGGCGTCATCGCTCTTACGTTGGCGCTGATCGATTCAATCGGCTACATCAACTATACGACTACAACAACGTTGCTGTGATGGCGATCCACGACAAGGAGAAGTTGTACCATATCGTGTTCGACTACGTACAGTGCTTCGGAGCACGCGGGGAGGCTTCACCCACTCTACTTCCGCTGCTAACGTGCTCCAAGGGTAATGCTCCATGATCTTTGACTCGCTCGCTTCTTGGGTGTTCGCGGTAGAAATTTTTTTTGTTTTTGGCTAGCGTAGCACCGCGTTCTCCTTCACACAGTTCATCAAGAGTTGCACCCACTGCTGATTGAAACCCAGCAGAGACATAATGCATTCCAAAAAATCCCATTCAACCTGGTCATAAGCTTTACTCATGTCCAACTTGAGTGCCATGTATCCTTCTTTGCCAGAACGTCTATTATGCAAAAAAATGAGACATCTCATACGCCAAAAGTACATTATCTGTTATCAAGTGTCCTGGGACAAATGCACTTTGGTTCGGTGAAATAATGTCAATAAGAAAAACCTTTAGGCTATTGGCTAAAAACCTTTGAGATGATTTTGTATAGAACATTTGCATAGACTGATTGGCCTTAAATATTTAATTCTCTCTGGCTCTTTAACTTTGGGAATTAAAACAACTGTTGTATTGTTCCACCCGGCATAGTTCCTCCATTTAGCACATTAAGGAACTCAATCTGAACTCTGTTTCCTACCAACTCCCAAAATCTCTTGAAAAAAATGGCTGGCATACCATCTGGACCAGGAGCTTTCGAGTCACCAATATTGTCAAGTGCATCTTTTATTTCAAGAGTGGTAAATTCAGCCATTAGGGAGGCATTCATACCATCGGTAACCTTAGGAGATACTTTGTTCAAAATTTCTTCTCATTGCTCACACCCTCCTGATGTAAACAACCCCTTGTAATAAGACAAAATATATTCCTGAAGGTGAATTTTATTCTCCACCCAGCTACCATCTTTTCTCAGTCGCTTGATACGGCTGTGTTTTTTCTTTGCCGATGGACAAGCATGAAAATAATTTGTATTACGGTCACCTTTATGCAGCCAATCAATATGTGATCTTTGTCTCCAATACATCTTCCCTTTGCTCCTCCAATCTGTCAAATTTGTACCGCAGCACATGTTCTTGTCGCGCACGATCATCAATCAGATCAGCATGCAAGCACAGATATAACTTCTTCTTTTCATATTTTATCCTCTTTACTAAATCACCTAGAACATTTTTGTTCCAGTCGCCAGGATCACTTGGTACTCACCTTAAACGGTCACTAACATGAAACATCCCTTCCTCAAAAGGCTCGTTCCATGCTTCCTGCACGACCTGCTCACAGTTTTCCTCCTGCAACCAGCGGGCCTCGAATCTGATGGTATTATGATATTGCCGTTGGCCACCATTAGTTGTACTGTACCTCCATCTGTAATCACGGTAATAGGTCTGTGATCAGAATGCCGAGGATCGCCATTAATCATCTTGTACAGAGGAAAAAGTGACTGCCATCTGTAGTTAGCAACAGGCCGATCTAGTCGCTCTCTGATGTATTTATCCTGACGGTGGCTATGATTCCTCCAGGTAAAGATGTCCCCGACAAAACCAATATCTGAGAGTACTCACAATCCTCCAAAGCTACCCGGAAACGATCCGTACACACTTGGGACCGAGCCACCCCACCCCGCCTAGCTTCTCATGTTGGAACATGATTTCGTTGAAATCACCAGAACATAACCATGGGCCTGAAGCATGGTTTTTTAGTGTTCTCAAAGCCTTCCAAGTCACATCCTTCTTATCAGCTTGAGGCTCACCATAAATCCCTGTTAGCTGCCAAATAGTCCCATCTACCTCCTTAATCTCCGCATGGATGTATATCTTGTGGACACCCAAAAGACTTGCATCCACCCCGGACTTCCAAAACAACGCCAAACCTCCACTTTTTCCATCACTTTCTTTCACCACCATGTTTGTCATGCCCATAATCCATCTGAATTTTTCAATCCTTCGCTTGTCCATTTTGGTTTCAGACAAGAAAAGGATATCGAGATCCTCCCGCTTCTGGAGACCCAGAAGCCCTTGAACTGCCAGGCGATTCCCAAGCCCCTGGCAGTTCCACGTGATAAGCTTTATCAGTTCTGGCAGGACTGTCTCGGCAGCCTTGACTTTTCATAGGAAACAATAGCCCCTACATCATCACTAATCAGAACACCCCCATCATCCCCTACCTGTACTGCTTCTTGTGCTCTTTTTCTCTCCCTCTTCTTGAAAGTTTTCATTGGCTTCTTAGCGATATCATTAGACGTATTAATCATGACAGTAGTCTTTGTTTTAGGATTTGACTATGCTACTGACCTATCCTCCCGCGTATCCGTCACATCATCTCCTAGGTCCGTTTGCCTGGGAATAGATTTGCCTCGAGATGTTACCATCATGCACCACAACACAATCCACTTCTAGTATGATTCTGGTATAAAGAGGACTCGCAATTTCCCTATTTCTTGTATCGTTGTTTCACTTTGCTTTTCTTTGCACAACATTAGGCCACTTAGCATGTAGGACTAAATTCTTTGCTACACAATTCATTTAGTTTGTTGTACACTGAAGTTTGTCTTGAACAAGTCAAATAATCTGTTTAGCCTGTCCTGCTGCATTACCAAACTCTGATCACAGGTACTTTCCGTGAATCAGTATACAAGTAGATCACAGAGATGACTTTAGTCACAAAGCACCAAGAAGACACTGGCTTTAACGGGGATATTACAAGACAGCAGTCCATCGACAGATCACGCACTTAATAACTTGCATCGTAATGCAGTCTTTCAGCTTGCTATTGTCGAAGAAGGAAACACTTCGACGGCTTTTCAAAGGCAAGGAGAATGCTTAAGAGCAGAAAGGGCATGAGGAATACAAGCATCCAGATTGAGCTGTGGCTATAAAGAGTACTTGGAGAAGGGAGGGGTCTGAACTTCCCTAGCTCCTCTAGCAGATCTTCGTGATTCCGGAAACAAAGTGAAAGCTGCATTTGGACGAGGATGGATCAAAGTAACTATGATTTACAATGAAAGAATAAGCTATACAGATTGCTGTTGGATGAGAGTAAAGGAAAGATCACAGTCATGGTACCTCATCATAAGATTCCAGAGGAATTCGATCACTCTGGCTGAGCACATCGAGCAGTGACAAGTACAACATGTAGTCGCGAGCCTGTACAAAGAACACAATTCAATCAGAAATCACCACACTATCAATTCAAGCAGCGAGGTAATCAAGTAGTGTATTCCTTGAGTACAATAAAGGTTTGGCAGACTTAATTAGCTCAAATATGACGCAAGAGCACAATATCCATGTAACAGTTGTGACCTTTGATGTTTATGTTGAACAAACCAACAAGAAGTCCTCGTAAATATCAAGTAAAATCACTGCAGGTGTAACTTCGCCAAAATTGTTTCATTTTTTTTGAAGTTATAAATAGCCAAACTGCGAAGTGCAATGAAATTTGATGAAGGCATTTTTTTTTCCTTCATAGTCAACTTGTGTGGCAGTACGTATGACTGACATGTTAAGCAAAGGTATGGATATTGTAAAATTCCAGAAATTATCCATGTAGAGCACTTAAAATGTTTTAAACACTTTAGCTTCATACAATTTCCTCACCCTAAACTGCGGAGCTCTATCCAATGTGAGAGGACGTTCAATATCAAGGTTTTTCCAAAGCCATGGAATTGCTTACATTGTTACATTTTATTTATTTTACTTTGCAAAATTTTTGAATTGAGGCTGGAATCGAGCTGATTAATGCAGAATTGACAGCAGCATTTTGAATTTAGTTTGGATGGGTTGAATTAATCAGGATTTGTTCTAGCCTCATCTGAAAATAAGGATTTGTATAGCTGCAGACTCCCAGCCTCTTGTACATGTGTTTTGCATTAATACTCTTCGACTCAAGATTACTAGATGCAAAAAGTTATAACCTGAGAAACAGCAATATATAATATAAGTATCAGGTATAGTGACTGAGAAACATCAATATAAAATATGAAAGTATCAGAGTGATTTTACATTACTTTATCATAACAACACATCTATCACAAAAATAAACTCGAATGCAGGAATACATCGCAAATGGAGCTAAAGGGACGGTTTGATTATAATATCTCTTTTTCCCCCAACCATTACTTGCTGCAAAGCAGGTGATGGAAAGAGGAAATAAGTCATTTTCTTCTTTTGTCCTTTGTTGGTAGGGTGGGCTCAATTTATGTACATAAAATACTTCCATTTGCTTCAGATCCAAATCATCAAATGATTGTTGACAACTTTTTCTTTCAAGAAAGGGAAGCATCTCTAGTTTCAATTAATTGCTGACAACTTGGCAAGATAAACAGTGCACCTACTGAATGAAAGGAGGACAGGAAATTTCTTGGTATGCACTCTAGATGACGAAATTGTCTACCACACAACAGAAACCTTTTGCCAATGTGCAGAATATGTAACACGTACTTTTCTACCAAAAATACAAAACCACATGTACATGTGGGTACATGCACTATCTTAACCCTCAAAAATGCATCAAGACACATGCAAGGGATATTCAATTATTAGAAGATGGGATGGTTTGATTTTTGAAAGTTTGCATCAATCTCGAGGCACATTTGATAGTACATGTGATGCGGGCCAAATTGCTACAACAACTTTGGGTGATGAACCTACAGCACAAACCAAAGCTAGCAATCAATTTGGCGCTGTTTTGCAACAAAAAACAAATTAAGTTTCTGTTTTGGCTGAGAGGGAGAAGGAAGCTAGCCAAGGAGTAAATGTGGGAACCTCATTGCTCAAACCGCATGGGTAGCAAGAGAGGTATGTTGTGGTTGCATTGTGCAAATCGCGTTGAGTGCATTCGGTTTGGAAGCCGCATGGGCCGCATATGCAAAACACAGCATGTAAGCATGGACGCCACATGGGCTGCGTGCATGTGCGTGTACATATGTATGGCTTGTGGCTAGGGCACCGAATCGGAGTGGAAGTCAAACCAAAGCCGAAAAGGGAAGGGCCAGTGCACGGGAGAAGGAAGGAAAAGGAAAGAAAGAGGAAAGAAAATAAAAGAAGCAAATCTGGTTTAGAGAGAGAAAATGAAAGGAGAGAGTTTGATTGCACATGAAGAAAGAGGGAAAGCAACTCGGATCAGAGAAGGACCAACTCGAATAGCCATACTGGCCTGACTTAGAAAGGCCATAATTCTCATGTCCAAAGTCGGATTGCAGTGTTCTAGGACATTCTGGAAAGCAGAACATCACCTACAATTTGCTAAAATATGACAAGTCCAGATTCTTCTTTTATTTTTAAATTGGTTGACAAGTCTCAATTTGCTAATTGGCCGAAAATAGTTAAACTATTGTTTTTTTTTGTGTGTTTAGAGTCCAGTCCTAGCCAAATCAAAGGTGGTGTCAGCCAGCTTTGGCTGCATCCCCCCTAAGTGTTTCCTATATATTTGTGTTTCCCCTTTGTAAAAGGTAAAGTTGACGTTATGATTTAGATAGATGGATAAAGAGAAAAGACATTGTGGTGCCATGGTTGGTTGTGCATGCTTGAGTTGAGAAGTTGTGACCATGAGAGAGAGAGAGAGAGAGAGAGAGAGGGAGAAGGAAAGATTGCTGCCGTGTTAGATCAGGAGGGAGAGGGAGAGATTGTTTGTTTGTGCAGGTTGAAAACTCCTTATTTTCTGATTGAGCCAAAGACTTTGTCTTGCAATTCCATCTACTTCAGATTGGTTTGCAAGAATTGTGTGTGTGGTACCGTGAAAGATCAGGCATCTCATGCATCAACATGTACCCGCATGTATATATGGAAAAACTACATTCACTTTTCTACCCTTCTTAAGGATAAACTGTTGTAAGTCGTAACTGTTATGAGAGTGCAACATTTAAACTGGCAACATTGGGAGAAGATAGAATGTTGTCCGACAACACTACCAAGACTCACAATAGTCAGCACGCATTGAAAGTTCCTTTGATCAAATTTCTCACCTTAACTTTCTTGACAAAGCTAAGAGATTCCTCAAATGTGACTGGCTCCCACTTAGACATGGATCCCAGACAGCTCAGGACTGACCCTCCCTTTAAGAAGACATAATTTTCCAAATTCCTGCATGGATTGGTTTGATAAATTGAAGGTGACATTCCACTACAGAAAGAAAAAAAACTGTACACAAGTTTACAGCTCCACAAATGCCAAAGAGCATCAGTAGTTTTTCAATGAAACATAAATAAAATTTCATTTTGTGAAAACTTGCTCACAAGACTTCATCTCAAAGTGTTAAGATGGAAGCTAGCAGGGAAAACTAACAGAAAACGAGATGCCCAATCAGGATTGGCAAGAGAAAAAAGAAAAATAGTAGAGGTTCAATTTATTCAAGAAGGAAATTAGCGCACTAGCAAAAATGGCAGGTCAACCAAAAATAGCACCTCTTATACCAGCCCAGGACTAATAAGAGAGTTTAGTTTTTCAATAAGTACCCAAGGGCAGTGGTAAAAACACTATATTACTATATTAACTAGAGAATGCATTGAAGCTTCAAGATATTAAAAACTGATAAACTTTGATTTATCAAAAGACACAACTATTTCCTAACAGAATGGGGGACTCTGAGAGCCCAAGAAAGGGAAATCTCAGAAATGTGTCCACACTAACATGCCCATGAATAAAAAGATTTTTTCGATAAAGGAAGCTTTTATTAATCTTAGTAAATTACATCAAGGTGATACAATTATACTAAGAAGACTCCCGGCATCTACACAGCTAGGGTGTACACAGCCAAACACACACACACACGCCAGAAAAGACAAAGGAACCGTCGCGGCAAACTACATCACGCAATATTGTCTTCAAGGCTATCCACCATCATAGCAACACTTGGACCGCGATAAAAACTCTCCAATGACAACGCCTCCAAGAAGGACTCGACACGCGACACGCACCGTCATTGCTATGATCCAACCAAAGGAAAACTGCATCAAAGGTTTTCACCTCGAGAGTAAATCCTCGACTACAAAACAATGCCTTCAATAAGACCATTGCCAGCACAACCAACTAAGGTCGACCTAGGATTTCTCCTCAAGTCGGCACCGAGATCCCAAAGGTTGCAACCACCCGCATTCCGAGCTAGTGCCGCCATACCACTTAATCTTAGCCAATAGCAACGGCCATCTTCTCAAGGCCGACAAACAATTTTAGATGTTCGACTCTACGATGACAGAATCGCGAGCTAGCCAATAGGCACACGATCATCAAGTCCATAGAGTGCATCTAAAAATGAGTTGTGTCGCCTAAGAAAAGCTTAATCCGCGAATCGATGCTAAGATGACATAGGTCAAAAGAAATGTATGAACAACGCTAGAAAGAGATGAAGACGCTGGTTAAGAGTAGTCACCGGTGACAACCCAAACTTGCCGACGAGTGACTAAACGACCCACAAGGGCGTGACACCACCAGACAAAGCGAAGCACCTGACGACGCCCCACGGAGGAAAAACGACGCTTCACGCCGCCAGGTGAGGTGGAAGTGTTGTCGACGACGCTTCCAAGAAAGACAAGGCACCCGTGGTTGTCACCATCGCCGCTCCAAATAAAGCCGCCAAGGCGTTAGCCCAAACACCGCCAACCTCACCAATGCCCGAGGAAGGAGTCACCATGAAAGCATCAAGGCCATGAAGCGAGCCATCATAGCCACACCAACAAAGAAGATCCATGGATAGAGGACGCCGCCGTCCGACGCCGCTACTGAACCCTAGAAACACCTAGGGGCGCAGAAGAAGAAAGCGATGTGCCCACGCCAAGCCGGGTTGCCGCCAGATCATCGCTGCCAACCGATTCCGCCATACAACGCAGATGCCGGCCGCCGCGCCTTCATCCGCCGAGCAGAGCCTCCCCAAACTCAAGACATGGCCCACCCCGCCACAACACAGATACGGCGGAGGAGCGATCGAGCCACCGAGCCGCGGATCCAACCTTCCTAAGACCGGGAGGCCCGCCGCAACAACGGCCGCAGAGAGAGGGGACGAGCCGCAGAGGAGGGACAACGGCCGAGAGGATGGAGGAAGAGCAACTCCGCCGCCGCTTTCCTTGCGCCTTGCGAGCCTCTCGGGCGGACGCCCCAAGCGGCGAGGCAGGAAGGAGGGGGGATTCGGCGGCGGCGGTTTCGTCGAGTGAGGAAACGAATCAGATCTCAGTGCTGCGGTATCTTCAGGCAGTAGTCTGCATTACCGTCTATGAATAAAAAGATTATCCTGAAGTTTTCGTAAGTAGCTGCAAACTATGCCAGAATTAGCATGAAGCAGATTTATTAAATACTTAAAAAATGGATACAAACAACAAACTTCTTATAAACGTTGCATCTTTCAAGCCAGAACCAAGTAAGAGGTGGAGAAGGTGCACTTGCTAATTGCTCAAACAAAGAATATTTGACCACTAGCATCTAAGGAATCATAAAATTGAGCATCAAAAACACAAACAGTATATGGTTCCTTCACTAGAACAACGATTACAATTTACAACTAAGGATAACCAATCTATATGGGTACCAATAATTGTTCAGCAGCACCAAATTTCACTACTGTTACCTCACAGCACAGAACAGGATGGACCTAGCTAAGGAATGCCCAAAATGGATTGCATGCTTGATGGCTCATTCCACAAAGTAAGATTAATTGCCCCAAAAGAAGATAACAATCACTGCTAACAGAAAAAGAACAAGCAAGCTTGGTAACATGGAGAGCCTTCTGACCAAATCCACTCCATGACTCCATCATGACAACCACCAACAACAGGTACAAATTTGCAATTTCCAGGATAAGTAATAGATAATTTTTTAAAAAAGAATCACACCCTAAAGAGGAAATACTCTAACCATCAGAATCAGATCAATCGCCTTCTTGTAGGACTGGTATTCAAGAACAAGAACCCAAAGCACCAAACTCCCATCTCTAAACAACGAAGTGGGTTTTTGAAAGGAGAAAGGGTTCTCTTCCTCACCTGGGAGTTCCAGGCAAGAAACGGAAGAGACTGGGCAGCCAAAATGAACAACTTTCCCCCAACAAGCGAGCCTTTCAGGAATCTGTCAAACGGGCAGGCAAGAAAAGAAAAGATTAAGGTTGGAGGAGATTGCAACGGGAGAGAGAGGGAGGGGAGTGGAGGGAAGCTGGGGCTGGCTGCGGGTGGGAGTCGGCAGGGAGCTGGGCACAAGCGAGAAGAGCGATGGAGACCGTAAGAACGCAGAAAGATCCCTCCTGGCCTCGTATGCAACGAAATTTATCCTACAGGATACTGTGCACCTTCAATAGTGCCACTTCAGTTAGCTATAAAGTGTCATCTCAGTATTTTACTTAGGTAGAAGGGAAAAAATAAGGAGAGAGATATAGACCGGCTACTAATGTATAACCAGGCTATAACTGATTCTAAGGCACTTATTACCTATTACATGTGGACCAATATTTAATTTTATAGACAATGTATAGCTAATTTATTGGAGATATTATCTATATGCTATCTATAGATGATATGATTATTTTTTATAGCTAGCACCATTGAAGATGCTCTTACTGGCTAGTGGTGCATACCATATTTAGATCAATCAGAAAGAATTCTGGTATACTTGGGTTCTACGCACTGCAGTAATGTTACAGGAGTACTAATACTGTAATGCAATTATTTACTCATTGTTTTTTTGCAGGGGGGCTTATATTCTGAATCATGGTAAAGGGCAAATAGGGCCTTGTATTATGAATCTGACGGAGTATTACCGTACATGAAACACGATGCTACATTTTTTCTTCAAAAATAATCTTAAAATGCGTGGCCTGTTTTTGGCCTAGACATTTTGGCTTTTAGTATAAAGCTAGCTTTTTAACTTAACGAGTTTTTAAGCTGTCTGTTTTTAAGTTAAGACATACTGTTTGGCATCCTGGCTTTTTTATGGGTTAGATTATGTAACTTATTGCTGGAAAGTTTGAAATACTCTTTAAGGTTGTAAGGACTTTTCTTATGTACTGATTTATCTAATACAAATGTTTCATACTTTTTTCACCGAATGTTGTCTTAAAAAACATAGATTAATCTTAAGATCAAACTTCATTATGAGCATAATTATTTATCAATGTGAAACTTTTACTACATAGCAATTTTGAACTCATATCAAAGTGAAAATAGCATAACAATTTTGAACTCTCGTGAAACTAAATAAAAACATATACTGAGGGGCTCAATGAGGCGGATTCAGTCGCCTTCTGTCGCGCTATATCCGGCCGCCTCCACCCACCTCCCGTTGTTCCACCCTTGGGTCTAGCCGCCTCCACCACCCACGCCACGTCGGATCCAACCACCTCCCACCACGCTACGTCGAATCCGTTCGGCTCCACCTACGCCACGGCTGGACCCTGTAGCCTCCTGCCACTCCAAGCTTGGGTTTGGCCGCCTCAACCCATGCCGCGTCGGATCCGGGTCGGTGGAGGAGAAAGGAGGCTAGGGACGACGGAGGAGGGAGGAGGTCAGGGACTACAGAGACCGGAGCGACGGAGGGAGAAGGTATGTCGCATAGGGGGGAGAGGGAGGAGGTCGGGGACTACAGAGACCGGAGCGACGGAGGGAGAAGGCATGTCACATAGGGGGGAGAGAGAAGACGAGGAGAAATGAGGAGATAGCTAAAGGATTTTTGAGTTTATATATGATGGTATTTGGTGGGTAATTTTAGAGACTTCTAGTGGCAAAGGGTTATATAAGTATAAAAAAACACCTTTCACCTGACTTTTGGATTATAGTTATATAGAGGCTTTAAGTTTTTTTCAAGCCCGATTTAAAAGTCATCATTTGTTTCCGTTTTGGTTTTATTTTTCTTTTAAGTCGGTGAAAAACTTGAAACAAACAGGACCTAAGATGATATTTTCCTGGAAAGAAATTGCTAAGATATCCAAACCTGTATCCCTCTTTTTATTTTTACATGATGTGATTTAAATTGATACGGTCTGTAAAACCTAACTTTAGATGTTAATTTCTCTTATAATATATCAAATATATTTATTAGTAACTGCAAAACCACGCTCATATGTATATTTTGAAATATGAATATAAGGATACTACTTTTATATGCCTAAAGTTGTTTGACTAATTGTTAGTAAAAAATTACAGTTTTAATATTGAAATACGTGCATGCTTATAAAAAAATTCGATAAAAGGAGTGTTGAAATCTCTGTCAAACATCTAATCTATTATTTGTTCCGTCCAAGTTTATAAGGGTTATTTTATAAATGGTCTTGTCTATAAATATAAAGTTTGTATGTAGATATAAAGAGGTCTTTCCTTCTATGCCTCTATTTATTCTCTCTCAATTATATGCATTTATTTATTATCACCCACACAAAGTATTATCTCTTATCTTCTAAAACAATTAAGTGGGGGTATCTAAGTTATTTTCTTCCAAATCTTTCTCAATTTCGACGCAACCTTAATCCTTATGCAAAAATCAAAATACGTCTTATATTTTTGGACGGAGGGAGTATGTACTAAAATAGATGCATGTGATCTAAACACTCAACAAAACACAAATTACTAGAATTCTAAAAAAATATACCCCTCCATCGAGGGAAGTCTTCGCTTTTTTTTAAGCATCCGAACAACTTTCTTGCAAATTTAGTTCAGTACAAATGAATTTGCAATACTCTCCCTATCTCCGACTGCAAAAACAACGGCATACGACACATGTTACCTACTGCGCTCCTATATCATGGCAAAGCACTGGCAGCACGGCAACAGCCTCCATCTCTGTAGGTCGAGTGACTAGCACGGTAGACACGTGGCCCATTGGCCTGGTGAGCCCCCTCACTCGCATCACATCCATGAAATCACTCACTCACTTAATAAGTCGCTAACTTAATTGTGCTAGCCTGACAAGGTACATATGCTCGGCAGGGACTTGTCGAGCTCCCGACCCCTGGTACCTGTTATCGAGCTCGGGGTATGCGGCTACTCATCTACCACGGTATCGATCAGGTGTTGCGGTATAGGAGCTTGGCAGGTGACTTATGTCGCTTGTGCTCCTTTTGTCATCACTAGTTTGGCAAATTTGTTCGCATGAGATTAGATTTGAAAAAGAAAATAAAGTTACATCACAGGGGAAAAAAAAGAAGACCTCTCATTCGGGGCCCTAGTCACGGTTGGGTGACAACCATTATATGCCATTTGGACCGAGGGAAAGAACAATGGTCCGCTGTGGATAATGGAAAGTTTGCGGAAATTGTGTAGCAATTGAACGTTTCTTATGGTATAAGACTACATGGGTAGCCTAGGTCTAACGAAGAAAAATCCAGAGGAAAAAAAAAGATTTTGGAATTCCGAAAACACCTACTCTTTTTAGAAATTTGAATCTTGCGTTTTTCAGTATTGCTAGAAAACAGGTACCTGATTTTCTCTCTCATATCAAGCAGTTTTAGACACATCGGATTCCATCAATACTTCTACTCATGGACAGCGATGACAGCATCTCCGACGATCTTCATGGCCACTGGAGTTAGGGTTTGGGGTTCATTGGCCCCAACATTAGTTTTGGGGTTTGGTGACTGCCCGTGGTAGGCGGTGGAGGTGGCGAGGGCACCGCCAACCATAGGCTTGGTGGTCGGCGATGGGCGGGGTCGATAGCAGGAGCACGGACGACATGGGTAGTGACTTATGGTTCGGTGTGGAGCAGAGGATCTAGTGTGGCGAACCGCCAAAAGTGGGGCATAAGGATGGAGTTGGCAATAGAGAAGACGTACGGGGGGTGCAATGGTGAAGGAGTCACGCTGAAGCAAAGAGTTGTTATTTAGCACAATAAAACTTGCGTACAAACTGTAGCATGTCCTAATACTTATACCCGGCCGGCACAACCACTGTTGCCGATAGAAACATATCTAAACTTACTGAAAATAACTTGATATCTTAACCAACTAAACATCCTGGTAGCTAAATAGCAAACATTCCAAAGATAACAAATAGTAAGAGATAACAAATAGCAAAGTTAATTCTAACAGACTCCCCCTTAATCTTGGTATTGCTCAAGATCCCGCACACCGAGTAGATGTCTCATGGTTGCATGTTTCACACCCGGTAGTGCCTCTGTTAGTGCATCAGCACATTGTTCTTCAGTGCTTACAAACTGGACATCAATTTGGCTAGCTTCCACACACTCATGGATGAAGTGAAATTTTGTGTCCATATGTTTTCTCCTCCCGTGAAACACTGGGTTCTTCATCAACGCAAGAGCTGATCTATTGTCAACGAATATTTTAACCAGTTTCAGCACCTGACCTGTCAATTCTTCTAACAAGAAATTTTTTTTAATAATACATTTTTTATTCAAAATTTCAAAAATATACCACCGAAAAAAATTACAGAATATACCGCCGCCTCGATGAAATGGCGACAGAATCGAACGACCTGCCGCGCCGATGAACAGGCGGCAGGATTAAATCGACCGACCAAAGGGCGATAGGGCATACTGCCGCCCGATCAAAGGGCGACAGGAACGTTTATAAGACGCTATCGCCCGGCACTGTTCCCATTTCATCCAAACGAGAGCGAGTTGAAGCAGAGAAAGAGAGGAAGAGAAAGGAAGAGGGAGGAGAGAAGAGGAAAAGTGAGGGAGGAGACATTGCGCGACATTTTGAGGTAACTCTTCATTGTATTCTTTTTCTAGTAGTAAATAGTGGTAGATTAGAAATAATTTTAGATATAGGTTACGGATAAATGTAGGTGTAACATCCCAAAAATTTGGATATTTTGAATTTTATAATTTATTTTGAATTTCTGAGAATTTCTGGAATTTATTTGGATTTAATTTGAATTTCTAGAAATTAATCTTTCTTTGGAAATTAATTTAATAACAAAAAGTTTCAACAAAATATAAATGAAAATATTTTATTTGAGTTTAAAATGTTGTAAAGTATTTTCTAGAATTTTTCCAGAATTTTTTTGATATTTTAAGTGCCTCAAATAATTCAAATGAATATTGGAAATTATTTTTATTCGCAAATCAATAAAAATCCGATGAACGAAGAATGGGCCGAGCCCACATCGGCGCGCGCTTCTTGGCCGGAAACCCTAGCGCCGCTGCTGCTAGCCGTCCGATTCAGATCGCGACGGTTGCCAGAGTCGCCCAGACCGCTTGTCGCTTTCATTGTTGGATCTTCGCCACGTGGACGGACGGATATGCGGCCACGTCGTCTCGTCTTCGTCTTTGGGTAACGCCGCCGCCGCCATGTGTTGCGGTCAGTAACCGTCGCCATTACTCGCCGGCGAGTGACTCTTCCGTTTCACTAACTGGTGCGGTGTATAAAGCATGTCTTTCCGCACCATTCGAGCCCTTTCACGCCTCCCGAGGACCCCCGTAGCTCCCACGCGCACTCGCCATAGTTCCGAGACTCTCCGCCGTTGTTTGCGTCGCCGTTGGTGACTCTCCGCTGTCGCCGTGACCACCGGAGTAACACCTGCGATGAGCCACACCTGTAGGACCAAGCCGTGTCGCCGGAGCAGCACCGGAGCGCCCACACCGTCGTCGTCTTCTTCCTCTCTGGTCACCTCAACTCGCCGCGCCTTCGCCGGAACGTGGAGCTTCTACAGTCGTTTGATCGTCGCTCAACGTCTCCGATTCATCCACGTCACCGTTCAACAGTAAGCCTCATCTTTAAACCGTAGCCGTAGATCTAGAGTTGAATGGCTAGGATAGCGCCACGTGCCCGAGGAAGGGATTGCCCATGCGTGCCCGAGTTTTCATTAGATTGTAGCCGTTAGATCTTGGATGAATGGTTACGATGCAGCCGCGTAGTCGCCATAACAGTAAAGGTCATTTTCATTTCTCAGCCGTTAGATTTTAATCGTGTGGTTCTTATTCCGCCGCGTAGTTTAATTAATCGTAGCCGTTAGATTTGTGTTCTTAGCGTAGGATTGATTAGATCTAGACCATCGGATCTTGGTTGTGCGGTGTGGATTTGTCCACGCGTCGCACACCAGGGCAGCCACGTCGCTAGTCGAGGTGTGCGAATTAGATTCAATCTGGACCGTTGAATTTTGAATGGACGGTAGAGATCACGCCGCACCGGTAACCAATCCGTGCGCGCCGCATGTCGCGCGAGTGCCGAGGCGTCGCCGACCGCGCATCGGTGCATGGTGATGTCACCCATGGCGTCACCCGGGCCCGCTGTCAGTGAGAGAGAGGGATTCGAACCGTTGTGTTGATCTGGGTCGTCCGTTTGATCGTGCGGTCACGATGAAACCACGTGTTTGGCACGAATCTTAGCGCATGTTAATTGGGTCAATAGGAACCGAATCGTTGAGTCAATCATGACCGTTCATTTTTAATCGGACAGACAAGATTAAATCGAGCTCTCGGTTGATAGTTCGCCGCCACGTGTCACGACCAGATCATGACACGTGTCATGTTGACGTCAGCAGTGACGTCATCAGTGGGGCCCACTTGTCAGTGCTGGCATGGTAGATGCTGACGTCAGCAGTGACGTCATGCTGACGTCATAATTCTCGAATTTTCAGTATAAAAATAAATAAAGAAATTCGGTTTATTCTTTTGATTTATTTTAAAACTTCAAATGACTATAACTTTTGCGTTTTAACTCCGATTTGAGTGATTTCAATTTCTAAAAATTTTTAAAATCAAGATCTATTTATTGGTGAATTTTGTGGAATTTTTAGAGTTGAGTTTGCTCTCTGTAAAATATATTTATTGTGTGAACATATGATTTGCGTAGACGTTGATTTGCCGGAGACTTACGAGGGGGAATTCTTAGAGCAAGATCAAGCTTCGAGTCAGGATCATCGACTTTTTGAAGGCAAGTTGTGCTTTGACCATGTTGCTCCTAAGTTTTGAAATGTATTTTATTTCAAACTATGCATGCTAATTCAACTAAAAATTGGTTTAAATATTTTGGGTGAATTAGCTAATCAACCTAATTGCTATTGCCACCTTGTTAATAATATTTGCATGCCATGACTCCTTCGATAACCTAAGTTTGGTGATATTAGTTGGTTGATAATATTGTGCCAACACGGGAGGCTAGACCGTGAATAGTTGCTTAGCCATGCTTATAACGTGAACAATTTTGTTTGGATTACAAAAGCAACATTGACTAAAGAATAGTGAATGCATTTTTGATAAAATGTGGAATGATGTTGGTATTGATAATGGAATGTAGAGACCTGTGTGGTTCTACATGAAGGATGAATACGGGCATGTGTTGAACTGTTAATAACTTGGGGTGAAATTGATTTAGACTGGGCAAGTGGACCGAGGCTTTGTGCCAGGTAGGCCTGTGTGGCAACTGGGGGTGGGTTGAGTGTTGTGAGGGCTGTGTGCCAAATTTGAGAGAAGGATGTCTTGCCTTGGTCAGTTAAGGACCTTACCTTGCAAGCCTTTGACCTGAGTCTCTCGTACAACCACAGGTCTGAATGGGAAGACCTAGTTTAGTAGGATTTTGATGTCTTACCTTTGATACCTCGGGGTGGCAGTTACACGGGGGTAACTGTACGGGGGAGCGTGCTTGTGCTACGGCTTGGTACCCTATCCAACGGTGTTTGTCGGTCCTATACTTCGGCTCTGAGTGAGGGAAGTGATAGCGAAGGCAACACGGAGAGGTTCTTAGGCTAAGATGGAAGTTTCTGAAAAGCTTTGTTATGGTTAATCGCCTTTGTGGTGTGCGACTGTATCTTGTGGGTAAAGTGTACAACCTCTGCAGAGTGTTAAAACTGTTCGAATAGCCGAGTCCACGGTACTGGACAATGCTCGGGGATTACAGTCAAGGGGTAGTGTTTTGAAAATAAAATGGGGTGGAAGGCTGTGTGCCAGGGTTAATGATGAATGTTGAATAGGGACTGTGTGTCCAAAATAATGTGGAAAACAACTTGAGTCATATAATGGTTATATGGTTTTGATGCTTTCAATCTAAATAGATAGTAGTTTAAAATATTGTCGCAAAAGCAAAATAACCAGTAAAGCTTTCCTTTGTAATAAGCCATGCATATAGTAAATAGACCTGCATTTTGTGCATGACTTGTTGAGTATGGTGTGTACTCACCCTTGCGGACAAACTTACCAGAAGAAGAGACTACGCCTGCCTATGAAGAGGAGTTCGTCGAAGAGCTAGAGAACTAGAGAAGCAAGCCTCAGTCAGGGCGCCTGTGGTGAAGATGGATCACTACGATGTTATTTACCATTCCGCTGTTGAACTATATTACTCTGATTATTGTAAGCCCTGTGTGGCAGATTATTGTAAGGGACCATAAGGTCACACAACTCGCTTATATACATGTTTGCGAAGACTTATTTAATATTCATTGTGTATGATGTGATATTATACCTGCTTAGCTTTGTGTGCACTAGCGCGATCTCGACTAGTGCAAAATACATGAGTGTCCGGATTTGCGATTCGGGCACGCATAAAGAGGTAAATCGATAGGTTATGGATAGACCTAGGTAAATTGATAGGTTACAGATAAAGAATTTTAGGTAAATTGATAGGTCACAGCTAGTTCTAGTTTAGAGAATTTAGATATTTTTTACGGATAGGAGTATATCGGTATATATTGATGGAAATGTAGTTAGGAATGTATATTTTTTACGAGATATAAGTACATCGATATTTAATGTATATATTGTTAGGAATGAATGTATATTTTTTTACAGATATAAGTACATCGATATGAATTATTAGGAATGTAGATGTTTTTTATGGTTAGATATATATTTTCGTAGCATGTAGGTATAGTTATGTTACGTGACAGTATTTTTACGGAAAATAATTAATTCGTGGGTGAATGAATGGATTCACAGATATGGCAGAACGAGTTCCATTTAGAAACTATTATGGAGAGGGGGTTGTAATGCATGGTTTGGAGGGTGCAGATCTTAGTAACATGCAGTATGTGGACAGAAGTTTGAGTAGGGTCGAGGAGCGCACATTTGCTTCCGTGTTGAAATGGTTGTATTATACTTTTCGGATGGAACAAGAGAAGTGCGAGTTGAAGGTATTTTGCCTATGTAGTATGCGAAACGACCCTATTTACTGGGAGCTAGTTGAGCTGAAGAGAACCTCATCGTGGAGATCATATGTGAGGGGGGCAGAGCAACGGGGATGGAATCGGGTGCTTTTAGTGCGAGCATATGAGAGGGATGTTGCCCCCAACAGCAGTTGGACGCCGGTGAGTGCACTCAGCCTCAAAATGAGCTCAGTTTCGGTGACACCGAAATTGGGGATCTAGCCATGAGCAAAGATGTTCAAGAATGCAACGATAACATCATTTGCCAAAGTGGTGAACAGGTTGAGTTTCGGGAGGATGATGAAAATGTTGGCCAAGAAGCGCGGGGACTGGTAGACGAAGGTGAGCAAATTGATGAAATAACAGCTAGGATGGAAGAGGAAGACCGTGAGTACAGCAGAGCAGAAGAGGAGGACGATGATGAGTCGGATGAGGAAGATGGAGGTACGGAGCCACTTGTGCCAGCCGAGTGGAGCACGCAACAATTTGATAAGCTGGTTGTCAATGAAAGCAACCATATACCTTGGCAATATAGTGATAATGAGGTTAGGCCTAACAGTATGTACCCGACAAAAGAGGCTATGTAGGATGCCGTGAAAGATTGGGCTCTATCATTAAGAAGGACTTTCAGGGTTAAGAAATCCACCCCAACCTGCTACGACATGGTGTGTGAGATCCATGGGTGTCCGTGGAGAGTGCACGCGTACAAGCCCAAATAGGGCACCCATTGGCTATGTTCGAAGGTTGAGCAGCATACCTGTATGACTGAGGAAACAGTGATGGCTCATAGGAACTTGTCATCCAGGTATGTCGCGAACATCATGTACGCAGAGATAGTGAATAACCTGAGTTTTGAGCCCCGTGCTATTATCCGAGCGATCGAGAACAGATATCAGTACACAATTAGCTATGGGAAGGCGTGGAGGGTGAAACAGAAGGCATTAGAAATGAGGTTTGGGAAGTTTGAAGACTCGTACCATAACCTGCCAAGACCGCCAGCTTGCATTCGTGGAAGAAATCACGGGACCTACTATTATTATCAAGATTGTCCGTCAATCAAGTGGCCAACTAAAATGCATCTGAGGAGAGTATTCTTTGCATTCGGAGCTTGCATTAAGGCGTTCTATCACTGTCGTCCATTGTTATGCATGGACGGCACATTCTTGACCGGGAAATACAGAGGGCAACATCGATACCGTGGGCGTCGATGGGAACAATCAGATTCTACCTGTTGCCTTTGCCTTCGTAGAAAGCGAGAACTACGAGAGTTGGCTGTGGTTCCTACGAAACTTGAAGATCGGAGTGGTCAAAACTCGTCCAGATTTGTGCGTGCTGCATGACAAGCATGCTGGCTTGCTTAGTGCTATCAACCAGCTGCAAACAGGGGAAGAGGAGCCATTCCGATGGCCTGACTTGCAGAGTCGATGGTGCATGAGGCATTTGGGTGCAAACTTCTATAAGCAATTCAGGAACAAACAACTGATGAACATGTTCAAAAGACTATGTAACCAAAACCAGGAGAGCAAGTTCCGAACTCTGTGGAAAAATCTTGATGACCTGACAAGGAAACACAAGGAGCAGACGAACAACACTAGTGCCAATGGAACACAAGAGCAAAGTAGAGCCTCTTTTTCCCTACCAACAGAGGATGAGGCGACTAACCGCCGCCGGAGGCAAAGGCCAATCAAATGTTTCTGATCGATCAAGCACGAATCAAAGAGAAGTGGTCATCAAGTTATATGACACACATGGTGCCGAGCACGGTGTGATGACCACTAACTTTGCGAAGTTTACAACCGGGTAATGCGAGGGATGAGGTGTCTTCTGTTGGTAGGAATTGTCGAGAGAGTGCTGAGGGGTACAACCAAGTACTTTGTGGACAGGCATGCAGCTGCTGACATAGTAATGAGAGATGAGAAGTTCTTGTACTCTTCGATGATCACTAAATACATAGATGAGAAGAGTCAGAAGGCGGCCAAACATAGAGCTATCAAAGTTGGTGCATGGACACTGCGCTTCGAGGTGATCTGCAGGGATAAAGGAAGGTGTGGAACCAACCAGAGGGTTGTCACCTAGGAGTGCATCTTACAGGCTGAGTGCAAATGCTCGTGCAACAAGCCATACCTTTTTGCATAGGCCATGTTCTCATGTCATAGTCGCATGTGTTTTATTTGGAATGCAACCTGGTACATACCTATCTGAATATTTTATGAAGGAAAGGGTAATGGCAACTTGGAGCGAGGAGCTTTATGGTTATGGGGTTGTGGGTTCTTTCACCACAACTCCTAGTGTTGATGAAAGGTTCTGGGTCCCTGATTTTGATGCGAGAAGAGGGAAAGCAGGGCGTCGAAAAACAAGGCGTATAAGAAATGACATGGATGAGTCAGAAGCTGGCAAACGCGTGAAGAAATGCTCATTGTGCAACCAATGAGGACATACGTTCAAGAACTGCGAAGCACAAAACGAAGAAGACGAAGGAGGAGATGGTCACCCGACGGTGGGGGAAGGATCGACCTCTGTGAGGACTGCTGCATGACGCCATCGCACCAGATGACAAGCAGTTTGCATTATCATATGTCATATATCAAATTTATATTTCATCGATGTAACGTGTGTTGTATGAACTCTGTTTTGTACCTAGCTGTTGCGAGTATTGTGTCTTGATAAATTGTTGCAACTGTTTCGATATATTGTAACGAGCTTCTCTGTTTTTTATGTGCGTATTTGTTTCAATATATTGTTGTGATGCTTGTGTAGTTTCAAAGACTCTTCTGTTTACATATGTGTTTCAGTTCTAACTTTCATTTTTGTAAATTGCAGGTATGGCTCACCAGCAGGGAGATGACGAGTGGCCGTTCGAGTTGCTGAACCCGGTCGTCGACCGTGGTCACCTTGCCCGCTTCGCCACTGCTGTCCCAGAGGAGGGAGGGGACCCTGTGCAGCTGGGCGTCCTTCGACCTAGGCCAGCGCAGCAGACCTGGACGCTCGATCCGCGTTGGATCCCCAAATAACATATCAGTATTTAAATTTATAAACATGTTTGTTCTAGCACCATGACTAGCGCAGCACTGATATCAATTACATGTTTTTGTTTCTTAGGCTTCGAGCTTCAGGGTTGCTGCCCCTCGCCCAGATGGTGGAGCTCCTGGGACGCCAGTTCCCGTACGACCGGTCGCTGATCACCGCTCTGGTGGATCGGTGGAGGCCGGAGACGCACACCTTCCATCTCCCTATCAGGGAGATGACGATCACTTTGCAGGACGTCTCCTACCTCCTTAGCCTCCCGATCGCCGGTGAGGCTGTGGTGCCCCAGGACGTCCACCCAGAGTGGCGCCAGGAGTTGCTGCAGAGGTTCGCGGGTGTACTACCACCTGCCGTGTACAGGACCTTCGAGCACACGCACGGACCAACCTTGAGCTGGCTTCGATAGTTTGTGGTACGCAAGTAGCTTTTAAAACTAAATTGTGTACGTACTGCTTAAAATAACAAGTGATCTTTATTTTACAACGTGAGGAGATCGTCGAGCCAGTGGACGAGCAGAGCCTCATCCGCCACCTGGAGGCGTACCTGCTGTGGCTCTTCGGCTGGTGCATGTTCACGACGTCCCATGGGGATAGCGTGGATAGGCACCTGGTGCAGTTCACGAGGGAGATCGCGGACGCACCCCTCGACGCCGTACCACAGTACTCCTGGGGCTCGACCGTGCTGTGTGCCACCTCCCGGCGACGGGCCTCCGCTCCGCTCCGACAGAAGTTAGCCTTCTTCTAAATTTGGATCATAATTCAACAAAAACTAAGTCACCAAATATACAAAATTTCGGCATGACCTCTGTAGTAAATAGGACATCCACTCAGCAGACAAAAAAGCATTTGCAATTATAATATATATCAATCTCTCAAACCAAAAGAAGACATTCTAGCAGATTCTTAGATAATCAATCACACATCCAATGGTCATACGAAGTTTTAAGTTTGAGAGTTACACTATATTACAAAAGGATAACTTCGAAACGGCGGTCAGGAGATGATGTTGCTGAATCCAAATATAACCACATCAAACTTGTAAGCCACAATTTGCAACACTCCACTTACTTAGCTATTTTTTCTGGAGTGACATACAACAACTTGTAGGTGCATGTACAAGACATTAGTTGCAATATCCTACTGAATCAGTTGCAATCTCCCTTTCTCATCCTAATGGTTCTCTTCTATCTATTACTGTGTGATACGCATATTTTGATTAGCCAATATCTTCTTTGCAGTACATAGCTCGACTCTTGGCCCTAGAGGCAATATAGCTAAGACCTCATTGATAAATTTTCATGATCTATAAACCACATGTAGACAGTACTAAAGTCATGCATTGAGAATGGAATACAGTAAAATAATTACATGCGCAGAACGTTCAGGGTTAAGAATGACAGGCTGCAGATTTTGAAGAGACAAAGCCTGACATCCATGGAAACAGAAATGAATTATACAGTCCTATTGGGAAGACCTGCGATGCTGCCCTGCATCTCCCATGCAAGGAGTAAATACATTTACTCTTGCACAGTAGATGCACAGCACAGTCATAGAGTAACTATCTTGGATTATACTCTGGCAAGAACACAACAGGTTGTCCTAACTCAACAGTATGCATGTACACACATAATTCAATTGGTGAACGAATCTTTATCGCAACTCAACAGATTGTCCTAACTCAACAAATTGTTGGTTTGACAATAATGTTATTCAACGTACCAAAATACAATGAGCCTTTCCAAAGTTTCAAATATTGAAGAAAAACAGAACACTCTCAAGACAGTGACATCTTACTATGCTGAATTAAACTCAGACCTTTCATTCTTCAGTAAAGAATATGTTAATAGTACTTTATAATTGAAAGTACAAATATCATGAAAGATTTATTTTGCAGTTGGTTCTTCCAAAAGAAAGTGCATCCATTACGAACTTTTCGAGTTAAACCTAGCAAGTCTAGGCGTGAAATAGCCAACATAACAATGTGAGTAACTAGTAATCTGTGCCACTAATGTTTTGCATTGGCAATTTGTTGACATCATTAAATTTAGCATACTATCTTAAGTTCTTGACACAGCTGATAGGAGTGGATACAAAAAAGAAATATCTATGAAATAATACAAATGGAAGTAATTTTTGATTTGCCTGGCCATAAAGTTTGTTTTTCACGACAGAAACATTACAAATGTAACCAGATGCAAGTATACTGTCTCACCAAACCAATTGCAGACCAAAATATCCAAAATAATACTATCCCACCAACACTCGTTAAAATTCGGCAACATGTGTCGAAATGTAAGCTGCAGAGGATACTTCATCGTCAGAATAGTACATGAAAAATCATGAAATGAACGTTGCTCCCAAAAAAAAAGGAAATAAATTTTCACTTAACTAGGTAGCAGATCTAACCTCCATGAGCTCAAAACCAATTGACAAGACCCATAGGAGAAGTTGATTCCGTATCATCACTGCCTTACCCCACCAACCCAAGACATGGGCAATAACAAATTCATCAAATAATGTCTCCTATAGGTGCATCATGTCATCAACTTTGGTGAAATAGAATTAAAATAAACGAGTCATTTTGAATTGCAATGATCATATAGAAACTCATACATGAAGATTTATGTACTTGTTTTTAGGGTTTTCTGGAACATACAGACGGCAGTCAGATCCATATGATCGCTCTGGTAATTCTACATTTTAAGATAAAGAAAATGCTCAGAAATTATGAGAAAGATAACAACAGCTACCTCGATAAGTGCCCCCTGGTGCAAACGGGCTGGCTGTAGTATGTCAAGACGGTCTGCACTAGCAGCTCCTGATATAACCATGCAAGCTAGCCGCTTGACCATGTATGGGTACTTCAAACCACGCGAACTTATTAAATGGCATACTATTTATCCACTTTCAGTATCATATTACCAATCATCAGCTCCTATCTAAGGATATATATATGTGTTTAACACATTTGACAATTATGCAGCCATCGTGAAAAATCTACTACCTCATTTGGCAAATCAAACTAAGTCACCGAAATGTACAAAATTTCGGCATGACCTCTCTAGTAAATAGGACATCCACTCAGCAGACAAAAAAACATTTGCAGTTATAATATATATATCAATCTCTCAAACCAAAAGAAGACATTCTAGCAAATCCTTAGATAATCAATCACACATCCAACGGTCATATGAAGTTTTAAGTTTGAGAGTTACACTATATTACAAAAGGATAACCATATTGTTATAGAATTAATACAGATGCAAAACTTGTTCTGGTCACTCGGCTATTACAGGAAATAAATGGATAATTTAACAATGCTTATTGTAGCAAACTGAACGTATCAAATAAATGCATACTTTATTAATGCTTTCAGTAATAGTAGATCATGTTCCCCTTTCCATAATCTTCCACCAGATAAGCTGGGAAATTCATATAGCAAGTAATTGGGAAAGAGTTTTGTAATTTTTCCTTGTTCCATGGCAGCCACCTGGAACTACAAAAACAGGACAATGTTAAACAATAGAAAGATTATCTTATTAATAATAGAATCATATTGCAGTAATATTCTTGTATATAATGCTATAAGGACTAGGGATCAATGAAATCATACAACTAATTGGCTTCAAAATTTTAATTAAGAACAGCCCCACTTCAAAAATACAAATAAGGTCAAATACTGATTCAACTCAACATATATTGCAAATGTACCTAAGAACAGGTTTTGGAAACCTGGAAGCAGACCAAAAACCAGCGGGGTTTGGTTCCTGTTTGTTACTCTTTTTTATTATTTTTTTGGAAAAATCGATTTTGCAGATTTGAAGTTAAGATATAAACTAGATGAAATTATAAGCCTTTTGGTATGGAAGATGAATTTAAGAAAAGGGTTTAAGGGGGTGAACCGGATGAACCGAAACAATAGTGTCTAAGGCAACCTAAACAACAGTGTTTTAAACTCAACAGTTCCTATTGTATTTAAATTGATGCAATATGACAATATAATGATATGTCATGCTGTTTCAAAACATATGTGCATCGGATAATAATTGATTTAATGAGACTTATTAAACACAAAAGCAAAATTCATGTTTCACCTACCATAATTCTACAGGTTATTTTTCTTCAGTAATGTAACACTCCACATACTCTCAAATAGTAATTTTTTGGAAGTTAAACTGGAACAATAGAAGCATGTGCCATCAAGTAGAGCTCAGCACATGGTGGACAATATAGTAAACACGTACCTTCTCCTCCTCACTAATTGTAACCTTAAATAAGCAATACCCAAAAAAGTAACCATTGATTGCACTGTTGGAGTTCCATTCCATAGGGACATTAAACCAAACAAACATTAGATAAATCCTCCTTTTTGATATGCTCAAATGTCCCAAAAAAAACTATCGACATAATTACAAACAGAACCAACACAGCTTTATGTAATGCTCCTAAATCTCCTAATCCCAACACTAGATGTAAGTAGAATAAATCCACAACATGCATGATGGCCTTGAAGTGAATAGCACAAATACTTCAGCTTCAGCGAGTCATAGAAATTAATGTTTCAATGCTTAAGTTGGTATATCCCATAATTTTGTTATCATGAAGAGTTGCAGACAGCCAAAGAGAAATCCAGAAAAAGTAAGTCAATATACCAAATGGCAGAGGACATTCTTTACGGTTTTCATATTAGCTTAATTTGTCTCACTGAATCCTAATCAACAACAATAAAGAGGCATTTATATAACAGAAATTCAGTCTGGGTTATGCCAACGAGAGTCCTCATTATATTTTGGCACCTGAATCAATAATTCTACCATAAAAGGGCATTTATAATATGGAGGGAAGGCATACCTCTGAATTTCTTCAACACTTTTCCCCTTCAATCGAGGAAGATACTCTTTCCAATCATAGTTCTGAAAACCATACCGCAAAGTTGAGTGGAGGGGATTATCGACCATAAAAGACAACATGCCACACATTCATGTTCGTTTAGTAGTATTGCTGCACAGAATGTAACATATAACAATGTTCAGGGCACAAACGAGGGTGCTCAATCTGAACCCAAAAAAAGAACTTATTTTGGGAACAAGTTAATGACTAGAGCACACAAGCAAATAGTATGAGAAAAGCATGCCAATGCCAATTAATTATAAAAGTAGCACTAATAGAAGACTTTCCAATGCCATTGTCAAAATAAGAACCCTATAAATGAAAAGATCTGCACAAGAGACATGACAAAATCAGAAAATTACTATGTGTGCTCTGCTCTATCAATCTATCCAAACAAAATCCTCACATAAATTGTAGCTCTCAGTTCTCTTGCCACTAAGGCAGGTTTTCAGTGAAATTAGTAGATTTAGTTTAGCTAAAAGGGGGATTTGGGACTGTTCAAGTTTGATGATAGAGCAGTCTATCTAAACAACATCCACATATAAGATATAATTCCCAGTACTCTCGCCTGGGGGGCATGTTTTGAGGGAAATCAGTCCAAGTTTGACGAGCATGTTACCTCAACCAATAAAATGCTTAAATTTATGCAGATATGAGGTAAGGTGGCAAGTTCTCCTTAAATTAAATTACAGCAAAAAATTCTGACACATCGTCATCATAGGAGTAATCCTCATCTTCAGAACTTAATTCGTGCATGCCAGTAATGTCATCCTCATCAGCAGCAGCCATCTACACATGATGCAGGATCAGAAACAAGGTTCATTAGTCTTTTTCATTGCTTTTAATCTTCTCCTACTACCCCTTTTAATCTTCTCCTACTACCCCTTTTATTACCAATCACTAGAGATAAATACTAATCACTCATACTAATTGAAAACCTAGCTAGGCATTTCATCAAGCACTTGGCATGCACAAGGAAACTAAACACCACAAATTTAATTTGCTTGAACTCTCACCACAAGGAGGCAAGGGGGAAAAGGGCCATCTTTGGTTAATTTCTCGTCCGCCGAGGGTTGCCGATCTTCGCTGCCCATCGATGTCTTGTTCTTTGGCGCCTCCTGCTCACATCGAGGGTGCCAAGCCGTGGAAGACTGGGGAGGTGCGCTGGCGTGGAGCTCACCGGCACGGGGAGGCGTGAGGGCGGAGGCCTGGCAGGAGGAAGCCAGGGAGGCGCACGGAGGGAGCTAGAGGCGGCGCCGGGAAGAAATCGCCAGGAGGACGTAGGAGAGGGAGCTAGGGCGGGAAGGAATCGCCAGGAGAGGCTGGCGCCGGCCAGGATGCAGGAGGTGGCTCGGGAAAATATCTTGGCTAATGAATGGTAGCGGTTCTCTCAAGAAGAAAGAGATCGTTTTTAAATTCGTGGGCTCAGGAAGGCCCACGAATTTAATTAAATTCGTCTTGAGTATAAAAAACTCACGAATTTAATTAAATTCGTGGGTCTCTGCAGTGGCTCACAATTTAATTAAATTCGTGAGTTTTTTATAAACCAATTTAATTTAGTTCAGAATTCGTGGGTTTTTTAACCCACAATTTAAAAAACCCACGAATTTTTCACTGTTTCTTGTAGTGAGGATGTTCACGCCGAGGTCGCTGCGTGCGACCATGGACGTACCACGCAGCATCATGAGTGGTACACTCCCCGGACTCGTTTGCGTTTGGTTCGTGTCGACCCCGATCCTCCTAGACACGTTCCCAGGGTGGTAGACACGTACTCCGCCCATATGGACTCGGTGGCGCACACTTTGGTACGTTACGTCATACCTTCGATATAATACTAGTGATTTGTAATTTATTTTGCTAACTAATTCATAATTTATTTTGCAGAGTGATGTCATGCTCCATCACCACAGGGAGTTTCACGGCTTATATTCTCGGCTGACCACCGGAGTTGAGGTGACGAGAGAGGAGGTCAGCTCTTACGTCGGGAGGTTTCTGGACAGCTCGAGACGCGCCCTCGAGTTGTCGGGATGCCACGTCCCTACCGACTTGGCTCAGGGCATGCCGCTTAGCGGGGGCAGGGGTGCAGCAGGTACATCTTCGCACGGTACCATCCCGCAGGCTGCGAGAGGGCACGCTTCTGTAGGTGAGTACTGAAATGCACTTTTCACGTGTTACAATCACGTATTACAATGCTCTAAACAATTCTTCATTTGCTATAGGCCCGCAGGCACAGTTTTTCTCGCGCGCAGCTACACCTGCTCCTGACAACTACGAGGACCAGGGTGATGATCTAGATTCGGTTGATTACGAGGACACTCTAGCGAGGTTCCTCAACACGGACGAGGCTGGGTCATCACAGCTGTACGGAGCGCCACCACCGACGTAGCCTACTTAGCCCGAGTACGCAACGCCTCCAGCCAGGACGCAGAGGGTCCACCGCGCGTCGATGCAGTTGACGTACTCGCAAGGCCAGGTTCGGAGGAGGAGGCCTCCCCAGAAGCGAGGCCGACAGTAGTTTCTTTTGATTTTTATTATTGGTAGTATATGTTGTACGAACAATTGCATTTGAATTCTTTGTAATTTTAATCTTATGTACTTAGTTAATCCTTTCATCAGCTAGTAGCTTTGTCACACACCTAGTAGCTTTGTCAGACTGAAATGACAACACTCTGCACCACGATTTTCGGGCTGAAACGACAATACGTTGCACCACGCTTTTCAGACTGAAACGACAACACGCTGCACCCGGCTTCTCAGACTGAAATGACAACACGCTGCACCCCGCTTTTCAGACTAAAACGATAACATGCTGCACCCCGCTTTTCAGACTAAGTCGCGAGTGGCTTTTTCGATTTTTGGAACTTCGTGCCGGGGCAATGCCCGGCCAGATCGCCCATAGATAAGTGGTACCCCACGTTGCGTAGAACACTCATGATTTTTTTCGTAATTTTTGGGCCGGATCCAATGGGCCCCGCGAGGCTACGAAAACCCCTAAGTGGCCATGATTTTCGCGGTTTCGTGGCCGCAAGTGCCCTTTCCGATTTCGCGGTTTCGTGCCGGGGCAATGCCCGGGCAGGTCACCCATTGATAAGTGCTGCCCACGTTATGTAGATCGCTCATGATTTTTTTCGTAATTTTTGGGCCGTATCCGGTGAGCCCCGCGAGGCAAGGAAAACCACTAAGTGGCCACGATTTTCGCGGTTTTGTGGTCGCGAGTGCCTTTTCACATTTTCGTAACTTCGTGCCGGGGGAATGCCCGGCCAGGTCGCTCAAAGATAAGTGCTACGTTGCGTAGATCACTCGTGATTTTTTCGTAATTTTTCGCTAGTATCCGGTGGGCCCCGCGAGGCTACGAAAACCCCTAAGTGGCCACAATTTTCACGGTTTCGTGGCCGCGAGTGCCTTTTCTGATTTTCGCAACTTCGTGCCGAGCCAATGCCAGGCCAGGTCACCCTTTGATAAGTGCTGCCCACGTTATGTAGATCGCTCGTGATTTTTTTCGTAATTTTTGGGCCATATCCGGTGAGCCCCGCGAGGCAAAGAAAACCACTAAGTGGCCATGATTTCTCAGATCAAAAGTTACAGTGGAAAATAAAGTACACAACACTCTTCATTCATTAAGACATAAAACTAGGATGCGAAAATAATGGTTACAACTTAACGTCTACTGAGTGGATTGAGGCCATTTCCCCTTCGCCCATGCCTCTGGTGAGGCTTCTCTGGCACGACGTGCGCTCTCTCATTTCCTCTCTCTCTCGGCCTCCTTCTCCTCCGCTTCCTTTTGACGTGCCTCCTCGCGTGCGGCGTCACGCTGCGCTTCAAGCTGCCGCCTAAACTCCTCTCGCCGGTTGGCTTCATCAAGAAGCCTTTGGTCCTCGGGGTTGATCTCCTCGTCATATCACTTCTCAAATTCACACAATGGCGGAGGTGACTGCATGAAACATAAATTAGTTAGGTTTCATTTACAAATATTACGAAACAAATATGATTGTTACCAGTTGGCGATTCTTCAGACTCTTCTCCGGTGGGTCGAATTCATAGTTGCGGCACATCCAATACCTCCTCTTCCAAGTTGGAATTTCTCAAGAATAGACAAGCCTACAAGGATCTCCGCACATGCACATCGGTGGGACAACTCCGAAAGGTACGAAGAGGTCCTGGTACGCGATGTTGCGCGGCCACTCTGAAGCACTTCCCTCTTCTTTCGCCTTCCCCTTTCCCTTTCCATTTCACCGGGCGACAGGCTTCTGTCGCCATTTGATCGGGCGACAGGAGGTCAGGAGGTGACGTGGCCTCTTGTCGCCCGTTTGTTTTGCAATTTAGGCCCCTGTCGCCATTTCATCGGGCGACAGGGGTATATTTCTGTAATTTTTTTTTCGGTGGTATTTTTTGAAATCTTGAATAAAAATGTATTATTAAAAAAAATTCCCTAACAAGCCCCTGAGCCACAAAGCTTGACATGTTGCGGCTGCTACAGCCATAAACTCGGCCTCACACGATGACAGTGCCACTATCTTCTGCTTCTGAGAATTCCATGACACAAGGTTTTCATTCACATAGAAAGCCATGCCGCTCATGCTTTTACGGTCATTCGCATCACTAATTAGATCGCTATCTATGTATCCAGTGATCATCTCTTCTCCTCCTCCTTTTGCATAGCTCAGACCATGGTGCAAGGTGCCCTTCAAATACCGCAGAATCTGCTTCACCGTCTTCATATGCATGGTAGTGGGTCTTTCCATGTATCTGCTTGCAATTACAACCGAATATGAAAGGTCTGGTCGAGTATGCAGCAAATACCTTAGACATCCAATAATCTAACGATATTCCATTGTGTCTACAGTTTCTCCCCCTGTATCCTTGTGCAGGTGTGTCTTGGGCTCCATTAGTAGCTTTGTAGAGTTACACTCTGCCATTCCAAACTGCGCAAGCACTTTCTTGGCATATGCTGACTGTTTAAAGGTTATATACTGATCACCTTGATCCACCTCAATACCGAGGTAATAAGTGAGCAAACCCAGGTCACTCATATCAAACTCATTCATCATCTGAACCTTGAATTTGTTGATTTCTGCTGAATCTCCTCCTGTGACTAGAAGATCATCAACATACACTCCCACGATGATACAAGATGTACCATGATTCTTCTGTACACAGCCTGCTCCTATGCACATCTAGTAAAACCAAGTTGCTTCAAGCTTCTATTTAACTTGGTATTCTATGCCCGAGGCTCCTACCGAAGCCCATACAATGCCTTGTTTAGCTTATACACACAATGCTCCTTCCCTCTGATAGCAAATCCCTCTGGCTGGGATACATATACTTCCTCCTCAAGATCACCATGCAGGATTGCTGATTTGACATCAAGGTGTTGCACCTTCCAGTGTCTGTTTGCAGCTAAAGTTAGGATGAAATGCACTGTATCAAATCTTGCTACTGGTGCAAATACTTCATTAAAATCAATACCAGGGCGTTGCACATACCCTTTGGCCACTAGACTTGCTTTGTGCTTCATCAAATTGCCATCTGAATCTTTTTTTAATTTGTAAACCCACTTCAGGCCAATCGGTCGTTGTCCAGCCGGCAGTTGAGTTAAAGTCCAGGTAGAATTCCTCTCTATAGACTCTATCTCCTTCTGCATCACTATTTCCCATGGCTCCTGACCTGCGGCCTCATTGTAGCTTGAGGGCTCATCCAACTCGGCTAGGAGCAGTTCCTCTTTAGAGTTTTCATCAGCCAACTCAACTTGCTGCATCCTTTGCATAATTTCTTGTATACTGCCATACTTAACCGGGGCTCCTTCTAGGATTGCATTTGGAGAAACTTCTGTAGTATCTTGTGTTGGTGAAGGAGACTTAACAAGTGTCATAGCCACGCCTGGTGTAGGGTTGCCTAAACAACGACTTGCAGCTGAACTCCCCCCAATCGTCTTTGGCAGCAGGGAATTGCTGTGATTAACTCTTGCTGCCAGACCATCGCGGCTAGCTCCTACTACTCGCACGCGCGCCCTGGTAATAGGGCTGGGCAACACAGGCATGGGAATTCAAGTCGATGTAGTTGCTGAAGAACCGCTTAATGCAGATGTAGGCAGGCATGATGGTGTGGGCGATAATTCACCCGACTTTGGTCCATTACTGGACAAGTCCGGCTCAGTGAAAACAACATCCTCGATGATGAATTTGGAACCACTTACTGAATCACCTCCTGCATCCCAATTCCACTTGGTGTTTTCTTCAAACTTCACATCTCTACTTACATGGAGCTTGCTGTGGTGTGAATCTGTAGGATCAAGGATAACCGACTAGAGGGAGGTGAATAGAAAGTTTCTAAAATTTTTCTATTCTAATTTCAAGTTGCAAGATCACTAAGCACAAATTTGCAATTTTAACACTTTTAATACCAAGCACTTCTAGTGATCACTAAATTATCCCAACTACTTAACTATTCCAAATACAATTCTATATTAAACAAGATGTTCAAATTGCTTGAATTATAACTTTACTCAAGAGAATAAGAAATGCAAACCACACTTGATGAACACAAGGATTAATCCCGTGGTCTCAGAGACTTGTCGGTCTCCCCTACTCCACGTTGAGGTGACTTGAACTTCTTCAAACTGGCTCCACCCGCTTGAGCCTTCCTCAATCACTCATGGTAGCTCTTTCCCACTTCGGGTAGGCGAGCTCCTTGCCTTCACAACCAATCAGGTCTTCTCACAAGCTTCCTTGAGAAGATCACCGATTTCTCACGCCTCCAAGCCGTCTAGGAGGCGGCAACCTCCAAGAGTAACAAGTCTTGATGCTTGCTTGGAGTCGAATTGAGTGTCTAAAGGCTCACACTAAATGTAACACTCAATTTCTCTCCTCACTTGCTCTAAATGAGAATTAAATGCACTAAAAAGAGGAGAGGGCTTTGCTAGAGCTCAAGTATCTTCAATAATGGCCAAGAGTTACTGTAGACGGTAGGTGGAGGGGTATTTTTAACCCCAACCACAAAAACTAGCCGTTTGAGCTCGAAATCCTAACCAAGTCAGGATTTCCAGTGTTACTGCCCATGTAGGACCGGTAGCACCGGGCTCCATCCCCGTGGGTGTGTCAGAGCATTTAATGCCTTGACAGTGGCCGTTACGTAGTAGGTCCGATGCTACTGCCCAACTAGGATCGGTAGCACCGAGCTTCTATTTTCTTTTTTCGCCAAAAAAGGTGCTCTCTAGAATTTTTACACTGGTCATTTAGGCCGATGCTACCGCTACCCCGGTAGCACCGGGCTATCATAGGCGGTAGCACCGGGGGGCTTCGAGTGGACTCCAGAGGCGCAGCGGTCCTTCGACGACTTGAAGGTATACCTGTCGTCCCCACCCCTCATAACGCCGCAACTTTGGCGAGAGGTTCTTCGCTCTACTCATGCCACCACCCATGTCGCCGATGCTGTCTGGTGGCGAACGGGGTCTCAAAGAAGACCCAATTTATTACGTCGGTGAGGTCTTGCACGCCCGAAGAGCGCTACCCGCAGTCTGGTTGTTAGACGCTCTCCTCATGGCTTCGCAAGCTCGGCACTATTTCAGCGCCTCCATAGTCGTCCCGAGCAACTTCCCGCTCGGGGACATCCTGAGGAACCCAGAGGGTGGCGGACGAATCGCCAAATGGGCCATGGAGCTGGCAGTGTTCGACGTCCAGGTCGTGGCTCGGACGGCCATAAAGTCGCAAGTGCTCGCTGACTTCATGGTTGAGCAGACGTCGCAGCCCGCTCCCAAACTTCAGGTCGAGGAGGAGAAGCCCTGGGTCCTGTTCTTCGATGGCTCAAGGTCCTTTAAGCGCTCGGGGGCTGGGATCCTTATCCTTACCCGTCGCGGCGACCGCCAGAAATCGTGGTTCGTTTCGGGTTTTCAGTGACCAACAATGTGGCAGAGTATGAGGCCCTCCTGGCGGGCTTGCGAGCTTGCAAGGCGTTGGGCGTGCGCCGACTCGTCGTGAAGGGCGACTCCCAGCTCATCATCAACCAGTTCAACAAGGACTACCAGTGCTCGGGAGACTCGATGGCAAAGTACCTCGCCGAGGTGCGCAAGATGGAGAAGTGGTTCCAGAACTTGGAGCTCAAGCACATCCCCAGGAAGGACAACTCCAGTGCGGACTTCCTCTCCAAGCTCGGCTCCTCCGACGATGATATCCCCTCCGACGTCATCCTGGAGACGCTGGCGGCCCCGTCGATCTCCGACCAAGAGGTCATGCTCGCTGTGGTCGAAAGTATCCCCTCCTGGGCCGAGCCCATTCACAATTTCCTTGCAAGGGGCGACCTGCCACCCGACCCTGCCGAGAGGAGCAGGATCAAGCGACGGGCGAGCTTGTACACACTCGTGGACGGCACGCTAAACAGGCGGAATGTTTCCGGCGTCCTGACGCGGTGCATCTCTGCGGAGGAGGGTAAGTATCTGTTAAACGACATTCACTCAGGCCTCTGTGGAACGCACTCTTCATACAGGACGATGGTCAGCAAGGCCTTTCGCATGGGGTATTATTGGCCAATGGCGCTTCAGGATGCTCGTGATATCGTCCGCACTTGCCGAGCATGCCAATTCCACGCCCAGAAGTCGCATCAGCCCGCCTACGCGCTCCAGACCATCCCGCTCGCTTGGCCCTTCTCGACATGGAAATTTGGACATCCTCGACCCTTTTCCTCAAGCAAGCGGGAAAGAAGTTCCTATTAAATCATTGTCGATACCTTCACCAAGTGGATAGAAGCTGAAACGGTCTCGACCATAATCTTTCGGCGGCCGTTCGTTTCTTCCGCTTGTTCGTGGTCACCAGTGCGGGTTCCATGCAAAATTATCGCGACAACGGTACTCGGTTTACGGTGGGTTGTTCCAGAGTTTTGCGAGGAACTTCGGCATCAAATATGCTTCGCCGGTGGCTCACCCCGAACAGCAACGGCGGAACGCCGCCAATGGGCAAATCGTCCAGGGCGTCAAGAAACGAGTTGCAGACGAGCTTGAATGCTACGGCAAGACCTGGGTGGACGAACTTCCCACCGTCCTATGGTCTATTCGTACCACGACAAGCCGAGCCACAGGGTCCACACCCTTCCAGCTCGTGTTCGGTACCGAAGTCGTCCTGCCTCCCGAGGTTACGCTGGGCTCTGCCAGGGTCAGCTTGGTCGACCAAGTCGACTTCGAGCACGAACGGTCTCTCGACCTTACCTTCGCAGAAGAAGTAAGATGCCGTGCACTGCTACGATCAACGCACTACCTGCAGGCTCTTCGCAGACATGCGTCTCGGTCGGTACGACCTAGGAAGCTCCTTGTTGGGGACCTGGCCCTGAGGCGGATTCAGGGCTCGTCCAACACCAACAAGTTATCCCCACGGTGGGAGGGCCCCTATAGAGTTGTTTCAACAGATCGCACGGGGCTTACTAGCTAGCGATGCCCGATGGCAGGGAGCTCTCTAGCTCGTGGAACATAGATCAGCTTCAGAAGTTTTATGTGTAACCTTTATACCTTACATTTCAATAAAGCTGTTCTTCCATTCTCGCCCTTTATGTCTGCTTCCACTTGTGTTGCTACTATTCTTTTTCCGAGACTCCTTTTCTTCGAGAACGACCTTCGTACGCAGTGCATTTGCTCTTGGTCTAAGTGTCGCGAGTTTGACGTTCACCCCCAGTGGACGAGCTAAACGTAAGCCGAACCTCTTCGCAATCTAGCTCTCCCCTGTGCCCGGGCCCGAGCCGAGAGCCTCGCCACTTTGACTGTTGAGCAATGCGCATGGTCGCGGTGGTAATTCGAGCGTTAATCTGGGTGTGACCATCTACTTAACGGGCTCGCTTTGTGTCACTCTCCCCTTGCGGACCTTTCCTCAACTCTGCAGGTCGTGGCCGCTCGTCCGTATCTACGTCTTGTGCCCAAGGCACGCGTCGCTCGACCTCGGGCCCAACAGGGGCTGGATAAGGCTATCCTATCGGCACACGACCAACATAGCGTGAGCGTGGCTAACGAGCAAAACAGGGAGGACTCCAAGTTGTGTTCGTTCGCCTTCGTCTGGGTCTTGCGTCCAAGGCCGGCGTTGCCCGACCTTGGACCCAGCAAGGACATCCTCGACTATGGAATCAAACCAAGACAGAGGAACTTCTTTTTTCTCCAAAAGGTATTTAGCTCCATTAACACTTTGTTTTAAAGCGTTTCTTACAGGTCGGCCATCTCGCGGGCAAGTTTTTCCTGCTCGAGCTCGGCCACCTTTGCCCTCAGGGTCGCTATCTTACCTTGGTACTGGAGGGCTTGCTGGGAGGCATCCACGGCTCGGCGCCTTTCGTCTTCGAGTTGGGCCAGGGTGCTCTTTGCCGCTTTGCTGACACGCCCAAGCTTCTCCTCGAGCCCCGGGGCCTTGACCTCAAGCCCGGGAGACGCCTTCTCCGCAGAAGCCTTCCCCAACGCCTCAACCTTGGCCCGCTCGGCTTCAAGCGCCTTGGTGGCGCGCTCGAGCTTCCCTTGAAGCTCGAGGATTTTGGCCTCCAGCTCGGGGGACGCCTTCGCCATGGAGGATGCTTGCTCCGCAGCGGCCTTCTCCAGCGCCTCGACCATGGCCCGCTCGGCCTCGACCGCCTCGTTGGCACGCCCAAGCCTCTCTTCGAGCTCCAGGACCTTGGCCTCAAGCTCGGGGGACTCCTTCGCCAGGGAGGACGCCTGCTCCACGGCAGCCTTCTCCGGTAACCGACCTTGGCTCGCTTTCGGCGAAGCGCCTTGGCCGACCGTGTGCGCTCGTACTCCACGGCTTTGAAGCCATGCTCGCGCTCGGAGGTCCTGGTCCGCTCGAGCTCGGCCGCGTGGGCTACCTCCTGCGCCCTCATCGTTCGGCGAAGATCGACAAGCTCCCCGGCTTTCTGCTCGAGCTCTGCCTGATCGACCTCGATGGTCTTGATGAGCCTCGAGCGCTCGGCTTCCGCGCCTCCACCGCGTTCAGGAGGCCCCTCAGCACATCGGCGTGCTCTTGAAGGCCTTGCAGCCCTAGGGAGACATGGTCGATCGCCTTCACAACAGAAAGGGTGGCCCGAATTAAGGAAGGGAACAGGGAACACAGGCTAACAAGCTACGGGGTGCGCGGAGGGGCCCTTACCCCGCGAAGTCGATTCTCCAGGCGTGAGCGGGTATATTCTTCGTGATCGTCGATGCGGTCGCGGGAGATTTCCTCCTCCTCGTCGCCCACTGATTCTGGGATGAGGTCGACCCCGCCGGTGCACTAGGGCCAGGATCTTTAGGCTCCACGCGGGGCGTGACCCGGGATTCCGTCGCCCCCTCCAGAGGGCTCGGCTCGCCGGCAGGGGAGGAGGCGGCAACAACGCTGGCCCCTACCTCAGTGGTCAGGGCCCCGCTCGCCTCCGGCTCCGAGGGAGCGATGACTGGCCCCGCAGCAAGGCCTCCCGCGACGTGGACGGTCTCCGCGGCCTGGGATGCCACGACCTCAGTGCACGGCGTGGCCGCGGCTGCGCAGGTCTGTGACGCCCCTGCAGCGGCGCCATCTTTGGTGGCCGATGGCGTCACGACCTGGGCGCCCGAAGCGGCCGTGGTTGGGTGAGCCTGGGGTGACTCCGCGGTGGTGACCGTGGCACCCTGGGTGCCTTTCCCCGCGTCGACCTCAGGAGGGTCTGCAGCCGCGGCAGCTCCCGCCTCACCAGTGTTGTAATCCTCACTGGTCGCAGGCTGGTTTTCCTCCTCGGCCGGGTCATCAACCCCTTGGTAGAACTCGCCAACGGGGGCCGGGCTTGGTGGCCCCGAGGGGTCAGCGTCGGCCTGAAGGTCGGTGAGGCCAAGCCGAAGACATTCTCCTCCTCCTCCTCAGACCCGGACTCGCCCTGGACAACAGCCATCGTCAAAACGGGCAAGTCTTGAGCGCGGGCACTCAAGGTCTGCGATCAAAAACATACACTAAGCCAGAAAGATGCGGAGGGGACGGTGCAGTCCAAGAAGTTGGGGATTTACCTGGGTCACCAGCCTCCGCCTTGCTGAGGGTCGGCGAAGGTCTTGTTGCCCCGAAGCCAACGGGGCACTTCGCTTGCGTGTCCTCACGACCTGGGGTCTCGGAGTCCGAGCCGGCTCCGCATAGCCCGCCGCGGCGGGGGTCCGAGCTCGAGGCTCCGGGGCCGGGAGAGGGCTCGAGGACCTAGCGGCGACCACCGCGCTCTGCTGCTGCAAAGAGGAAAACTCATCAACCAGCAAGGCACACGAGCACGGGCTCGGGGGCTCGACCGGTGGGATCCTTACCATGGCACGGTCACCCCACTCGATATGAGGTTTCTTTGCCTCCTGGTGGTCCGCTTCGGCCGGGGAAGGCCTCTTCTTCCCTTTCTTGCTCTTGCCCCCCGGGCAGTGGGAGCTTCCGCCTGGCCGTATCGAACAGCTCCTGATGGTCCTGCGCGCATGAAAGGATCAAGGAGGGCCCCAGGGTCACTCAGGTCGAGCCATTGGTCGGGATGGCTTACCTCGGCCTTTCGGCGGAGCACGTTCTTCGGGACGGAGTCGTCCATGGAGTAGTTGTGTGCCAGTTTCCCGAACATCTCGTTCATCCTGGCGGCAACCCAAGACTCCTTCGGCGTTGCAAAGGGGAACGACCCTCAAAGAAGATCGAGGGGCAGACTCGAGCAAGACCGCGAGGTAGGGAGGCTTACCAGACGTACCCTCGCGGGTCGAGTCGATACGCCCTTGGATCTTGTAGAACGGGTGCGTCCGCCTCCGCAGGGGGGACACCCGATTCCGCAGGAAGTCGAGAGCGATCGCCTGCCCGGTGAGACCGCGCTCGGAGCAGAGATGTATGGCGGCGATGGCCTCCTCGTCGGCCTCGGGGTCGTCCGACTCTGGGATCTCCTTCTTCCCGCTGATGGGCTTTCCCTCATATGACAGTGTGCCGAGTTCCCCTTTCTTCAGGTAGAACCACCTGACCGGACCCGGAGGGAGTCGAGCTTAGATCTTGGGGAAGGACCACTTGAGCCCTATCCGCAGCCGGAAGTAGAGGCATCCGACCACGGGGTCCTTCCCAGAGCGGAAGAGGCTGAAGTACCGAAAGAAGAGCGAGGGATTGGGAAGGATTCCTAGGAACCCCTCCCTCGCACAGGTGGGAGAAGATGGCGAGAGTAAGAATGGAGTTCGGCACCAGGTTTATGAGTTCGATCTCGCAACTAGTGAGGACCACGGAGAGGAACTCGCTCTCCGGGGTCCGCAGGCCGAAGAAGACGTAGTGCTCGGTGCAAACGATCTCGTCGTCCCTGGGACGTGGCTCGGTCTCGTTGCCCGGCAGCCGCCATGTGAATGGATCAAGCAGTCCCAGGGTCTCGAGTTCCTTCATCCTTGCAGGCGACAACATGCTCCTCCCTAGCTTGGCCATGGTGATCGCGGCAATTTTGGTCGAAGGTGGGGAGGGAGGTTTTTGCTTGGGCAAGGAGGCTTGGAAGGCGAAGGGCGCTGGTCGGAGGTTTTCTCAACAGTCATTGCGGTTTCGGGTTTAAAGGCTGCGCCGTCGCCGAATCCAATCCATGGCACTTCAAAGGGTGCGCCGGCCACGATTTGACAGGTGCAATTAAGGCCTGGGCTGCGGTTTCGTGGCGTAGCAGGTGTCCATCAACTGTTTGCATCCGTACCGGAGTTCCAGAGATCAAGAGGCGCCAGGTGTCGTTTTCATCACGGCCTGGCGTTACGTTTTCCGCCCGACCTTGACCTCAAGCTCGAAGGTTCCAGAAATCAGTACAACTGTAGAGGCTCAAGGTCGGCTCGTGTTCCAGCCACGACCTTAAGCCTCGGGGGCTAGCTGACGAGGGCTGGGCGTCCCTTGACCGGCCAACGTGCGGTCAACGGACCCCCCAAGCTCGGGACGCCCCGACCACGACACAGGGTGTGCCGAGGCGTTCGACCTAAGCCTTGCTGACCCGAAAGACGGCTCCGCACGACCTCGAGCTCGAGAAGGCCCTCGTTCGAAGCCGTAGTCCACCCTTGGATTTCAAATCATACATTTGACCGGCGGTTGCCAAAGCGCGGGTCGTGGGGATGAAGCAGGTGCGTGCAACAAGTCCGGAGCAGTTACTGCCAGCCCTCAACGTGCATGAAGGCCACTTCCCGGGAATCTCTCCCATCCGTTGCGTGCAGAGGAGGTATAAGACCAAGGATGCGCAGTCTCTCGGGACAGAAAAAGACAACACCCAACACGCCATAGCTCGAGCTTAGACGTAGCCATTGTTGAACTTGAGCTGTATACACACCCCTGTACTCAGAAATAGCTAAGAATACTGCCGCAAGGCGACTGGAGTAGAGGTATTACCTCCACAGGGGCTCGAACCAGTATAAATCTCGGCCTCACGCTCGTTGTCGTCTTGCTCCGACCAACGTCACATCTCCTCCATTCCTTCGTTTGAGCAAAGCGCTGCTCGGGTCCCGTATCACACTAACCCCCCATCTCACTTCTTGCGGTTGGCGATCCCGATCGTCGACAGATATTGATTTGCTTGCCTCAAGGAGAAGTAGGTGTCACCTTTAATTGTTTTGAGGTCCGTAGTAGGATCAAAATCATCGAGATTCTCCTCTCCAGAACTTTCATCAACATCCATGTCTTTTGATGCATCCTCTGAATTAGAGTCAGAAACGGGTTGTTTTTCCTTAGGCTGCCTCAAACTACCACCAAGATCCCGCTGACTTTTCTGTCTGACCTCTGTAAGCCACTCTGAAATGGGTTGCTCATCCTCACTGTCACTGCCCGTTCGATGAAGGGAACGACGACCTCTATTCGCTAGCACCTTTTTGTAACCCCCTTGATTTCTAGCTTTAGGCATGATTTCTAGAAAGAGATGATTTGCAAGGATAAGGATCAAGGATTAAGGATACAAAGGTATATGCCCTAGGAAGGATTAGTGTCGCAAAATGTGAGAGTTGTACTTAATTTGACTGCAATCCTGGTGCTACCGCCCATGGTGGACCGGTAGTATCGGGTTAGGTCCGGTGCTATCGCTCATGGTCTTCCACCTGGTCCATATCACAGCTTGGAGGAATCGTGACCCAGGAAGCTGAGAATGTGGGCGCGAGCCTAGTGCAAGGAGGAAGAAAGGGACCGGGATTGGAACAGTAGAACTACTCCCAATGCCAACCCTTGTTGGAGGTTTTGAAGGGAATGGAGAAGTAAGCCTTTTTCATCCCGTCGCGCAGCTGGAAGCTGGTGCCCCTAACCACTTTAGGAGTATTCTTGCTGGGGAAAGGCTTAAGAAGAAATAGGTGGCGAAAAAGGCTAAGATGCAGGCGAATTCTGAGAAACGCCTCGCACAAGTGCACGAAAATGGAAATTTGAAGAATTGAGTTGGGATTCAGGTTAATTAGTTCAATCTTGTAAAAATGGAGGAGACCACGAAAGAAAGCGCTGCTGGGGAGACCAAACCTGCGCTGGAAAAAAGGTTCAAAGACCACAATCTCATTGGATTGAGGAGTGGGGACGGATTCACCTGTGACTGGCCGCGCACAGATCATCGTCAAAGGAGGAAGAACTCCGGAAGTGACTAACTCCTCCAAGCACTCCTCCGTTGTTATCGAAACAGCCCAATCCTCAAGTGAGGGCTTCGTGGGAGCACTCTGGGAGGAGGAGGAAGAAAAAGACATCTCCGGAAAAGTTCGATGGCGGTGCGAGATTGGGAAACGCGGCGGCGGTTAACCCTAGCAGTGGAAATTGATGAAGAAATATCTAAACTTAGAAGATGAAGGGGCAGGTGAGGGAAGTGCACAGAAAGCCTCTTTGTTTGCACCAAGTCTCATATTTATAGGAAGCGATGCTGAATTCCGTCCTAAGCGGGAAAAAGTCGTTTCGCCTTCCATACTTTGTTTGGACTTGATCTAGGGCATGCCCATGATGGGCTGCCAGTTGTGCGTCACAATTGTTACGTACAAACGCTCTCAGGCCAAATTTAGTTTGGGACGTGGTGCGCCCCATGATGGGACAATTGCCAATAACCGTGCTAAACAGAATCTGGGCACTTTCCAAATTGAATCATAAATGTCTTCTTGTGATATGCCTCATGTTAGGTCGGTTGCTGGTTACCGTGTAAAACGAAATCAGATATCACAAGTTGATTCAAAACCAAGATTCCAAGAGTACGCCACATGATGGGCCGCCAGCTGCACGCCGTGAAAATCGGGTGCAGGTACCACTTGAATAACCCGTGGTGTGCCTTATGACAGGCCAAAAGCTATGCGCCATGACAATGGAGCATAGGCACCACTCGGCTAAAAGCCAACCTAGGCAAGGGTATGCCCCAAGCTGGGCTGACTGCTAATGTCCCCAATAAATTGTGTTAGGGTGCCCCTTGGAAAAGGTGAACCCAGAATGCTAATTGAGTCCTTTGCAATCTCTTTGCCTGCAGCACGGCACTCGGTGCAAAGAAGGAACCAGTCGAGAGACCAAGGCGAGAACCAGAAGCACTCGACACAGTGGAGTCAGGCAAATGAATCATCCATGAGAGGATGGGCCGGGCTGACAGCATGAAAAAGGCTACTGCCTAGGCTACTTCCAACATGCGCGACACTAGGACTCTTAAGATAGCAACCAACCATATTTTGGTTGGACACGATTATAATCCTGACCGTAATCATGTTATGCGGATAAGGAAAGAGATACAATCTCCATCTTGTAATCGATTAAGACCCTCCTTTGTAACCGCACCCCTCTACTATATAAAGGGGGTAAGGTAGCGTCATGAACATCAGATCATCTGCAATAGGCTAGATACACATCATCCTAGAACACAGGACTAGGGTATTATCTCCTCCGCGAGAGCCTGAACCTATATAATTCTTGCATCTTGTGCTACCATCGAGTTTAGATCCAGCACCTAGCCCCGTTTTCATTATTGCCGACAACAAACGTCGACAGGTGGAGAAAGGAAGAGAGAGAAAGAGAGGAGGCAGTATGAAGAAAAGAGAGAGAGCGGTTGCACTGGTTTGCACTTAACCCCCAAAACCGAAGGTCGGTTGCTCTATGATTGGCGGTTACTGCCAGAGGTGCTACGCCCATGCTTGGCGGTGCTCGGGCTTTGATGACTGATAGGTTGAAAATTCAGACAATAAGACAAAGGAGGCCAAGAAAAGGTTCATAAAATTGCAAAAATTTGAGGAAAACATATATAAGTATTCCTATTAGGTATTTCAACTAATAAACTTGTTTCCCAAAGGATATAACATGAATTGAGTCTTAATTTGCTTTGAGAAAATACTTTTAGGACAAAAGACTCAACTACCTAAAATAAGGTCCATTTACATGTATGAGTCGAAGAGCATCTTTTGGTAGGCTAGACACTATGAGATTCTAGTTTCAAAAGACAAAACTCACTAAGTGCATTAGATTTGGTCAATATAGACCAAGGCTTTGATTGAGAGTATTTTGATGAAAACAAGGATTTTGTCAAGAGCCCTTTTGTTATGTTTTCAACATAGAGAAAGTATAATAGGATAAGAGTTTCAAAAGATGAGATTTATACAATAATACATTAGAAATAAGATTTTTAAGGAAATTTGCATTTCACAAAGCCCAAAATAGACTATTTTCCAATAATTTGACCTAAAGTGGTCTAGAATCACTTTTTCGAAGAATTTTAGCACTACTTTTGGTATTTTCACATTTAGGGGATCTAGTATATACATGAAACACATAACACTCCACCTTAATGTGTGACACATCTAAAAGAGTAAAGATCAATTAAAACCAACAGACACCAAAATAGTGAAATCAATTTAGATGCAATTATTTAGGCCATATTAGAGATATCTATGACATTCAACTCATTCCTCAATTTACAAAACCGGGCTTCATCCAAAGGTTTGGTGAGGATATCTGCTAATTGATCTTCGGTTCTAATATGGCTAATCACAATGTCACCTTTACTAACATAATCTCTTAAGAAATGATAATGGATATCTATATGTTTGGTTCTTGAGTGTTGCACCAGATTATTGGCTATTTTGACGGCGCTTTCATTATCACATAAGAGAGGCACCTTTTTGAAATTTATTCCATAATCCATTAAAGTTTGCCTCATCCACAATAATTGAGCGCAACAACTATCGGCAGATATATATTCGGCTTCGGCGGTGGATAGAACTACAAAATTTTATTTCTTGGAGAACCATGAAACTAGGGATCTTCCTAACAATTGACAACTCTCAGAGGCAATCTTTCTATCCACTTTGCAAAACGCATAATCCGAATCTGAATATCCAATTAATCAAATTTAGCACATTTGGGATACCATAATCCTATATTTGAGGAATGCTTTAAATATCTTAGAATTCTCTTTACGGCAACTAAATGACATTCTTTAGAAGAAGCTTGAAAAAGTGCACACATGCAAACACTAAATATGATATCGGGCCTAGATGCGGTAAGATAAAGTAAACTACCAATTATGGATCTATAAAGCTTTAAGTCTACCGGTTTACCTCCCTCATTTAGGTTGAGATGCCCGTTTGATGCCATTGAAGTTTTGATTGGCTTCGCGTCTTCCATGCCAAACCTTTTGAGAAGATCTTTAATGTATTTGGTTTGACTCCCGAATGTCTTATTTTTGAGTTGCTTGATTTGAAGTCCAAGAAAGAAACTCAATTCTCCAATCATGGACATTTCGAACTCCCTAGACATCATATCACCAAATTCTTTGCAAAAATCTTCGTTGGTAGAACCAAATATAATATGAACATAAATTTGACATACGAAGAAATCTTCATCAATTATTTTTGTAAAGAGTGTTGTATCAACCTTCCCAATTTTCAATCCCTTTGAAATTAGAAAATCTCTAAGTCGCTCACACCATGCTCTAGGAGCTTGCTTGAGACCATAAAGCGCCTTAGAGAGTTTATAAATATGATTTGGGTGTTTAAGGTTTTCAAAACTGGGAGGTTGTTCTACAAATACCAATTCAGATATTTGTCCATTTAAGAATGCATTCTTTACATCCATTTGAAATAATTTAATATTGAAGCAAGATGCGAATGCAAAGCAAAATTCTAATTGTTTCTAATCTAGCTATGGGTGCAAAGGTTTCACCAAAATCCAACCCTTCGACTTGAGTAAAACCTTGTGCCACTAATCTAGCCTTATTCCTCACGACAATAACATTTTCATTTTGTTTATTCCAAAAAACCCATTTTGTACGAATGACATTGTATTCCTTAGGTCTTTTTACTAAAATCCAAACATCATTTCGGGCAAAATTATTTAGTTTTTCATGCATTGTATTTACCCAATCCGGATCATCTAGGGCCTCATCTATGTGAGTAGGTTCAAAAGACGATACAAATGAGTAATTGTGAGATCATGTGATGAAAAATTGGTTGAATGGTGAAATTGGCATTGTAAAGTGACTTTGGTTATAGCATGTGTGGTGCTTGTGCATGTGCTATGTTGAGATGATTATTATGCTGGTGATAGCATGATGGATTTTGTTTGATGCAGTGCACTCATGTGAGTGGTTGCATGGATTGACTTTGAGTCAAGTCGTGGACTTGTGCTCGGATGCGTTGTTTGTTTATTCTTGTGCAGGTGTTGCTCGAGGGCGAACGTGGTCGATGACAGAACCGGAACTAGGTTCATGGAGGAACTGAGGTTTGGGACTAGGTTCAGGGAGGAATCGAGGTCTTGGTGGTCGAGGATGTTATGCAGGATGTTCGGGCTAGAGAACGGTGCACACGAAGGCTGGTTAGTCACGTGAGTGCGCCAGGCAGGCCGTACGCATGCATGTGTGAATTTTGGGTTGTATGCATATATTGGGCCATGTGTATTGGGTTAGGTGGATATGCATACATGTGTTAGGGTTTTGAGTTGTATAAAAGGACTTGAAAACCTGATCAATAAAATTGCTTTTTTCTGGTGGCTGTGACGGCCGTTTTTATGCGACTAGTTTTTCTCTTTTCGTCCTCTGTTCCTGGTGGCCGGCGGCTGGGAAGCAAATTGTTTTTGCGCCTGCTATTTCCGGCGGCTGTAATTTTCTTCGTAGCATGCACATGCAAGCAAAGATGTGGGCGACTAGATAAATCCTTCATTGCCTGAGTTTCCTAGAGCTTTCGTGGCGTCTTGGTTTGGGTGGCTATTGCTCCACCTCCACAATCTGGACCTCCAAGTTTGGTTAGTTAACTCTTCATAAATCCTGATTAATTTTGTTTTTAGAGTTTGATTCGTAGCGGTAAGATCAATTCTCGTCATTACTGAGACAGTCATATTACGAAGGTAATATCTTTAGATCTGTTGATCTGATCGGATTGATTCTTATTGTGTTAATTTTGAAATTGCATCTAGTTTCTACAGTTAAAATTTCACAACAATCCAACAGTAGGATATTCAGGAATTATTATTTTGGTGAACGTGTGTCAATCTGTTTTTATTTGGTCTGGCGTCTGATTCAGTAAAATTGCGAAGAAAATAACTTTAGATCCATAGATCCGATTGAGCTTATTGTTGTTGTGTTAGCTTGAAAATTTAGTCTAGTTTCAGTAGTTAAAATTTCACATCAATCTAACGGTGGGATCATCAGAAATTACTGTTATAGTGAACATAGGTTAATCTGTTTTTGTCGAATCCGAATCAGTTAATTGGGATGTTTCAAAAATAATCAAAAATTTGATTTTAGCTTCCACGTAATCATTCACCCCCTCTGATTGCTAGTTTAATATATATCGATCCTACAAGTGGTATCAGAGCAAGATTTTTCTAATTAATCTTAACTAGTGATTAGAAACCATAGCGATGGATAGGTATTCGACAAAACCTTGTGTTTTCGATGGTGTTGATTTTCAGTTTTGGAAAGCGTAGATGGAGGGGTACATCCAAGCTCAGGGCTTTGCAATTTGGGAGAAGGTGTACAAGCCATACCAAGTACCCGAAAATGAAGAAGTCAACGAAACCAATCGAGCACATGTGGAAGCGAATAGCAAAGTACGAAATTTGATCATCCAAGGATTGGGAAGAAGCGACTTCGACCGCGTGATCCATCTCAAGTCGGCATATGAGGTATGGAAATCTCTTTGTGATTATCATGAGGGTTCTAACAACATCAAAGAGGTTAAATCGGGATATATATAAGAAAGAATACATGCGATTTGAGATGAAACCTGGTGAGTCGCTAGATGATTTCTTTGCACGCTTTAATAAAATTCTTAGCAATTTGCGTGCTGTTGGAGTTAGCTTTGATGATGCTGCTAATGCTAGACAATTCCTTGGTGTATTAGACATGTCAATTTGGGAGATGAAAGTTACATCCATTAGAGAATCAACTGTCATGAGTACACTTACTTTAGTTGTTCTTTTCTCTAAATTAAAAACTTATGAATTGGATGTTCTTGCTAGGAAGAATGTTCATAAATCAATTGCATTGACGTCCCAATCTAGCACATCTCAGAATAATGCTTCTTCAAGTTTTGCTGTCTTTCTTGTCTTCACTAACCGATGAACAGATTGAAGAATTTCCTGAAGAAGACTTGGCACTACTCTCTTCTCGTTTTAATAAAGCTTTGCAGAATGTGAGAATGAGGAAGAGAGTTGGTGGTGGCCCTCCAAGATGCTATGAGTGTGGTGATCTCAACCACATTCGTCCAAATTGTCCTAAACTTGCAGGTAAAGCATCAAGGGAGGAAAAGGACAATGACAAAAGAAAAGAGAAGAAGAAGTTCTCTCCAAGCAATAGAAAGAAGAGTTTCATCAACAGCAAAGTTGTCCACCGGGTCCTTTCCGCTCTTGAACAAGTCAATTTGAGTTATGTGGATTCGGAGAGCAGTGAAGATGACACAACTCCAAGCAAACATGAATTGACAGGGTTGTGTCTCATGGCTAGGAGTGATGAAAGCTTCACCGAGGACGATCATGACAGCGACTGCAATGAGGAAGAACCTTCTTAAGATAAATTAACTATTGCTGTTGTTCGTCTTGCAAAATTGCTTGACAAACGTGACAAGAAAATTAAGAAACATGATGTTCTTGTGGAATCTTTGAATGCTGAAATTGCAAGACTTAAATCTTTGATTCCTGATGATGATGCTTACAAATCATGTGACTTAATTTATAGTGAGCTTACTGTGCTTAGGAAAGAACATGTTTCCTTGTTAGACCAAGTCAATGCTGAAAAGAAAGAGAATGAGAAACATGTGAAAAATGCTAGCTGTTCAACTGTTGATTTGCATGATATAACTCATTGTTTTAAATGTGCTATACTGGATTTAAAGTTGCATGATGCAAATGCTAGGGTTTCTCAAATGACAGATGTTAGGCTCACTCATGAGGTTATTTCATGCTTAACTTATCGCAAACAGAAAGGAAAAGTGGACGTTCGATGTAATAACTGTTTAACTCTTTCTCGAAAGGTTGATTACTTGGAAAAATCTTTAGAACGGTTCACTTCAGGAAAGAAAAACCTAAACATGATTTTGGATCAATCAAAAGTCAGTACTCATCACAAAGGTTTAGGTTTTGATTCTTATGCTCATCATAAATTGCATGCTCCTACTATTATTAAGACACTTGAATGTGGAAATTTTGAAATTGTCAATGAGCCTAAAAAAACTGTTTTCAAGTCTGCTGGTGTGTTATCTTCTACTATGATGAATGCAAATGCTACTTCTGGTTCTAAAGCTAAACATCATGTTAAGTACACTTGCACTCATTGTGGTAGAGATGGACACTTAGTAGATTTTTGCTTTAGGCTAGCCAAACAGCAAAAGAAAGAAAAGGCTAAGGCTAGGTCTAATTTTAGGAAGGCACATTTCACTCCTCATTTTGTGTATAGGGTGATGCAAACACCTTTTGTTGCAAGAAACACGGGAAAGAGCAAATCTGATTTTGTGAACAAGCATCCTCATTTTGTGCCTAGGGTGATGCAAACATCTTTTGTTGCAAGAAACACGAGAAAAGGCAAATATGATTTTGTGTATAAGCATACTCATGTTGTGCCTACTCGTCGTGTGTCTCAGTACTGGATTCCTAAATGCTTTATTTCTAACCCCAGTACCGAGGCCTTGACATCTTCTTATGCTATGTAGGTTTTTTAGATGCGGGTTGGAGAACAGAAGCTTAGTGGATCTTGGTCTTTTGCAAGATGGGATCAAGACTTGGATGGTTCTCACCCTTGAGATGGCCTTCATGAGGCATGTGCGATAATTCTTTACCTACTTTGTGAGCTATTTTATATACTCATATCTTTTTCATTCATAGATATCTATTTGTGGTATGAGATGAGATGTTTGTTCATATGCTCATATGTATTCCCTAGCATGTTCAATAATGTTATATTTCACATCATGCCTTTCATTGTTTGGATTCACTTATCATGATTCATGCTTATGCTTAATTGAACATACCATGATAACTCAAGCACATGTATATCATCATCTCCTCTCTGTTGATCTCATTGGTTATCCATTTGAGGGGGAGTTATTGGATTTTTTTTTGTGAAAGTCTTTTTCGGTTGCTTTTGGGAGGTTTGTTCTTTCAAGCCTTTTGTTTTTAAGTTTATTCCCTTCAAGTGACAATTTTGAAGAAGTTTTTCTTAAGATGGTTGTTTTGAGGGGGAGCTTGTGAACAACCTTATAATATTGTGTAGAATGCTTTTTATTTTGTGTGTTCCTTAAATGAAAAACAAAAAAAAATGAAAAACAGTAAAAGTACTGAGCATTGTATTTCATTCACACATGTCATTTGAAGCCATGTTTATCCTACAAGGGTCTTTGCAACTTCCTGTTTATACATATATGGTGTAGTTTATGTCATGACTTTTTAAATAGAATGACAACTTGAATTAAATCTTGTCATGGTTGAATTTTCTTGGCTATCTTGATCCTGTTCGAAAAAGTGCTAAATCTGAAAGCTAAGTGCTAAAACAAAAAATGATTGCTGATAAATGCAAAGAACAAGGTCATGTATAGTCGCACTTCTTCTTTACGAGACTGCTTATCATTGCACTTTGATATGAACTTGGAAGGGGTTGTGTATGACCGAAACCATGAAACCTTAAGCTTGGGATTGCTTGGCATGGTTGAAAAGTAAGGCTGATGGTGCATGTAATTCCTTGCAATTGTTATTGTTGCAATCAAAGTAATGAATCAGTTTTTCAAAGCACAAATAAAGTGCACAAAATTCAATGTTTTCAGGTTTTAAGATTGTTGAGAAAGGAGATCATGCCATGCAAAAATCGTTAATAGTACTTGATTTCTAGTTATGTTTACTCTACATTGTTTATGTGTAGATTTGAGTGTGCAAATCTTGTTGATAGCATGACTTGGTGATCAAGTTGTTCCATTTGTGCATGATTCATAATGCTCGATTACATAAAAAAAAGAAACCAACAACATAAAGGGAGAAGTTTCTCTTTTGTTCTCTTTTGCATTCTTGATGAATCCATTGTCAAAGGGAGAAATTTTGGAATCAAAGGAGAATTTTTGTTACACATTGCACATTCACACACATTTCTTCTTTACTGTTAGGGGAGTTTCTCTTTGTCGTAGGGGGAGATTTCTTTTTAGATAAGGGGAGATTTTGTTTCTTCTTTGTAGGGGGAGATTTTCTCTCTTTATCTTTTGGTCACCTTTTGGTCACCTTGTTTGTCTTTTTGTTTTATAAACAAAATTTCTTACATCTGTTCTTGTGAGGTGAATGCCAATGTTCAAGTCCAAATGGTGTTGCCAATGTTTTCATCAAGGGGGAGATTGTGAGATCATGTGATGCAAAATTAGTTGAATGGTGAAATTGGCATTATAAAGTGACTTTGGTTATAGCATGTGTGGTGCTTGTGCATGTGCTATGTTGAGATGATTATTATGCTGGTGATAGCATGATGGATTTGTTTGATGCAATGCACTCATGTGAGTGGTTGCATGGATTGACTTTGAGTCAAGTCGTGGACTTGTGCTCGGATGCGTTGTTTGTTTATTCGTATGCAGGTGTTGCTCGAGGGCGAACGTGGTCGATGATAGGACCGGAACTAGGTTCATGGAGGAACTGAAGTTCGGGACTAGGTCCAGAGAGGAATCGAGGTCCTAGTGGTCGAGGATGTCATGCGGGACGTTCGGGCTAGAGAACGGTGCATACAAAGGCTGGTTAGTCACGTGAGTGCGGCAGGCGGGCCGTACGTGTGCATGTGTGAATTTTGGGTTGTATGCATATATTGGGCCATGTGTATTGGGTTAGGTGGATATGCATACATGTGTTAGGGTTTTGAGTTGTATAAAAGGACTTCAAAACCTGATCAATAAATTTGCTTTTTTCTGGCTGCTGTGACGGCCGTTTTTATGCGACTAGTTTTTCTCTTTTCGCCCTCTGTTCCTGGCGGTCGGCGGCTGGGAAGCAAATTATTTTTGCGCCTGCTATTTCCGGCAGCTGTAATTTTCTTCGTAGCATGCACATGCAAGCAAAGATGTGGGCAACTAGATAAATCCTTCATTGCCTGAGTTTCCTGTAGCTTTCCTGGCGTCTTGGTTTGGGTGGCGTGGATTGCATGCATGCATGCAAAGTTTAGAGCCAGCCGACTAGATAATTTGGCTATTCCTTTTTGCGCATTGCGGCAAGGCAGTTCCTTGGTTTTGCTCTGCAGTATCTTCCCTGTTGTCGTTCTTGGCTTTTGGGAGATTGGGGCGGTTTTGTGTTGCATGTAGAAGACAGTTGAAAAAGCACATACGTCTGCTGCCCTGCCATAGTCAGAGTCTTGCGGGAGATTTTGGTCCGGCGCAGTTGAATTATCATCAGGGAGTTTGCTACTTTGCATGCGTGAACTACTGCTCCACCTCCACAATCCGGACCTCCAAGTTTGGTTAGTTAACTCTTTATAAATCCTGATTAATTTCGTTTTTAGAGTTTGATTCGTAGCGGTAAGATCAATTCCCGTCATTACTGAGACAGTTATATTGCGAAGGTAATATCTTTAGATCTGTTGATCCGATTGGATTGATTCTTATTGTGTTAATTTCAAAATTGCATCTAGTTTCTACAGTTAACATTTCACAACAATCCAACGGTAGGATATTTGGGAATTATTATTTTGGTGAACGTGTGTCAATCTGTTTTTATTTGGTCTGGCGTCTGATTTAGTAAAATTGTGAAGAAAATAACTTTAGATCCGTAGATCCGATCGAGCTGAGTTTTGTTGTGTTAGCTTGAAAATTGAGTCTAGTTTCAGTAGTTAAAATTTCACATCAATATAACGGTGGGATCATCAGAAATTACTATTTTAGTGAACATAGGTTATTCTGTTTTTGTCGAATCTGAATCAGTTAATTGGGGTGTTTCAAAAATAATCAAAAATTTGATTTTAGCTTCCGCGCAATCATTCACCCCCCTCTGATTGCTAGTTTAATATATATCGATCCTACAGTAATGTTCACAAAAGGAAGCGACACGAGATCGAGTTTGAATGCCCTTACTCACGTCACCCAATATTTGATTTATTGGATGATCCTTGGAGAGACCATGATGAATTCTTTGAGATAGAGGTTGAATTTGTTGCTCATTATCCTTCTCATCTACATCGATAGATTAACCTTGACTCGGCGTTGCAGAAGTAGAAAACTCAACTTAAGTGGACGAAGGTTGATCCTCTTTATCTACTTCCGACTTCACATCTCCAAGTGTCATATTCTTCATTGCTTCTCTTAATCCTTCATCACTTACATCATCCAAGTTTTCTTACTCTTCTTAAGAGCCGTTAGTTTCATCAAATTCAACATCACAAGTTTCCTCTACAAGGCCTTTATTTTTATTAAAAACACGATAAGCTTTGCTATTTGAAGAGTAACCTAGCAAGAAATCTTCATCGCAACGATTTTGAAATTTTGAAAGCCAAACACCCTTTTTCAAAATATAACATTTGCAACCAAAAACTCGAAAATAGGAAATATTCGGCCTTCTTCCAACAAGAAGTTCATAAGAGGTCTTTTTCAAAAAACGATGCAAATAAAGCCTATTTATTGCATGGCAAGCGGTATTAATGGCTTCCGCCCAAAAACTATAGGAAGTGCCATATTCATCAAGCATTGTTCTTACTATTTCAATTAATGTTCGATTTTTCCGTTCTACGACTCCATTTTGCTCCGGAGTGTAGGTGGCAAAAAGTTCAAGTTTTATTCCAAATTCATCACAATAATCCCCAATTCTTGTATTTCTGAACTCGGAACCAGTATCACTACGAATTTTCTTTATTTTGAAATCAAATTCATTTTGAGCCCTTTTTGCAAATCTTTTGAAAATTTCAGAGGTTTCGGATTTATCATCTAAGAAGAATACCCATGTAAATCTAGAATAATCATCAACAATGGCTAAGCAATAGGAATTGCCCCCAATGCTCTTATAGGTTATCGGGCCAAACAAATCCATATGTAAGAGCTCTAATGGTCTAGATGTGGACATAATACTTTTTGAAGGATGAGAACTAACTATTTGCTTGCCGACTTGACAAGCACTACAAAGTCTATTTTTCTCAAACTTCACATCTTTCAAACCCACAACTAAATCATTTTTGAAAAGTTTTTTGAGTTGAATCATCCCAACATGAGCTAGTCTTCTATGCCATAACCATCCTAAAGAGGTTTTTACCATTAAGCATGTTTGAAGACAAGAGTCATTTGAGGTGAAGTCAACTAAATATAAATTTCCAAATCTAAAACCTTTAAATACCAAAGAATTATCATTTTCTTTAGAGATAACCACACCATTTCTAGAGAAGTTACAAACAAGACCTAGATCACATATTTGAGCAACAAATAACAAATTGAAGTTTAAGGTTTCAACTAAGGATACATTTGAAATGGAAAGGTCATTTGATATAGCAATTTTACCCAAACCTAATACCTTTTCTTTACTATTATCGCCAAAGGTGATCTTGTCATGTTGTCCACTTTTCGACTCAAATGTGGTGAACATCTTCCGGTCCCCGGTCATGTGTTGGGTACATCCGCTATCCAACACCCATTGTTGTCTGCTGGTCTTGTAGTTCATCTACAAAAGAAAATCAAACCCTTTTAGGTACCCAAATTTGTTTGGGTTCTTGGAGGTTAGTAATCAAAGTTTTGGGCACCCAAATGGTTTTCTTTTTTTGGCCAATTATGGGAGTCCCAACAAATTTAGCAAATATTTTACCATTTTTATCTTTCTTAAGAACATAGCAAGAATCATGAATATTATCTTTAGATGCTTTACTCAAAGAACAATCATTCGCTAAATGTCCTACATCATGGCATTTATAAAAAAACTTCCCATTTGATTTCACAAAGCGGGGAGCCTTGTTACCTAATTTCTTATTCTTTTTAGGAATATATCCTAATCCTTCTTTGTTATAAGAATATCTTTGACTATTCAAAATTTTATTTAAGGTATCCTTACCCTTAAAGCATTTATCTAGACTTTTGTTAAGTTTGTTCACTTGTTCTTTAAGCTCATTGTTTTCAACAATCAAATTTTTATTACATGAATTTGCACTAAAGCATGAAGTAGATGACATATCAACCAAATCATCATAAGAGGTGGATATGCTCGATTTTGCTACACAATATGAATCAACTTCTAATCTAGACAAATTATCAATAATATTGCATTCAATACCAATATCTTTTAAGAATTTCGAATGATCCTTGGTAAAGAGAGTCTCATGAGCTTCCTTTAGCTCCTCATAAGAGCTTTTTAAAGAAAGAAATTCTTTTCTCAAAACCTTATATCTAGACTTTTCTTTGCTAAGATACTCATTTAAGTCCTCGAACATGTCCAGTAGCTCATCATATGAAGGAATTCATCATCGTCATTTGATTTTACCTTAAAATCTCCATTAGCCATAAGACATAAAGGAGTGACGAATGATGACGAAGCTTCCTTGATGGTGACGCCGGCGAGGCCCTACTTCTTTGAAGGTGTATCCTCCTCGGATGAGTCGAAATCTGAGTATTACTCTTCGGAATCCCACTCTCCAATGTGAGCATCACACTTGCCGTCCTTTTGAAGCTTCTTGAAGAGTTTCTTCTTCCCTTGAAAGATCTTCTTCTTCTTGGGCGACTTATTCTTGTCGTCCTTCTTCTTAGAGCAATTAGAGACGATGTGCCCCTTCTCATCACACTCATAGCACCGGATATTTGCATACCGGTTGGTGCTTAAGTGTTGCCCTTTCCTAAACCTTTGAGGACCAGTCGAGCTTGAGTGTCTCCTCATGAATTTCTTCATTCTTCTTACGAGGAGGGCCATCTCCTCAGTGTCTTCATCATCGGAGTCATCAAGTGCATCATCGCTTAACTCCGCCTTTGCCTTGAAGGCGATATTTGTAGGATCGATATATATTAAACTAGCAATCAGAGGGGGGTGAATGATTGCGCGAAAGCTAAAATCAAATTTTTGATTATTTTTGAAACACCCCAATTAACTAATTAGGATTCGACAAAAAACAGATTAACCTACATTCACTAAAAAAGTAATTTCTGATGATCCCACCGTTAGATCGATGTGAAATTATAACTACAGAAACTAAACTCAATTTTCAAGCTAACACAACAAAAATCAGCTCGATCGGATCTATGGATCTAAAGTTATTTTCTTCGCAATTTTACTGAATTAGACGCCAGACCAAATAAAAACAGATTAACACACGTTCACCAAAATAATAATTCCTGAAGATCCTACCGTTGGATTGTTGTGAAATTTTAATTATAGAAACTAGATGCAATTTCAAAATTAACACAATAAGAAACAATCCGATCAGATCAACGGATCTAGAGATATTATCTTCGCAATTTGACTATATCAGTAATGACGAGAATTAATCTGCATTGCGCTCACCACCTCCTTGTGCCCCTGGAGCAGCGAGTCGATCCACTTCGCCACGAAGCCCACTGGCATGGAGGCCGCTGTTGGATTTTAGCTTGAATGAGTATTCTGTCTTCCAGGATCTCTGATCTTCAAGTGATGCACCTTGACAACAATGCGGCAGCTTTGGATATCTTCGTGGCGGAGCAAATGGCGCCGATCGATCGCGCGCGCGAACAAAAGAAAAATGACCAACAAATTATCTAGTCAATCGCTACTTTGCATGCATGCATGCAATCCACGCCACGCAGGGCGCCCAAAGAAGAAACAAAATTACGCCGTCGAAATCACATGCTTGGGGCGTCACGCATGCATGCAAGCTTCTTGTCGAGGAGAGAAAAACTTTAGCGCTAGAAATCTCCAAGCGGTAGGAAGAAACTCACCACGGAGAAAACAAAAAGCGACGTGAGGAATTCCAGCCGCCAGCCAAAAAGTTCTAGTCGCATGAAAAACGGCAGTCACGGCCGCCAGAGAAAGCTATTCATTGATTAGGTTTTCAAGTCCTTTTATACAACTCAAAACCCTAAAATAAATACATGTATGCATATCAATCTGGCCCAATAACACATGGCCCAATATATGCATACAATCCAAAACATGCACGCATACGGCCCACCTGCCGCACTCACGTGACTAACCAGCCTCCATGTGCACCGTTCTCTAGCCCAAACGTCCCACATGACATCTTCGACCACCAGGACCTCGATTCCTCCCTGAACCTAGTCCCGAACCTCAGTTCCTCCGTGAACCTAGTTCTGGTCCCGTCATCGACCACGTTCACCCTCGAGCAACACCTGCACACGAATAGACAATAAACAAATCAGAGCACAAGTCCACGACTTGACTCAAAGACAATCCATGCAACCACTCACACGAGCGTATTGCATCAAGAAAAATCCATCATGCTATCACCAGCATAATAATCATCTCAACATAGCACATGCACAAGCACCACACATGCCATACCCAAAACCACTTTGCAATGCCAATTTCACCATTCAGCCAATTTTTCATCACATGATTTCACAATCTCCCCCTTGATGAAAACATTGGCAACACCATTTGGAAACGAACATTGGCATTCACCTCACAAGAACAATTATTTTAAAACCGAAAAGATAAGCAAGGTGACCAAAAGACAAAGAGAGGAAATCTCCCCCTACAAAGAAGAAACAAAATCTCCCCTTATCTAAAAAGAAATCTCCCCCTATCAAAAAGAAGAAATATGTGTGTGAATGTGCAATGTGTAACCAAAAATCTCTCCCTTTGGTTCCAAAATTTCTCCCCCTTTGAAAATGAATTCATCAAGAATGCAAAAAGAGAGCAAAATACTCCCCTTTATGTTTTTTACATGTGCTAAGCATTATGAGTCATGCACAAATGTAACAGATTCATCACCAGGTCATACAATCAACAGTACTTGCACCCTCAAATCTACACATAAACAATGTAGAGTAAGCATAACTAAAAATCAAGTACTATTAATGATTTTTTGCATGGCATGATCTCCCTTTCTCAACAATCTTAAAACCTGAAAACATTGATTTTTGTGCACTTTATTTGTGCTTTGAAAAAAAACTGATTCATTACTTTGATTGCAACAATAACAATTGCAAGGAATTATATGCACCATCAGCCTTACTTTTCAACCATGCCAAGCAATCACAAGATTAAGGTTTCATGGTTTCGGTCATACACAATCTCTTCCAAGTTCATATCAAAGTGCAATGATAAGCAGTCTCGTAAAGAAGAAGTGCGATAGTACATAACCTTGTTCTTGCATTTATCAACAATCACTCTTTTAGCTTTAGCACTTAACTTTCATATTTAGCACTTTTTGAGCAGGATCAAGATAGCCAAGAAAGTTCAAACATGACAAGATTTAATTCAAGGTGTCATTCCATTTAAATAGTCATAACATAAACTACACCATATATGTATAAACAGAAAGTTGCAAAGACCTTGTAGCATAAACATGGCTTCAAATGACATATGTGTATGAAATACAATGCTCAGTACTTTTACTGTTTGTCAATTTTTTTTGTTTTTTATTTAAGAAACACACAAAATAACAAGCATGTTACACAATATTACAAAAATTTCAAAAACTCCCCCTCAAAAGTATCCCATTGGATGAACTAACCCAAGTTCTCCCCGAATAAAAGCAAAACGAGAAGAGGATAAAGGTTTTGTGAAAATGACTGCCAATTGATATTCGATATCCACATGATGAAGCACAATATTTCCCTTTTCTACATGATCTCTAAGAAAGTGAAATCTGATTTCAATGTGTTTTGTTCTAGAGTGTTGCACGGGGTTCTTAGCAATGCATATTGCACTAGTGTTATCACACAGAGAGAACACTATCCAAGTTAACCCCATAATCTTTAAGTGTAGCTACTATCCAAAGAATTTGAGAACAACAACTAGCAGCAGTCACATATTCAGATTCAGCAGTTGATTGTGCAACAGAAGATTGTTTTCTAGATGACCATGCAATAAGTGAATTACCCAAGAAAAGACATGAGCCAGATGTGCTTTTTCTATCAATTCTACAACCTTCAAAATCAGCATCAGAGTACGCTCTTAAACTAATGCATGAGGAAGCAGAAAGCCATATGCCAAAATCTTGAGTACCATGGAGATACCTGAAGATCCACTTGACAGCTTGTTGATGTGAAACACGTGGAGAAACTTGAAAACGAGCACACAACAAATTGAATATCCGACCTTGATGCAGTGAGATATAACAGAGAGCCTATCATGCTTCTATACTCCTTTTGATCAACAATCTCACCATCTTCATCCGGATCAAGTGTGCAAGTGCCTCCCTTAGGTGTCATGATCGGCTTGCAGTTTTCCATCCCAAAGCGACGAAGCAAATCTTTTGTGTACTTACTTTGATGAACAAAAGTACCTTCCTTCGTTTGTTTGACTTGTAGTCCCAAAAAGTAAGTCAACTCACCCATCATGCTCATCTCAAATTCCATTCTCACGGTTTCTAAAAACTTAGATATTAAAACATGAGAGGAACCACCAAAGATAATATCATCAACATAAATCTGGATGAATAGTTGATCATTGCCTTGCTTGAGTAAAAAGAGAATTTTGTCAACCTTTCCCATTGTGAACCCCTCTTCAAGTAAAAAGGTTTTTAGCCTATCATACCATGCTCTAGGAGCTTGTTTTAATCCATACAAGGCTTTGGACAATTTGAACACATGATCATGAAATTTGGGATTTTCGAAACCAGGAGGTTGCTTAACATATACTTCTTCATTAATATAGCAATTAAGAAAAACACTTTTCACATCCATTTGATACAGTCTAAAACCTTTAGATGCAACAAATGCTAAAAGAATTCTAATAGCTTCAATTCTAGCAACAGGAGCAAAGGTTTTATCAAAATCTAAACCTTCAACTTGAGAAAATCCTCACTACTAGAAATCTAACTTTTACCGAGTGTGAAATGTAATGGCCTACGGGCCGTTGGGAAAAAATAAGGTGGCCGACGGTGCATCTTTTTTCTGACGGTAGAACAAAAACGGATGACTATTAGAAGATTTACCGATAGGGCTTACCACAAACCGACGGTTGGTGGAAAACTCTCACTCATAGTATGAAATCACCGAGAGGGTACAACAATTACTGTGAGTGCAATGCTAACCGTCGGCCATTACAAACAATCACCGAGTGGAAATACATTTAGTGTGTGTAAAGATAACACTCGGTTATTGCAATGATTTGCCGACGGGGTACAACTTTTAGCGAGGGTACAAATCGAACACTAGGCTATTGCAAAATTCATATGAGGTTGGATGAAGGTGATGTATATATGAAAAATGTAGCTCTCGTTGAAATCTACAACTTTGTAGTTGACAACTTTTCCATTTAAAGTCATATATTTGACTAAATAATTGATAAAGCATCATGAGAACAAGAGTTAAAATAAATACTTATCTTACTTCTAGCAAGAAGACAGTTGAGGTGAGTTGGTTAGGAGGGAGAGGTTGTGTACAGGAGGTTGTGAGTTCAAATCCTAGGCATCACGTATTTCTAATTTGAAGATAAAAAATATTCGACTTAAAGGATTGTAGTGCAAACAAGTTGTGAGGTTAGTGATCCCTAGATTTGAAATTATTTTTATATTTTTTACACAAAAAATTCCATATATAGTTGTGAGAAATTACTGGGGGTTTCTATACCCCGTCAGAAAGAAAAAACCTCTCACCCATGTATTTACCGAGTGCTATGAAAACCCTTGTTAAACTAATAATCGAGGGTACCGTCGGAAATTCCACGAATGGCCGACCATGAGTGGCCGAGGGGAAGTTACTGACGGTTTACGCTCGGCCATATACATGGCCTATGGTATTTTGCAATGACCGACATATTTTTCACACTCGGTAAAAGTTAGAAATCTAGTAGTGCCTTGAGCAACCAATCTAGCTTTATTCCTGACCACAACACCATTCTCACTTTGTTTATTTTTGAAAACCCATCTAGTTCCAATTATATTAAAATCAGGAGGAGGTGGAACAAGCTTCCAAACTTTGTTACGCTCAAAATTCTCTAATTCCTCATGCATGACATTGATCCAAAATTCGTCAGTTAATGCATGAGATATATCTTTGGGTTAAAAAGAAGCAACAAAAGCAGAGTGAGCATGAGAATCAGAAGCAATAAACCTAGATCGGGTGACTCTCTCATTCAAATCTCCAATCATCTGTTCAGGTGGATGTTTCTTTTGAATGTGCAAAGGAGCTGCAATTCTAGAAACTTCTCCTTCTTCTTCGTTTTCAGCATGCACAAAAGATGTTGTTGCTTGAGGATGCTCAGCTGTAGGTGATGTAGTGGTAGGTGCCGAAAGAGGTACAGATGGTTGTGCAATAGGAATCAACACTTCATCCTCAACATCATCATCATCATCATCATCAACAAAAATACTCTCCCCCTGAACATATGCACCTGTTCCTACATCAATTGGACTTGTGCCTGGACTAGCCTCATCGAAAGTGATTTCACAGGTTTCTATAATTTTGTTAGTCTCCAAAACAAGTGCACGATAACCACGTGTATGAGCAGAATATCCAAGAAAGATGCCATCAATTGATTTAGCTTCAAATTTATCAAGATTTCCAGATTTCAAGACAAAGCATTTGCATCCAAAAACTCTGAAATGAGATACACTAGGCCTATGACCAAAACGAAGTTCATAAGAAGTTTTGCCTAGCTTTGATCTCAAAAACACTCTATTAGAAACATAGCATGCGGTTGAAATTGTTTCAGCCCAAAACTTCCTAGGAGTGTGATGTTCATCTAGCATAGTCCTAGCCATCTCAACCAAGGTTCTATTTTTCCTTTCAACTACACCATTCTGTTGAGGCACTCTAGGTGAAGAATATTGATGATCAATTCCTTTTTCAATACAAAAGTGATCAAAAGAAGAATTCTTGAATTCAGTTCCATTATCACTTCTAATAGCTCTAAGTTCTCTTGGGTGATCAACAGATAATCTAGTAACAAGACTTCTAAAGTGACTAAAAGTCTCATCTTTAGATACCATAAAATAAACCCAAGAGTATCTAGAATAATCATTAATAATGACCAGTACATACTATTTGCCTCTAATGGATTGAACTCGAGAAGGTCCAACCGTGTCAAGATGTAGTAGCTGTCCTGGAGCGTTTGTCATCACCATGGTAAGAGGTAGATGTGAACCTGCAGTCATCTTACCATGTCTACAAGAAGAGCATACTAAATCGCTATCACCATTAAGCTTAGGCAAGCCACGAATGAGATCTAAACCACTAACACGAGTTAGATGATCAAAACCAACGTGACCAAGTCTACGATGCCAAAAGAATAAATCTTTAGAAACATTGGCAACTAGACACCTATGCTTAGAAGAAAGTGACACATCAAAATCAGCTTTAAAAACTCTTCCAAAGCGTGAAATCCTGAATACAAGGTCTCCTGAAGCATCTAAAACTTTGCATTCACTTTTCTTAAAGCATATTTCAAGATCTATATCAATCATTTGTGAAACAGACAACAAGTTGTATTTCAGGTTTTCAACTAGAGTCACATCCTTAAACATAAACTTGTCATTTACCTTTTACTATACCTTTTGCCACAACAGGAGTAGAAGATGCATCTCCAAAAGTAACACTTTCAGCACGAGATGCACGAGTGAGGGAGGAGAACCAATTCTTATCACCGGACATGTGGCGTGAGCATCCAGAATCCACTAGCCAAATGTTCTCCTTCCTCGCGCGAGAAGCCTACATAAAAGCAGAAAATATCGAGGCCTCAGTACTGGGGTTAGAAATAAAGCATTTAGGAATCCAGTACTGAGATACACGACAAGTAGGCACAACACGAGTACGTTTGTTCACAAAATCAGATTTGCCCTTTCCCGTGTTTCTTGCAACAAAAGGTGTTTGCATCACCCTAGGCACAAAATGAGGAGTAAAGCGTGCCTATCTGAAATTAGACCTAGCCTTAGCCCTTTCTTTCTTTCTTTTGTTGTTTGGCTAGTCTAAAGCAAAAATCTACTAAATGTCCATCTCTACCACAATGAGTGCAAGTGTACTTAACATGATGTTTAGCTTTAACAGTAGAAGCAACATTTGCATTCATCATAGTAGAAGGTAAAACTCCAACAGATTTAAAAACAGTTTTCTTAGGCTCATTGACAATTTCAAATTTTTCACTTTCAAGTGTCTTAACAACAGTGGGAGCATGTGATTTATGTTGAGTATAAGAATCAAAACCTAAACCTTTGTGATGAGTGCTAACTTTTGATTGATCCAAAATCATGTTTAGGTTTTTCTTTCCTTTAGTGAAACGTTCTAGAGATTTTTCCAAGTAATCAACCTTTTGAGAAAGAGTTAAACAATTATTACATGGAACGTCCACTTTTTTTTTTGCTTTCGACAAGTTGAGCATGAAAGAACCTCATGTGTGAGCAAAGCATTGGTCATTTGAGAAACTCTACCATTAGCATCATTCAACTTCAATTCAAGTGTGGAGCATTTAGAACATGGAGTTGAATCATGCAAATCAACAGAAGAACAACTAGCATGTTTAACAAGTTTCTCATTTTTCTTATTTTCAGCATTAACTTGCTCTAACAAGATAACATGTTCTTTCCTAAGCAAAGTAAGCTCATTGTAAATTAAGTCATATGATTTGCAAGCATCATCAGGAATCAAAGATTTAAGCCTAGCAATTGCAGCATTCAATGATTCAACAACAACATCATGTTTCTTAATTTTCTTGTCACGTTTATCAAGCAATTTACCAAGATGAGCAACAACAATAGCAAATTCATTGTAAGAAGGTTCTACCTCATTGAAGTCGCTGTCGTGATCTTCCTCAGTGAAGCTGTCACTTCTTTTAGCCATGAGACACAACCCCGTCAATCATGCTTGCTTGGAGTTGCATCATCCTCGCTGCTCTCCGAATCCACATCGCTCAAATTAACTTGTTCAAGAGTGGAAAGAACCCGGTGGACAACTTTGCGATTGATGAAGTTCTTCTTCTTTTTATCATTTGAAAAGGACTTCTTTTTCTCTTTTCTTTTGTCCTTGTTCTTCTCCTCCCTTAATGCTTTACTTGCAAGTTTAGGATAATTTGAATGAATGTGGTTGAGATCACCACACTCATAGCATCTTAGAGGGCCACCACCAACTCTCTTCCTCATTCTCACATTCTGCAAAGCTTTATTAAAACGAGAAGAGAGTAGTGCCAAGTCTTCTTCGGGAAATTCTTCAATCTGTTCATCGGTTAGTAAAGACAAGAAAGACAAAGCAAAACTTGAAGAAGCATTATTATGAGACATGCTAGATTGAGAGGTCAATGCAATTGATTTATGATCATTTTTCCTAGCAAGAACATCCAATTCATGAGTTTTTAATTTAGAGAAAAGAACATCTAAAGTAAGTGTACTCATGACAGTTGATTCTCTAATGGATGTAACTTTCATCTCCCAAATTGACATGTCTAATGCACCAAGCAATTGTCTAGCATTAGCAGCATCATCAAAGCTAACTCCAATAGCACGCAAATTGCTAAGAATTTTATTAAAGCGTGCAAAGAAATCATCTAGTGACTCACCTGGCTTCATCTCAAATCGCATGTATTCTTTCTTATATATATCCTGACGAACCTCTTTGACAGTGTTAGAACCGTCATGATAATCACAAAGATATTTTCATACCTTATATGTAGACTTGAGATGGATCACGCGGTCGAAGTCGCTTCTTCCCAATCCTTGGATGATCAAATTTCGTGCCTTGCTGTTTGCTTCAACATGTGCTCGATTGGTGTCATTAACTTCATCATTCTCATGAACTTAATATGGCTTATAAACTTTCTCCCAGATTGCAAAGCCCTGAGCTTGAATGTATACCTCCATCTTTGCTTTCCAAAACTGAAAATCAACACTATCGAAAACGCAAGGTTTTGTCAAATACCTATCCATCGCTACGGTTTCTAATCACCGGTTAAGATTAATTAGAAAAACCTTGCTCTAATACCACTTGTAGGATCGATATATATTAAACTAGCAATCAGAGGGGGGTGAATGATTGCGCGGAAGCTAAAATCAAATTTTTGAAACATCCCAATTAACTGATTCGGATTCGACAAAAAACAGATTAGCCTATGTTCACTAAAATAGTGATTTGTGATGATCCCACCGTTAGATCGATGTGAAATTTTAACTACAGAAACTAGACTCAATTTTCATGCTAACGAAACAAAAATCAGCTCAATCAAATTTATGGATCTAAAGTTACTTTCTTCACAATTTTACTGAATCAGACGCCAGACCAAATAAAAACAGATTGACACACGTTCACCAAAATAATAATTCCTGAAGATCCTACTGTTGGATTGTTGTGAAATTTTAACTGTAGAAACTAGATGCAATTTTGAAATTAGCACAATAAGAATCAATCCAATCGGATCAACGGATCTAGAGATATTACGTTTGCAATTTGACTATATCAGTAATGATGAGAATTAATCTGCATTGCGCTCACCACCTACTTGTGCCCCTGGAGCAGCGAGTCGATCCACTTCGCCACGAAGCCCACTGGCATGGAGGCCGCTGTTGGATTTTACCTTGAATGAGTATTCTGTCTTCCAGGATCTCTGATCTTCAAGTGATGCACCTTGACAACAATGTGGCAGCTCTGGATATCTTCAGCCGCCGGGAGCAAATGACGTCAGATCAGTCATCGCACCAGAACAAAAAGAAAAACGACCAACAAATTATCTAGTCAATCGCTACTTTGCATGCATGCAATCCACGCCATGCACAGGACGTCTAGTAAGAAACAAAATTCTGGTCGCCGGAATCACATGCAGGACGTCACGCATGCATGCAAGCTTCTTGTTGCAGGAGAGAAAAACTTCTAGCGCTAGGAAATCTCCAGGTCAGCCGCAAGAAACTCAGCCGCCGGAGAAAACAAAAAGCGACGCGAGGAATTCCAACTTGACCAAAAAGCTCTAGTCGCATGAAAAGCGGCGATACGGTAGCGAGAAAAAGCTATTCATTGATTAGGTTTTCAAGTCCTTTTATACAACTCAAAACCCTAAAATAAATACATGTATGCATATCAATCTGGCCCAATAACACATGACCCAATATATGCATACAATCCAAAACATGCACGCGTACGGCCCACCTGCCGCACTCACGTGACTAACCAGCCTCCATGTGCACCGTTCTCTAGCCCGAACGTCCCGCATGACATTCTCGACCACCAGGACCTCGATTCCTCCCTGAACCTAGTCCCAAACCTCAGTTCCTCCGTGAACCTAGTTCCGGTCCCGTCATCGACCACGTTTGCCCTCGAGCAACACCTGCACACGAATTAACAACAAACGAATCCGAGCACAAGTCCACGACTTGACTCAAAGTCAATCCATACAACCACTCACACGAGCGTATTGCATCAAGCAAAATCCATCATGCTATCACCAGCATAATAATCATCTCAACATAGCACATGCACAAGCACCACACATGGCATACCCGAAGCCACTTTGCAATGCCAATTTCACCATTCAGCCAATTTTTCATCACATGATTTCACAATATTCTTATTCTTCGAAGAGTTTTACTCTAAGAGCTCTTCCTTATCCTTCTTATAAAGCTCATTTGTAATGAGATTTCCAAGAAGTCCGATGGGCATCATTCTCGGCAACTCTGGTGAGATGAGGAATAATGTCACCAAGGTCTCGTACTTTTTCGAAAGAGCCCTAAGTATCTTTCGAACAATATCAAAATCGGTTAGTGATACTTCAAGGCCTTTGAGCTCGTTTACTATGTTATTTAGCTATGAGTATATTTCATTAATGTTCTCATGAGGTAATATAATAAAACTCTCATACTTGATCCGAAGCATATGCAATTTGGTTTCTTTGACCGAGGATGTGCCCTCATGAATTTCCGAGAGGATTGTCCAAATCTCATGAGTGGTTTCGAGGTTGCTCACTCGATTAAACTCATTCGCGTTCAAAGCACCAAAAAGAGCGTTCATGCCTTGAGCATTGAGATGAGTGTTTCGCTTTTCTTGTTCTATTGTAAGTGTGGGATTGGCTCCCGAAGCGAAACCTTCACCTACAATTCTCCAAATGCTTAAGCTCATGGCATTAAGATAGTCGGTCATACGGATTTTTCAATATGCATAATTTGTACCATCAAAAAATGGCGTCTTGCCTATTGACACCCCATCACTAGCTATCCTTACTCTTTAGGCGGTAAAGCCCTAATAGAGAGTCCTCGCTCTGATACCACTTGTAGAATCAAAGATAACCGACTAGAGGGGGGTGAATAGGAGGTTTCTAAAATTTTTCTATTCTAATTTCAAGTTGCAAGATCACTAAGCACGAATTTGCAATTTTAACACTTTTAATTCCAAGCAATTCTAGTGATCACTAAATTATCCCAACTACTCAAGTATTTCAAATACAATTCTATATTAAGCAAGAGGCTCAAATTACTTGAAATATAATTTTACTTAAGAGAATAAGAAATGCAAACCACACTTGATGAACACAAAGATTTATCCCGTGGTCTCGAAGACTTGCTCGTCTCCTCTACTCTACGTTGAGGTGACTTGAACTTCTTCAAGCCGGCTTCACCTGCTTGAGCCTTTCTCGATCACTCGTGGTAGCCTTCGCCACTCCAGGTAGGCGAGCTCCTAGCCTTCACAACCAATCGGGTTTTCTCACAAGCTTCCTTGAGAAGATCACCAATTTCTCATGCTTCCAAGCTATCTAGGAGGTGGCAACCTCTAAGAGTAACAAGTCTTGATGCTTACTTGGGGTCAAATTGAGTGTCTAAAGGCTCACACTAAAAGTAACACTCAACTTCTCTCCTCACTTGCAATAAATGTGTGAAATCATGTGCTGAAAAATTGGCTTAGTAATGAAATTGGCATTGCAAAGTGGTTGTGATCATAGCATGTGTGGTGTTCGTGCATATGCTGGTTCAGATGATTATTTGATATGCTTGTGATAGCATGATAATGGTTTTGCTTGATGCAACGTGCTCGTGTGAGTGGTTGCATATATTGACTTTGATAATGGTTTTGCTTGATGCAATGCACTCGTGTGAGTGGTTGCATGGATTAACCGTGAGTCAAGTCGTGGACTTGTGTTCGGAATTGTTTCTTGTTTATTCATGTGCAGGTGTTGCTTGAGGGCGAACGTGGTCGATGACGGGATCGGAACTAGGTTCATGGAGGAACTGAGGTTCGGGACTAGGTTCAGGGAGGAATCGAGGTCTTGGTGGTCGAGGATGTCATGCAGGACGTTTGGGCTAGAGAACATGCACATGGAGGCTGGTTAGTCACGTATTTACAGTATGTGGGTTGTACATGCGTGCAAGAGTTGTTACGAACTCTTTCCATGTTGGAAGTGGAGTTGTATTCAATCTCTTTATGTTTGCTCTGTATAAATAGGAGGAGGTGTCTCCTGTTTATCTTGAGCAAGGTTTTAGGATTATACTCTTTTGTTTTGGAGTACTGTAACCAGATTAGACCAAGAGAAATAAAATTTTTTTGCTACCAGAGATTAGTTTTTCCCTTGATCCAAGCCTGAAGGTCTTCGTGATAATATCTTGCAGCCATTGTTTTTGTTCCTTGCGACGCATCGTGGCTGGCGGCATTTGTCTCGGCGTAACTCTCAATTTCTCGTCATTTGTTGCTTTAGTCATCTTGCAAAGGTAATATCTCTTGATCCGTAGATCCGATCGAGTTGATTCCTTTTGGGTTAGATTCATAATTGAATCTAGTTTCTAAAGTTAAAATTTCACATCAATCTAATGGTGGGATCTTTAGTTAATCTTGTTTGAGTTTGGTCTATCGCTGTTAGATCGTTATTTGGTTCAGTCATTTCGCGAAGGACGTAACTTTTGATCCATAGATCCGATCAACCTAATTATTCTTGCGTTAGCTTTAGAATTGAATCTAGCTTCTACAGTTAACATTTCACATCAATCTAATGGTGGGATCTTTAGAAATTACTATTTTTGTGAACTAATCGCTAGACTGCTCGCCTGGTCGCCCAGACTGCTCACCTGATCGCCCGACTGGTCACCTGATCACCTAGACTGCTCGTCTGGTCACCCAAACTACTCTACTGGTCGCCCAGACTGCTTTACTGGTCACCCAAACTGCTCTACTGGTCTCCCGACTGGTCTACTGATTGCGTAAACTGGCCTCCCGGCTGCGTGAACTAGTCTTCAAGAAATTTGAGTTTAAATTGGGGTGTGCTAGAAAAACAAAGTCCAAAAATTTGATTTTAGCTTCCGCGCAAGTTGAGTTCAAATTGTCAAAAGCTTTGTATAGATTAAAACAAGCCCCTAGATCATGGTATGATAGGCTAAAAACTTTTTTACTTGAAAAGGGGTTTATAATAGGAAAAATTGACAAAACTCTCTTTTTACTCAAGCAAGGCAATGATCAACTATTCGTTCAGATTTATGTTGATGATATTATCTTTGGTGGTTGCTCTCATGTTTTAGTGTCTAAGTTTTTAGAAACCATGAGGAATGACTTTGAGATGAGTATGATGGGTGAGTTAACTTACTTTTTGGGACTGCAAATCAAACAAACAAAGGAAGGTACTTTTGTTCATCAAAGTATACAAAAGATTTGCTTCACTGCTTTGGGATGGAAAACTGTAAGCCGATCAAGACACCCATGGGAGGCACTTGCACACTTGATCCGGATGAAGATGGTGAGATGGTTGATCAAAAGGAATATAGAAGCATGATAGGTTCACTGTTATATCTCCTTTGCATCAATTTGGATATTCAATTTGCTATGTGCTTGTGTGCTCGCTTTCAAGCTTCCCCACGTGTTTCACATCGACAAGCTGTCAAGCGGATTTTCAGGTATCTTCATGGTATTCCAGACTATGGCATATGGCTTTCTGCTTCCTCATGTATTAGTTTAAGAGTATTCTCTACTGCTGATTTTAGAGGTTGTAGAATTGATAGAAAAAGTATATCTGGTTCATGTCACTTCTTGGGTAATTCTCTTATTGCATGGTCATCTAGAAAACAATCTTCTATTGCACAATCAATTGCTGAATCTGAATATGTGGCTGCTGCTAGTTGTTGTTCTCAAATTCTTTGGATAGTAGCTACACTTAAAGATTATGAGGTTAATTTGGATATGTTCCTCTTTTGTGTGATAACACTAGTGCAATATGCATTGCTAAGAACCCTGTGCAACATTCTAGAACAAAACACATTGAGATCAGATTTCACTTTCTTAGAGATCATGTAGAAAAGGAAAATATTATGCTTCATCATGTGGATACTGAACATCAATTAGCAAACATTTTCACAAAACCTTTATCTTCTCGTTTTGCTTTTATTCGGGGAGAACTTGGGTTGGTTCATCCGATGGGATATTTTTTAGGGTTTTTTTTGAAGTTTTTGTAATATTTTGTAACATGTTTTTTATTTTGTGTGTTTCTGAAATGAAAAAGAAAAAATGAAAAATAATGAAAAAAGTACTGAGCATTGTATTTCATACACATATGTCATTTGAAGCCATGTTTATGTTTCAAGATCTTTGCAACTTCATGTTCATGCACATATGGTGTAGTTTATGACATGATTATTTAAATGGAATGTCAACTTAAATTAAATCTTGTCATGGTTGAACTTTCTTAGTTATCTTGATCCTGCTCAAAAAGTGCTAAATATAAAAGTTAAGTGCTAAAGCTAAAAGAGTGATTGTTGATAAATACAAGAACAAGGTTATGTACTATCGCACTTCTTCTTTACGAGACTGCTTATCATTGCATTTTGATATGAACTTGGAAGAGGTTGTGTATGACTGAAACTATGAAACCTTAAGCTTGTGATTGCTTGGCATGGTTGAAAAGTAAGATTGATGGTGCATGTAATTCCTTGCAATTGTTATTGTTGCAATCAATTAATGAATCAGTTTTTCAAGCACAAATAAAGTGCACAAAAAATTCAATGTTTTCAGGTTTTAAGATTATTGAGAAAGGGAGATCATGCCATGCAAAAAAATCATTAATAGTACTTGATTTCTAGTTATGCTTACTCTACGTTGGTTATGTGTAGATTTGAGGGTGCAAGTACTTTTGATAGCATGACTTGGTGATGAAATTGTTACATTTGTGCATGGCATATAATGCTCAATACATAAAAAAGACAAACTAAAAATAAACAAAAATATTTTGTTCTCTATTTTGTATTCTTGATGAATCTATTGTCCAAGGGGGAGAATTTTGGAGTCAAATGGGGAGAATTTTGGAGATTTTTGGACACATATTGCACATTCACACACATTTTTCTTCCTTTATTTTCTCTTCTTTTTAGGGGGAGATTTTTCACTTTCCTTTTTTGGTTTTAAAATAAATTTCTTAAAACTTTTTTGTGAGGTGAATGCCAATGTTCAGTTCTAAATGGTGTTGCCAATGTTTTCATTAAGGGGGAGATTGTGAAATCATGTGCTGAAAAATTGGCTTAGTAATGAAATTGGTATTGCAAAGTGGTTGTGATCATGGCATATGTGGTGTTCGTGCATATGCTGGTTTAGATGATTATTTGATATGCGTGTGATAGTATGATAATGGTTTTGCTTGATGCAACGTGCTCGTGTGAGTGGTTGCATGGATTGACTTTGATAATGGTTTTGCTTGATGCAACGCGCTCGTGTGAATGATTGCATGGATTAACCGTGAGTCAAGTCGTGGACTTGTGCTCAGAATTGTTTCTTGTTTATTCATGTGCAGGTGTTGCTCGAGGGCGAACGTGGTCAATGACGGGACCGGAACTTGGTTCATGGAGGAACTGAGGTTCAGGACTAGGTTTAGGGAGGAATCGAGGTCTTGGTGGTCGAGGATGTCATGCGGGACGTTTGAGCTAGAGAACATGCACATGGAGGCTGGTTAGTCACGTATTTACAGTATGTGGGTTGTACATGCGTGCAAGAGTTGTTTTTGGCTTTGTTTGGGCTTGGTTGAGATGTATACGAACTCTTTCCGTGTTGGAAGTGGAGTTGTATTCAATCTCTTTATGTTTGCTCTGTATAAATAGGGGGAGGTGTCTCCTGTTTATCTTGAGCAAGGTTTTAGGGTTGTACTCTTTTGTTTTGGAGTACTGTAACCAGATTAGACCAAGAGAAATAAAAATCTTTTGCAACCAGAGATTAGTTTTTCCCTTGCTCCAAGCCTGAAGGTCTTCGTGATAATATCTTGCAGCCATTGTTTTTGTTCCTTGCGACGCATCGTGGCTGGCGGCATTTGTCTCTGCGTAACTCTCAATTTCTCGTCATTTGTTGCTTTAGTCATCTTACAAAGGTAATATCTCTTGATCCGTAGATCCGATCGAGTTGATTCCTTTTGAGTTAGATTCATAATTGAATCTAATTTCTACAGTTAAAATTTCACATCAATCTAATGGTGGGATGTTCAGGTAATCTTGTTTGAGTTTGGTTTATCGCTGTTAGATCGTTATTTGGTTCAGTCATCTTGCGAAGGATATAACTTTAGATTCGTAGATCAGATCAACCTAATTCTTATTGTGTTAGCTTCAGAATTGAATTTATTTTCTACAGTTAAAATTTCATGTGAATCCAACAGTGCTATCTTTAGGAATTACTATTTTTGTGAATAGATCGCCAAACTACTACTTTGTCGCTTTGTTGGTCACCAGATCGCTTGCGGTCGCCCAAATCGCTCTCTTGGGCCTTGCCTTGCTCTCTTGGTCGCCTAGACTACTCTACTGGTCTCCCGACTGGTCTACTGACTGCGTAAACTGGCCTCCCGGCTGTGTGAACTGGTCTTCAAACAATTTGAGTTTAAATTGGGGTGTGTTAGAAAAACAAAGTCTAGAAATTTGATTTTAGCGTTCGCGCAATCAGTCACCCCCCTCTGATTGCTATATTATTATATTTCAATCCTACAAAATGAGAATTAAATGCACTAAAGAGAGGAGAGAGCTTTGCTAGATCTCAAGTATCTTTAATAATGGCCAAGAGTTACTATAGAGGGCAGATGGAGGGGTATTTATAACCCCAACCACAAAAACTAGACATTTGAACTCGAAATCCTGACCATGTAGGACCGGTAGCATTGGGCTCCAGCCTTGTGGGCGTGTCAGAACATTTAATGCCTTGACAGTGGCTATTGCGCAGTAGGTTTGGTGTTACCGCCCAATTAGGACCGGTAGCACAGGCTTCTATTTGCTTTTTCCGTCGAAGAGGATGCTTTTTGGAATTTTTACATCGGTCATTTAGGCGATTACTGCTCTTCCGGTAGTACCAAGAACTCATCGTGATAAACCATTGTAACATCCCAAAATTTTAGCTTTTCAATTATTAATATTACTTTAATGCAACTTATGATTTTTGTGATTTTTCTGAATTTATTGGGATTTTCTGAGATTTACCGAAATTATTTTGAATATCAATATGACCTTTTGCTAAGAAATAATTATAAAAAGAAATTTGCAAAATAAAGTTCTTGTGAAAATATTTTATTTAAGTCCTAATGGCTCAAAATATTTTTGAGAATTTTCTAGGAATTTTAGAGTATTTTATCACTTTAAATAAATCAAAATCGTTCTTGAATTTAATTAAATTAAAAAAGCCGGAAAAAATTCAAAATAAACAAAGATTGGGTCGGCCCATTTCTCGCATAAACCTAATAGTCAATCGGAGGTGTAATATCGGCCGTAGGATCTTCCTTGTGCGGCAGAGATTGAACCGGGAGCAATTTGATCGCATTACGAAGGAAGGTTTTGGCTGTCTCGCGCTAGGTATTTTACAGCCGTCGATCGGGGAAATCAAAGGGCTAGGCGTCTTCGTCTCCAAAGGAAACCGAGCCGGACTCTGCTTCCTCTTCCGTATGAGCTATGGAATCCTTACCAAATCGGGATTGATTCGACCTCTGTGAAGCTATAAAACGAAGGCATCGGATGCGTAGTAGGCTCATCGATCAAAGCCCTAAGGTCTAGCTTCGGGAATCGTTGTGGTTTCGCCGCAATCCAAGGTTTCCGCTGAACGCCACCACAAGGAAGAAGTCGCCGATTCGTCACCGCTGAGCAACCGCAAAGCTTGGGACCAGACGCATTGGCTTCGCCCTTGACCGGAGTATCTTGTGCTCGCCTCCGTTCCGCTGGAAGATCGCCGGAGAGTCGCGTCACCGTGAAGGTCTCACCGCCGGAGAAGAAGTCCTCGCCGCCAACGAACGGGTGCCTGGGACGTCAATCCGAGAGTTTCATCGTGTTCGCGACATCGAGGTGAGTTAGATGGTACCTTCGCCGCTCGCCGCCGGCGACCCTAGGGCCGTGTGCGCCGCCGGCTGACGTGGGGAGCTGCTTCGTCGCCACGTGGGTTGAAGCGTCGAGTTGGCGACGAGTTGGCGCCACGCGAGCACCTCTGTAGCTGACGGGGAGAAATCGGGATTTCATTTATAAAAATAATTCGCTAAAATTCGGATTTTATTAATTAGGGTATTTTCAGGAATTTTCAAACTTCAAAACCTTATAACTTTTGCATACGAACTCGGATTTGGGTGACTCAAATTCCTAAAAATTTTTAAAATTGAGATATTTCTAATGGTGATTTTTATTTGAATTTTTGAATTTGTTTGTTCTTTGGTTTTGGTTTTTATTTGCTTTCTCTCTCGATTCGCGTAGACGTTGAATTGTGCGAGGCTTCAGGAGGGGATTGTGCAGCTCAAGAATTATTTTCCGACCAAGACCAGAAACTCAACAAAGGCAAGTTGTGCTTTGATCATGTTGCACCCATAAACTAGATTGCATGCTATTCTGATTTACCTTATCACTTGTTATTTTATGTGTATAAATGATTTCAACATAAGTTTGGGACTAGCTATCATACCCCTTTGAATTATACCTACCTTGCTAGTTGTATGCCATGATTCACTTGTCACCCTAGGTTGGTTAATTATAGTTGGTTAAATAGAAAATCAACATGGATGGTTAGAACGGAATAGAATTGCTTAGCCATGCCACGTCATCACATGCTCATGAAATATTGCTTAATAATCTTGACTAATGGAATATGGAACAATGATGATAACTTGTGGGCCATGTGTGGTCGCACAAAGAGATTGAGTTGTTGTGACAGCGGAGTCACGCGACGATGTTGATTTGTGAAAAGCACATGGTGTTTGGTAATCAACTGGGGAAGAAAAATGATTTAGACTGGGGCAAGTGGCAAGATTGTTTATGGTGGGCCAAGACTGGCAATTGGGCGGTCGCATTTGGTTTTTGGTGGGCCAAGAGTGGCAATTGGGCGGTCGCATTTGGTTTTTGGTGGGCCAAGGGTGGCAATTGGGCGGTCGCATTGGTGGGCCAAGAGTGGCAATTGGGCGGTCGTATTTGATTTTATGATGAACTTTTGGTTGGTCTTGCCTCGGTCAACTAAGGGGTATTTAATTAAAATGGACAACTGTTTGGGATGGCAGGATGCCATGTGGATAATGGAACTTGATTTAGGATGAAGAACTTGGGTTTATTTGAGAATCACTGAATCTATTTACTTGTTATTATTTGTTTTACTGTCTTTTCAATCTACATTATGTATGTGTTCTTAAATCTTTGCTTCTTGCAAATGAACCCTTAGCCATTCCTTTGGAATAAGCCTGCATATAGCTATGATAGGATTGCATTCTGTGCACAACTTGTTGAGTACGTGTTGGTGTACTCACTCTTGCCTACAAACATCATCAGTGCTGAAGAAGGAGTACCATGGAGAGACGAACGTTTAGGGTGCGAGCCTTGTCAGTTGCCTGTGGTATACTGAGGGGTTACCTACGTTTTCATTCCGCTGCAGTTCAATTTGTTGTTCAGCCTTATGAGGCATTGTTAAGTAAGTTGACCATAAGGTCATTCAACTGGTAATATTTCAGATATTATGTCTTTTATCTTATTTACGTTGTGTATGATTGTGATATTCACTAATGTTGAGCTGTGTGCACTAAGCGTGATCTGGACTAGTGCAAGATATACAGAGGGTCCGGATTTGCACATTCGGGTCCCGACAAAGGTGGTATCAGAGCCATACTGACTGTAGGTCTTGACCCTAGATAGTTGGTCGTCTCTATAGGTCCTTCAAAATTATTTTCTAAAATTTAAAAGACCTAACCTGAAAGAATAATGTGTTCTTGACTTATCTCATTCTTCTATTTTTGCCCTTACCAAAAATTCTTCCTTGTCCCTTGCTGAAATTTCTTTCTCTTACCTCTGCTAAATTGAGCTAAAATCTTACCTAAGTTATCTTGAGTAGAAAACGATATACCACACTTTAGGAGATGTCGTCGAGTGCCTACCGATACCATAATGATCATGACGGAATGAATCATCAAGCTCACGGAGGAGCGGATCAACGAAGTGAATCAAGAGCTAGAAGACCCAAAGCTTCAAGTAGCCGGTTGAGACTCATGTGTGGGAGTCGCGTTTCCTAGGATAGGAGTGTCACCCATGTAGACGGTAGTTTTGTGTGTTTAGGTTAAATTGGTTCTTCTTGATTGCTGAGTGTGCAGCATGTGTTGCAAAGCTTCTAGGCTTACATAAGCAACCATACCAAGTTATTAATATTAATTGCTTAAATTATTGGGTTAAACCTATCTTCCCTGTATTAGGATCTCTACTTCTTACCTATGCTATTTTTCTCTCACCTAACCCCTGTGAGGTAATCAAGCAGATGATTCAGAAAAGTGACATCAATGGAGCCAGAGAAAGTGGAAATCAACTCAATGAAAATTCTAAGGATGGATTAGTTTTTCAACCAAACAATTTAGAAGATCGTGCGTGCATACGCTGTGGAGAAATAGGACATACCGCTGACGATCATGCGATCCATTGCTCCAGTTGCAAAGGGAACCATTCTCCTAGAAAATGTCTTAGGAGCAACATCACATGTTACGTTCGTGAAAGACAAGGCCATTGCTCACCTTAGTGTCCCTTAGATCCGATAATTACTGCTGTGATCTAGCAACAACGAAAGAATTTACGGACCCTAGTTGCTCGAGAATTACCAATAATAGGGGAAAAGTTAGTTACATAGAAGATCGCTTGGCTAGGGGATGCGTTGCGAATCAAGAAGTAGTGGATCATAAGAAGAGCAACATTAAATGCTACAACTGTCACTGAAAAGGTCATTACGCTAATCGATGTCCACAGAGAAGACAAATAATTCTTATAGCTAGGGATATACAGGAAGTTACCCCAGTCCGATACATAACGCTAAGAGTGAGCGGTGAAATTGCGGAAGAAATTTGTCTAGAGAACCAATTGAAAAAAAGCGTCTAGGTAAAGATACTATCAACGAATGCTCAAGAAAGGGAGTTCACCCCACACTCTGCTATAATTGCCACAAACCTAAGCAGTTTGCCAGCAAATGCCCTCAAGGAAAAGCAATCGCATTGGTTCAAGTCAATTGCAACTCCGTCCCTATCAAAGCCCCAACGTCAAAGCCAAATCAAGGAAGTTAGGAGCCGTGAGTTTACTTAGTACAATGTCGTAAACCTACCAGTGAAAGTAGAGGGATTAGTAATATATTCCATGTAAAAGGTTCCTTGTTGGAAGGAATGAAGCAGGAAGGATTGATACATTAGAATACCGAGTGTTGGAATGAAGAAGCAATAATGGGAAACGATGAGTTAGATGTTTCTAAGATTGCTCTCTCTACATAAACGATATAAGTTTTTCTCTTGAATTGACCGATGCCCCGCATATCTAATAAACATGATAAGTAAGATATTTGTGGAGTAATTGATAGATTCATGGTTGATGACAATCTAGTATACCCTAAGATAAAAGAAGATCATGCAGAACATGTTAGATTGGTTTATAAAATTGCAAGAGTCATAGTCATATGCTAAACTCAACTAGGTGAATTCCGGAAGTGACATAGTCAAAATCCTTAGTCATATAAAGACTGCTAAAGGAGTTATTGTTGAACCAAGCAAGGTAGAAGTTGTGTTACATAGGAAGCAACCAAAGTACGTTACCTGGATTTAAGGTTCTGGAAATGGTAAGATAATACCACTAGTTCATAGGAAGGTTTTTCGACAATAGCTAGACTTTTTTTTTGATTGTTAAGGAGAAAGAGATGCATGGACACCGGAGTAACGAAAAGGGTTTTCGGAAGTTGAAAGAGCGGTTACCATTAATGCATGTGTTAGTATTACTAGCTGTGCGGAGTAGCTTCAATATATAAGGATGATGCCTCTAGACATAATCTGAGAAGTGAACCAACGTTGTTGCATAAACGATGAGGCAGTTGAAATTACCCTACGTATGACTTGGAGTTAGTCGTTGTAGTGCGCGCAGAAAAATGGTGTCACTATCTCATCGAAAATAAATATGAGCCTTAAGAATCTAAATATATTTACTCAGTCCAACTTTAATATAGGACGAAGATAATGGTTGGAAAGGATCAAAGAGTCTAGTGTCAGAATCTATAGGCATTTCAGTAAGGCTAAGGTGGTAGTCGACGTTTGAGTTACGAGGTAATATGTTGATAATAAGCAGTTAACCAGGGTATGTAAAGAATCTAAGAAGTTGAAATTAAAGGTCACCCCACAAGGTTTCATAGTTGCCTTGGAAATAGAATCAACATTAAGAAGATCAGAACATAAGAAGTTCGAAGGTAGATGAAGTACAAAATCAAGTTAAGGAAAAGAAGAAGGCGTAGCCAAAAAGTAGAAATTTGAGTGATTAGGATACCATAAGGATTTAATGCTGAATCAGTGTGCTGGATAGGAAGATCCTAAGAAATTGATACTTGAGAAAACTCATAGTTCTAAGTAATCGATATACCCAGGAAGTGCCAAAGAGAATCAATATCCTAAGGAAAGGTTTTGGTGATCCAAGGTGAAGGGCAAAACTATTGGTTATGATACTTAATGTGATGTGAATCAAAAAAATAAAAATAAAGGCAATGCATTAGAGATTTAAAGGTTTATGGCAAATTATTATAGATTCCTATAGGAGGCAAATCATTGAAATGATCCCTAGTGTAAATGGACCCTAAAAGATACGAATTCGGAGGAATCATTATTGATTAATTGACCCAAAGTTGCTCATTTCATATCATTGAAGACTACGTATTCAAAGGATCATTTGGCAGATCTGTCAGGGATTTAGTAACTGCGTAGGTGCCTAAGAAGATTGTGTTCGATAAAGGTATCCAATTTATCTAGAGATTTTAGAGCAAGTTACGTGAAGTAATGAGAACTCGCTTGAATTTCAGTACAGTTATCGGCCGCATACTGATAGTTAAACGGAAAGAGTTAATCAGATTCTGAGGGTATGTTTAGAGGTTGTGCGTTAGCTTACGCCACGTTTTGGGATAAATGTTTGCCATAGGCAGAATTCAGTTATGACGATAGTTACCAGGCTAGTTTGCAAATGTCACCATTCGAAGCCTTATATGGTCGCGCTTGTCGTACCCCGTTGAGTTGGAATGAAACGGGAGAGCGTTCGGTACTTGGACCAAAAATGCTTAGAGAGGCCGAAGAACAAGTTGCCATGATCGGAGAAAAGCTGAGAACAGCACAGTCAAGGCAGAAGAGCTATGCTGATAATCGCCGTCGAGAACTGAGTTTTGAACCTAACGATTTCGTAGGTTATTATCCTTAAAAGTATGAAAAGGTTCAGTGTTAAAGGAAAACTCGCACCTAGGTATGTAGGACCATTTAAGATCTTAAGCTGCCGAGGAGAAGTGCGTACCAGTTGGAGTTGCCCCAGTCATTAACAGGAGTTCATGATGTGTTTCATGTGTCTCAACTTAAGAAATGTCTTAGAGTACCAACAGAGCAGACGCCATTAGAAGCTATCGAATTGCAAGAAGACTTGACTTACAAAGAGCCACCGATAAGGATTCTGGATGTGATGGAGCGTAGAACCAGAAACAAGTCCACTCGCTTTTGCAGAGTCCAATGGAGTAATCACTCCGAGAATGAAGCAACCTGGGAACGTGAAGAAGATCTGAAGGCAGAATTCCCAAACCTATTCTCTAGTCAGCCTTGAATCTCGGGGTCGAGATTCCGTTAAGGGGGGGAGGTTTGTAACATCCCAAAATTTTAGCTTTTCAATTATTAATATTACTTTAATGCAACTTATGATTTTTGTGATTTTTCTGAATTTATTGGGATTTTCTGAGATTTACCGAAATTATTTTGAATATCAATATGACCTTTTGCTGAGAAATAATTATAAAAAGAAATTTGCAAAATAAAGTTCTTGTGAAAATATTTTATTTAAGTCCGGAATGGCTCAAAATATTTTTGAGAATTTTCTAGGAATTTTTAGAGTATTTTATCACTTTAAATAAATCAAAATCGTTTACTAAATTTAGTTAAATTAAAAAAAAGCCGGAAAAATTCAAAATAAACAGTATTGGGCCCGGCCCATTTACTGCGCAAACCTAATAGTCAATCGGAGGAGTAATATCGGCCGTAGGATCTTCCTTGTGCGGCAGAGATTGAACCGGGAGCAATTTGATCGCATTACGAAGGAAGGTTTTGGTTGTCTCGCGCTAGGTATTTTACAGCCGTCGATCGGGGAAATCAAAGGGCTAGGCGTCTTCGTCTCCAAAGGAAACCGAGCCGGACTCTGCTTCCTCTTCCATATGAGCTATGGAATCCTCACCAAATCGGGATTGATTCGACCTCTGTGAAGCTATAAAACGAAGGCATCGGATGCGCAGTAGGCTCATCGATCAAAGCCCTAAGGTCTAGCTTCGGGAATCGTTGTGGTTTCGCCGCAATCCGAGGTTTCCACCGAACGCCACCGCAAGGAAGAAGTCGCCGATTCGTCACCGCTGAGCAACCGCAAAGCTTGGGACCAGACGCATTGGCTTCGCCCTTGACCGGTGTATCTTGTGCTCGCCTCCGTTCCGCTGGAAGATCGCCGGAGAGTCGCGTCACCGTGAAGGTCTCACCGCCGGAGAAGAAGTCCTCGCCGCCAACGAACGGGTGCCTGGGACGTCAATCCGAGAGTTTCATCGTGTTCGCGACATCGAGGTGAGTTAGATGGTACCTTCGCCGCTTCATATTTGGCGCTCCCTAGGGCCATGTCTTGTGCCGGTGACGTGGGGGGCCGCCGCCGCCACGTGGGTTGAAGCGTCGAGTTGGCATCGAGTTGGCACCATGCGAGCACCTCTGTAGCTGACGGGGAGAAATCGGGATTTCATTTATAAAAATAATTCGCTAAAATTCGGTTTTTATTAATTAGGGTATTTTCAGGAATTTCCAAACTTCAAAACATTATAACTTTTGTATACGAACTCGGATTTGGGTGACTCAAATTTCTAAAAATTTGTAAAATTGAGATCTTTCTAATGGTAATTTTTATTTGAATTTTTGAATTTGTTTGTTCTTTGGTTTTGGTTTTTATTTGCTTTCTCTCTCGATTCGCGTAGACGTTGAATTGTGCGAGGCTTCAGGAGGGGATTTTGCAGCTCAAGAATTATTTTCCGACCAAGACCAGGAACTTAACAAAGGCAAGTTGTGCTTTGATCATGTTGCACCCATAAACTAGATTGCATGCTATTCTGATTTACCTTATCACTTGTTATTTTATGTGTATAAATGATTTCAACATAAGTTTGGGACTAGCTATCATACCCCTTTGAATTATACCTACCTTGCTAGTTGTATGCCATGATTCACTTGTCACCCTAGGTTGGTTAATTATAGTTGGTTAAATAGAAAATCAACATGGATGGTTAGAACGGAATAGAATTGCTTAGCCATGCCACGTCATCACATGCTCATGAAATATTGCTTAATAATCTTGACTAATGGAATATGGAACAATGATGATAACTTGTGGGCCATGTGTGGTCGCACAAAGAGATTGAGTTGTTGTGACAGCGGAGTCACGCGACGATGTTGATTTGTGAAAAGCACATGGTGTTTGTTAATCAACTAGGAAGAAAAATGATTTAGGCTGGGGCAAGTGGCAAGATTGTTTATGGTGGGCCAAGCAATTGCGGTCGCATTTGGCAATTGGGCCAAGAGTCGCAATTTGATCGCATTTTTTTTTGTGGGCCAAGAGTGGCAATTGGTGATCGCATTGGTGGGCCAAGGGTGGCAATTGGGCGGTCGTATTTGATTTTATGATGAACTTTTGGTTGGTCTTGCCTCGGTCAACTAAGGGGTAGTTAATTAAAATGGACAACTGTTTGGGATGGCAAGATGCCATGTGGATAATGGAACTTGATTTAGGATGAAGAACTTGGGTTTATTTGAGAATCACTGAATCTATTTACTTGTTATTATTTGTTTTACTGTCTTTTCAATCTACATTATGTATGTGTTCTTAAATGCTGCTTTACTGCAAATGAACCCTTAGCCATTCCTTTGGAATAAGCCTGCATATAGCTATGATAGGATTGCATTCTGTGCACAACTTGTTGAGTACGTGTTGGTGTACTCACCCTTGCCTACAAACATCATCAGTGCTGAAGAAGGAATACCATAGAGAGACGAATGTTTAGGGTGCGAGCCTTGTCAGTTGCCTGTGGTATACTGAGGTGTTACCTACGTTTTCATTCCGCTGCAGTTCAATTTGTTGTTCAGCCTTATGAGGCATTGTTAAGTAAGTTGACCATAAGGTCATTCAACTGGTAATATTTAAGATATTATGTCTTTTATCTTATTTACGTTGTGTATGATTGTGATATTCACTAATGTTAAGCCTGTGTGCACTAGCGTGATCCTGGACTAGTGCAGTATACACAGAGGGTCCGGATTTGCACATTCGGGTCCCGACAACCGCCCTACCAAAACCCCAAAAATACATGCCCACTGGAATTATTGCACCGGGCCAAAGGGGCCGGTGCTACCGCTACCCCAGTAGCACCGGGCTACCATGGGCGGTAGCATCGCCCTACCTGGACCCAAAATGGTGCTCCTTTGGAATTTTTACACCGGGCATTGGGGCCGGTGCTACCACTACGCGGGATGCCCTTGGCGGTAGCACTTGGATTCCAAAGGGTTTCTTTGAGGCTTATGGAGTTTATAAAATTTAACTACTATATGACAATGCATGAGTGTAATTAATTGATTTGAGCCTTTAGACCTTAAGATGACATCAAGATAACGTCAAAACCCCTCTTAATAGTACGTCCCTATTTCTAGCAATCCGATCTTTTCTCTAAACTCTGAGATCAGTAAAATGACTAGAGAAATGTCCTTAGATTTTTACCTTTACTTGATTGATACTTTGATCTTCGTTTGCTCCTTCTTCATGCTTCCATGATCACAAATCCTTAAGACTAACCTATTTCAATATACTCAACGAAAATGTTAGTCTCTTAAACATAATTATCATTAATTACCAAAACCATGAGGAACTTTTGGGGCCTACATGCTTTCAGGATCGTAGAGACGGTATGCTTTGGAACCTTCTTCAGTGCCGAGATATACCATGGCTTGACTACGATCATCAAGCTTGCTGAGGTGAGGTTTTGTTACTCTCACATGAGCCAAACATCCGAACACTCGAGATGTCCCAGATTTGGCTTTCTCCCTTTCCAGGCCTCATAAAGTGTGCAATCCTTGAGAGCCTTCATTGGCAGCCAGTTAATAAGGTAGACCGCTTGTTGCACTTCCTCACCCCAAAACTTTGCTAGCACGTTCATGCTCTTTAAGAGAGAGATCTTGCCATGGCCATTATAGACCTGTTCCGGCGATCCACCACACCGTTCTGCTAAGGGGAGTATGGTGCAGTGAGGTGCCACTCAATTCCAACTTGCTCACAATATGCTGTGAAGAAATCAGACAGGAACTCACCATCGCGATCTGTTCGCAATGTTTTGACATGCCGCCCACTGAATTTTTCGGCCTTCTTCTTGAATTTCTCGAACATGGCCAAGGCTTGATCCTTTGTCTTGAGAAAATACACCCACGACCAGCGAGTGCAATCATTAATGATCAGCATAATGTACTGATTACCTACACGAGTTGCTAGTGTTACCAGTTCGCAGAGATCTGCATGAAGGAGTTCAAATGGATATTTTTCACGATAAACAACCATGCTTGGGAATGGATTCCTTGTCTATTTGGCAATCAAACAACACTGACACAGTTTGATTCGGATGCTTAATCAATGGAACTCCCTCTGCCATTGATTTCACTCCCAACTGCTTGAGGGACTGAAAATTTGTGTGCCCCAGCCTGGCATGCCACAACCAAGCTTGTTCTGTCAAATTTGCAAGAAAATAGACCGGCATACAAGTCTGCAGTTTTGCCTTATACAGGTTGTTTGGTGAAGATTTAATCCGAAAGAGCAGTCTTCCATCCGGATCATACACCATCATCTGATCACCGTGCATAACTATTTTGCTTCCTCCCTAAGCTAATTGCTCACAACTAATGATGTTGTTAAGCAAAGCAGGAATGTAATAAACTTCTGTGAGAAGACGCTGTTCACCACCTTTGAAAGTAAAAAGGATCAATCCCTTGCAGCGGATTTGCACAGTTGAACCTACACCAAACCTCACAACGCCCTGAATGTGTTCATCGAGGTCTCTGAATTTCTCACGATCACCAGTCATATGATTGCTGGCGCCATTGTCAAAGTACCATAGGTTTGATCTCGTGGATCCTCCTTCCAACAGTAGTGGTGCCCGCACATTATCCTCATTTAGCAGGGCAAGATCTTGAGTCTCCACCGCAACACACAACAACAGCGCATGCCTGTTCTTCAGTCTGGGTGAGGTTTACCTACTTAACATGCTGCTTGCTTCTGCACTCCGATGCGTAATGGCCCATCTTCGTGCAATTGAAGCACTTGATGTGGCTCTTATTATGTCCTCATCCGCCTTGATTAATGCTTGCATCTTTCTGGGTATTATCAGTGGTGCAACCGCCCCTTCCATGACCTTAGCCATGAAAGCGTCCACGGCCTCCCCGACCGCGTCCTCCTGTCTCCAAAGGTGATGAAGTCTTCAATCTGTTGCCGCCTGACGATGTGTCACCAATTGCAGTCTTCTGTCGTGCCTGCCACTCCGCATGAGTGAGCAAGAGCTGACCTTCACTAGTGCTTCCTGCTGGCGTTCATGAGCGAATACGCTGTTCATAAGTCTTCAAACGTCTGAGAGCTTCCTCAAACAACATGGTGTTGAGATTGCAGAATTGCTCAACACCGGCAATGATGGGGTAGTATTTTTTCGACATGGTGTCGAACAATTTCTTCACCATGACAGAATCTTTTAGTGTGGAATCGAGGTTCACAAACCTGGCTGCCATCCTACTGATCTTGCTGGCATATTCATCTAGGGATTCCCCTTCCTTCATGCGCAGTGCTTCAAATTCGCTTTTCAGTGTTTGAAGCCGTGCCGACTTGACACGATCTGCTTCGACATAGCGTGTCTTGAGTTCATCCCAAAGTTCCTTGGTAGTCTTCTTCATCGCAACCTAGGAAGAAGATCCTCTGGCAGAGCTTGAAACAGAAGAGCTTTGGCCGTCTTGTCTTTCTTCATATTGACCACTGCATTTGCCAGTGGATCAACAGCCTCCCAGACTCCCTGGGCTTCCATGATTGCTTCTACCTTGATCGCCCAAGTTGTATAATTTGTCACCGTTAACTGCAGACAATTGATCGATACTCTACCGCTCTCCTTTGCTGCCGCAGTGCTCGATGGGATGATCGACATTGGGCTAGACCAGAGGAAGTTTGGTCATGCAACCTGGCTCTAATACCAGGTGTTAGATCATACCAGGATCACCGTTATGTTGCCTCCGATCATCAAGAAGAAAACAATCAGTAGCAACAAAATGGTTGATGAGAAACAGAGTCACGCTGAATCAAAGAGTTGTTATTCAGCACGACAAAGCTTGTGTACAAACTGTAGCGCGTCCTGATACTTATACCCCGACCGGCACAACCGCCATTGCCAATAGAAACATATCTAAACTTACTAAAAATAACAAAAATAACTTGATATCTTAACCAGCTAAACATCCTGGTAGCTAAATAGCAAACATTCCAAAGATAACAAATAGCAAGAGATAGCAAATAACAAGACTAATTCTAACAGCCTTGACGCCGACAGCTGCTATGGGAGGGATGTGAGGTGTAGGAGGGGCGTGCTAGTGCTAGGAGTGACATCAACAGGGTGACATGAGGTGGCGAGCAAGGTGTGTAATGGGTTGCAGTAGTTAGAGATATGATCCTGTAACAAATATAGAAAGAGATAAAACTTGCATGGCTATAGATAGAATAGTTAAATTTGTTTCCTAGGTATCAGGATAGTCATCGGTGGACTCTTGTCTATATACATACATGTATCTCTGCCTGATTTGGTTAACAATCAACACGTAATCCCGTCGCACCGTCGACGTTCTTCCTAGTGGCTCTGGTTCTTTGCACATGGTATCAGAGCCGTAATAATCTACCAATGGCTAGCTCATCTACCACCTCCAATCCACTGTTTGGCTTCCCAATCTCAGAGAAGCTGAACAAGCAAAATCATAGGCTTTGGTTGGCGCAAGTTCTCGCAGCGATTCGTGGCGCACGACTTGAAGAACACATCAACGGCAAGAAAAGAGTTCCTGCTGCAGAAATTGATCAGAAGCAAGGAGATCAAGTGGTGAAGATCCCGAATCCAGCCTATGAAGAGTGGTTCACTGCAGATCAACAAGTTCTCGGCTTCCTCTTCTCATCTCTTACAAAAGAGGTGCTAACCCAGGTGGCTGCCGCAAGGACGGCAGCGCAGGCATGGAAGGAGATTGAAGACATCTTCACGACGAAGACTCACGCACATGTGATCAATGTGCGACTTGCCTTGATGACAACACGAAAGAGCAATCTGTCTGTTTTGGAGTATGTTGCAAAGATGAAGGCTCTTGGAGATGAAATTGTTGCTTCAGGGAAGCCTTGATGATGATCTGGTTGTTTACATTATCAATGGTCTTGATGATGATTTTGATCCTATTGTGTCTGCGATCATGGCTAAAACCGAGAGTGTCACGGTTGCAGAACTTCACTCACAACTTTTAAGTTTTGAAAACAGGATTCATCTTCGCCAGGCATGCCTTGTCGCTACAAACCGTGGTGGCCGCAGCGGCAACTCATCACGTGGAGGACCACGCGGCCATGGAGGGAATCGTGGTCGCGGTGCTCCTGCTGGTCGTGGCCATGGCCATGCTTCTGCAAATGACAACCGCCCAACCCGTCAAGTTTGCCACAAGAAAGGTCATGTTGCCTCTGACTGCTGGCACACATATGATGAAAACTATATTCCTGAAGATAAAACAGCAGCTACTGCCTCCCATGCTTATGGTGTTATACCAATTGGTACATAGACACCGGGGCAACAGATCACATTACTAGTGAACTCGACAAGCTAACAACTCATGAAAAGTACAAGGGCAATGATCAAATCTATACCGCGAGTGGTACAGGTATGCAAATTAAGCATATTGGTCATTCTGTTATTACTACTCCCACTCGTCCCTTGTACTCAAACAATATTCTTCATGTTCCACAAGCTGCAAAGAATCTTATTTCTGCTTATCGTCTCACGGTTGATAATTATGCCTTTCTTGAGATTCATCCTAAATATTTTTTGATCAAGGATCGGGTCACGAAGAGCATACTTCTTAAAGGGTGGCACCGTTAGGGTCTCTACCCCCTTCCTTCAGGACCTTTAGGAAAGCAAGCTTTTAGTGTCACGCCATCCTTTGAGAGGTGGCATGGTCATCTCGGTCATACCTCTACTCCCATTGTTACTAGAATCATTAGTCAAAATAAGCTACCATGTTTAGCTCAGTCCAATAAAGAGTCAGTTTGTGACGCTTGTCAACAAGCCAAGAGTCATCAATTGTCATATAGTAGATCATTGAGTATATGTCATTACCCTTTGGAACTTGTTCACTCTGATGTATTGGGACCTGCTCCTAGTTCCGTTGGAGGGAAGAAATATTATGTTAGCTTCATTGATGACTATAGTAAATTTATTTGGATCTTTCTTCTTAAACACAAATCTGAAGTTTTTCAGAAATTTCAGGAGTTTCAAAGCCTTGTTGAGCGACAGTTTAATCACAAATTCCTTGCTATGCAAACTGATTGGGGTGGAGAGTATCAAAGACTCCACTCTTTCTTTGCAAAAGTAGGCATCTCACATCATGTTTCATGTCCCTACACTCACCAACAAAATGCCGTTGTTGGGAGAAAACATCGTCATATAGTAGAAGTTGGCCTTGCTCTCTTGGCTCACTCTTCCATGCCTCTTAAATTTTGGGACGAAGCTTTTCTTGCTTCTACTTATATCATTAATCGCTTGCCTAGCAAGGTTATTTAGTTTGAGAGCCCTCTTGAACGCCTGTTTCATCGAAAACCAGACTATGCCTCCCTTCGTATGTTTGGTTGTGCTTGTTGGCCCAATCTTCGTCCATATAATACTCACAAATTGCAATTCCGCTCAAAACAATGTGTTTTTCTTGGTTTTAACCACTTACATAAAGGGTTTAAATGCCTTGACCCTCACACTGGACGAGTGTATGTCTCTTGGGATGTTACCTTTGATGAAACTATTTTTCCATTCTCCCAACTTCACTCAAACACTGGTGCTCGCCTTCGTGCAGAAATATCTCTACTTCCTTCTGATCTTGCTCCATCTGCTTATGATCAAGGGGGAGTAGTACAGAGTGATCATTTGCTTAATTTTCTGCCTAATCATGTTGATTCTAGTGACAGTTGTTGTCGGGACCCGAATCTACAAATTTGGACCCTCTGTGTATTCTGCACTAGTCCAGGATCACGCTAGTGCACACAGGCTAAACAGGGTTTAAGTACCACAATCATACACAGTGGAATAATAATAAAGTACTTAACAACAATAGTAATAATAAGCTGTTGCACGACCTTATCGTCTCCTTACAAAGTTTCGCCACGCAGGGCTATAATGAACAAAAGTACAACAAGTTCAATAGCGGAATCAAAAGTAAGTCGATGAACCCCTCATATTGCCACAGGCAACTGACGAGGCTCAACCTTAATTCTCTGGACCTTCGTTGAATTCTTCCTCCCAAGCTGGCGTAGCTTCTTCTTCTGAGGTTTTGTTGAAGCAAGGGTGAGTATACAACATACTCAGCAAGTCATGCACAAATGCAATTCTAATACTACATGCATGGCTTATTCCAAAGGGAAGCTTAAGTGGTTATTTTGCATGAAGCAGCATTTTTAATCAGATAATCTTAATTAGATTCAAAAGCAGTAAAACAATATTTAGAATAATAATAAATTCTCAATTCTTATTCAGAGGATTGGCACACAGCCCTATGTTCAAGTTATCTGCTCTTGGCACACAGCCACTAATCCCATATTTTATTTCAAAAATCTAACCCTTGACTGTAATCCCCATGTAATGTCCAATACCGCGGATGCGGCTATTCGAATAGATTTAACACACACTCTGCAGAGGCTGTACACTTTATCGGCAAGATACAGTCGCTCACCACACATGTGATTGATCGTAACAAAGCTTTTCGGAAGCTTCTATCTATCCCTATGAACCTCTCCAGTATTGTCTTCACTACTACTTCCCTCACTCAGAGCCGAAGAGTAGGAACGACAGATACTGTTGGATGGGTACCAAGCCATAGCACAGGTACGCCCCCCCACACAGTTACCCCGATGTAACTGCCACCTCAAGGCATCAAAGGTAAGATATTAGAATCATACTAGACTAGGTCTGTCTCATTCCAGACTTGCAGTTGTATTGTAATACTGCAAAAATCATTTTCCTGGGTTTTGGCCGGATTTGTCTTCTTTTTCTTGACTCAAGGATTTATTCTGGAGAAAAGTTTAGTCTCGGAATTTCAATCAGTTGAGCGTAGGTCCCTCTCACAGGCAATTTTGGGGGACTTGGGGACCTAATTTCGAGGGTTAGGTTTAAAAGAAAATTTAGATTTCGTGGGAGGGGTTTTCTGGAAGTTTCCCTCCCCACCTAAATTTTCTTCTTTACCCTAACCTTATCCCTTCTTTCCCTTGCTCATTTCTTTTCACCTGGTTTTGCTACTCCTTGGCGCCTGCTCTCAGCCACATCCTGGTGATTTCCTCCCCAGCCCGAGCTCCTGTAGCCCTGGCGCATGCCCCCCTGGCCGAAGCTCTGGCGCATGCCTCCCCTGGCTGAAGCTCCTGGCGCTTGCCCCCTGGCCAAAGCTCTCCTACGTTTGCTCCGGCCAGCCTCCGGCCCTGCTCCGGCCTTGCTCCGGCGACCCCCCTTCCCCAGGCCGGCGAGCTCCTCCCTCCCCCCTTGCGGCAACCCTTCTCCACCTCCCTCTTCCCTCCATGTGAAGAATTGAGGTAAAACCCTAGGTAGTGGGGATCCATTTGGCTCGCATGCAAGGTGTTTGTGCTATTGCTTGGCTAGGATTCATGATTTTGAGATGTTGGAGGTTGGGGATTGGAGAGACTAGAGTGATTGGAAATTTTCTGTTCGGGCAGAATTTTGTCCTTGGTTAGAACTGCTAATTGAAAATTCTACAAGCATTTTATTGGGGTCTAGCTATTGCAAAAGTTTTAGATAATCGAATTACCTTTCAATAGAGATTGAAATCATCAAGTTTCGTTCAGCCGTTTGAAAGTTATGGCTATTTTACCGATTTCTGTCCAGAACAAGTTAAATTATGTTCGTCTGCTGTTCGTCGCAAATCTGAGAATAATCGGTGTTTTTTCCGGTTGGTCAGCTATAGCAAAAGCTGTATATAATCGAATTAACTTTCAATAGAGACTAAAATCACTAAGTTTCGTTCATCCGACTAAAAGTTATGACCGTTTTTCCGAGTGCTGCTCCGTGTGGGCAGTTTGCTGTTTTTAGGTTTTAGAAGTGGGTTGCGAAACCGACTTAGCTATGAGTCTTGTGATGATTTTGGATGTGTTTTGAGTGGGCTATATCTATGTGCAGGTGGTGTGACCCCGGGTGTGAGAACCTCATCTCGCCACACCGTCTCGAGAAGATTGAAGGCAAGTGCATTGTATCGGTTGTGGCTTAGGTGGCCATTAGGTTTCGCAATCATACAATTATCCATGTGTTATTTTAATATTTTCATGTTTGATTTTGCATGCGATGTGATGAATGAGAATGGTTAATTGGTTATGCTATCGTTTAAACCGAGATTATATGCAAGTGCATCAGTGTTTGTTTGCTATGTGTGTCGATTGATGAACCATATGCCTTGTCAATATGCCATGCGTTACATTTTATATATTCCATGATGATGCTCCCTAGTATGATTAGGCTAATGGGAACATAAAAGATATAAGATTTGAGTTATGAAAATGGCTCGATTGGTGGTCATGATATACGATTATGGCGTTTATGTGAGTGTTGATGATATATGTGACCTTGTGGATATGAACGTTGAGAATATGGATATGAATGTTGAGAATGGCTTTTGCATTTATGCATTCATGAAAAGTGCATCTTTGGATTGAATGCTTTGTGGGTTGTTTGTTGGACCCCGTATAATTGCCAAATTGACATATTGCTATATCACACGTTCATAAGATTTCTCACTACTATGATAGGTGAATGTGAATAATGAAGTAGTGAGGTTGGATTAATAGGAATAGTTGATTTGCGATTATGAAAATTGATTATGTCTTTGGTGCGAGTGTTAATGACAGAAGTGACCATGTTGATAAGATTTGTGAGAATATGGATATGAGTGTTGAGAAGGTGATTTGAATGTTGAGAATGACATTTGCATATGCGCATTCATGACAAGTGCATCAAGCCAGGTCGGTGAGAAAGTCATATGGAGTATATGACTAATCCGGAGTGCTCAGAGATCCTACCCCGTAGTCCCATCCACTGGCGTGGATGGGAGCGGTGTTAAGTGTAGGACCCGCTATTGGGTAGCGGGCAAATCCTGTTTCGGCAGGCCCCTTCCACGGGATTGTTGGGTTTGAGGGCACGCATCGATGGGTGGTGCTCAGCAATACCGGTATGTGCTAAAAAGAGGATATGAGACATGCATGATGCATCATATGCATGAGAATGGTGAAATATGCATGAGAATGGTGGAATGAGATGAGAATTTTGAAATGAGATGAGCATATGAACATGCAAGCATATTTGCATCTGCATTGCATTGATAATGATGAATCATGTTTAATGAGTTGATTGTGATGTATGGATATGAGGTTCTTCTTTTGTATGGCATGTTTGCATCTGCATTGCATTGGCAATGATGAATCATGCTTAATGAGTTGATTGTGATGTATGGATATGAGATTCTTCTTTTGTATGGCATATTTGCATCTGCATTGCATTGACAATGATGAATCATGTTTAATGAGTTGATTGCGATGTATGGATATTAGGGGTGAAAACGGATCGGATACGGTCAGATATTGCTCTTCCTGTATCCTAACCCATATTTTTTTCCCGGATTTGGAACCGGATACGGGCTAGCCGGATCCGGATACGAATCCGGATAATTCGGGATACGGATACGGGCCGGATATGTGATGGATTCGGATCGGGAATGGATAGAGATATACGGATAACACACGCATAAATTGAGTAAAATATGGTGAATCAAATCACATAAATAAATGGCAATTATAACAAGTTATATCAAAAAAAGCAGTCGCCAATCAACACTTCACATTGGTAGCCCAAACTAAATCTTGATGAAGTAATAAAAGCCACAATATACCACAGTTCAAGCACCAATTCAGGAAACAAAATGCAGTCATTACATAAGGTTCAAAGTTCACTTTAAGTGGACGATGAACAAAACTTGAGGATTCCTTAAGCGTAAGTAGATCTTTGTCTTTGTGTGCTCTGTCCTCCGTCAATGCACAGGTAGACCGTCCATGTATAGCACCCCCAGAGCGTCAACGACGAAGCAATGCACAGGTAGACCGTCCATGTACAGCACCCCCAGAGCGTCAACGAAGCGTTGCCTCACTGGCCAAAAGATCATCAGTTTATATTATTAGTTGATTGCAGAATGATAATTGAAATTGAAGAATGATAATTTTGCAAATTACATTCTTGCTACCCTGCGGTGTTGTTGTTCTATGCTATTATAGTTTCTTAATGAAATTGATGCGTAGCTCTCATGTGTCCTCTTGAAGAAAAAAATAACAATATCTGGTGATCTCTTTTAGGGTGCACCATCTTACCACTGAGGAGGTGGAAGGTTTGCATCCCAGCCGTTGATTCATTAAGGATAAACTTGGCTTAATGCAAATGTGTCTAATAAGGAAACATCTAATTACACTGCAAATAGTAAAGTATTAAATAGGTATATTATCTTGCCATATTATTATTATAGTATTATAAACTTGTTTAAAGAAACGCACCACCAAAATTATTGTTTGCATGATTATGAATATCATGAGAGGATGGGACAACTAGAATTTATGTAATTATGGCTATTAACTCTTCTGTCACTCAGAAGTATGTTCTCATCTGAAGGTAGTGATAATTAACATTAGGAAATATGCCAAGTGTGATGAAAAAGTTCCACTTTCAATTGTCATGATATCTAACAGAGACTGGCTCATTGGAGGTATGACAAATCTGGCAACAACAGAATTATATTATTTCCCTGTTATATAAAGAGTCTCATCTATGCATGGATTGTGCAAATGCTGGACAAGTTGACAAACAGTTGGCATATACCCTTCTTGCTGCTGAAAACATTTGCCAGATACATGGATTTAAGGTCAGTTCTTCTCAGTACAGATACTGTTCAAAATGCACTAAGTGAGCCTCCATGTTCTCATCAAAATGCACTAAGAAGATATTGGCTTTTCAACAAAAGAAATTAACATATTTTGTGCAAGCAACATGTGAGCACTAAAGTATAAACTAACCAATATTGATAAATAATGAATCTGTTAGCAAAGTTTACCTGAAGGAGCTGTGCCATAAGTTGTGAATCACTACGAATATGTTGCTGGAAAGCTTGGGGATTCAATATTTTGCTACCTCTGACTTCCGAGTTGTGTTGAAGTCTTGAAGACAAAAAAACAAAGCGTCCCTTGTAACAATCTAAAATATTTTCTTGTGCTAAGAAAGAGATCAAAGGGTAACTATTCGGAATGTAGTTCCTACTAAGGCAAGAAAGCATCATATCACAATAAGTGAACTGACAGGAGTTTCAGCCTCTCAAGAAATTTAGTTTAGAAACCGAATACTACATGTAAGTAGAGTTATCATTGGAGGAACGCCAGCAAGCAGACCTATCATTCAAGGAAGAAACCATCATCACAAGGTCACCGTCGCCTACTCCAATAGCTCTAAGTTTCTCTGAGTTCTGCATCTCCTTGCCATTGAAGTGAAGCTGCTGCTGCCGCAGTGGCACTCAAGTCTAGCCACATACAGTCATACACCCAAAACCAACAATGTTAGATCAAACAAAGAGGAACCTCAAGCAAAATTACAGGCCCGGCTCACCTCCACCTCAAGAAGCACCTTCAAATTCTCTACCTGCAAGCACGCAGAACGCACAATTTTAACCAAAATCAGCAGCAATCGCATTAAAAGATTGCAACCACAGTTCAAAGACGCTCTGTAACCATGCATCATGAACACGAGGAGAAGGAAATCAACGGCTTTGAAGTCTAAACCAGGCAAAAAAAATCCAACTAATCTCTACACCCAAGCACGCGATAGCATTAGCACCTGACACACCACGAGGAATCGAGGAGTGAATTACTACTTTGCCTCGGTTCAAATGCACCCGCTTCTTGCCCAAATCCCCCCCACCACCTCCACCACTGCCCCCCAAATCAGCTATTACCCCTAAAGATCGAGAGGGGAGAGAGAGACGGCGGGGGTAGGCTTCTGATTTGTCGAGGGTCGTCGAGGTAAGAATCTACTCGTTGGCGATCATCACTGTGAGCCTCATCTCGCCGCCGCCGCCGAGGTGTGCGGGTGTTCAGTGGGCCTCAAAGTGTGTGTGGCGGGTGCAGCTAAGGGACGGGCGGCACCTGGCGTACGAGGAGTCGGGGGTGCCGAAGGAGAGCGTGACGTTCAGGGTCATCTTCTCCCACGGGTTCACCAGGTCGTGCCTCGACAGCCTCCTCGCCACGTGAAGATGCCGTCGGGGGAGGCTGGGAGGGAGATGCCGTTGGGGCCCGGGGGACGGGGAGGGGAAGCACCGGCCTGGGGATGCACCGCCTAGGAGGGGGCCGAGGAGCGCCGCCAGAAGGTCGATGAGCCGCCGACGGAGTCGGATCTGGGAGTCAAGGGAGTCGGGGCCGGGGGAGACGAGTGGAGACTGGAGTCAAATCTGAACTGGGCCTGGGGCATGAACGCCTAAGCGGGTTGGGGTCCCGTCTTGAGGATTTCGCTCCGCACTGCGAGACCGAGACAAGACGCCAAATCCGGATATCTGGATGACCCGATTACCCGGTATCCGATTCCCGACCCGTATTTTCCGGATAGCGTACGCTCCGAATCCGATCCGATATCCGTTTTTCAATATCCGGATCCGAATCCGAATCCGACCCAATATCCGATTTATTTCCCAGATCTGGTTAAAACCGGATCCGGCTTCGGATTGGGCGGGAAATATCCGTCCCGTTTTCACCCCTAATGGATATGAGGTTCTTCTTTTGTATGTTTTGTGCACTTGAGCATGAATGCAGCGAATTGAAATTGTTAATGGTTAATCGTGGAGCTAATGGTATTTATAGGTTGAGGATTGAGTCGTGGACTCATCCAATAAGCGGCTGTCAAGGTATGAGTAAAATTTAAATAATTCTTGAGATGGTTGTGGTATTTGGAATCAGTTTCCAATTCATTTATTTACCGAGTTCAGTCAAGTACTTGAATATGTTACGTTTCAAAGTATTGGTATTTCGTTTGATTCGGTTGTGTTTTTGGTTGATGCACTTTGCTGAGTCTTGGACTCACACTTGTTTGTTACTTGTTTTCAGGTACGTTGAAGTTGTCTCGCTGGGAAGGGAGTAGTAGCACGAACACAGCTGCAATCACCGTTTTTTGAATTAAATAATGCGTAGTGTCAAGTCTTGATTATAATTGTATTATTGTGATTTCCGTTTGAGGAGTTGTTTAGTTGCTGAATTGTTATTGTGAGAGTTCATCCTTAAGTGTATCTGCTAAATTGTCCTTGTGATTGATATTATATTGAATTTGCTCTTATGCCTGCTGAGTGGATGTCCATAGTTTTAGAGGAGGTGCTGCCGAAATTTTCGGTGAATTTGGGAGTTGGTAGCATTCCGGACTCCGTGGGGAGTCGGGGTGTTACATGTATGAATGACTCAGTTCAAAGGCTCGCAAGGTGAAGTCCTTATCTGTCCAGGGCAAGACATCCTTCTCTCAAATTCTCGGCACACAGCCCTCACAAAACTCAGTCTATCCCGTTGCCACACAGGCCCACCTGGCACGAAGCCATCTTGCCACTTGCCCCGGTCCAAATCATTTTCCACCCCGGTTCACCATTATACAACACATGCTGATGCTCACTTCATTGTACAATTAGAACCACACAGGTTACTATATTCCAAATCCATCACATGACATCATCACAATATTTCCAAAATACATTCCATTATTCATTAGTCAATATTCTTTGTAGTTTTAAAAGAACTCATTCGGTGCATGCAAGCAACTAAGCATCTAATCATGGTCCAGCCTCCCCTGTTGGCATCATAATAGCATCCAACTCAAATTAATACTTAGGGTGACAAGGATTTCAGGGCATACAAGTAATATTAACAAGGTGGCATAAACAGTATAGGTGTATTATCTACCTTTCCCAAATAAATCAATGTCATTTTTAATTAACATAGCATGCATAATTTGAATCGAAATACATTTTAAAATCTAGGAGCAAAATGTTCAAAGCATGACTTGCCTTTGAAAAGTGGTTGATCCTGGTCCGAAGCTTGAGATAGATCCCCGAACTCCTCCCCGATAGCTTCCGGCAATTCGTTGTCTAATCGCATCAATCAAACATACAATAAATATACTAACAGATAGTAAGATCCATTCTAAAAATAAAATAAATTTACTAATAAATAGACCACATTTTTATAAATTTTTAGGAACTAGAATCACCCAAATCTGAGTTAAAACGTAAAAGTTATAGCGATTACAAGTTTGGAAATTCAAATGAAAAGAAATACTCGAATTAAGGGATTTATTTTCCTACTGGAAAATCTGGTTAAATCCATGGCCGACACGTGTCAACACCACAACCGGCCACGTCGGCACTGGTCCATGCACCAGGCTCACGGTACGATTCGGGTTCACGGTGGACCCGGTTCACCGAACAGTAACCGATCTGACCTGTAGACCCATAGACTATGGACGAGGCCCACGAAACAGTGGTGGTTTACAGAGGACTTGGCTCACGGTATAGTGCGGCTGCCAAGTGGGCCCCTCGGGTGGTGTCAGCCCTTAGGACTCCCACGACTGACAAGTGGGACCCAACGGAACAGTGCATGGCTGCGACTTTTCACCTCCGGCCGACACGCGGCACAACAGTATTGGACCACGCGCGAAGAATCCCACCCACTGGATTCAAAAGCAATGGTCGGATTCCTTTCCCCCACGCGGTCAGCCCACCGCTTTGACTCCCGTGTGGCCACGCGGCAGCATCTGCACCGTCCACTCCGATCGACGGCTGGGGCACGGGTGTTGCCTCAGATTCCACATGCCACGCGGCACGGCGCTAATGGCTCGGGTGCTGCTCAATCTAGGCCATTAAAACACAATCCGACGCTCTGAATTTGGTCCAACGGTCGGCTTTGACCTAGCGGCGTGGACGGTCCTGGCGAGAGACGCTTGGCCGCATCCCGGTCGGTCATCCACGATCAAATGGCTAATACTAGATCTATACCGATATGCCTCGATGCAACGACCACCACCTGATCTGGATCTAACAGCTGGGAATCTCTCTAATCTTTAACCAAACAGCACTGCTATGCGGCGTTACCTAGTTTGCTTGATGAAGATCCAACGGTTGTCGGTGCTCGTGAAGCTTGACGGTGGCGCGCGGCGCTTGGTCACCGGACCTGAAGAAGACGCTGAGGCCGACGGCGATTCCGAGCGTCCCCAGTGAAGTGGAGTACTTCAATCGACGCGGCTTGACACGATGGACTCGGAGTGGGACTCGGATGCGGCGGTGAGTGCTGAACAGCGGCGAAAAACGGCAAAAACAGAAGCAAAGCAAGGTCCAACTTTGGCAAGAGTTTGTATGAGCTAGAGAGCTTCTTAGCGCATAAGTTTAGAGGGAAATGGAGCGGATCGAGGTGCACATTCTAATGGGCTATAATATGGAGGAGATGGCGCTTCGAAATGCGAGCACAGCCGTCGTTAATGCAACTGTCTCCTCCCGGCGTAATGGCGGCGGCGGCGCCCGACAACTCATCTCCCGCGAGACGTGGCGCCATTTGGAGCATCCGAACTGCCAAGAACCGAAGTCCCTCGTGCCATCACGACGTGGCTCCATCACAGCCCTCCGATGATGATCGCACGGCAGGGAGACGACGCGATTAGGTTTTAAGTCAGACGGGCCGACCGACGCGCACAGTGTTGGGCTCGGCCCAATACTATAGCAAGGAATTTCCAGGGTTTTCCTAATTAAAATAATTCTAGAAAATCAAATTAATTATTTAGAGCACTAAAAATACCCGAAAAATTCCAGAAAAATTCTAGAAAAATTTCATGGCATTCAGAACTCAAATAAAATATTTTTATTTATTTTTGGTAAATAGTTTCCTATTATTTAATTATTTAAAGAGAATGATTAATTCAAATTAATTCAAATAAATCCAAATAAATCCCAAAAATTCAAATAACTCCAAAAATTCAAATTAATCAAATTTTGGGCCATTACAAACCTACCCCTCTTAACAGAATCTCGACCCTAAGATTCGAAGCTAACTAGAGAATAGGTTCGGAAATTCCTTTTTCAATTCTTCTTCGCACTCCCAGGTGGCTTCGCTTTCCGAGTGATTGCTCCACTGTACTCTGCAAAAGCGGGTTGTCTTGTTCCTTGTTTTCCGATCCATTGCGTCCAGAATCCTTACCAGGTATTCTTTGTAGGTCAAGTCCTCCTGCAGTTCAATTGCTTCTAGAGGTGTTTGCTCGTCAGGAACTCGAAGACACTTCTTAAGTTGCGATACGTGAAAGACGTTGTGTACTCCTGCTAATGTTTGCGGTAACTCTAGTTGGTATGCGACTTCACCCTTGCAGCTTATGATCTTAAACGATCCTACATATCTTGGCGCGAGTTTCCCCTTTTTGTGAAACCTTTGGACTCCGTTAAGAGGTGTAACCCTGAGATACACAAAATCTTCGGGCTCAAAGCTTCTGCGGCGGTTGTCCGCATAGCTCTTTTGCCTTGACTGCGTGATTTTCAACCTTTCTCTGATTAGTGCTATTTGCTCTTCGGCTTCTTGAAGTATGTCTGGTCCAAAGACACGACGCTCACCGGTCTCATTCCAATTCAATGGTGTTCTACAAGGTCGACCATACAGTGCTTCGAAAGGTGACATCTGTAAACTAGCCTGGTAACTATTGTTGTAACTAAATTCTGCATATGGCAAACATTTATCCCTTGATGTTGTATAAGCTAACGCACAAGCTCTCAACATATCTTCTAATATCTGATTGACTCTTTTGGTCTGTCCATCTGTCTATGGATGATAAGCTGTACTGAAGTTCAATCGTGTTCCCATAGCTTCATGCAACTTGCCCCAAAACCTTGAGGTAAATTGGGTGCCTCTGTCTGATACTTTCTTCTTTGGCACTCCGTGCAAGCAAACGATCCTTGCCATGTATAGCTCTGCAACCTATCTCCTGAGTAAGTTGTCTTTACTGATATGAAATGTGCAACCTTCGTTAAACGATCTACTATGACCCATATGGAGTCATAACCACCTTGCGTCCTTGGCAAACCGGTGATAAAATCCATCCCGATTTCCTCCCACTTCCACTCTGGTATTTTCAACGGTTGTAGCAGTCTTGCTTGTCTCTGGTGCATAGCTTTGACTCGCTGGCATACATCACATAACGCTACATGCTCAGCTACCTCTCTCTTCATATTCGGCCACCAGAACCATTCTTTCAAGTCTTGGTACATCTTCGCACTTCCTGGATGAATTGAATACTTGGAGTCGTGAGCTTCCTCTAATATCAACTGCTTCAGCTCCTTTCTGTTGGGTACACAAATGCGCTCTTTCATCCATAGTGTGCCTTGTTCGTCCAGCTTAAATTCCTTTGCTTCACCCCCTTCCATCTTGGACTTGATTCGCTTGATCTTCTCATCATTCTTCTAACCTTCCCTAATCTGGTCTTCTAAGGTAGGCTTTACTTCCAAAGCAACTAAAAATCCTTCCGGAACAACTTCCAATTTCAACCTTTGAAAGTCCTTGCACAATTCTGCCCGGCTCTCTCCTACCAACATATTTATGCCATGACTTTTCCGACTCAAGGCATCGGCCACCACATTGGCTTTGCCAGGGTGGTAATGAATCCCCACATTGTAATCTTTAATCAGCTTTAACCATCTTCTTTGCCTCATGTTCAGGTCAGATTGGGTGAAAATGTATTTAAGACTCTTAGGGCACCTCCAATGGTGCCACTTCAGCTAGCTATAAGGGTGCTATCTCAGCATTTTGCTTAGGTGGAAGGGAAAAAATAAGGAGAGAGATATAGACCAGCTACTAATGTATAGCCAGGCTATAACTGATTCCAAGGCACTTATTACCTATTACATGTGAGCCAATATTTAATTTTATAGACAATGCTATAGCTAATCTATTGGAGATGTTGTCTATATGCTATCTATAGATGACATGGATATTTTTTATAGCTAGCACCATTGGAGATGCTCTTATGATCTGTATACACTTCACATCTATTCCCAATGAGATAGTGATGCCATATCTTCAAGGCATGCACTACTACTGCTAATTCTAGGTCATGCATCGGGTAATTTCCTTCATGTGGCCTCAACTGCCTTGATGCGTAGGCTACTACCTTTCCGTTTTGCATCAACACACATCCAAGTCCTTGACGTGATGCATCGCAATATATATCAAAACTCTGGTGTGTATCTGGTAAAACTAACACTGGTGCTGATGTTAAACGTTTCTTCAATTCCTAAAAACTCTTCTCACAATCCGGTGTCCAAACAAATTTCTTCTCTTTCTTCAGCAATTGCGTAAGGGGTCTAGCAATTGTCGAGAACCCTTCTATAAATTGGCGGTAGTAACCAGCCATCCCAAGAAAGCTACGAATCTGGGTCACCGTCTTTGGTGGATCCCAATGCAGTACTGCCTCTACCTTGCTTGGGTCTACTGCAATTCCTTCGGTGGTCATTACATGCCCTAGGAATTCTACCTTACTCTTCCAGAAATCACATTTACTGAACTTAGCAAACAACTGCTGCTCTCTTAACTTTTCCAAAACCAATCTCAAATGTTTGGCATGCTCTTCATTCGCCTTTGAGTAAACCAAAGTATCATCTATTAACACGACTATAAATTTATCTAAATATTCCATAAAAACTTCATTCATCAAGTTCATAAAGTATGCCGGTGCATTTGTCAATCCAAAAGACATAACAGTGAACTCGTAGGGTCCATATCTTGAAGAAAATGCAGTCTTTGGTATGTCTTCTGTCTTAATCTTCAGCTGGTGGTATCCTAATCTAAGGTCAATTTTAGAGAAAACTCCTGCCCCTCTTAATTGATCAAATAGATCATCTATCCTAGGCAACAGATATTTGTTCTTTACTGTTACTTCATTAAGTGCACGATAATCTACACACATCCGAAAACTCCCGTCTTTCTTCTTAACAAACAGGACCGGTGCTCCCCAAGGGGACGAGCTCGGCCTGATGAATCCTTTTTCCATCAGCTCCTCGATCTGCTTCTTCATTTCTACCAACTCCTCGGTGGACATCTGATACGGTCTCTTCGCTATCGATGCTGTTCCAGGTACTAGCGCGATTTCAAACTCTATATCCTTGTCTGGTGGCATTCCTGGTAAATCCTCAGGAAAAACATCTGGATATTCACTGACCACTGGTACATCGCTCAAACTGACAGCCTCTAGACTGTTTACCAACAACTGCCCTTCTCGAACTGTCGTTGCTTGAAATTCAACTTTCCTGCCATTAGGGCTTTCAATAGACATGACTCTTTGTCCACAGTCTAGTACAGCCTTATGCTTAGACAACCAATCCATTCCCAGTATAACATCTAGGGTCTGGGTATCTAATACAATAAGGTTCGCTAGGAACTCTACCCCTTTTATTAATAGCTTAATCCCAGAGCAACTGATCTTAGATCGAAGTTCTGATCCAGGGGATTGGACTAGAAGCGTATTCTTAAGGGTGACAATACCCAATTCATTTTGTACAGCAAAGACTCGAGAAATGAATGAATGTGATGCTCCGAAATCAAATAAAACTGTAGCTGGTACTGAGTTGACTAGAAACTTACCTAGTACAACGTCCGTGGCGTTCTGAACTTCGTCTGCTGTGACGTGGTTGACTCTTCCACGTGCAACTACTTAGGGTGTGGTTCCAGCCTGGGTAGGTCCTCTGCTTCCTCCTTGAGCAGGGGTTCTAGCAGGCGTATTTCCCAAATTGAAACGTACTGGTGTCACCCCTCCCTTCTTGGGGCAAACATTGGCGAAGTGTCCTGCCTCATTGCAATTATAGCAGCGCTTTCCTGACATCGGCTGGTTTCCTCCATTCTGACTAATAGTTTTGACTAGCGTCTGGAAGGTTTGTCCTATCGGTTTTGGCATCGGCGGCGGTGTCCTAGTATTGTTCCCCTACTGGAATTTGGAGAACTGTTGAGGTACCATTCTTGATTTCTGCTGACCTGGCGTCCTCCCTATTGTGCCATGCGGCGCTTGCGGTTGTCATCCAGTTCCTTGCGCTTGTCTTCCAGTATAAGCGCCTTATTAACCAACTCTTGAAAATTAGGGAATGTGTGGGTAATCAATCCCACCTGCAATCCAGTGTTAAGTCCTTTCATGAAATGGGACTGCCTAGCCTTATCTGTTGCTACATCCTCTGGAGCGTAGCGTGCTAACTGTGTGAACTTATTCAAGTAATCGGCTACTGATTGGCCTCCTTGTTTTAGCACTCTAAATTCTTCCTTTTTTAGCTCCATGATACCTTCTGGCACATGATACTGACGAAAGGCTGTGGTAAATTCTTCCCAAGTGATCTCTTGTGGGTTTTCTTGCGATGCGCAGTAGTTTTCCCACTACTCAGCTGCGGTTCCCTCAAGTTGATGGGAAGCATAAAGCACCCTTTCATTTCCAACGCACTGAGTTATGTGCAGTTTTCTCTCAATAGTCCTTAGCCAGTCATCTGCTTCGAGTGAACTGGCTTTGCCCGAGAAAGTTGGCGGATGTGTCCTCGTAAATTCGGACAACCTTGAGTAGGGTCGCGGACCATTGTTGATAGCTTGGTTGTTGGCGGCTGCTTGGTTGGTGATCTGTTACATGGTTGCCATCATTGTCTGCATCAACTGAGTTTGTGCTGCTAGGAATGCTCCTAAGTTCTGCATATCAACCTGTGGTGCTTCCTGAGGAATTGGTGCATTGTTCTGGCTGCCTCCCTGATGCGAACTACTGCCTCTGGCTCCGGTATTGTGAGTGTTTACCATCTGCTGATTGCTTTGACGGTTTAGAGATGAGAGGGAAAGAATAGACAAGTAGAAGAACTTATACGGGGGAAACAGGTGTAACTAAAACCCTTAAACAACAATTCATAATAATTAGATAAACATGGTTGCTTACAAGGGCCTAGGGGCCATGCAACCATACTGTCAAACACAAACATCAACCAAAATAGTTCAATACAACAACGCACATCTAAGGGAAGTTCGGAAATTAAAAGACGCGACTCTAACAGGCAAGTCTCAACACAAAACTCGACAACTAACAGACTCAAAGTACTCAGTCCTCAAGCCAACCCAGCTGAGGCTCGCCTGGCGCATACATCGGCGGGTGAGCTGGCATTGGGGCAAACTGATCCCGATGCCCTCCCGTTGGTACTGGGGGCTCTACTACCTACTGATCCTCTAGCGCAGGCTCCTGCGTGACCTCCTACTCCTGCTCTGGCTCGGGCTCCGGTTCAAGCTCCTCCAGGTCCTCCTCCTCATCCTCGAGCTCCACACCGACCTCTGGCTCCCCTTGGCCGTAAAGGGCCTCCTCTAGCTCGCCGATCCTCTAGACAGCGTGCATCCGGGTCTCCTGCAGGGCCATCTCTGTCTCCTCCAAAGTGCGGTACACCGACTGTAGCTCCAGCGTAGTCATGTCCATGGCCTCCTCTTGAGCCGTGGCGAACCGGCCCAAGTGGACGACAGCAGTGTCGCCCTCCAGATCCAAGCGTGCCTGGATCGGTCCACCCGCGTGTGGGTGCACACGGAAAGTGGTATCCCACTGCTCGTAGCCGTGGTCACGGCTAACCTTCCACAGCGCCAGCCGGGCACACTCTTGTATGCCTGCCTCGTAGCTAGCCCGCTTCACCGCGAGGTGTAGCGGACGACTGGCGCACGCGTGCTCCCACGCGTACAAAGTGAGAGTCGTCACCTAGCCATGGTTGATTCTATTGACTGTCCAAGTGCGGGACCGGTAAAGGGGGCGGTCAAAACCTCCCAACACCTGGAGCATCCTCCAAAGCTCCGCAGCATAACCTCCATGGCGCTCGCCGAAAGAGTGCACCATCCTCATCTACCAAATCAACTCGTCAGAACTAAATTTTTAAAAGAACACAAAAATAATAGCAAAATGCAGCAAAGGTATGAAGTAAGGAAGAAAGGATAAGTCAAGATTTCATTGATTATTCTTGCACAATTTTAATTTTTAGAAATTAATTTTTATCCTTTCTAGAACGGCCAATCCAATTAGGGTTAAGTCCTACAGTCAGTATGGCTTTGATACCAACTCTGTCGGGACCCAAATCTGCAAATCCGGACCCTTTGTGTATTCTGCACTAGTCCAGAATCATGCTAGTGCACACAGGCTAAACAGGATTTAAGTACCATAATCATACACAGCGGAATAATAATAAAGTACTTAACAACAATAGTAATAATAAGCTGTTGCACGACCTTATGGTCTCCTTACAAAGTTTCGCCACGCAGGGCTATAATCAACAAAAGTACAACAAGTTCAACAGTGGAAGCAAAAGTAAGTCGATGAACCCCTCGTATTGCCACAGGCAACTGACGAGGCTCAACCCTAATTCTCTAGACCTTCGTTGAATTCTTCCTCCCAAGCTGGCGTAGCTTCTTCTTCTGAGGTTTTGTTGAAGTAAGGGTGAGTATACAACATACTCAGCAAGTCATGCACAAATGCCGTTCTAATACTACATGCATGGCTTATTCCAAAGGGAAGGTTTAAGTGGTTATTTTGCATGAAGCAGCATTTTTAATCAGATAATCTTAATTAGATTCAAAAGCAGTAAAACAATATTTAGAATAATAATAAATTCTCAATTCTTTTTCAAAGGTTTGGCACACAGCCCAATGTTCAAGTTATCTGCTCTTGGCACACAGCCACTAATCCTATATTTTATTTCAAAAATCTAACCCTTGATTGTAATCCCCGAGTAATGTCCAATACTGCGGACGCGGCTATTCGAATAGATTTAACACACACTCTGCAGAGGCTGTACACTTTAACGGCAAGATACAGTCGCTCACCACACAAGTGATTGATCGTAATAAAGCTTTTCAGAAGCTTCTATCTATCCCTATGAACCTATCCAGTATTGTCTTCACCACAACTTCCCTCACTCAGAGCCGAAGAGTAGGAACGACATATACTGTTGGATGTGTACCAAGCCATAGCACAGGTACGCACCCCCACACAGTAACCTCGATGTAACTGCCACCCCGAGGCATCAAAGGTAAGATATTAGAATCCTACTAGACTAGGTCTGTCCTATTCCAGACTTGCGGTTGTACGAATGACTCAATTCAAAGGCTTGCAAGGTGAAGTCCTTATCTGTCCAGGGCAAGACATCCTTCTCTCAAATTCCCGGCACACAGCCCTCACAATACTCACTCTATCCCGTTGCCACACAGGCCCACCTGGCACAAAGCCATCTTGCCACTTGCCCCGATCCAAATCATTTTCCACCCCGGTTCACCATTATGCAACACATGCCGATGCTCACTTCATTGTACAGGTAGAACCACACAGGTTACTACATTCCAAATCCATCACATGACATCATCACAATATTTCCAAAATACATTGCATTATTCGTTAGTCAATATTCTTTGTAGTTTTAAAAGAACTCATTCGGCGCATGCAAGCAACTAAGCATCTAATCATGGTCTAGCCTCCCGTGTTGGCATCATAATAGCATCCAACTCAAATTAATACTTAGGGTGACAAGGATTTCAGGGCATACAAGTAATATTAACAAGGTGGCATAAACAGTATAGGTGTATTATCTACCTTTCCCAAATAAATCAATGTCATTTTTAATTAACATAGCATGCATAATTTGAATCGAAATACATTTTAAAATCTAGGAGCAAAATGGTCAAAGCATGACTTGCCTTCGAAAAGTGGTTGATCCTGGTCCGAAGCTTGAGATGGATTCCCGAACTCCTCCCCGACAGCTTCCGGCAATTCGGTGTCTAATCGCATCAATCAAACATACAATAAATATACTAACAGACAGTATGATCCATTCTAAAAATAAAATAAAATTTACCAATAAATATATCACATTTTTATAAATTTTTAGGAACTGGAATCACCCAAATCGGAGTTAAAATGCAAAAGTTATAGCGATTATAAGTTTGGAAATTCAAGTGAAAAGAAATACTCGAATTAAGGGATTTATTTTCCTACTGGAAAATCTGGTTAAATACATGGCTGACACGTGTCAACACCACAACCGGCCACGTTGGCACTGGTGCATGCACCAGGCTCACGGTACGGTTTGGGTTCACGGTGGACCCGATTCACCAAACAGTAACCGATCTGACCTGTGGACCCACGGACTATGGACGAGGCCCACGGAACAGTGGTGGTTTACAGAGGACTTGGCTCACGGTATAGTGCGGTTGCCAAGTGGCCCCTCAGGTGATGTCAGCCCTTACGAGTCCCACGACTGACAGGTGGGACCCAACGGAACAGTGCACGGCTGCGACTTTTCACCTCTGGCTGACACGCGGCACAACAGTATTGGACCACGCGTGAAGAATCCCGCCCACTGGATTTAAAAGCAACGGTCGGATTCCTTTCCCCCACGCGGTCAGCCCACCGCTTTGACTCCCGTGTGGCCACGCGGCAGCATCTGCACCGTCCACTCCGATCGACGACTGGGGCACGGGCGTTGCCTCAGATTCCACATGCCACGCGGCACGGCGCTAATGGCTCGGGTGCTGCTCAATCTAGGCCATTAAAACACAATCCGACGCTCCGAATTCGGTCCAACGGCCGGCTTTGACCTAGCGGCGTGGACGGTCCCAGTGAGAGACGCTTGGCCGCATCCCGGCCGGTCATCCACGATCAAATGGCTAATACTAGATCTATACCGATATGCCTCGATGCAATGACCACCACCCGATCCGGATCTAATGGCTGGGAATCTCTCTAATCTTTAACCAAACAGCACTGCTACGCAGCGTTACCTAGTTTGCTTGATGAAGATCCAACGATTATCGGTGCTCGTGAAGCTCGACGGTGGCTCGCGGCGCTTGGTCACCAGACTTGAAGAAGATGCTGAGGCCGACGGCGATTCCGAGCGTCCCCGGTGAAGTGGAGTACTCCAATCGACGTGGCTTGACACGATGGACTTGGAGTGGGACTCGGATGTGGCGGTGAGTGCTGAACGGCGGCGGAAAAAAGAAAAAACTGAAGCAAAGCAAGGTCCAACTTCGGTGAGAGTTTCTATGAGCTAGAGAGCTTCTCAGCGCACAAGCTTAGAGGGAAATGGAGCGGACCGAGGTGCACATTCTAACGGGCTATAATACGGAGGAGATGGCGCTTCGATATGCGAGCACAGCCGCCGTTAATGCAACTGTCTCCTCCTGACATAATGGCAGCGGCGGCACCTGACTGCTCATCTCCCGCGAGACGTGGCGCCATCCGGAGCATCCGAACTGCCAAGATCCGACGTCCCTCTTGCCATCACGACGTGGCTCCATTACAGCCCTCCGATGATGATCGCACGGCAGGGAGATGACGCGATTAGGTTTTAAGTCAGACGGGCCGACCGACACGGACAGTGTTGGGCTCGGCCCAATACTGTAGCAAGGAATTTCCAGGGTTTTCCTAATTAAAATAATTTCAGAAAATCAAACTAATTATTTAGAGCACTAAAAATACCCGAAAAATTCCAAAAAAATCCTAGAAAAATTTCATGGCATTCAGAACTCAAATAAAATATTTTTATTTATTTTTGGTAAATAGTTTCCTATTATTTAATTATTTAAAGAGAAGGTTTAATTCAAATTAAATTCAAATAAATCCCAAAAATTCACAAAAATTCAAATAACTCCAAAAATTCAAATTAAGCAAATTTTGGGCTATTACAGTTGTGCAGAAGTGCAGATTTCTGATGCAAATCACAGGATGCATGCAACGACGCCTATTTTGGATCCTCATGAAAATGACGAGCAGGCATTAGCACATGAGTCTGAAACCAACCTTCCTGAACCTGCCATGTTGCCGACCACTATAAATGTGTCGCCCCCTGATGGTTTGCTTCACCAATCAACCTCTCCGGTGGTTTCAACTCCTGATGATGTACTGGTTGAAGCACCTGGTGGATCTCTTGCTCACAAGGAATCAGCTGTGCCCACGTCGTCAACTACAACAGCTAACCCTACAAATGGTGCAAGGCCCAGAACACGATTGTAGAGTGGCATCCGCAAAGAAAAGGTATATACTGATGGAACAATTAGGTATGGCTGTTTTACATCCTCTGGAGAACCTCAAAATCTGTGTGAAGCACAAAATGATAAAAATTGGAAAGAAGCTATGGATGCAAAATATATGGCATTAATGAGAAACAAAACCTGGCGTCTAGTTCCTACAAAGAAAGGCACTAATATTATAGATTGTAAATGGGTATATAAATTCAAAAGGAAATCTGATGGGAGTTTGGATAGATATAAGGCCAGGTTAGTTGCAAAAGGTTTTAAACAACGATATGGCATAGATTATGAAGATACTTTTAGTCCAGTTGTTAAGGTTGCTACCATCAAAATTATCCTGTCTGTTACTGTGTCTAGAGGTTGGAGTTTACGCCAACTTGATGTTCAAAATGCTTTCCTTCATGGTGTGCTTGAAGAAGAGGTGTATATGAAACAACCACCTGGGTATGAAAATGTCTGCTCGCCTCATTATGTGTGCAAGTTAGACAAGGCGTTATATGGGCTTAAGCAAGCGCCAAAAGCATGGTACTCAAGGTTAAGTACAAAATTGCATGAATTAGGTTTCAGATCTTCCAAAGCTGACACATCCTTGTTCTTCTATAATAAAGGAGGAGTTACTATGTTTGTTCTCATCTATGTAGATGATATAATTGTAGCCAGCTCAATGCAGAGTGCAACATCAGCTTTGTTACAGGATCTCAACAAGGAATTTGCTTTGAAGGATCTTGGAGACTTACATTACTTTCTTGGTATTGAAGTTAACAAGGTTTCTAGTGGTATAGTCCTCACACAAGAAAAATATGCGACTGCTGTAATCAGGAAAGTTGGGATGCACACTTGTAAACCTGTTAACACACCTTTGTCTAGTACCGAAAAACTTTCGGTTCATAAAGGAACACCACTCGGTCCTAGTGATGCTACGCAATACAGGAGCGTTGTGGGGGCGCTGCAATATATGACACTAACTAGACTAGATATTTCATTTGCTGTTAACAAGGTTTATCAATATCTCCATGCTCCAACTACAGACCATTGGGCAGTTGTAAAAAGAATTGTGAGATACTTGAAAGGGATAGTTAAACTTGGGCTTAAGATCAGTAAGTCTCCTTCCTTTCTTGTCAATGCTTTCTCTGATGCTGATTGGGCAGGATGTTTGGATGATTGTCGACCAACTGGAGGTTTTGTAGTTTTTCTGGGCTCTAATCTTGTTTCCTGGAGTGTGCGTAAACAAGCTACAGTTTCTAGATCGAGTATTGAAGCCGAGTATAAGTCACTTGCTAATGCTACTGCAGAAATTATGTGGATACAAACTTTGTTACAGGAGCTTGGCATTGACGCTCCCGGAGCAACGAAGATTTGGTGTGACAATATTGGAGCTAAGTATTGTAAGTTCAACCTTCATTAGTTATGGTTTTGGTGTTAATGACAAATCTAATATTGAGATTATCCCCTAATGCGATATTGTTATTAATGACAAATCTTATATCGAGACTAACTTGTTTATTTAGAATATCTTTGATTAGTCTCATCGCATTGAAAAATGGAAAACCCAAGGTATGTTTGTGTATTCATTCTAGTATTAGTTGCATACTTTGGAGTCAAGTTAAAATATGAATGTCCCTATTATATTAACCACAAAATGTGCATCATGTTTCCCAATCCATATACTACATGGATGCACATACTTAGGGGAGTTCAGTAGTTTAACTTGATAGTTTCATTGTATTGATCTATTCTTTATGGACACATATAAGGATCAAGACAAAGAAACTAAATCATTGAGTATATATTTGAATTGCCTAGTTATAAGTATACTCATGGTAATATAGGATATACTCCAATACGATCAATTTGAATATGTGCATATTATCTCCAAGTCAATCATATTTATGCACATATACATGTGGGGTGTATTCTATAATTGATGATTTAGAGTAATGATCATTTCCATACAATTTACATATAATGGATCATTATTTTCCATCAACATGAGTATATGAAAACTTGTGTAGTTAATATATACTCATATCAATTTAAATGATAATTTAAATTGAGTTCATTTGTCTTATTAATCTTTAACGAACACTTCATCATGTGTTGATGGTGCTCCGTGATTAATTGAGGACAAATGAATAGCTCTTAAGTATAATTAAGCATGTGTTGCATTATTATACTTAAGACACATTTACAATCATTTTAATTGATTTTGGTTGTGCTCAATTGATCTAAAGGCATCCATTATGTGTTAATGGAATGTAAGAGATAATTGAGACAACCATACATCTTGGACTAACTATTTTATGAGTTGTGATTAAGTTAGGTCCAAAGATGGATGAGATGATGAGAACGGGACAAGGACGGCATCATGAGTTGATGGGCGTCAAGAGAAGATCCCGAAGTCAAAAAAAGAGGAGTCGAGTGATGATCCCGGGGGAGTATAAGTGAAGATCATAAAGACCCCAAAGGGGATTGCTTGCGCGCGGCGGCGAAGGTATAATTAGATAGGCTAAGGACTTTATAGTCTTTGAGTCTAAGGTTTTTATCGCCGTTCTATTAAGAGGGGTCGTTCCTTAGTTTGAGCTTCATCATGTGTTGGTGATCTCAATCCGCGTTCACTCGAGCTCAAACCATTTGGATTTGGTTTTTGCATGAGGGTTAACCATTTGGCATGTGTTGCGAATGGGTTAAACTTATGCTTGGTTGTATTTGGTTTTTCGCATTATGCTTTGATTTGCATGTGTTGCAAATAGGATAAGCTAGTGCGTTGGCTTTTGCGTGAAGTTCACTTTTGCATGTGTTGCATTAGTTGAAGCTTCATGCTTTTGGTTTCGTTCAAAACAATCTTTATAAAACCGTGTGGTTGCTTGGAGCTAAGTTTTGCATGTGTTGCAAAAGGAGAGTGCTCAAGCATGATTTTATGGTTGTGTATTTGTATGGAGCTAGAGGCTTGCATGTGTTGCGAGTAAAGAGCTCATACGTGTGATTTGATTTAGTTGATGTTTGGTTTTGGTGTGAAGTCGATTTGGTGTTGCATGGGACTAGAGAATTGCATGTGTTGCAATTAGAGAGTTCGTGCACCTTGATTTGATGTTGCTTGGAGCTAGACTTTTGCATGTGTTGCAAAGAGTAGTGCTCAAGCATGAAATGTGTTTATTGCGTTATTTGCAAGTTCGTTGTGCAAATAAACTGAGGTTTATGAGTCCGAAATTCCGAGAGCATGTGAGTAGGGCTTGCAACGGGTGTTGGCAAGTTGACTGGGTCTCGTGTTGATCTTCACATGGCTAGGGGGATTAATCTCATAAACTCGAGTTTGTTTTGCTTAATACGTTTTGCAAATAGATTTTGAGTTGGTTGCAAAATGTGTTTTTGCATTTTGGGTTGAATTCTTTGAGCATGGGCTAAGTTGGTGCAAATGTGTTTTGCACGTGTATTTGATCATGTGTTGATCATCGTTGTGGCTCAAAGAATAGGTTTCGGTTTTCGGAGAAATGGATTTGGAGTTGAAATCAGGCTTTCTCCTTGTGGCCGGTACTACCGGGGCTTGAGGGCGGTAGTACCGCAAGTGCGGTACTACCGGGTATTTGCCGCCGGTAGGTTTTTAACAGAGCGGCTGTTTTGCGATTGTGTGCCGAGCGGTACTACCGGCCCCTGGGGGCGGTACTACCGCAAAGGCGGTACTACCGCGCCTCAGAGGGCGGTAGTACCGGGTTCTCTGCGCAACGGCTAGATTTATAGCCGTTGCTACAGTGGAGCGGTACTACCGGCCCTATTAGGGCGGTAGTACCGGGTTTACAGGTTTTTGCCCGTTTTGAGCCCCCAACGGCTAGTTTTCTTTGGTGGGGTATAAATACACCCCTTGGGGGGCTTGGGCATAGGGTTGGCTGTGTGTGGGAGTTGTTTGCATGTGTTGCTCTTCTCCATTTGCTTCTTGAGCTTAAGTGTGAGCACTAATTGCATGTGTTGCAATTAGGGAGTGGTTTGAGAGCCTCTTGTGCATGTGTTGCACTTGAGGGAGTCCTTGTGCATGTGTTGCACTTGGTGATCACCGGGAGCGCATTTGTTGTGCCCGGTGAGGTTCAAGCGGAGGAGCGGCTTGTTACTCTTGGAGGTTGCCGACTCCTAGACGGCGTGGCGTCGTCTTTGGGAGCTCTCAAGGTGTGAGAAGCCCCGGCAAGTTTGTGAAGGTTCGGGTTGAGCCTACGCGCAAGCGTAAAAAACCACGACTAGTGGAAAGAGGCGGGTGCTCGAGCGGGAGCCGGTCCAAGTGGTTGGGCTTGCCTCAACGTGGACTAGGGGAGACCGGCAAGTCTCCGAACACCACGGAAAAACATCGTTTGCCTCTTGTCTCTTTTACTTTCAAGTATTTACATTTCTAGTATATTGTTCAATTGCTTGATTGTAATAGAATTGCTTAGTATTAATTGATTGATCAATTTAGCAATTCTAGTTTAGAGACATAATTTAGTTAGTGCACTAGTGAGCCTAGTTGATTTAGGCTTTAATTGTCAAAACCTATTTATCGCTTCCGCATATATATTTGATTAGGTTTTGACATAGGGGTTGATTAGAGCGAATTATTTAGTGAGCGATCAAATTTTGTAAAACGCCTATTCACCCCCCCTCTAGGCGCATCCTCGACCCTACAAGTATTTATCTGTAAATCCTGTTTTTCATGCCCGTACTAAAAACATTGAAGTAGACTATCATTTTGTGCGAGAGCGAGTTGCACGCAAGCTGCTGGATGTTGAATTTGTGTCTTCTAAAGTTCAAGTAGCAGATGGACTGACGAAGTCTCTTTCTGTTCGACAGTTTGAGTTGTTCAAACACAATCTTAATCTCTCGAGTTCAGATTGAGGGGGGATGTTAGAGATATGATCTTGTAACAAATATATATAGAAAGAGATAAAACCTGCATGGCTATAGATAGAATAGTTAAGTTTGTTTCCTAGGCATCAGGATAGCCATTGGTGGACTCTTGTCTATATACATACATGTATCTCTGCCTGATTTGGCTAACAATCAACACGCAATCCCGTCGCACCGTCGACATTCTTCCTAGCACCTCTGGTTCTTCGCACAGCAGTGACTGTCTTAAGGAGGGAGGAGGAAAGAGGAAGGAAGAAGGGACCATGGGTTAGCTCTTAGGTTTTACATGAATAAAAAAACAATACTACGGTCCAAAATGTACCTGATTTTCAAAGAAAAAACTAGTCATGTCTATGTCGCCCCGAAACCAGCGTAGAATTTTTAGTAGGTGGCCTGCAGGCTGCGAAGCCTGGATCGCGGGGCAACGGACTAGAGGCGATCGTGCGGCCGATGCTTACACTTTTGTGGAGTGCATTAATCACAAAAGTTTTTCACAGCATGGTAGGGGTGTGGCAGCCATTCAGCTATTTGACCTGATGCAAGAAGAACCGGTGTGTCCAGATGATTACACTTTTGTTGGGCTGTAATCATCTTGCAGCCGAATGGGCCTAGTTGCAGAGGGATGTGAGTAGTTCAAACAGATGAAGACCAAGTACAATGTGGAGCCCAAGATGGAAGATTTTGTGATGCAATGGAGTTCATTGGTGCCATGCCTTGTTGACCAGACCAGCTGGCATGGGAAGCTTTGCTAGCTTCATGTAGGGTTCACCGTAATGCGGAGTTAGGAAGATTAACAGCTAAGAAGATTCTGGAAATAAGGCCAGAGGATCCTTCGCCATAACATTATATTATCCAGCATTCATGCTTCAGTTGACATGTGGGACGAGAAAGCCTGGAATCGTACTGCATTCGACATCCAGCGAGTAAAGGAGACTGGAAGTAGCTGGGTTGATGCACAAGAATTTTCAGATGATGCATTTGATGCGTTACAAGTTGGAGTAACCTAGACTGTTGTGAAACATAATGGACTCAATCGTGTGAAATCGACTGATACATGGAGGATATATCGATGAGTAATATGTAGGGGCTGTTTGGATGGATGCCGCCATTTCCCACAAATTTCTTGCTAATGTGTGGCAAGCCACACTTTTTGTGGCTTCCAATTTGGTAGCCAAATGTTAGACAAATTTTGGCAAAGCTTGCGTCTATAACCAATAGGGTAGGATGCGAGGAAACTGTGGTATGCCACAAATGAAATAGCTGCCACAGAAAGTCAAACGTGCCAAACTCTTGAGTGTGGCAAAATGTGGCACCAACCTTACACCGTGTTGTCATGCCTCAAAGAGAACTGGCTTATGCCATATCTCCACATGGAAAACGAGTTAATGCAAAGGATCAGATTATTGTCCTTGCAAGGGCACAGGACATAGTTGCAATGTGTCTCTTGCTTGACGGTGAGATATTCTGTGGTGCAAACACTGTTGTAAACTGCACACAGTACTTACAACTGTGTACAATATAGTCATACTTTCTTGTGTATTGTAAGCTGAGTGTTTGATGATATTGAAAATATAGAGATGTAAGCTCATCAGTGAAAGTGAATGCGATATCAAGGCTTCAATACCTTCTGCTTTCACCTGCAATGTGAGGTCAGTATGAGCGTAGTTGAGCTCTTCTTGCATATGCTTTCTGGTTCCTAAATTAATTTGCTGTATGGTATTTTATTCATGGATCACGATATTGAGCAAGCTAAAAACATGAAGTTATTGCTCAGTGTGTTTGAACAATTATCAGGTCTGAAGATTAATTTTCATAAAAGTGAGGTCTTTTGCTTTGGTGAAGCTAAACATTATGAACAAATGTATACTACTTTGTTTGGCTGCGGGTTAGGATCTTACCCGTTCAGGTATTTAGGTATCCTGATGCACTTTCATAAGCTTCGTAATGCAGATTGGAGTGTCATCGAGGATAGATTCAAACGTAAACTAAGTACATGGAAGTCCAAACACCTCTCATATGGGGGCAGACTCATCCTATTAAATTCTGTTCTGAGTAGCCTTCCTATGTTCATGATGTCTTTTTTTGAAATCCCAAAGGGCGTCCGTCAAAGACTGGATTTTTATCGATCAAGGTTTTTTTGGCAGGGGAATTCTGATAAGAAAAAATTTCGCCTTGCGAAATGGAATATTCTATGTCGTCCCAAAGATCAAGGAGGTTTAGGAATAACTAATCTTGAAATCAAGAATAAATGTCTCTTATGTAAGTGGCTATTCAAATTACTAAATGAGGAGGGGACTTGGCAGTCTTTACTCAGGAATAAATATCTGAGTTCAAAATGTTTATCCCAGGTACAAATCAAACTTAGGGATTCACATTTTTGGAAAGGGATTCTAAAGGTTAGGAACATTTTCCTAAGTTGTGGAACATTTCACATTCAGGATGGGTCACAAACAAGGTTTTGGGAAGACAAATGGGTCGGATCTAAACCACTCAAAGAACAATTTCCTAGTCTTTTTAACATTGTCAATCATCCTCATAGCACGGTGGCAAGTGTTATGACGCAAATGCCACCCAGAATTACTTTTCGACGGGCTCTAGTGGGGGATAGATTGACAGCATGGCATTACCTAGTAGCAAAAGTAGCTAGTATTCAGCTCATAAATGGAAGGGACACTTTTACTTGGGATCTACATGGACATGGTCAATTCTCCATACGGTCTATGTATATTTATCTAATGGACCATGGTATTCCGTTCAGTAGTAAGTTCATTTGGAAACTTAAGGTTCCTTTGAAAATTAAGATTTTCCTTTGATATGTTCAGCAAGGTGTGATCTTAACCAAAGATAACCTAGCTAAAAGGAATTGGACTGGGAGTCATAAGTGTTGTTTTTGTAATAGCAATGAAACAATCAGGCACTTGTTCATTGATTGCCAGCATGCCAAAAATATTTGGCGAATTATTCAAATTGCTACTGGGTTAACTGCACCAAGATCTATTTTGCACATGTTTGGACATTGGTTATCAGGCTTTGACAAGATAGAGAAAAGAATGATTTTTGCAGGGGTTGCAGCTCTCTTGTGAGCTATTTGGTGCACACGCAATGATATACTATTTAAAAACAAACAACATTCTTCTTGTCTGCAGGCTATTTTCAGAGGGACATACTGGTTGCGATTTTGGGCACAGCTGCAGCATGAGAACTCAAGGGAACCTGTCCGGTTGGCGAGCAAAATTCTGGAAGTCGTCGCGTTACAAATATTTGCCAAGAATGGATGGTGGAATAATAATAGACTTTGTCTCTGATTTTGTTTAGTTTTCAGTTTTCCCTGTATTGGAGACCAGCTTGCTAGCTGAATACTTTGTATTTTGGTTGTATGCTTTATGCAGAGACCGGGATTTCTTTCCCATTATCTAAAAAAAAATGAGGCTCAGCTCTTAATGTTAGGTCAGTGTGCAAGATCAGTATGATTTTATGCCTGGGTTTCATACGTTCTTGCCATTCTCAATCTGAATTCTGAAGTACTGGAACTTGATTACTGAATATACGGTACTAGTGCGATTATGTGTGAAGTTCTGTTGTAGCTTGTAAGTACCTGATAAATCAATTGTAAATTTTGCTAGTCAGATAATGATCCTTGATTAACCTCTTTTGAGGTAATTTATTCATGATGGAACTTTCATTAACTAGATATAATTACATTTCCCAGACAAACCAAATTACATAATGGAAGGAATGACCAAAAGAAATATGTAGACAGCTACTTTTGATCGCTTGGATTTTCTGGGGATGTGAATCTACTTCAGTTCACACGAGATCAGTATCAATTCTTACTTGGAAAACTAATTTGGAACCCCTGTATTCTACGTACATAGTGCTTGTTATTTGCATATAACTTCTCCAAACTGAACATGTGAAATGTCCTTTATTCCTCACACCAAAAAATAATCGAATTATAATAGTGTAGCGCATGCTTTCTAATATTAGTTGGTGTTACATCTGAACTGTTTGGAGTTCCGAACCCCTATAACTTGCTGCAAATATTCCCTATTTTGTTAGTCCTCTTCCACTTCATGAAAAGGAAGTGGAACAACCTTCACAGCTCTGAACTTCCCTGCATTATTTAGGTGTTCGTTTTCCAGCCTGGAACAGAAGGTTTTTAGTGTAAATTCAGCTTTTCACAATGAGAAATTCATGCGTTAAGTTTGATTGGCAAAAACTGTACCTGTAGAAGTTCCAATGGCCTCGTCGAATCACTTCAAGAGCTGCCAAAAAGAATAGAGTTACTCTAGAGTCCAGGCTTCCAATGTTAGGGTGGATGACAGTCTGAAGCCAAGCAAGCCTCAAGACAAGGTTCAAACCCTGTAAAATATTGGACTCTCTGTAAGTATCATAAAATTTGTCTTTGCTCAAAAAATTATGGTGCAGACAATAACTACTTGAGAACATACCATTGATAAGAAATAGATGTATTTTTGTTTAAGTATCAGATCGTTCCGAAGCCAAGGGTTCTTGCAGTTGAACTGCAGAAGACCCCAATCCTTGACAAAGTCCCAGTACAGTTGGTAGATAGTGGCGACACTCGACACAATGACGACAAGTGACAGCCATCCAGCACTGTTATTATTCTCATATGCCACTTTTGTTCCTGCAGCAAGCATCGCTGACGCATACTTCCCAAGGTTGACAATGTGGTTTATGTCCCCTTCGTCAAACCATCTCCTTGCACACTGTCAGGACAACCATAAGAAAAAAGAAAAAGAAATGGTATACCGCTAACTTCAGAAAGTCTGAAGAAGGGACACTGTAATTTGGTATGTAACGCTCAATCTTGTATACCTGCATGCCTCTCCAATAGTAAGGCAGGAAGGATACTGCATAAGCCAAGTCTCTAAAATGTTTCACTCTTGTGCAGTAGCCATAGTCTTGTGTCTTGTAGCTGCTGGTTATGTAATAACATGCCAGGTACTCCAGGCTCCTAAGCATTGGTACCTATTTTTCAGCAGTCATTACTTTATTAGTCATTTCCAAATTGAAAACCATCATTTATGCTCTACAGTATATTAATTAGTAACTCAAAACAAAAAAGTTAATGGTGACAAAACCACTTTCATGCATGCTGATCAGTTCAGATTGAAAATGTTCTCTGCTGAGCGTTATGGGTTAGAGGGTATGGCTTAAGTTTGCACAACTGAACTTGAAAAACCTTTAGCTTCTGTTAAGTCATTACCTGGCTGCAAAGCTGATCAGCCATGAAGAAATCAACCATCACAACCTGCAGATATACAAGAATTTAGCAATTTGTTGTTATGATATGAAATTTGATAGGTTACCATCTCAAACAATTGCTCTTTTGCTATAATAAAAATACCTTGTAAAAGGGGGTCAGAATGATGTTCCTGATCACCCTTAGAAAGTGATAACGACTAGATCGGTAGAGGACGTTGAAAGGGCAGACTAACATTAACATGAACACCTGAATAGATAGCAGCATCGGCCTTAGAAGGTTATAACAACTTGCAAATGTAATGCAAAAATTTACATTGGTAATGCTGAATAGAGCATACCAGAAGTAGGGCCCCTGGGATTGCTTGAACTGCACATGAAGAATAACCTTTGACAATGAGTATCAGGTGTGCAAACATGACCCCAACAACAACTGTCATGGAAGTGGTGCATATCAAGAACACGTCGCGATACTTTAGCTCTTTGGTAGGCGCGTATTCGAATATGAATGTGTAGTTTATGCGCGTCTTTCTCCACATGAAGATGTTGCATCCATAGAGGAAGAGATGCAGAAAGAAGAGGCTGAACACGCTACAGTTTGGATCGCTTAATGTCAGCACTGGAGTGTCTGAATTGTAACAATTTTGATTTGTAAAAAGTGTGTAGTTGAATGGCGTTTTAGGTGCTGACCTAAGGACAGGATAGGATGTTGACATGTAGACCTTGTTCGATTGCTGAGTGTACATCCCAGCGATGCGCGCCATGATACAATAACCAATGAATAAAGCTACAAAGCCGCCAGCAAATAGTCCTGAAAATTTGACAGTTATGCATAAGGATTCTGAAATTTATGCTGTTGAAGGAAGGAATGCAAAGCTTATAAAAGATTATTACCTATGAAAAATGTGGTAGTATGTGATTCTTCCCTTTGATTTGGCTTCAGATACTTCATTGCTTTCCGTTTGTCCCCTTCAGTGAAATGTCTCACAAATAGCTCCTCGACGTCGTCCATTAGCCTGATCGCCTGTCAAGATGAAGATTTCAGTCAGAACCTTTGGAGTTTTGATAGAAGAAAATGCTTCAAAGTTTCTCAAGACTTCTGTATCATTGCAAAATACCATGTCAGAGCTATTGAAGTAGGAGCTCTCCACTACTTTCATGTAAATTGGCTGAACTTCCTTTGCTGTAACCTGAAACATGAAAAAAAAAATTCTGTACTTTCAGCAATGCTTATATGTGATAATTTTAAGGCAATGGAATCAGGAGATAAAGGCATTGGCAGGGACCTTGTCAAATTTCTTCAGAATCTTCACAAAAGCCATCATGTTCAAGCTCCTGCAAGAAGAATGCTTTGCCTGTCAGTACACACTCAGTGCACAGCTACATGCCATATCAGCTGAGCCTACCGGTATGTCCTGAGGTACCCCAAGCCCTTGTACAGCTCAACCAGGGCACCTCTGATCATCTTCTCTGCCTGGTGCACCTTCTTCTTGTTGATGCTTAGCTTCTCACAGCCATCACCACCGTTCGCGCCGATCCTCCTCGACTGGCTTAGCATGTCCTCAAACAGCAGTTCACGGATGGCGGCGACAGTCCTTGATGGCGTGGTGACTGGGATGTTGATCCTCACGCTCCTGCCCTGGCAGGAGACCACCCTCCCTGAGAGCGTCCTCAGCTTGTTGGCAGCTTCTTCTCTTGGCTTGCCAAACCTCCCTGAGTCACCTAAATCTTGAGAGATGGAGAGCTGGTCCTCCTCCCCTTCTTCATCAGTGTTCTTTGCGGTAGCATCTTTGTTGAGCTTTTCTTGGCCTTCCTGTTCTTGCTCTGCGATGCCCCTGAGGGATTGATCTCCTGTAATTCGAGATGGTACGTCATAATTGATTTATGAACATTACGAATTAAGTCCACCTCACTTTTACTTTTGTCAACAACTTCAAAGCTCGAAGAGCTTATTTATGGGGTGTTTAGTTTAGGGATCGAGTTGTTCCTCATCATCTCTTCTGGTTTGTAGAAGAATAAAAAATGGAATATGTTAACACGGTACCATTCCTCTTGACCACAATGCTAATAGAAAAATGGCCTAAAAAATTATGAAATGATCACACGATGGATGAGCCTATCTTAGGATCGATTCATTCCTGAAAACAAACATGATTTTATATTGCACGCTCAACCCAAGAACTGACCTGATTAGATGTGTGCCCACCAAGATTGCCACTTTTCAGTTTTCTTCCCCATCCAAAAAGGTTCAAAATCTTATTAGGCATATATCAAGGTCAACTAGTATATCATCATTAGCTGGCTTAATAAACCTTTACCCTCAACTGGCTTAACTAGCAAGTATATCTATGTAGCACTTCAATATAGTCATAAATAGTTGTCATTTTGAACATAGATACACTGAAATTTTCAAAACTTTGACTGTTAATATCTTTTTAAATATTTAAGTTGGATGCATAAAAATTATATGTTTAGATTTGTGTCGAAAAATAGTTTCATAATATTATAATTTTATTAGATTATATATATATATATATATATATTATAATATAAATTAATAGTTAAAGTTGTATTTTAAAGACCGTGCCACTGTGCAAAATGATAACTACTTGTGACCCTTGTGACCCGAGGGTGACTATATCTTTTTAAGGGATGAGTATATCTTTTTAAGTGTATTAATACAGACAGATGCATATATGTGTACACACCATGCAGGATCGAGCAAGAGACGGACGGGTCCTCCTGGTCGGTGTTCCCCGCCGACGATCCCCCGCCGCCGCACCGCCGCTCCCGTTGCTGCTCGGTGACGGCGGCCTTGAGCTCGACGAGGATCTGCAGCTGCCGCCGGAGCGACTCGCTGCGCTCCAGGAACTCCCCCTCCTTCCTCTTGTAGAATCCGTTCACCTTGTTCAGCTGCTGGTCCAGCCTCTCGAAGAACGCCCTCGCCGCCCCTGCGTCGGCGACCGCGAATCCGCCGTCCAGAACCACCGTCTCGTACACCTCTCCGGCCACCGCGTCGCCGTCGGCGCTCGCTAGCTTCCTGTGCATCTGCATTACATGTACGTACGGACACAACACAACATGTAACATATTAGCCGTCTTAGTTAGCCAAGTAGACATACTTATATATACACGTGCATACTTACATATATGTAAGAACACAAGTACGCGTATAATTGTATATACTATATCTCTCAAAAAAATTAATTGTACATACTATAGACATACGCAGTTAATGAAAGCTGGTACTAGGTACTTCCTCCGATTTACAAAAACTAATCGGTTTGAAATTCTTGCTATCAAACTATTGAAATTTAGCTATCGATATCTTTTTAAATATTTTGATTGGATACATGAAAATCATATGTGTAGATTAGTCTCAAAACATACTTTTATAATATTATAATTTTATTGGATTTTTTTAAATACATTACAATAAAGATTAGTGGTCAAAGTTGAGTTTTGAGCACTGTGTTGATGTTCGAAACAGTATTTGTCACCTGAGGGAGTATGGTTGATGCCATTTAGGATAAAACTACTGCTTGCCTGTATGGCGCCATGATGCTCCTTGTGGTGCCCAGGGTGGAGGAACGGCAGCCTTATCACCCAGTGAGCCGCCGCCGGTGCTGCCACCGTCGCCTCTGCGCCGTCTCTGCCACCGGCCGCCTGCAGCTTCTTGATGTCCTTCTTGAGCTGCCAGTAGTCCACAAACGCCTCCTTCCACTCCGGCACAAGCTGGCCCTCAAACTGCTTGGAGAACTTCACCATTGGCTTTTCTCCTTCTTCCCTTCCTGCAGGAGACCAGCGGGAGTAGGATTGCAGTGCTCTGCAATGGTGTGTGGACGTCTCAAAGCAGGCCATGGGGCAAGGTGTACTTATATGTGCATGTAAGTGTGCTCTGCTAGTGTTCATTGGAGAATTTGGAATTAGAATCTAGAGCGAGAGGGTTGGTTGGAGGAGGGCTAGCACATTCCAAAGTATCTACGAACAAGATGGGGGAATTGTTGCCTATGGGGGGGTTTTACTTTAGGCTTGCTATGCAATAGCAAGCTTTTGTGAATTGTGAGAATGGTCACCACTTGCGCATGTAAGTTGGTGCTTGGATTCTCCCTCCCCCGGTGGAGAGAGGAGAGGGAAAGTGGGAGGAGGGAGGGTGTGTTATATAGGATGGATGGATGGATGGATGCATCACTGCATTGGCAAGCTGATGTCAGCTGCTACAAACTAACAAGTGGATGAGGAAAGAGATCCAATGGAGCAGGTTCATTAGTCATTTTGGAGGTTCTTCTTAATGAGCGAAATGCATGCATCCGAGATCAGTAGCTGTTTTCATGATTTCATCAAGCACATTGCACCAGATATGCATCATGCAAGTAACTCATCTTAGAATACTGTTTTTTCGAGGTCATCTTAGATTAGTTTCTGATTGGAAAGATGTTGCATTGTGTTCTCAAACTGTTGACTCTGTTTCTGTTTAGTTAATGTCAGTCCCCGTAATATTTGGAACACAGACTAACAAGTCCCGTTCGGAGCGTAGGAATTTTCCCAAGTTCCTAGAAGAATTGAATTTCCGACAGTGTTTGGAACATATGAATTTCATACGAGTTCCACAAAAATTTCATAACAATCAGTTTAATTACCACAGGAAACCTAAGAACATCTTAAAGTGGTCTCACACATTGAGTACATTCCTAGGGGCAAAAAGGATACTCAGTATATCTTGCAAGTACTTTGGCTGGTTGGTAAATTATACCAATACAACTCAAGAAACTGCTAATTACCGTTGCTCCAAATTAACTCTACTTTTTTTCAAGGAAATTAACTCTACTTGATCACATGACACTCATATTGCTTTTTGACAATGACGAATATAAAGACACATTTGGATAACTAAAGTCTGGTGGATCTTCCTTGAATTTAATACTCCAGTACGTACAGGTTAAATGTGTGGCTATCACATAGCCGCGCCCAAAATCTTAAGAGTCACCAACAAACAAAATCCGCATTTTTTTAGAACAAGTAAAAGAACCCGCAAAAATTTGAAAACAAGACAAATATTGTAAAACTAAATAATAGAAAATAACTAAAATTAGTTGAAGAACTTAGTCGACTATTGTTGGCTGCTCGCTTGCTCGTTCAGTCCTCGCTATCTTTTTTTACAAAGAACTTACTCGACTATTATTAGTACATGTGCCTACAGTAACCTGTTGCCATCCATAATTGATACGCTGAAATATTATAATATGCTATGATATCTCAGGTCTTTTTATTGGCATTGAACCAAGTTCATGACCACAAGGCTGAAAATAGGTCATGCTGGCTGCTGTCCGTGCTAGTTTGGCTCTGTTTGAAAAGTTGTAGTTTTTCTAAAAAGTTGCTTTTAGTTTTCTAAACTAAAAAATAATTATAATTGTTTTATGAAAGACAGTTTAACAAATAGCTAGTTAATTTCCCTCAGCAATACACTGTAAAAGCATATCCTATCCTGCTTTTGGTTTTTACTAGTTATATATGTCTTCTAAATTATGACTAAAGCTGCTTAAAAGCTGACCTGGTGGGTGGGGTGAGGGGAGGCTTATTGACTTTTCGATTGCTGAAATTAGCTTTATATCAGCTTTTCAGTGCTAGCTGCTGCTAGGGCCTTTAAGTACTACGCTGGCCTAACAAATTATTAAGACGTAGATTTTATTTCCCCTCTCATTTGCGGCTTTTTAGCTCCTTTTGTTGTACGCAAATCCTAGTTCCAAATAGGTCCTTAGAAATTAAGAAATTAGACCTTTTTTTGAGTCAGATACTTGTTCTCAAGTGGTTATGTGAATTATCCTTTAAGTAGCCACATGTACTTTGTAAAACGTTCCAATTTAGAAAAGAGTGCCAAAAGAGAGAAGAATTGGCTGTGTGCAATTGCAGAGACCGGATTTAATCCTTTATCAAAAAAAAAGGGAGAAGAAAGATTTTTGGATGGCGAGAGCGCGCTCTGCTTGGTTGCTTAGAGTGTTGCGAGAGCTTCCAGTTTGTCTACGTTCGAGCGCCCTCGTCGTGTGCCTGGTGTGTATTTATAGCTCGGCTGTTGTCTTTCTTTAATGAAATACCAGTGCTCTTGGCTATTTTTTAAAAAAAAAGATTTTTGGATGGCAGAAGAGAGAATACCTTTGCAACTAGTGGCACAAAGAAAAGTTTCTGTAGTGAAAAAACTTTCTTTCTCAATGAATCATGGGTGGCTCTCCTTCATCTTCTAAAAAAAAACTTTTTCCTCAAACTTTTCTTCGGTATGAGGATTAGAAGATTGGAGTGATCCGTCTGTATGCTTCTAATATCCCTGCGCCCCGCCCTTTTTTTTTTTCTCCACCCATAAGTTGGAGCACTACCAAGTACTTCTAATGCCTTGTTTTGAACACAAAAAATTTGGAAGAAATTTTCAGGAACTAGTTATTCCTACCAAATTGACACATGACAAATGGGGCCTACAGACTGATTATTGAATTCTGTAGATCCAAACAATGGTGTGAGTGATTGTTATTGCAATTTTATTAAAAAACAAATTAGTAAACAGAGCTAATCAATTGTGATCTAAGGTCCCTAATTCAAACTCTTTATAGTTTAATATGAGTGCCTTTTATCATATTAGACTGTCTAGCCAGGTAAACATAGGTCAATCAGTCAAATGCCATAAATCTGCTCAACCAGCAGTGTGTTTATCCTAAGATGCATCCTAAATGAATTAATTGAATGCACCAAACTCTACTTTTAACTGAAAATGAAGCCACCGAAACCTTCTAACCAAATTATTGGCAATGGAATTTAAAAGTGCACCCTAAAAGAAGATGATCACTTTGCTTTGCATCTTTAAAAATGATATCCTGCTTACTCGACAAAGACAAGTAGGATGGTCTTTCAAAGGGATGGTCACCAAAGGCAAATGGCAAATCTTTTGTGCTAAGCAACAACGGCTTCTATTTTCTCCAACAAAAGATTGTGCTTTCCCCTTTTCGCATTTCCCGGGGCTAATCTTGCTCTGAGTTGTATTTATCTTGCTCACAATCAATTGCTCTTCTACCACGAATCTGGAGCAAGGACAAATTGGGTAAGCAGCTGTAACACCCTAGCATTCTAAGTGCTAGAGTCTAGAGATATTACCACATCCAGCTTTTTATTATCACTTTAATCATGATTTTAGCAATAATTTCAGCAAGCTTCTCTAACCAAATAATATCACTATTTAACAGGTCTAACAAGAATTTGCATGATAATATGAACAAGAACAATAATAATCTTGAAACCACACGTCCAAGCACATCTGAGACCACGCGCTAGGGAATGCTTGGGTCCATGTGCACGGGGATGCTCAGATCGCATGCATTTGGGAGAAATCTTTATCTTTTGACGATGATGGCGAACAAGAATTCAAAGACAATAAATAAACAACTAAACTTCTCAATTAATACACACACACCGTAATGGGGCACCATGATTTCAAATACACGAATTCAATGTTGGAAATCTAGGTATTATTTTTGTTTCAGATTTGAATATTAAGCTAATTTCCAAAATGATTAAAGACAACAAGCACCACATGCTACTGAAAAATAGATTGAGCATCGTCGCGCACGCGACAAACAGAGAGAAAAACAATTCTTACGTAGGGCCTGTGAACGAAAAAGAAGCAGCGTAGTTGCGATCTCCTGTAGAGGAAGTAGTCGACGTCGAGGAGGAAGAACTCGAACGGTAGCCTGTAGTGGAAGTAGTCGACGTCGAGGAGGAAGAACTTGAGCGGTCGCGCAACGCGCTGCCCAGAAACCTTATTGCTGCCCCCGTGCAGGTTCTCGCAGCAGCAACGGTTCGGAGATCCCGCTCTCCTTGCCTCGCGGTGCACGTCGAGAGGAAGGTCGGTGAAGAACAAGTGCAGCGCGAAGACACAACACAAGTCACGATATATGAACGCAGCGCAATAGACAAAAAGTCCCATCATGCGGGCGTCTCTAGATTTTATAGCCTCGCACCAGTAACGGTCAATAAATTGACCGTTACAGCACCATTATACGCTAGTAACTGCAGGTCATTCAAATGACTGTTTCAATTGAAACTGACGCCATAATGGCAATTGAAACTGATGCCATAATGGAGAGAAACCGAAAATTAAAAGGATTTAATACGTGCCAGGAATTTAATCTATGGCACGGCGACTCGCGACGTCGCAAGTCACAAGTCACGCGGGAAAAACACGCGGAAATACGCGCGCGCGCGTGCGTGTGACTTTAGCCGTGCTCCTCACCCTCCATATGCCTCATTACAAGGCATGGTGGGAGCTCTCCCTTTTAAACTGGTGTTCTCCTCTCTCAGTTAGCAATATGGTACTAATCTTTGTAGCTTTGGCATTAAAGATAAATGGGCCACTTGGGCCTCATTTCTAACAATCCCCACCAATGCCGAAGGCATAAAGACTCAAAAGTTTGATCAACGTGTTGAATCTTCGTTTAATATATCAGTGTTTCGGTGTAAGTCCCATACGGGTTGAACTTTCACCTAGAATAACGAGATCCATCCTCCCACAGCTAATGAATGGACTAAGCCTTGAATTCACAGCTTTGTGTGGTTAGATTTCACCCGAAATCTTAACTGATACTAGGCTGCCAAAGAACTTCACCTCAACGGAGCGTTAAATGGTCATGCTCCCTAATCTTCTCATGAGCTTTCTAGAGAATGCCCCTTTCTCGTGAACTGCGACCTCACAGTTAGGCTCAAGTAGGTGTATTCATTTTAGGTATCCTGTAGGCTGATACCTTTTCCTCTCATTAGGACACTAGAATACATTAAGGTTTTTAACTTGACCTTCCATACAGTTGAGAGTACTTAGAACATGGGTAGATTTAGTGTACTCTCTTGTTACAACCACAACTTGTTTTTCCCATTACCTAATTCACGGGATCTCCGATCAAAAGGATGGGTTACAATTGTGAAGTAACTCAAATGGGCCTCATTCCCATGTCCTTCGACGTAATAGAAATCGCATTTCTTGTTAGCCCCTTTGTAAAAGGGTGCGCGATTTTTCTCGGTCGTATATAATTGATGACTATCACTCCGAGCATCTCAATTTTTCGACGTGATTTAAGCCTCGTTTCACATGTCCGAGGACTTCATATTATCCTTAGCACTCATAACCTTGATCAATCTTGTTTGGTTATCGCGATACATTAGGATCGCCGGATTGGTTTCTCAACCAATGGCAAGTCCAATGAAGCTCTCTTAGCCATTCGGCCTCAACGATGGGTGTGTCTAGTGCTACAAGCTCGGCTTCCATGGTTGACCGTGTCAATATAGTCTGTTTACATGACCTCCATGAAAGCTATGACACCGCTAATGTAAACACATAGCCACTAGTAGCTTTGATCTCATCTGCATCAGAGATCCAATTTGAATCACTATACCCTTCTAATACCAGAGGGTATCCAGTATAGTAAATTCCATAAGAGGTAGTACCTCTCAAATAGCACAACACTCTCTCAAGAGCCTCCCAATGATCATCTCCCGGATTCGATGTAAACCGGCTTAATTTGCTCACAGCAAATAAGATGTCAGGTCTTGTTGCACCAGCTAAATACATAAGGGACCCAATTATTTGTGAATATCTCAATTGATTTTTCCCTAACTCATTATTTTTGCGAAGTTTTACACTTGCATCATAGGGAGTTGGGGCTATTTTGCAATTCTCAAAACCGAAGCGGCTCAATAATTTTTCTGCATAATGAGACTGACTCAAAGTAATCTCACTCTCGGTTCTGATCAATTTAATATTTAGAATTACATCTGTCTCACCCATATCTTTCATATCAAAACAATTAGATAAGAAAGACTTGACCTCGTCAATGATAGCAGTATTGGTCCCAAATATAAGTATGTCATCAACATACAAACACAAGATTACTCCTTGACCCCCACCATAGCGATAATAAACACATTTATCTGCCTCATTCATAGCAAAACCAGTAGATGTCAAAGTTTTATCAAACTTTTTGTGCCATTGTTTAGATGCTTGCTTTAGGCCATACAAGGATTTTAATAATTTGCACACTTTATTTTCCTGTCCAGTAATCGCATAACCATCTGGTTGCTCCATATAGATTTCTTCCTCCAATTCTCCATTAAGGAAAGCTGTCTTTACATCCATTTGGTGGACGTGTAGACCATAGGAAGCTGCTAATGCAATGAGCACTCTAATGGTGGTTAATCTGGCAACAGGAGAATAAGTATCAAAATAATCCTCTCCTTCTTTCTGCGTATAACCGTTGGCTACAAGTCTTGCCTTATACTTATCAACAGTACTATCAGGCCTCATTTTCTTTTTAAAGATCCACTTACATCCAACTGGTTTGCACCCAGTAGGAAGTTCAGCGATCTCCCATGTTCCATTAGCCATGATGGAATCCATCTCGCTACGGACAGCCTCTTTCCAATACTCTGCATCAGGTGATGCATAAGCCTCTGAAAGAGTTTTTGGCACATCGTCCACAAGGTATACAATAAAGTCATCACCAAAGGTTTTCTCAACCCTTTGTCTTTTGCTCCTGCGAGGAGCCTCATTTGTGACAATATTGTTATCCTCCTCAGGGATATCACAAGCTGGTTCAACAATATTTGGTAATTCAGAGGAAGATGGAGGATCAGAAGAAGTTTTAGAATTTTCATTAAATCCTTCTACTCTCATAGGATAAATATTCTCAAAGAAAGAAGCATCTCTAGATTCCATTATTGTGTTAGCAATAATCTCAGGAGAATCTGATTTTACTACTAAAAATCTATAGGCCGTACTGTTATGTGTATATCCTAGAAAAATGCAATCAACTGTTTTAGGTCCAAGCTTTCTCTTTTTCTGCAATGGTATATTGACTTTTGCCAAACACCCCCATGTTCGCAGAAAGTTGATATTTGGTTTTCTCCCCTTCCATCCCTCATACGGAGTAATCTCACTTCTTTTAGTAATTACTCTGTTGAGGACAAAGTTTGCTGTTAAGATAGCTTCCCCCCACCATGACTTAAGCATACCGGCACTCTCTAACATGGCATTCACCAAGTTTGACTAGACAGGATCATCCTCTTTGTACTACTGGGAGAGGTCGCATTTTGAAGGCTTTTTTGTTCATTTGCCACTTAAAGATTTGACTAGACAGGATCTTCCGGTTTGTACTCATCGGGAGGTCGCATTTTGAAGGCTTTTTTGTCCATTTGCCACTTAAAGATTTGACCTTTTGGATATGATGCCACTTGAGCTAATGAAATATGGGACCGTATGAGTCAATGAAATGTAGGTCCAGTGGCAATTTTGCGAAGCCACATGTTTAAAGTGGCAAATAACCAAATCTCTCCCCCAAACTATGGACGGACCATCCGGCTCAGGCAATCGCTCTCACCGATATCGACGCCGCTCAGAGAAATCGTTGGAACCGCCTGTGTAAATCTTGTGCACCGCCTGTGGAAATTCCTAACCCCTAAAATCTCTAGGCGGGAGATCGAATTGCTCCCCCCGTCCAAAGCGGCAAAGCCAAATTTCCCCCGTCGACACCTCCACGCCGCCGCCATCGGTGACATCCCCTCGGGCTCGCGCCTCCGACAACCGTTCCGGCGCGCTCGGTGACCTCTCCGCGGGCTCGCGCCTCGACCTCTTGTCCGCCGCTGCCGCCTTTTCGCCCACGTCGCCTCGCTCCGTGACCTCTCCGCGGCCTCGCTCCTCCGACGAACTTTCCGCCGGGTCGTCAACTGCCGAAGCCCCAATTCCCCTGCCGACGCCGCCCCGCCGCCTCGCTCGGCCTAGCAAGGCAAGTGCATCCGACCACCCTTATATCTTGTTATCTTTGCGAAAAAAGTTTCGGAAGATATGTCTAAAGTAGATGGTGATTGATAGAGTATGAGTACTGCACCGAACATAGAGCAATTCTTTTGAGATATCATAAGTAGTAATTAATAAAATCGAAGTTGAAGTTGTAGTTACCAAAGTTTGTGGAGTCGGTTTGGATGGATGTATGAATACTCTACGGATAGTTTTTTGAACCGCATGTTGTAAACGATCAATTCCAAAGAATTAAAATCATTTGGATAGAGTTTAGCTAAGCTCATCAGATTATCCAAGTTGAAATCATGAAATGAGTCTCTTGGACTTAAAGAAGCTGACCAAACAAGCAAATTGGATGTGGTCTCATTGAAACGACTGTCAAGCTCTTGGCATAGCCAATCAAAAACATCATTGAAACAATCCACTTCATAATGATGCTTATTGGTAATTCCAATTCTTTGTCATTGCTTCTTTGGATTAATGTAGGTTTCTTCCATTTCTAACTTAGGGATGTCATATTTCTCACAAAAGGCATATACTTCACCTAGGACAGATTCCTTTATGCTTTCTTACAACAGCCACAATCACTAACTTAAGTTGATGAGCAAAACAATGGACATAGTATCTTTGTACTATTTTCTCTCATAATCAATGATTTCAAGCCATTAAACTCACCTCGCATATTGCTTGCACCATCATAACCTTGGCCCCTAACTTGCTTCAAGCTTAACTTATATTCTGCAAATAGCGAGTCAATAGAAGACTTGAGATAGGAAGAAGTGGTCTCTTTTACATGAACTAGACCAACAAATCTCTCTTTCACAATTCCACAACTATCAACATATCGCAGAACAAGCGCCATCCGCTCTTTACCGAGACATCCTCGACTCATTAACTAGCAAACAAAATACATCATGTCCAATTTCTGTAGAATTGACTGCAATATTTCCTTTGCAAAACAATGAACAATTTCATACGAATAGGAGGAGATATCATAAGACTATTCAGTGACATTTTTATCTTTGCTATATTTCCACCCATGAATTTCTAAGAAGTTACCTTTGTTATAGGACTCCTTTGACTCATCATGTCCTCTAAAAGGTAATCCTTGTTTTAATAATGACGAGCAACATCAAGCGATGCCCTTAGTTGAGCGAAATAAGCAATCTTAGCGACTTCACTCGTGTGTGGATAGCATTTAGCAACATCAATGTCTGGTCTCTTTTAACAAATCGATTGCAATATTTCAATGCATTGTTGTGAACACTATTGACACCTTCTACATGCTCTTTTAGTTTTGCTTTTTTATTCCAGCTATTCCAACCATTTATAACAAATGCATCATACCCAGCTTCCTTCTTGTTGCGGTCCCTAAATAAGAAACAACAAAAGCAGTATGCTCTATCTTTGGATTCGCTATACTCAAGCCAACTCCCAAACTCATCAAACCATTGAGGATTAAACCTTCTATTTTGTAGTAAGATGGGAGATAAAGAATTGCTCGACAAGAAGGCGCGTAAGAGGAGCCTGCTTGCAGAGCTCGGTGGTAATACACCGCTGCAAGAGGAGGGCGATGCCGGAAGGCAGCAAGACCGTGGATTCCTCTGCTGCAACAACCACGACCTCGCATAAATGAAAACGGGAGGAATGAAGTAGGAACAAGTTACCGGCAGGGACTTGGTATATCACGGAGGTCGGTCCTTTAGGAGAGCCCCTAGCACCTCGTGAGGCACTATCCAAGTTCTGAAATAGCTGCGGCTGTCTTGTCAAGGACAATGTCTCCATCACGATTGATAACTGGACAAAGGTGGCCGACGCGACAAAGGCGCACCTGTGGACCGAGCTGCAGAAAATCATAAGGTTCCCCCCAGAGTATGAGGCCATCGCTAAGAAGAATGCCTTGGATGTGATGGGGAAGAGCTTCGAGGCGGAGGTATGAGCTGAACAAGTACTTTGTGAAGACGGAGCGGGCACCATTCCAGAAATATGGAAAAATCACCGTGGGTGAATGGGCGGAGTTTGTCCGGCAAAAGACCACAAGCGAAGCCGTAGCATTGAGCGAGGTGTACAGTGCCCTCGCGAAGAAGAACAAGTACCCCCATCACCTGGGCACAGGTGGGTATGCCCCTAAGATTGTTGAGTGGAGGAGTAAAGAAGAAGAGGAAGCCCGTGCTGGGATAGAGAACCCATTGACGAGCTGTAGCGAGTGAGGCAGAAATTGGGTCCTAGCTCGCCAACCCAACAGCAAGAAGGGTCGCAAAAGCACGGTGGACCCTGCGGTCCTGGAAGTTTCGGCCAAGCTACTGAAGATCTCGCACGAGCAAGCGGAGGGATCTTTCGTGCCAGACAGGGAGAACGATGACCTAACGACGGCGTTGGGAACCAAGGAACACCCAGGTCGCACTCGTGGCGTCGGAAGTCGAGTGGGCTTCAAGCATGGGTTCCGGAATATCAAGACCAATACAAGTCGCGTCAAAGATATAAGAGGACCATGGGCGATACAATAAGACAATCGCCCAACAAGAGTTTTTAAGGCGTGGAAAGAGAAGGAGGCGAAAGAGGCGTTACAAGCGCGGTCGGATGACAACTCGAGCCCGCCCGATCCCGAGTAGCGTCGGGTCCGCACCAATCCCAACGCCTCGATATCACGTGGATGATATCACAGAGGCAACCAAGTGCAAGCTCAGTGCACATCCGGAGCAAGGGGCTTGGTCGTCGAGCTTGCGGAGGGCATGGCATATCCGGCATCGTGATACACAACCAACTTTGTCCAGATTGGTCACGCAAAGGTGCAAGTGGACATCGTGCTTGTTCCGTGCCTTGGCTTGTGGAAGCTACCATTCAGCACCCTCGATGATGTAGAGACCATCCAAGACGCAGATTGGGTCATTTATTGTATGGCCCAAGGAAGATATTGCATTGATACAAGAGAGGTCGAGACGCCCGTGACAAGTCAAGACGTCCTACCTCTTCCAAAATTGCCTACACCACAAACCGCATCTTCTCCGTCGTGGCGCCTTCACCCTAGCAGCATCTTCTCCATGGTGGCGCTTTCACCACAATAGCGCATCTCCGTTCTTTGGTTGCAAAAAAAAACAAAAAGTAGATTGCAATCAGCGAGTACCACCAAGTCAAGCAGAGTGCCAACTCCACTCGGTCTGCACCATGCCTTCATTAGAGACTTATGAGCATGGCAAGCCATTTCTCCCCATGGAGCAGATCAACAAAGGACCATGGGAGTTGAAGAGATTCCATGACTGGTACTTGAGGGCATCTCGTCTTGGGGTGAACGGCATTCAAGCCGCCGTCCCTCCAGATATCTACAAACACGAGGATACTCACTACGTCTGGATTGATTTTGGTGACTTGCAACAGATGTTCCGTTTTGGAAAACTCAACATCAACATGATCAGCGTGTGGTGCCTGTAAGTTGGCCATTGACCTACCCTTACATTGTTAATTATATCGGCTCTTGCAGTAGCAAGTGCCGATATAACTAATTATGACAACATATCATTATATTGCATTACGATAGCATAATAAAAAAACCCCAAATGTATAGCGGTTGAGTGCCAAGTTGAGTTCCTCTTTATAGTAATGGCTTGTTAGATCATTCAAAAATTGGCGTAATCCATATAATTTTCAATAAATCGTAAGTTGGCGATTTTAGTGTGGTTTTTCCTTTTAGTAAAGTTAACTTCGCCAAATTGTCGAACAAGATGCATTTTGCCAAAATCGATATTTGCCAAAATGTCATGTTTCCCAGCATTCAGCATATAAATTGGCGCATTAACCATTGTCTTCTGTGTAGAATGCAATATACTGATGCTAAAAAGATGGGAAAACGTGTCGGGTTCCTTGACCCCTCATGGATTAGCCAGCCGAGCTTAAGAGCTGTACTCAATGAAAAGGCGTTGAAGAATAAGGGGTTGACGGAAACAGAGATAGAAGAAAAGCGAAAGTCCTTGACCCGAGATCGCCAAGTACATGTGGGGCTATACATATCAAAAGCAATGTTCCAGATGCAAGACAAGGACATCATAATGGCTCCCTACAATTTTAAGTAATCTTCTCATTCGTCAATCGTTGCTAAAAGCTTAGTTTGCACCATAATCACTCATGAAACTTACATATATAAGTTTTCGTTGCAGCGATCACTTTATTTGTTTCATCTTTGTACTAAGCAGAAGCAGATATATGGTCCTTAACTCATCCGACTACCCAGGAATCTTACAATGAATTCACCCGCGTCTTAAATGCGTAAGAAATATATATACACAAACATACATAACATAACGTAATTTGTTTTATGATATGATAGTTACTTGTTGTTGTTGACATTCGAGTAGGGCTTTCAAGAATTACGCGAACAAAAAGCGGGGGCAACATGATCCTGCGAAGGGGTCAGATAAGATGCTTTGCTATGTCCACCCATGGGTAAGAAGACACTTGTAATGCTTCAACATAATTGCACTAGTAAGGAAGGGTATTACCAACTGTACTAATTCCATACATTATTATTTGATTTGAAGTGCCACAAGCAACCTCCAGGCAGTGTTCTTTGTGGATACTACGTCTGCGAGTTCCTCAGGATCAACGGGAGGTACAGAAGCAACCCCCAGGACGTAAGCCTATACAAATTGGTGATTCAAGATTATTTATTGTCTGATTCTCGATTTCACTATTGTTTAACCTCTTTATTGCCTACTTTATTATCGCAGGTGAAGATTGCAAAGACCACTTTGGCACTCACTAATGATGACCTTTGCAATGTGCAAAAGGACATGTGCCAGTTCATTCGTCGTGAATTCATCCATGAGAGAGGTAGTTTCTTTTACTCTGAAGGTGAAGTGGCGAAGCATCCTAAACTTTGTAATTGGGAGACGAGGATAAACGAACCGTGAACACTGATGTATATATAATAACCTTGTGTATATATTTTTTTTTGAAAGACAGCAGGGCTGTAATTTATATTAGATAGAGAATATTAGAGGAGTACATAGCGCAGGATACTGCACCTGGAGAGTTTTACAAGGAGAATATCAGAGGAGTATATATATAACCTTGTGTATATATATACATAATGCAATTATGATTTATATGTGCTTTGTATATATAACCTTGTCATTGTTATGTATGGATTTGTGCTGAACAATGATGTGATTGATAGAATGTATGCATTTATTAATATTATAATATAATTAACATAACATTATTAAAAAAATATTCTCTTGATCTGTACAGGCGGACGGCTTAAGAAACCGCCTGTACAAATAAGCACTTGTGCAGGCGGGTTCTTAAGCCGTCCGACTGTGCAAATGCATTTATACAAAGTGACGGCTTAAGAACCCTTTGCACAAGTGCTTATTTGTACAGTGGCTCGAGAAACGCTTTGTGCAAAGTTAGCGATTTCCACAGACTTCCAGACAAAGTGGAGCAAAACGCCTGAGAAGATGGGTTACCACCCGCCTGTGAAAAGCATTTTTGTAGTAGTGTATGTGTTTTGATTAGTTCATGCATTTGAAATCATGGTGCCCTGGCTTTATAATGCCACATTTCGGTGTCCCACATACATACATACATACATACATACATAGGAAGTCTTTTCCGTATTTCTCGGAGTACATACTCCCACTTCCAATGTAACATTTAAACGAATGTGTTATACTCTTTTATTTTTTTAGTATACTTCAATAATAATTTTAAGATATCAAGTGTGATTTGGTTGAAAAAATTAATTCCCTTTATTTTTGTTATATACCCTTTCCTACATAATAAAGGAGTATATACACAAATTATGCTACAAAGATTGGGCTTTGATGAAATTTTTCATGGAACCCACATTGGAGTATCTTATAATCAATATTAGAGTACGCTCAAAAGGATAAAGAGGTAAGGTTGGGGTTTTCGAAAGGAAAAACCATATATAAATTATTTTGTAGAATGAAATAGTTGTTTCGTAAGAACTCGGTCTTTAATCTTGTTTATTCTAGTTTTATGGAAACATTTTATGCTAAGAATCCTAACAAGTGGTTCATTAAGTAACTGGTTTGGCGAATTGCCGCCATAGGGAAAAGAGAGCTTTGCACATGAGATTAGTGTTCCTTCTGGTGGAATTGCTTGGGAAGATACATATACATATACATATACATATACATATACATATACATATACATATACATATACATATACATATACATGCGCATCCACAATACACAAATATAATACACACTACTACACAAAAGCTCATCACAGACGGTTCAAAAACCTCATCATTGACGGTTTTTTGACTGCTTGTAAACATGTGTTAGTGAAAAGAAGGGCACATCACATACGGTTTCCAAATCATTAGTGAAAATTAACATCAGAGATGGTTCTATGTACGAACTGTTTGTGATGAGCGACTATCACAGATGGTTCTAGGCTAGAACTGTCTCTGATGACACATCATCACAGACGATTTTATCCTATAACCGTCTGTGATAGTCCACAATCACAAATGGTTCTAGCTACAGAGCGTCTGTAATAGTCCATCATCATAGACAATTTGTAGCTAGAACTGTCTGTGATATTCACTCATCACAAACGATTTATAGCTAGAACTATCTATGATATTGAATCATTTTAGATGGTTGTAGTTAAGAACCGTCTGTGATAATGGTTTACATTATTAAAGATTTTTTTAATTTTATTGGCTAGCCTCAAGAAATGCTAGCCATGTCCTCTGAAACAAAACATATTACATACTTTACATCATAAGCATATTATTATGATATACATTTCAAAAATTAACTCAGATTACATATCACACACCACGTACAATGCATCCATGTCAGAAATTAACATAGATATATTAACCAATTGAATCCATAACTACAACTCATAAATTCACAGTACAAGATTCACAAATTAACCCAAGTGGTAACTAACAAATTCACAACTCATCAGGTGAGGCTGAGTGGCATTCGCCTTTTGGATTTATGATCTCAAGCATCAAGAAGGCACAGAGTTGTTCTCGAATTCATTATAGGTTAGTCTGTTCTAACACAGATTCAACGTATTTCCAAGCCTATCTACGGGAAGAGTAAAGTCTTACATATATATAAATTGATAAGTGGAAACAATTATTGCAAGATTGACAAACCTCCATGATATTGGTCTTCTTTGCACCAATGAGGATTTGCATGTTGTGGTAAATGTAGAATCCACATTGGTTAGTAGTTTTTGGCTACTGGTGATATTGCCAAAATATAATTGGTTAGTTCCGACAATATTATTATCGAGTGTGAATGATTATTATGTATTAGCGGATACTGAAAACTTTTGAACATATGCTACAACTGCGATGAGTTCTTGTATGGCCTTCCACAAGCTCTGTGGACATTGAACAATGTCTTGAGTAATTTTGCGATAGGTGTCAAGTCATGGATGCCGCCCTTTTTGGAATCAAGGTAAATTACCTGATTTTTGTCTTGGTATAATTACAAGTACAACCTAGTGAAATCTACACAAATATGTCACCATGGTTGTTCAACCTAATTTCGAGCAATGTATAAGTACAAATCAAGAAGTATAGCAACTAGATGAAGCACTTACCCCGGGTTGTAAGGTAAAAGTATGAAATTTTTATCCCGTTGGGCTAGCAATGTGTTTTCCACGTAGTCCTGGACGACTTGGAAACCATGTATGGGTCAAGGAAACCCACCAGTTCTCCCTTTTTTTTGCTTCAATGATCATGTATATATATATATATATATATATATGACATTTATCGGTATGATACAAATGTAGACCGTTATTGCATAGACTTACAATGTCCAGCATCTAATGAGTGAGACATTGAGGGCGTTGAGGTTGTAGAGATCAAACAAGTTGTTGAAGAATTTGATCCAAATTGTCATCATGAAATCTATCCTCATTGAAAGCACAATCGATATCATCCAACGTATCGTTGATTTTGTCGACGATGTTAATACTACTTGCTTTCTGTATAATCTGCTCTTTACCGTTACTGGTCCACGATGTATAACCTCTTTTGAAACCCCTTAGAATTAAGTATACTTCGATCTGCGTTGAGTTTCGAAACATCCTTAGATTCTTGTAGTCAATGCATGGAAAAGGCATAAATTTCACCCCGTTGTTCAATATATCCTCCTCTGTAGCTCTTTTGAAAGTAGAGATGCCATTAATATACTTGGCGCTCGCACGGTTCTTAGCGTACATCCTACTTCGATCTATCTATGCTACGTATATAAGAATTAGTGTTAAATAATGAATTAAGTACACTAGGAGTGCACATGCACACATTCTTAAATTGGAGTACAAATTAACTAGCTAAAACTTTACTCAAAATCGTAAACCATGCTAGATCTAAAGAACAAATGGATCTACAATATTCTACATATAAGCTACATTTAAACTTGCAAATTAACCTATATAGCTCCTTAGATCACAAAGAAGAAATGGATTTATATATATGTAACCTATATTTAAACTAATCATCTTCAATTCTCTCTTTACATAGCTTGCTACATCTTGAGTATAATATAATTAGAACCAATTAATATTTTAGATCATAAAGAACAAATAGATCTACACCAAGCTAAATCAAAAACATTTTCAATTTCCTCTTTACCAAGATAGATCTTGAATATAATGCAATTAGAACTAATTACTAACCTTAGATCACCTTAGCATTTTCAATTATCTTTTTATCTAACTAGCTACATCTTGAATATAATACAATTAGAATCAATTACTACTTTAGATCACAAAGAACAAATGGATCTACACCAAGCTAGATCTAAATCATCTTCAATTCCCACTTTTTCAAGGAAGATCTTGAATATAATATAAATTAGAACCAATTACTAATCTTAGATCACCTTAGCATCTTCAATCCTGTCTTTATCTAGCTAGCTACATTTTGAGTATAATGCAATTAGAACCAATTACTACTTTACATCACAAAGAACAAATGGATCTATACCAAGCTAGATCTAAACCATCTTCAATTTTCTCTTTACCAAGCTAGATCTTAAATATAATTATGTCGACGATCGGGATCGCCTGACCGCAAGAGTGAAAAGGGGATTGGTGTGAATGGGGGACCCAGAAAGCGCTTCACTCAACAATGGCGTAGACGTAGGTCGATGTGTGCGGCGTCAGCGAGCAAGGAATAGCGAATTATACTGGTTCGAGCCCCCGCGAGGGTAACAACTCTACGTCCAGTCTTCTCCGAAGGTGGAGGAATTCACTAACTGTGCATACAATGAGATGATTACGGCTCGAGCCTGAGTGCTCTGTTTGAGTATGCTGGTCTATCGCTAGCGAGTCTACCCTACACATATGCCTTGCGAGGTCTTATAACCTCCCTGACGTTGCCTGTAACGGTCGGGAGAGATCCCCGGGGTAGTGGCTTCGTGCGTATTGAAGGTGGGTTGTAACTACTCCAGAAATGGTGCCCATGTCCGCCTTAATGCCATCGTGCAGGTCTTGGTAACTGCCGAGGTAACGCACTTCCCTGAGCCAAGGTCGAGGTCGAGCAGGAACAGAGCCCCGTTGCCTGAGCTCGAGGTCATGCGGGGACGAGCGTCGTTGGGCCATGGTCGTGGGCCTTCGCTGCAATGCCTCGAGCCGGGAGCCCCTTTGACCACGCGTTGACTCGCCAGAGATTCCCCAGTCCTCGTCAGCTAGCCCCCCAGGCTCAAGGTCGTGGAATAGCTCTGGATCGACCTCGAGCCTGAAGCCTGTTGGGACTAGACTTCCAGATTTCTCGCACCTTTGATCGAGGTCGGGCGGAGGTTACCAGGACAAGATCTCAGCTTCGCGACACCTGGCGCCCCTTGGACTTCACGATGCAGGTACGAATTTGACCGGTTTAGATGAAACGCCTACAACACCTCGAAACTGCCGCCCGAACCTTAATTGCGCCTATCAAGTCGCCGTCGGCACACCTTTTGAGAGGCCCCAACCGACACCGACCCAGGCCTATAAACCCAAACCTTCTACGACCTTTGAAGAATTTCCTGATTCCTTGCGCTCCTTGACTCCAAGCCTTTAGTCGCACGATTCTTCCCTCCTCGACCGAGCCCAAAGACGACCGCCATGGCCAAACTCGGGAGAAGCACCATGTCGTTGACGAGGATGAGGGAGCTCGAGGGCCTGTGCCTCCTCGACCCAGCGATGTGGAGGCTGCCAGACGGGGAGTCCGAGCCGCACCCTAGGGACGACGAGCTCGTGTGCACCGAGCACTATGCGCTCTTTGGCCTGTGGACACCGGAGAGCGACTTCATGGCGGCAATCCTTGCCCATTGTGATATGGAGCTCATCAATCTGGTGCCCAACTCCATCCTCCTCCTTTCTATCTTCTCTCACCTGTGCGAGGGGTTCCTTGGAATCCTTCCCTCCCCCTTGCTCTTCTTTCGATTCTTCACCCTGTTTCGCTCCGGGAAGGACCCCGTGGTCGGATGTCTTTACTTCCGGCTGCGGACGGGAATCCCATGGGCCTTCCCCAAGTGCGAAATTTAAGACATAATGTAAATGCGTAAAGGAAATTAAGCATAAGGAAATGTGTTTTTGGATTTCTGGAAGGGAGGTTTACAAAGTCTTACAACATGGTAGGCAAAACTCAAAGGAGCACCAAAAATCTCAAAACCTTCAAGAGGGGGAAGGCTACCCCTACCCCTCTATTTATACTACTCTTAGGCCACCTAGCACCCTTGGATGAGTCCCTCAACCCTAGGGTACTCTATCCGGGGCTAGGATTGACCCACTCACACAACCATGCAAGGGCTAACCTAAAACCCACCAAACAAGCTAGATTTTCTTGCACAGTTTTCAAAGCACACTAACTAGACCACTATCCTATCAACTAGACCATGATCCGACGGCCCTCCTTGATCCACGCAGCGTCTAGCTAGCATCTCATCCATTCCTTGTCTTCTAGGTTTGCACCGACTCTGTCTCCGATCATCTTCCGATGATCCTTGACCGTCTGGACCTCCGACTCTCCTCGCTTAGTCCCGGTCATCCTTCACCTCACCATGATCAAAACCCAATGTCCTACGATCATCAAAGACAAGAAAAATCCATCACATAAAAATGTTCAAAAAGATATGCAATAAACATCATAAAATTATCAAATATATCTAATTCCACTCATAAGGGCTGGTAGCACTGCTGGCCCGGTCATACCGGCCAGGTCATACCGCCCCTTGGCCGGTATGACCACCCTAAAAAAAATGTAAAAACACCTTCTTTGAAAAAAAACGCATCAGACTGAGGCTGGTGCTACCGCCCATGGTAGACCGGTGTTACCACGCCTAGGCTAGTAACACCACCAGATGCTGAACCAAAAATCACCCTCTTTGAAATTTTCACGCCAGTCATAGGCTCGATGCTATTGCACACGAGCTAGTAGCACTGCTAGTCGGGGCTACTACCTATGCCAGGCCAACAACACCGCCCTTGCTAGAGAGCACTCAAAATGCTTCAAATCAAACTCAAACACTACTAGCTTGAACAATGTCAATACATGAGGGTAGCATATCCTGTGCACACAGGGTTTTCCGTGTACACACGGTGCACGCTAACTAATAAAAGTCATGAAAAATTCTAAAAAAAATTATAGATGTACTTCATAGATTACTGTACCTATATATAAAATTATAAGTTCAAATTCATTATATATCGAGAGTTACAAAAAAGAGAAAATTATGAGAAGTTTAAATAGTTTAAACTTGTCAGAATTTCTCTTTTTTGTAACTCTCGATATATAATGAATTTGATCTTGAAACTTCATACATAGGTAGAATAATCTATGAAGTATATCTAAAATTTTTTTAGAATTTTTTGTGCCCATTATTAGTTGGTGTGCACGGTGTTTACATGGGAAACTCTGTGTGCATAGGATATGTTTCCATACATGAGTAGACCTCCACATGGTCTTTCACTCTGAGTATGTTAAGTAAGGTGAGTATATTTGTACTCAGTAGGACTTGTAGTGTATCACAATTATAAGCATATGCATGGCTATGTCAAAGGAACGCCTATTCTACCATGTTCTCAAATTTTACACAAAGCAAAATTTATTTAACAATAACAAGTAGTAGATTGCAAATGGAATTTGTAAAGAGCAGTCGTCAAGTATATAAATAATGAGCATATAATATAAATATGAGTAAATCACAATCCTCCATGATCTTGATCATTGATCCATTCCTAGCCATTCACTTAGCATAACATCTATATCATGATTACCCACCATTTTGCAATTCAAATTTTTGCAAAAGAATACAAGACTAACTTAGTGTTGGTGCACCAAGTCACTCGTGACCGCGAGCACAATTTTTCAAAAAGTTTGACACTCTACAGAGGCATACATCTCTGCCCAAAAGATATGATCTACTTGGACTGTCCGTCTAACACACTTCCTAGGTGTGCGACTAAGAGATCATTACAAAACTGTTACATCACCTAGACCTAACTTTACACTAGCCCAGTGGATGTTGACCCTCACTATGGCGGTGCAAATAAAATTCTCATACACATAATATCAATGACTGTCCATCCCTATTATAACCATGCCCCCCATAACAAGGCATGCATTATTGTATCGGTAAGTTTTAGCACTAACACCTCGGTGAGGGAACCCATTCGAGCAAACCTACCTAGAGTGCTTGTACTACTTTGGAATTCCAATGTGCAAAACTAGTCCTAGACAACTTAGTAAGTTAGGGCCACCTTATAAATAGCACTTGTGGTTGCATGGTTATCTCAGATTATACGGCACGAAGTTTGGTCCTTAATCGACCTGGGTGATAACTCCCTACATTAAGTGCAAGTCCATCCCTCACATTTCACAAATCATACCAATAACTCACTCGCATCAAAACTTAGTTTTTAGCTTTAATTTTTATACCAAAAATAACAGAGACAACACTTCAGGTCCATCATGTCGCAATTCCCATTTCTGAACAAATGTTTCAACCGTTCTTTTATTCTTCCCAATTCTAATGCATGGCTAAGCATACGAAAGTATAATCGAGTATACTTAAGTTTGACATTAGTTATTGTCTATCCCCTATCTTATAAATTTCAATAATAATGTTCTCTATTTATTAAGGAGGTTCCATGCAAGAAATAGGGCTATCTACCGATACCCACAATACAGCTATTTTATCGAAAGTATGTGTATGTATATATAAATTTGTAAAACAACATGAATTAAGTGAAATAGTAGGATCAATATGATCAAAGGAGTGTCTTTGATTGTTGAATTCTTGGTCTTGCTCTAGTTCGACGATGGAATTTTTGGGACGTCGGTGTCTACACGCATTATATCGTAAAACACAAATAAAAACCAAAATAATATAAAAAGTGAACAAATTCAAATATTTTTGTTGATGAAGAAAGCAAATGATTTTATAAAAATTTAAAAATTGGTTTATCACAAGTTGGAGTTTGTATTCAAAAGTTATAAGCATTTGAATTTAGCTCAGTTGGAAAAATCCTAAGGAGGGGAGGGGGTGTTGTTTGACATCGAAGGTGTAAATTCAGAGATTACATCTTCTAATAGAGAAGGTGTACTTCCATTGAGTTTGAGAGTGCATTTTTTATTTAAATAAAATGAATTTTCTTTCGGAGATACTGACAGGTGGGAACTATATGTAAGGATTTTATTATTTTTTGAAAACCGACAAGTGGGATCCACATGTCAGTGACACATAACTAAGTACCTATTTGAATTATGGACTATGTCATTAATTCTAATCGGCCCACATGTCATAGATCATATGTTTTAAATAGGATTAAATAAACTAAATTAATTTTAATGACATTCTACTCTGACTGACAGTGGAGCCATCTATGGACGAGCTCGTTTTCAAACTTGTCGATGGTGAGGCAGGGGCGAAAAGGATGAGGTTAGGCCCAAAATGAAAAGAGGGGATCAAGACGAAGCTCTGGGTAGTAGTGGTGATTGGAATGGTGTCTGGAGTCGACAGCATGATGGTGAGTGCAGGCAAAGGCTCTCGGCTCGGTAAAGAGCTGGGTGAAGGTAGAAGGAAATGAGCCAACTGGGTCATCACGCTAGCTCACCGGGATTTGGGCGAAGCTAGGTTGATGGGTATAGGGACTTATGGTTATTGGAGTAGCACCAGCGATATGAAAAGGGGCAATGCAGAACAGGACGGTGAAGATAGATACAAAAAGTACTACCTTGATCTAAAATAAGTTGCTGGTGTGGATCAAGAGTTCACCACAAACACAAGGAAGGTGGTGGTGATGCCAGAGATGGTCAGAGTTTTTTGGATAGCAGTGAGTGATAGTGGGGTCGATGACCTTCATGGTGGTAGCCAAGCACAAAGGGAAACAATTAGTAATGGAGCACATGATTAGGTTTAGGGGATCACGGAGACACTTTAAAGGACCATGTTCAAGGCTCACCAGAGATGGAGCTGTGCACTGGTGAAGGCAGTGGCTAGAGATGGAGAAGAAGACTTGGACCTGGTTATTGTGCTGCATGAACCAAGAAATTGGTTGGGAGGTTTTGAAGAGAAGGTCAAATGGCGTGAAATGACATGAATGCAGTGGCTAGAGTTCACCAATAAATGGCATAGCTTAAGTGGAGCATGGCGAAGAGTGCACACTAGAGCTTGGGATGATGACAGTGTTTTGGGTGGCTCAATAAAGGAGATGAGCTGCATCGAGACAAAATGATAATGGCAAGCTTGGAGAGGAAGAGTGATGCACTTGGCTTGGCTTTAAATGGTGAGATAGATGTGTTACACTCATCAAGAACTTAAGGCCGCATGAGGGAAAGGTGTGATATCTCTGGCAGTGATAGCCTCGGGCAAACATCATCTCTGATGCTTGGAAGAGGATGCTTATCCATGGCAGTCACGTGGTGGAAAGGATAATGCACACTAGATGGGTGGTGTTAGCCTGTTAGTGAGAGAGGGTGTAGGAAGGGCTAAGATAGAGGGTGTACTGCCTAGGATACGCTTTCTCGTGGGAGAGACAGATTTTCGGCCAGCTGTTTTCTAATAACCGAATTTTAAAACATTTTTTCAAAGGCTTTAAGTACATAGAAACTCATTTGAATTTTTAGAAATAGCAAACCAACTTTAAAAATTATGAAAATTTTTGAAGAGGTTTTTTAGATCACGTGAAACACAAATAAAATATTTTTAGGCTTTGCACAATTTTGGAATAATTTTCAATAATAAACATAGTTACTAGAGAATGTGAAAACATTTAATTTAATGCAGAAAATTTTAGAAAAAGCCAGAAATTGAATCAAAAACTTTTGACTATTGAAACTTAGAATAAACTTTTTAGGGCATTTTGGGATGTTATAGCAACTGTTGGCAACACCATCGTCTTCCCTCTCCACGGCGACCCTAACTCGTCTCTCCCGTTCCCGGTTGCCGCCACTATTGCTGCATCCGGCCTCCCCCCAGATGCTACATCCTTGATGCCACTTGAAAGTGACCAAGCAGATGTGATGCACCCTTGCCTACCCCCATTGACAAGTGCCACTACCTGGAGTCTCCCTCCTCTCGCTCTCGTGACCACCATCACTAGCCATGCTGGGGGGACAATGAGATGTTGCTGGCCAAGCATATCCTAATCAAGCACAAGGGCTCGCATCGTAAGTCATCATGGCGCTCTCTTCCAACATCCGTGATGACACTGCTGACCTTGCTCATGCCCTCCGAGAGTTTGGGCTTAAGCTTTTTTGAGGAGATGTTTGAACACAGTGGTTTTTTTAACGTTGACGTTTCAATGCACATTTCCTTGATGTAGTTCTACTCTAACTATACCATACGTGTTGAAACATGACTCAATAAGTCATCAGATGCCTTCGCTGGAATTATTTGACCAAGGCTCAGTATTGTCGGAATACTTCTCTGTATTTCTAGAATATTGAATCAGAGATTCTGAATTGCTTCTATCGTTCCTTCTAATGTCTGAATTCCTTCTTCGCTGAAACCTGAACAATACCGTGTATTGTTGAACGATTCTGCTGCGTTGCCAGAATATTACACAGGTAAAACCGAACAACCAGCTTGCTTCCTTTGTCTTCAGGCTCTGTACTCTGCAAGGAAGGAAAAAACGCATGTAGCAATCAAAACAACGACGACCACAAAAAACACAGCCAAGAACATATTCAGATTCGATTTTCCTCTTGCCTTACTTATTTAGTAAATGATTACAGGACCTTGTACTAAATATGATTACAAGAACACAACCTGGATTGCACTAGCCAATTGGACTCTGACTCAAACTTGAGACTTCCAACCGAGACAAACTCCTATGCTTGTCCGACAATCAACACAATACAAACTCTGCTAGCAGATGACTCCGATTCAAAAGACAAATCCAAAAAATGACCTGGACTCTAACCATAACCGAAACTAATACTCTTATGCACAAGATTAATCTCAACAAATCACCCCCAATCTTGTGCATCCAAGTCTCCTTTGACGTTAATGATGCCCATCTTTTCCCTCAATTCCAGGAATCTTGTCCGATCGAGAGACTTTGTTAACATATCTGTAATCTGCTCTTCCATGCTAACATGTTCCATATCAACTTCTCTATCTTCACCAAACTTTCGAATAAAATGATAACGTGTGTCAATATGTTTTCTTGGCCAACGCAATAGCCGATTTGTTGTCCACAAGCAACTTGAAAATTTGTGGCTCTTGGTCTTGCAAATCTCCAATCAAATGGCTCAACCACACGCCTTGACAAGTCGCGGAGGCTGCTACAATGTACTCTGCCTCACACGATGAAAGAGCAACTATCTTTTGCTTTTGTGAATCCCAACTGATTAGGTTTTCACCAAGAAAAAACACCATGCCTGTTGTGCTCTTGCGATCATCAACGTCGCCACAAGGTCGCTGTCGCCAAACACAATCAACTTTGGCTCTACCATGCCATGCTTCCGGTAACAACAACCATAGTCAATTGTTCCACTAATATACCTGAGTATATGCTTTATGGCTTCCATGTATTGAGTTGTTGGAGCTTCCATGTATCTACTAACAATGCCCACGACATAAGCAATATCTGGCCTTGTATTTACCAAATAACGAAGGCTTCCAACAATGCTTCAACATTTGGCGGCATCTACCACAGCTCCACCTCCCTTCTTTGTGACCTTCAAGTGATTCTCCATGTGTGTTACACACGGATTACACCCTCTCATTCCAGAAATCTCTGGGATCTTGTTTGCATAGCTACTTTGCACAAGGTAATCTTACTGACAGTTTGCTTGACTTCAATTCTAAGATAATAGTTGAGGAGACCAAGATCACTCATGCTAAACATCTTCCCCATTTGAAGCTTGAAACTGGCAATATCATCAATGCTAGATCCTGTGACAATCAAATCATTGACATACACACCGACTAAAAGAATTGAGCCGTTCTTCACCCTTGTACACGGCATGCTCCAAAGGGCTTTGCTTGAAACTGAGTACAATCAAAGTAGCATCCAACTTAGAATTCCACGCTCATGGTGCCTGCCTTAAGCCATATAGCACCTTGCGAAGCTTCAACACCTTGTGCTTGCGCTTCTCATTGACAAAGCCTGGTGGTTGTTCAACATAAACTTCTTTGGCAAGATGTTCATTCAAGAACGTTGATTTCACTTCCATATGATGTAATTCCCAGCCACCTTGCGATGCCATCACAATCAACAAACACACGGTTTCCATGCGAGCCACCGGTGCGAATACTTCATCAAAATCCAACCCTTGTCGCTGCGCATAACCCTTCATGACAAGACATGCTTTGTGCCATCCGGAGCATTCTTTACACAAAGTTTGGGAAACTGGCCCTCACCGATCTTACTTGTTGAATGAGGGATCAACCAAAGCCCCTTTCCCGTGAAGGGTTTGTGTTCGAAGAATGCTCTCAAAATAACAGAGAATGGGCATAGGGTTTATACTAGTTCGGGCCTCTCGTTGCAGAGATAATAACCCTACTCCAGTGATCTTACTATATGCGTTGAATTATTACAGAAAGGCTTGCGTGTACACTCTTCATTTGCTTATTGTCTTGCCCCTTTACCGATCTACTGGTTTGGTCTTTATAGATGATCGAAGTAACTACGGCCGAATAATGCGTCATTACTGCATTGATCATGGCTGTAACCACATCCTTGATTTTCGCCACGTCCCGTCGTGGGCATAATGGGCCTGGATAATGGCATGATGGTCTTAGACCGCGGCACAATTATCGTCACGTCGTCGTTATGGGCTGAGCATGATCTTTTGATCACGCTTGGGAATTACCCTCAACTCTGACCGACCGTTGCGCACTCCTGAGCAAGCACTCTCGGGGATTTATGACACAAGCTCAGGGACGAGCTCGGGCATGGTCGGGGCGGACCCACCAGCTAGACTATCCGAGGATCCTCCCTGGGCACACTATCTAAGGGCATGCATGGTCGGCCTAAACTGGCTGCCGAGGTATAATAGTCCTTATGGAAATTATCCAATCCCTAGCACCCACTTTAACCCAATGGCTTTATGACCTGCAGGAAGTTCAGCAAACGACCAAGTTTCATTGTCACGTATTGTCTACAACTCAGCTTCGATTGCAGTTCTCCAAGGCGCATCTTCACCAGTCGACACAACATCTTGCAGTGAGTCATTAGAGTAATGAATCACAAAAGTGTCCAAGCCTGCCGACTTAGTTTCTTCCAAGAATGTCTCCCAATTCCAGTGTTTCGCTTCTTCAAATATCACATCACGTGTGATGTATAGTTTCTTTGCATTTGGATCATATACCCTATAAGCTTTGGTGCCTTCCTCATAACCAAGAAATACAGTTGGCTTTGATCTATCCAACAGCTTGGTTGTTCCAGGGCTTGTAATCTTTGTATGTGCAATGCATCTGAACGTACGAAAATAATGCACCTTCGGTCTTTTCTTGTACAATGCTTCATAGGGAGTTATGCCATCAAGGCTGCAAGTTGGCGTGCGATTAAGAATATGCATAGCCGTCTTTATTGCCTTGACCCAAAATTCACAAGGCACTCTTCTGTTTTTAAGCAAACTCCGCACCATCTCCGCAACCATTTTATTGCGTCACTCGGCAATGCCGTTTTGTTGTGGAGAATAAGGTGCAGGTTTATATCTCTTGATCTCAAATTCACCACAATAGTCCTTGAACTCATGAGAATTGAATTCGCCTCCCCGGTTTGTCCTAAAGGCCTTGAGCCTAACATCTTGCTCATTGTCAGCCAACGCCTTGATCTTCTTAAAGAATTTGGAAGCCTCACCTTTAGACTTCACCAATTCAATCCACATAAACCTACTAAAGTCATCAACGATTAGCAAGAAATACCAGTTACCCGCTGGCGTTGTTGGGGAGATTGGTCCACAAAGGTTACCATGCATGAGCTGCAGCCCACAATCAGCTCGATATGTTGACACTTTTGGAAACGGAGTCTGGTGTTGCTTGCCAAGCACACAACCTTGACAAAATTGTTCAACATGTTCAATGAGAGGAGCACCTTCCACCATCTTCTTGAGGCCAAGGTCGCGAAGCGCTCAAAAATTTAGATGGCCATAGCGCTCATGCCAGAGCCATGCTCTGTCTTTTGCTTTTGCAAGCAAGCAAATAGGGGTTGCTAGATTAAGCTTCATAGAGTATAGCGTATTCCCCGAATGCAACACACGTGCAAGCGATGATCTATCATGATCAAACACGCACAAAATCCCATCTTCAATAACAATCCTACATCCACCTTCTACTAGTTGTCCAAGACTTATAATATTACTGTGAAGACGTGGTATGAAGTAGACATCTGATAGAACTCGATGTTATTTCTTCTTAGCTTGAAGTAATACAACCCCTTTGTCGCATATCTCAATCACAGAACCATCTCCGAACTTAACAGTTCCTTTCACTGATTCATCTAGAGATGTAAACCAACTTTGGCAACCAGTCATGTGGTTACTTGCGCCTGTATCGAGATACCAGACATCATCTTCGGCTTTTACTAGGAATAATTTTTCTTCATTCAAGAAGACTACTTGTTGTCCTGCCGCATGCTTCATCAACTCCTGCTGCATCGCAACATGTTGTGCCCTATCCAGCTGCATTACTTCGAGTTTTTTCTTTGCATGCTACTGCTTTGCATCTTCTTGCTGCACATATTGCTGCTCCACTTCAACTTGCTGCAACACGTGCTGCATGGGAACACTAGATTTCAGCATTCTGGACTGCAGTGTCATGGCTGGCTGCATCCTTTCCCGTTGAGTACCATGCAGTTGCGTCACAACCAGAAGAAGAGTAGGGTGCACATCTTCTGTCTTCACAAGGTTCGCTTCTTGTTGCTCTTGCCGACGCTATCGCCGAGGCTTGCGACACTCCTTCGCGAATTGGTCGTACGTGTCGCAATTGAAGCACTTGATTTTTTATTTATCAAATCTTCTATTTGTTGGTCCAGCTTCCCTCTTCTCATTGTGGCTGCAATCTCCATGCCCACAGCTGTATTGCTTGCCACCGTGACATCTATGATCGCTGATGTGAGCTCTCTCACCACCAGCAGAACTTGCGGTTTGCTCCTTCTTCTTTGTATGTGCCAGCCACTCTTCTTCGGTGAGTAGCAGACGGCTCCCAGAGCTAGCGCTTGCTGCATCACCAAGCCCATATCGCTCCTCAATAGTTCACAAATGACCAATGAGTTCTTCAATTGACATGCTCTTCGTATCGAGTAGCATCTCAATCGAAATCACTACTTGAGTAAACTTCACTGGCATGACACGAAGAAATTTCTTCACAACTTGCTCTTCATCCAGTGTGTCGCCAAGAACACGAAGATTGTTGGCGAGACCCGTGATTCTCATTGAGAAATAGTCAATGGATTTCCCTTCCTTGAACTTGATTGATTCAAACTCTGTGCGCAATCTTTGAGCATTTGCTTCACGGACGCGTTCTACGCCCATCCGCATCGTCTTGATGGCCTTCCATGCTTGCTGCGCCGTATCTTTCACCACCAAGGTTGCCAGCATCTCTTGTGGGACGGCATAAAGAATTGTAGCCAAAGCCATCCGGTCGTCATGGTACTTGGCATGTCTAGGTTTGATAGCCTCCCATAAGTCTTGTGCCTGAAGATTCACCCTCATAAGAAGAGCCCAGTCGCTATAATTTGTTCCCGACAACATGGGATAGACAATGCTACCCCTGACTCCCCTCACTACATGTTGGACCACATCACCGCCGCCACTGCCATTGGCTCCTCCAAGCCTCTTCGGTGGTGGTGATGACTGCGATGATCCTCACCCGAACATTGTGACGTTAGTGCCGATCACCTATGGCACTAATACCAATTGTTGAAACTTGACTCAATAAGTCGTCAGATGCCTTCGTTGGAATTATCTGACCAAGGCTCAGTATTGTTGGAATACTTCTCTGTATTTCCAGAATACTGAATCAGAGACTCCGAATTTCTTCTATCATTACTTCTATTGTCTGAATTCCTTCTTCGCTGAAACATGAACAATACCATGTGTTGTCGAATGATTCTGCTGCGTTGTTGGAATACTGCATAGGTAAAATGAACAAACCAGCTTGCTTCCTTTGTCTTCAGGCTTTGTACTCTGCAAGAAAGGAAAAAACATGTGCAGCAACCAAAACAACGACGACAACATAGAACACAACCAAGAATGTATTCAGAGTATTGGTGCTGCAAATTCCTTCCTGCAGCTTTTCGGTTTTCCTCTTGCCTTACTTATATAGTAAACCATTACAGGACCTTGTACTGAATACGATTACAAGAACACAACCCGGATTGCACTAGCCAATTGGACTCTGACTCAAATTTGAGACTTCTAGCCAAGACAAATTCCTGTGCTTATCTGACAACCAACACAATACAAACTCTACTAGTAGATGACTCTGATTTAGAAGACAAAACCAAAAACAACCTGGACTCTGACCATAACCAAAACTAATACTTTTATGCACAAGATTAATCTCAACAAATCACCCCCTAATCTTGTGCATCCAGGTCTCCTTTGACGTTAATGATGCCCATCTTTTCCCTCAATTCCAGGAATCTTGTCCAGCCGAGAGACTTTGTTAACATATCCGCAATCTCCTCTTCCATGCTAATATGTTCCAGATCAACTTCTCCATCTTGAACACAATTTCGAATAAAATGATAACGTGTGTCAATATGTTTGCTGCGATCATGATAAACTGGATTCTTGGCCATCTCAATAGCCAATTTGTTGTCCACAAGCAACTTGAACTTTTGCAGCTCTTGGCCTTGCAAATCTCCAATCAACGGCTCAACCACACACCTTACTTGATGAAAGAGCAACTATCTTTTGCTTTTGTGAAGCCCAACTGATTAGGCTTTCACCAAGAAAAAACACCATGCCCGTCAAGCTCTTGCAATCATCAACGTCGTCGGCAAGGTCGATGTCACTAAACCCAATCAACGTTGGCTCCACCATGCCATGCTTCTGGTAATGTAACATCCCAAATTTTGGCTTTTCATTTAGTTAATAGTGTTTTATTGCCATTTGTGCTTTTTGTGAATTTTCTGGATTTATTTGGATTTTCTGGAATTTATATGGATTATTTTAAAATAAAGTATATTGCCTTTTGTGGAAAACTAATTATAAATAGATAAGTTTAAAATAAAGTTTTGCAAAAATATTTTATTTAAGTCCAGAATGTCTCAAAGTATTTTTGAGTTTTTTCTTGGAATTTTTCTGGTATTTTTATTGCCCTAATTAAATTAAAATATTTTCTCTAATTATTTTGAAAGATAAAACCCGAAACTCCGGGATGAACAGTACTAGGCCGAGCCCAGCACTGTGCGCGTCAAGGCCCGTGCGTCGCAACCTAGTCGCCCGGCCCGTTCTCTAGTGAGATCAACGCCAGCCGTTGGATTAAGATCCAACGGACTTCATCAAGCCGCATCGCCCAGCAAAACCCTAGCGCATGCGAGCCGTCGGATCTTCATCGCACGGTTTTCATCAAGCCATACCATTTCAGAAACCAAATCTATCCGGGCCGTCGATTTAGGTAAGTGGATAAGATCGTGCCGCGTCGGGAGACTCACGTAGCCGTCCGATGGAGATCGTGCAGCTGATGGTTATCGTCTTCGATCCGGACTCAGAATCCGCCGCCGCCGCCGTTGACTCGGAGTCCAGCGCCCGTACACGTCACCCGAGGGGTATTTAAGGACCAGGCGACCCTCCCGAGATTCACCGCAGCCCGCCGCATCTTTTCGCCCAAGCGCCGCCAGCCAAGAAGCCCTAGAGCCCGCGCTAGCCCTTGCCGGAGTCCGCAAAGCCTTGACGTGGAGTTTCCACCACCGCCGATGATTCTTTCGCCGATGCAAGACCAAGTCCGAACTCGTCGCGTTGAGACGCACCCGTTCCGCCACTTCTTCCTCGCTGGAGAACGCCGAAGCGCCATTGGAGTGGTTGTCTTCCTCAAGACCGGTGAAGCCGCGCCGCCATGTTTCCATCGCTGAGATCGGAAGCTCCCAGCCGTTGGATCGCCATCGGACCACCAGGATCACGCCCCGTCGCTTCGGGAACCAGTAAGTCGTTCGGGTACTCATAGCCGTCCGATCAGCCGCGGGTGTACCAGATTGATCCACGCCATCTAGGTCAACAGTAATCGGCTCGGGTAATCGTTAGCCGTTCGATCATGGATGGGCATCTAGGATCGAGCCACGTAGTCAGATGAATAGTGAATGGCTTGGGTAAAGATCCACCGTTAGATTTGAATCGTGTGGCCATCGTTTCGCCACGTCGTAGATTGAATGGTGGCGTTAGATTGGTTCTAGGCGGTGGAGATTTCGCCACCTATCGGCCGCATCGATCCAGATCAGGGCTGACGTCAGCTGACGCAATAATTGGATTTTCCTTTACAAAAATAATTCGGATTATTTATGATTTTCCGATTTTATGAATTTTCAGGAATTTGAATCTTCCGAGGGCTCGTTCTCCCTCATACAAACTCCGATTGGGGTGATTCAAATTGCTAAAAATTTGTAAAATTGAGATCTATCTAATGGTGGTTTTTGTTTGAATTTTTGAGTTCATTTGTTCTCTGTTTTTGGTATTTATTTGCTATTTCTTTTCGATTCGCGTAGACGTCGAGTTGTGTGAGGCTTCGGAAAAGGATTTCGCAGCACAAGATCAATTTCAAGATCAGGACCAGGAGCTTAACCAAGGCATTTGTCGAAGTTCCGCTTCATTTGTCTAATTTTACTTTCAGTCTAGCCCATGTGGCTAAATAATGTAAGTGATCATAAGATCATGCACTAGTTATATTAAATAAATGAAGTCTTATTACTCTTATCGTTGTGTATGATGTGATGCTTACCAATGTTAAGCTGTGTGCACTAGCATTGATCCTGGGACTAGTGCGGTAAAACACAGTGGATTCGAATTGGTGAATTCGGGTCCTTACAAAGCTGGTATCAGAGCATACTGACTGTAGGTTTTGGCCCTAGATAGTTGGTCGTCCCTATAGGTCCTTCAAAATTATTTTCTAAAGTAAAAGACCTAACCTAGAAGAATAATGTGTTCTTAACTTATCTCATTCTTCTATTTCTGTCCTTACCAAAAATTCTTTCTTTTCCCTTGCTGAAATTTCTTTCTCTTACCTCTGCTGAATTGAGTTAAAATCTTACCTGAGTTATCTTGAGTAGAAAACGATATATCACACTTTAGGAGATGGCATCGAGTGCCTGCTGCTACCATAAAAATCACGAAGGAAAGAATCATCAAGCTTATGGAAGGACGGATCAATGAGGTGTATGAAGAGCTAGAAGACTCAGTACTTCAAGTAGCCGGTTGAGACTCACGTGTGGGAGTCGCGTTTCCTAAGATAGGAGTGCCGCCTATGTAGACGGTAGTTTTGTGTGTTTAGGTTGAATTAGTTCTTCTTGATTGCTGGGTGTGCAGTATGTGTTGCAAAGCTTTTAGGCTTATGTAAGCAACCATACCAAGTTAATTAATAAAGATATTAAAGTTTGGGTTTAACCTATTCCCCACCTTAGAAATTCTCGCATCTTATCTATGCCTATCTCTACCTTCCCTAACCCAAGAAGCAATCAGCAGATGGTGAATACTCGTGGCAACAATGGAGCGTCAGGAAGTGGCCTTCGCCGGAATGACAGTCCCAATGATGGAACGCCACCGCAGCCCGCACCGCCAGTGGATATGCAGAACTTGGGAGCTTTCTTGGCAGCGCAGACTCAACTTATGCAAACAATGATACAACAAATGTAGAGTATGGCAAGTCAAGCTGTAGGCGGCAACAATGTGCAGCAAGGCAACAATGGGCCGCGTTCTTACTCCAAACTGTCAGACTTCATGAGGACCCATCCCCCAACATTTTTAGGCAATGTCAGTCCTTTGGAGGCCGATGATTGGTTGAGGACTATTGAGAGGAAGCTGCACATCATGCAGTGTGAAGGCAATGAGAAGGTGTTGTACGCTTCGCATCAATTGGAAGGAACTGCCGCAGAGTGGTGGGAAAACTACTGCGCAGCGCATGAAGTCCCATAGGAGATCACGTGGGAGGAGTTTTCAACTGCCTTTCGCCAGTACCATGTGCCAGAAGGAATGATGGATCTTAAGAAGGAGGAGTTCAGGACGTTGAAGCAAGGAGGCCAGTCAGTGGCTGAGTACCTGAACAAGTTTACTCAGTTGGCACGCTATGCACCTAAAGATGTGGCTACAGATAAGGCCAAGCAGTCTCGCTTTCTGAAAGGGCTAAACTCAGGACTGCAAGTGGGACTGATCACCCACAACTTCCCTGACTTTCAGGAATTGGTCAACAAAGCTTTGATCCTTGAAGATAAGCGCAAGGAATTAGGCGAAGACCGCAAGCGCAGGATGGCTACTCAAGTAGGGCGGCCAAATCAGCTCTGGTTAAGGATGACACCGCAGTAGTTTGCCAGAATCCAGCTGCAGTGGACCAATAAGACGTCGACTCCGCCACCTCGCCCCGCTAGTCAGAGTTTCTAGACACCAGCGCCAGTGGGCAACGCAGCTTCAAGGAGTCAACAACCCGATGCCAGAAGGTGTTACTCATGCAACGAGCTAGGGCACTTCGTCAGTAAGTGTCCGAAGAGTGGAAATATTACCCCAGTCCGCTTCAACTTGGGCACTACTCCAGCTAAAGCTCCGGTGACAGGAGGAAATCGGGTGCCAGTGCAATCAGGAGCGTCGCCTCAGACAGTAGTCCGTGGAAGAATCAATCACATCACTGCAGATGAAGCCCAGGAAGCCTCGGACGTCGTCCTGGGTAAGTTCTTGGTTAACTCAGTACTAGCTACAGTTTTATTTGATTCTGGAGCTTCGCATTCATTTGTTTCTCGGAGTTTTGCAATGGAGAATGGATTTGCTGTTAAGAATCTTAAATGTGTGCTTTTAGTCCAAGCCCCAGGATCTGAACTTCGGTCTAGCCTTGGGTGTTTAGGAGTTAAGTTGCTTATGAATGGGATAGTGTTTCTAGCAAATCTTATCCTGTTAGATACCCAGACCTTGGATGTTATCTTAGGAATGGATTGGTTATCCAAACATAAGGCTATGTTGGATTGTGGCCAAAGAATGGTATCCCTAGAAAGCCCCAGTGGCAAGAAAGTGGAAGTGCGTGCAACCGCAGTTCGTGATGGTCAGTTAATGGTCAATAGTATGAAGGTTGCTAATCTAGAAGATGTGCAAGTGGTTAGAGAAGTTTCAGAGATTGAGATTGGAAGTTGTGCCGCAAGGATTTATTGCTGCTTTAGAAGTGAAGCCAACCCTGGAGGATCAAATCAGAGATAGGCAAGGTAAAGATGAGAAAATCAGCAAGATCAAGTCCAAGAAGGAGGAAGGTTTAGCAGAAGATTTCTCCGTAGATGAGCAAGGAACTCTGTGGTTTAAAGGTCGAATTTGTGTGCCGAACGAGAAGGAGCTTAAACAGTTGATTCTTGAGGAGGCTCATGATTCCAAGTATTTTATTCATCCGAGAAGTGCCAAAATGTATCAAGACCTTAAGAAGAGATTTTGGTGGCCGAGTATGAAGCATGAAGTGGCAGAGCATGTTGCATTATGTGATGTGTGCCAAAGGGTGAAGGCAATGCACCAAAAGCCCTCAGGACTTTTGCAGCCATTAAGGATTCCAGAATGGAAATGGGAGGAAATTGGAATGGATTTCATCATTGGGTTGCCCAAGACTCAGAGGGGTTATGATTCAATATGGGTCATCATTGATCGATTGACCAAAGTTGCTCACTTCATCCCAGTAAAGACAACCTATTCAGGTGATCGATTAGCAGAGTTATACATGTCAAGAATTGTATGTTTGCATGTAGTGCTTAAGAAAATTGTGTCGGATTGAGGTACCCAATTTATCTCAAGATTTTGGGATAAACTGCATGAAGCGATGGGAACTCGTCTGAATTTTAACACCGCTTATCATCCACAGACATATGGCTAGACGGAGAGAGTTAATCAGATTTTAGAGGATATGTTGAGAGCCTGTGCGATATCATACAATACATCTTGGGATAAATGCTTGCCATATGTAGAGTTCAGTTATAACAATAGTTACCAGGCTAGTTTGCAGATGTCACCATTTGAAGCCCTATATGGTCGTGTCTGCCATACCCCATTGAATTGGAATGAAACCGGAGAGCGTTCGGTATTTGGGCCTGAGATTCTCAGGGAGGCCGAAGAGCAAGTTGCCATGATCAGGGAAAGGCTGAAAACAATGCACTCAAGGCAGAAGAGCTACGCTGACAACTGTCGCCGTGAATTGAGCTTTGAGCCCAATGATTTTGTGTATCTCAAAGTCACTCCCCTTAAAGGTGTTAAGAGGTTCCAGGTCAAAGGAAAGCTTGCACCCAGGTTTGTCGAACCATTTAAAATCCTAAGCCGCCGAGGAGAGGTTGCGTATCAGTTGGAGTTGCCACAATCATTGGCAGGTGTGCATGATGTGTTCCATGTGTCACAGCTCAAGAAATGTCTTAGAGTGCCAGCAGAACAGACGCCGTTAGAAGCTATCGAGTTGTAGGAAGACCTGACCTACAAGGAGCAGCTGATCAAGATCTTTGATGTGATGGAGCGTAGGACCAGAAACAAGTTTGTTCGCTTTTGCAGAGTTCAGTGGAGCAACCACTCGGAGAGCGAAGCAACCTGGGAGCATGAAGAGGACTTGAAGGCAGAATTCCCGAACCTGTTCTCTAGTTAGCCCTGAATCTTGGGGTCGAGATTCTGTTAAAGGGGGGAGGTTTGTAACATCACAAATTTTGGCTTTTCATTTAGTTAATAGTGTTTTATTGCCATTTCTGCTTTTTGTGAATTTTTTGGATTTATTTGGATTTTCTGGAATTTATTTGGATTATTTTAAAATAAAGTATATTGCCTTTTGTGGAAAACTAATTATAAATAGATAAGTTTAAAATAAAGTTTTGCCAAAAATATTTTATTTAAGTCCAAATGTCTCAAAGTATTTTTGAGATTTTTCTTGGAATTTTTCTGGTATTTTTATTGCCCTAATTAAATTAAATTATTTTCTCTAATTATTTTGAAAGATAAAACCCGAAACTGCAGGATGAACAGTATTGGGCCGAGCCCAGCACTATGTGCGTCAAGGCCCGTGCGTCGCAGCCCAGTCGGCCGGCCTATTCTCCAGTGAGATCAACGCCAGCCGTTGGATTAAGATCCAACGGACTTCATCAAGCCGCGTCGCCTAGCAAAACCCTAGCGCATGCGAGCCGTCGGATCTTCATCGCACGGTCTTCATTAAGCCATACCGTTTCGGAAACCAAATCTATCCGGGCCGTCAATTTAGGTAAGTGGATAAGATCGTGCCGCGTCGGGAGAATCGCGTAGCCGTCCGATGGAGATCGTGCGGCTGATGGTTATCGTCTTCGATCCGGACTCGGAATCTGCCGCCGCCGCCGTCGACTCGGAGTCCAGCGCCCATACGTGTCACCCGAGGGGTATTTAAGGACCGGGCGATCCTCCCGAGATTCACCGCAGCCCGCCGCATCTTTTCGCCCAAGCGCCGCCAGCCAAGAAGCCCTAGAGCCTGCGCTAGCCCTCACTGGAGTACGCAAAGCTTTGTCGTGGAGTTTCCGCCACCGCCAGTGATTCTTTCACCGATCCAAGACCAAATCCGAACTCGTCGCGTTGAGACGCACCCGTTCCGCCACTTCTTCCTCGCTGGAGAATGTTGGAGCGCCGTTGGAGTGGTCGTCTTCCTCAAAACCGGTGAAGCCGCGCCGCCGTGTTTCCATCACTGAGATCGGAAGCTCCCAGCCGTTGGATCACCATCGGACCGCCAGGATCACGCCGCGCCGCTTCGGGAACCAGTAAGTCGTTCGGGTACTCATAGCCGTCCGATCAGCCGCGAATGTGCAGTTGATCCGCCATCTAGGTCAGCGATGTCGGCTTGGGTAAGCGTTAGCCGTTCGATCATGGATGGGCATCTAGGATCGAGCCACGTAGTCGGATGAATAGTGAATGGCTTGGGTAAAGATCCACCGTTAGATCTGAATCATGTGGCTGTCGTTTCGCCATGTCATAGATTGAATGGTGGCCGTTAGATTGGTTCTAGGCGGTGGAGATTTCGCCACGTGTCGGCCGCATCGGTCCAGATCAGGGCTGATGTCAGCTGACGCAATAATCGGATTTTCCTTTACAAAAATAATTTGAATTATTTATGATTTTCCGATTTTATGAATTTTCAGGAATTTGAATCTTCCGAGGGCTCGTTCTCCCTCATACGAACTCCGATTGGGGTAATTCAAATTCCTAAAAATTTGGAAAATTGAGATCTATCTAATGGTAGTTTTTGTTTGAATTTTTGAGTTAATTTGTTCTCTGTTTTTGGTATTTATTTGCTATTTCTTTTCGATTCGCGTAGATGTCGAGTTGTGTGAGGCTTCAGAAGAGGATTTCGCAGCACAAGATCAATTTCCAGATCAGGACCAGGAGCTTAACCAAGGCAAGTTGTGCTTTGACCATGTTGCACCCATGTTTGCAAAATTGCTATTTTGTTTTTACCCTATTGCATATTATTTCATGTGTAAAAATGATTTCAATTTAAATTGGGACTTAGCTAGCATACCCATTGAATTATACCCTACCTTGTCAATTGTATGCCATGATCCACTTGTCACCTTAGATTGGTTAATTATAGTTGGTTACTAGTAAAATCAACATGGGATGGTTAGAACGGAATAGAATTGCTTAGCCATGCCACGTCATCACATGTATATGACTCATTGATTATTAATCTTGACTAATGGAATATGGAACAATGATATTAACTTGTGTGTCATGTGTGGTCACACAAAGAGATTGAGTTGTTATGGCGGGGAGGTCACACAACGATGTTGATTTGTGGATAGCACGTGGTGCTTGGTAATCAACTGGGTTAGTAATCACTTCGATTGAAGCAATTGGCAAGGGCAGGTGTGCCAGGGTGGGCCCGATGGGCAGAGGGCATGTGTAAGTCTTGCTTTAATCAATCCTAAGGTCTTAACCTTGCGAGCCTTTGACCTGAGTCAATCATGCAACCACATGTCTGTTATGGGGCAGCCTAGCCGACTAATTTGCAATGTCTTAGCTTGAGTACTATCGTGGTGGTGTGAGTCCGGGTGTATGGAGGAAACTCACATGGCGCAAGAGGGGGGGCCCTGTTGTGGTGGTGTAACCCTTCAGTGTTGAAATCTCAGCGGGTAGTACTGGGTTAAGATGATGCATTGTAAAGGCTTTGTTATAATCATTCGCCTGTGTGGTGCATGGTTGTATCGTGTGGGTAAAGTGCATAACCTCTGCAGAGTGTACAAACTATTCGGATAGCCATGCTCACGGTATTGAGCAATGCTCTGGAATTACAGTCAAGGGTTAGTTAATTAAATAGACAACTGAATGGGATGGCAGGATGCCATGTGGTTAATGGAACTTGACTTAGGTGGATACTTGGTTTACTCGAGAATCATTGAATCTATTTATTGCTATTATTTGTTTTACTGTCTTTTCAATCTATGTATTGTATGTGTTCCTAAATGCTGCTTTACTGCAAATAAACCCCTAGCCATTCTTTGGAATATGCCTTGCATATAGTTATGTTAGAATTGCATTCTGTGCACAACTTGTTGAGTTCTTTTGTACTCACCCTTGCCATCAACAAACAAACAACAGTGGAGGAATCATCGCCGTTGTTGGAGGAGGACTTCCAGGAGGATACGAGTCACTAGGCCAATCCTTGTTAGTCGCCTGTGGTGTGCTGATGGGACATCTACGTCTTTTGCTATTTTCCGCAGTATTTGTCTAAGTTTACTTTCAGTCTAGCCCATGTGGCTGAATAATGTAAGTGATCATAAGATCATGCACTAGTTATATTAAATAAATGAAGTCTTATTACTCTTATCGTTGTGTATGATGTGATGCTTACCAATGTTAAGCTGTGTGCACTAGCATTGATCCTGGGACTAGTGCGGTAAAACACAGTGGATTCGAATTGGTGAATTCGGGTCCTTACAGGTAACAACCGTAGTCAATTGTTCCACTAATATACCTGAGCATATACTTTACAGCTGTCATGTGTTGAGTCGTTGGAGCTTCCATGTATCGACTAACAATGGCCACAGCATAAGCAATATCCAGCCTTGTATTTACCAAATAATGAAGGCTTCCAACAATGCTTCGATATTTGGTGGCATCTACCGTAGCTCCACCTCCCTTCTTTGTGAGCTTCAAGCGATTCTCCATTGGTGTTACACATGGATTACACCCCCTCATTCCAGAAATCTAGGATCTTATTTGCATAGCTACTTTAGCACAAGGTAATCTTATTGGCAGTTTGCTTGACTTCAATTCCAAGATAATAGTTGAGGAGACCAAGATTGCTCATGCTAAACATCTTCCCAATTTGAAGCTTGAAACCAGCAACGTCATTGATGCTAGATCTTGTGACAATCAAACCATCGACATACACACCGACTAAAAGAATTGAGCCATTCTTCACCCTTTCGTACACGGCGTGCTCCAAAGGGCTTCGCTTGAAACCGAGTGCAATCAAAGTAGCCCCCCGAGTGTATACTCGGAAAGGCTGCACATAACATAAACACTATATAGGTTGAAGTGAAAACTACATGATTTTTGTAGGTCTTTATTGACCATACAGCTTAGACTTTGTAGCAAACATGAACATGTTTAGCAGTGCATGTAGAATTGACTAGAGGCCTTGTCTTCTGCCATCTGTTGAGATTTAAATGTCTGACAATCTGGTGCTCATATGCGCACAGGATAGAATTGCTCATCGCCGAGTTCAGGCATGGCCACACTTTGGTTTTGTTCACTGACATGCTAAGTATGCGATTGAGTAAATGCATGTAAAAAATATCATGTAAAAGGAATAAAGAAATTGTGCCTACAATGCCCTGCTCGATAACAGTATTGTCGGGGACTGGATAATTTCTATAAAGACCATTATACATCGGCACCCAGTTTTCGGCCGACCATGCATGCCTTTGGATGGTGTCCCTAAGGAGGATCCTCGGATAGACCAGCTGATGGGTCCGCCCCGACCATGCTTAGGCTCGTCCCTAAGCATGTGCCATGAATCCTCGAGCATGCTTGCTCAGGGGTGCACAACGATCGATCAGAGTTGAGGGAAAATCCCGAGCGTGATTAAGAGGTCATGCTCGGCCTATAATGACGACATGGCAGTAATTACGCTATGGTTTAAGTTCATTATGTCATGATCTGAGCCCATCCTGTCCATGACACGACGCAGCGAGAATCAAGGGTACGTTGCAGCCCCAGTTAATGCAGTAATGGCGCATTATTCAGCAGTAGTTATTTCGATCGTCTATAAAACCCTAATGGTAGATCGGCATAAAGACAGAAGATAGACATACACACATAGACACATGGACACGTGACATCAAGAAGCACACACACAAGTCTTTCTGTAAGAATTCAAGTAATAGCTAAACCACTGGACGTAGGGTTATTATCTCCATCAAGAGAGGCCCGAACCAGTATAAAAATTCCTTGTCCATTGTCCTTTTGAGCATTGCAACCTGATAGCATTCCTCAGACGCAAACCCTTCACGGAAAAGGGGCCTTGGTTGATCCCTCAATCAACAAATAAGCTCAGTGAAGAACCCGCTTTCCAAGCGTCGACAGTTGGTGCCCATTCGTGGGGAACGATTGGTGAGTCCTTTCATGAAGAATCCCTAAAGATGCCAAATTCCTAGGATGCTCAAGACCTTTGTGCCTTCAATGACGTCGAGGATGATAATATGTACTACGCTGAGGAAGACATAGCTGGTGTTGCTAACCCAGAAGGTCACACTGAACCCAGGAGTCCTTCCCCAGCTACTACAGCGCGAGAGCATTTCCTCCACTCGCAGCATAATTCCCTCAAAGATGATGAGGAGTGTAACGGTCTCTACGTTGGTCTGGACATTCCTGATCATTTTGAGCCTAATCACGAGACTACGTCACGAGGGGACACCACGATGTCACCTTCGCAATCTCAGTATTCCCGCGACGTCAATATGGCGGGAGAAGAAGAAGACCTCGAGGTTGAATCCTTGGGGGTTGCTCGTCATCGTTGCTATGAAGTGGTGCCAGAAGCCATCTGGAGGCATCTCTAAACAGAACCCTGGCGAGCATTCGTCGCCAAGCCAGTGAAAAGCTGGGTGCCAGGGCTGAATCCTCAGCTCGTGGTAGTTCCGCAGGCACCTCTCACCGGAGCATGTGCGCGATCGATGGTCGAAATCACCTTCTCCCGTTCCATAGAGTGTTGAGCGGTTGCAGGCTATGGCAACGGTCGTGCGCGACCTTTGGAATTTCCCTGGTCAAGTGGACTGTAACAGCCCAAAAATTTTCTTAATTTGAATTGTTGAAGTTATTTGAATTTTTGTGAATTTTTGGAATTTATCTGGATTTATTTGGGTTTAATTTGAATTAATCCTTCCCTTTAAATAATTAAATAAATAAAATTATTTACCAAAATTAAATAAAAATATTTTATTTGAGTTCTAAATACCATGAAATATTTTCTAGGATTTTTCTAGAATTGTTTGAGTATTTTTATGGCTCTAAATAATTAAATTTATTTTTTCGAATTATTTTAATTAAGAAAACCCTGGGTAATTTGTTGCTACAGTGTTGGGCTGAGCCCAACACTGTCTTGTGATAATAACGCCCGTTAGGCTGGAAGTCTAACCGTTGCATCAAATCACCGATAAATTCTTGATCATGCGATCAGAAGCCGCCACTTATTTGTCTGCGTGTATGCCGTCGGATCTGTGCGGTATGGACGATTGGATGAGGCTTCCGTCGCCTCGATTCCATCCCAACGGGAGCTGCCGACACCCATAACACTGGTAGGTGCTCGCTGCAGTTATGGCAGCCGTTCTCGCAACCTGAAGCGTCGCTGTACACATGAAATATCCCCGCGCAAAGGGCTCTTTGTTCCGCACCTTTTGCCCTCTTGCCCGTACACCGTAGTGCACCATAGCCTCACCTATTGCTCGTCGGAGTTCACATTCGTGCCGCCTCGGTTTTGGCCGCTTTGCGCCTCCATTTAACAGCCTCGTGCCGTGTGAGACCCGGATCCAGCACTGTCGCGTCAAGCCGCACCTTCCACGATGATTCGCTTCGCCGAAGAAGTCCCGGAGCACTGCCAACAGAATTGTCTTCTTCGTCTCCGACCAACGAGCGCCACCCACCGCCACTGCCTGCCTCGAGCATGGACGATCGTCGGATCTCCATCAAGCCGCTCCGGTGAGTCCACGTAGCTGCCTAGATGCGCTAGATAATGTCCGTTGGATCTAAATCCTAGGGCTCAAATTAGGCCACGTCGTTAGTAACCTACTGTAGATTGAGCCAAGCCTGGCCATTCGATCTTGTTCCAACGGTGTAGATCCATGCCACGTGTCGATGCTGGGGTTGTCAACGTGTGCCTTAGTCACGGTAAGCTTGGCGTGTTAGCAGCCGTAGGATTGGAAGTGCTCAGCCCAGATGTATCCACGCGTCCTCCGCCGGGACTGTCCACGCCATCCTTTAAATCTTGACTATCGGTTGTGAATTGTCGGTTGGGATTTTGCCGTGCGTGGAGCTGTAGCGTGGTGCCACGTGTCGCGCGAAACCCTAGCGTCGTCGAGTCTCGACCGTTGATTCCAGCGCACGATCAAGATCGTGCCGCGTGTTCGCACGTGTATCGAAGCGTCACAGCGGCCGCCCAAGGCGAGATCTGACCGTTGAATTCAAACGGATGGCTGGGATGTTGCCATGAGCTGGCTCGGGATTCGTTGGGGCTCTTGGGGTAAGACCAACCATTGGATTTGAATCCAATGTCCGGGATTCGCGCACCCGAACCCAATCGCACTGCGCCACGTGTCGGTACTGAGTTGCCGAGCCGTGCGTTGCACTGTGTTGTTGGGGCCCGCATGGCAGCCGCACTGTGCGGATGGACCGGGTCCATCGTAAGCCGGCCGAGCCATGAGCTGGGTCCATAGACCCGAGGCGACGAGGCTAGCTCTGGTGCTGCCACGTGTCAGTCGAAGAATTTATTTGATTTTCCAGTAGGAAAATAAATCCATTAATTCGGGTTTTTCTTTTATTTGAATTTCAAAATTTGTAATCGCTATAACTTTTGCGTTTTAACTCCGAATTGGGTGATTTCAATTTCTAAAAATTTGTGAAATTGTGAACTAATTATTGGTGAATTTTATTTTATTTTATTTTTAGAGTTGATCTTGCTATCTATTTAGTGTATTTATTGTATGTGTGCTTATTACGATTAGACTCTGAGTTGCCAGAAGCTGTCGGGGAAGAATTCGGAGATCCATCTCAAGCTTCGGATCAGGATCAACCACTTTTCGAAGGCAATTCATACTTTGACCATTTTGCTCCTAGATTTAAAAATATATTTTGCTTTAAATTATGCATGCTAAGTTAAATAAAATGACTTTGGTTAATTTGGGTAAGGTAGCTAACTAACCTATATTGTTAATGCCACCTTGCTAATAATACTTGTATGCCCTGAAATCCTTGTCACCCTAAGTTATTATTTGAGTTGGATGCTATTATGATGCCAACACGGGAGGCTAGACCATGATTAGATGCTTCATTGCTTGTATGCGCCGAATGATTTTTAAACTATAAAGAATATTGACTAATGAATAATGGAATGTATTTTGGAATAATGTGATGATGTCATGTGATGGATTTGGAATGTAGTAACCTGTATGGTTCTACATGAACAATAAAGAGAGCATTGGCATGTGTTGCATAATAGTAAACTGGGGTGGAAAAATGATTTGGATTGGGGCAAGTGGCAAGATGGCTTCATGCCAGGTGGGCCTGCATGGCAACGGGATGGACTGAGCAATGTGAGGGCTACATGCTGGGATCTGAGAGAAGGATGTCTTGCCTTGGACAGCTAAGGACTTCACCTTACGAGCCTTTGAACTGAGTCATTCGTACAACCGCAAGTCTGGAATGGGACAGACCTAGTCTAGTTGGACTCTAATATCTTACCTTTGATACCTCGGGGTGGAAGTTACATCGGGGTAACTGTGTGGGGGAGCGTACCTGTGTTATGGCTTGGTACCCATCCAACAGTATCTGTCGTTCCTACCCTTCGGCTCTGAGTGAGGGAAGCAGTAGTGAAGACAATACTAGAGAGGGTCATAGGGATAGATAGAAGCTTCCAAAAATCTTTGTTACGATCAATCACCTATGTGGTGAGTGACTGTATCTTGTGGGTAAAGTGTATAGCCTCTGCAGAGTGTGTGTTAAATCTATTCGAATAGCCGCGTCCACGGTATTGGACATTACTCGGGGATTACGGTCAAGGGTTAGATTTTGAAACAAAATGTGGGATTAGTGGCTGTGTGCCGAGAGCAGATAACTTGAACTTAGGGCTATGTGCCAAACCTCTGAAAAAGAATTGAGAACTAATTATTATTATAATATTGTTTTACTGCTTTTGAATTTAATTAAGATTATCTATTTAAAAATGCTGCTTCATGCAAAATAACCACTTATGTCTTTCCTTTGGAATAAGCCATGCATGTAGTAATAGAACTGCATTTGTGCATAACTTGCTGAGTATGTTGTATACTCACCCTTGCTTCAACAAAACCTCAGAAGAAGAAGCTACGCCAGCTTGGGAGGAAGAATTCAACGAAGGTCCGGAGAATTAGGGTTGAGCCTCGTCAGTTGCCTGTGGCAATGCGAGGGGTTCATTGACTTATTTTTGCTTCCGCTATTGAATTATTGTACTTTTGTTAATTGTAAGCCCTGCGTGGCGAAACTTTGTAAGGAGACCATAAGGTCGTGCAACAGTTTATTATTACTATTGTTGTTAAGTACTTTATCTTTATTCCGCTATGTATGATTGTGGTACTTTAACCCTGTTTAGTGCATGCGCACTAAGCGTGATCTGGACTAGTCACGAGAATACGAGAGGTCGGATTTGCAGATTCGGGTCCCGACATGGACCTGGAAGCAATGGGTGCGGTTGTGGCCAAAGGCCTGGAGAAGCTCGCCGTCGACATGAGGCTTTCAAGTTCACCTCATGACAAAGAAGCCTTGAGCATTTACTGGGATAATCGGTATCATTCTCCTGTTCGCTCCTAACACGGTGATTCTCAGAGCCCTGCTCGGGAAGGCCGTATGAAGCATGATAGGTACCGCGAGGACACTCAGAGCGGTTCCCGAGTGACCTCGCGGGGTTAAAGATATGCTCGTTCCAGTCACGGGCATACCGAATATTCGACCTCAGATCGGTCCCCGCCGTGTTGGCATCGAGAAGTATTCTCTCGCCTTGGCCCGTGCGTCGGGAGCCACCGCGGTGATGATCGCCATGATCGCCATAGCTGACGGGACCATCGTGACAACGCAGCCTTCAGGTGTCGAACTATCTCGTCGTCCCTTCTCAATGTCTCGTGGCCGAGCAAGTTCAAGCTCGGCCACATTGAGAGGTTCAATGGGACTCAGAATTCGAATGAGTTCCTTTCGATCTATTCCACTGCGATCCTGGCTGCTAGAGGTGATGAGGGAGTTATGGCCAACTTCTTGCCCACAGTTTTTGATGGAGCCACCCGAACATGACTCTTCAATCAAAAGGAGGGGTCAATATGCTCTTGGAGGCAGCTCAGCGAAGCGCTTTGAGCAAATTTTCAAAGCTGCTACATTCGCCCGGGCAAGGAGCGTGATCTCGAGCGCTTAATCAAAACTGAAGGGGAATATCTATGACATTTTGTCCAGTGATTCATTAAGGTAAGGAATTCTATTCTGAATATTTCAGATGAAACTGTTGTCCGTGCTTTCAAGTTTGGCATGTGGGACATACACTTCACACAGGACCTAGAAATCCATCCAGACTTGACTGCCAACGAGCTGTTCCGCATGGCTGATCGATATGAAAATGCTGATGAGGCAGTTCAGTGGGACAAGATGCTGGACGAGGGCAAGCTACCACCTCAGCCAGGGTTGGAAGGCTCCACGAGCAAGAAGAATCCAGGCTCTGTGGAGAAGAAGATAAAGAAGAAGAAGAGGCCATCTGTGCTAAGCATGGTGGCGGCTATTGAACATCATCCGCCACGAGCTTCGTGGTCGCAGTAGCGTGGAAGAGGCAAAGGCCGAGCACCTTAGCGCCGCGACGACCATGCTCACAATGTCCAAGATCGCAACGGCCAAGGTATTCCACCGAACGATCGTTTTTGCCCGCTCCATCAGGAATACGGGCATGACCTTCACAATTGTAGGACCTGGGCATTTTGCCTAGAAAAGTTCTACAACAGCAAGGGTCCTATGCCCACGCTCTCAGAGAAGGGTGAGAGCAGAAAGAGTAAGGGTAAAGAGCCCACAGATGACGAGGACGTGGAGTACCAGGAGCCTCGCAATCATATTGCAGTAATATTCGGGGGCTCCTCAGCCTATAAATCCCGCAGGGATCTGAAGGAGGCAGCACGGGAGGTGCGCCATGTTGTTCAAGCCAAGCCCCTAGTGCAGTAGCTCAGAAGGCCCAAGCTGCCCGTCACTTTCTCCAAGGATGATTGTCCCCTTGGAATGACCAAGCCTCAGAAACTCCCTTTGGTCGTAAATCCGACCATCAGCAATACTATGGTGGGGCAAGTCCTCATCGATGGCGGGAGTTCTTTGGACATCATATCCACCAAAGTCCTGCACGAGATGCAAGTTCCTCGATCCAAGATCAAAAGTATAGCAGTCCCCTTTTCAAGATTGTTCCGGGCACCTCGGCCAAGCCTCTTAGTCAGATCGTTTTGCCCGTCACATTCGGGAGTCCGAGCAACTTCCGGATGGAGATGATCACTTTTGAAGTGGTCAATGTTGAGTCAGCTTACAATGCCATCCTCGGCAGGCCGGCTCTCGCTAAGTTTATGGCCACAACACATCATGCTTATCAATGCTTGAATGTTCCCGGTCCAGGCGGTGTAATCACCATAAGAGGGAACCAGAAGGCGGCCCTGAACTACGACGAGAAATCACTTGACATGGTCGGGCAGCTGCCTCAGCGTGGTCCCGACCAAGAGCCGAAGAACTCTCGGCCGAAAGTTGCCCTCCAGCCAAGAGGAGAAACCAAGGCGGTCCCGACCAAGGTTGTGCATTTGGGATCTTCCTTAGATCCCAAATAGGAACTCAAGCTCATTACTTTCCTCCAGAAGAATGCGGATGTGTTAAGCAGGAGCCATCAGAGCATGCCCGAGTCCCAAGGAAATGTCGAGCATAGGCTAGCTGTTCGGCCTGATAAGAAACCTGTGCGGTAGAAGCTCAGGTGCTTTCCCCTGGAAAAACAAGCAATTATCGGGATGAACTCGACAAGCTCCTCAAGGCCGGTTTCGTCAGAGAAGTCGAGCATTCGGAGTGGCTAGCGAATCTGATCATCGTCAAGAAGAAAGGGGGCAAGTGGCGCATGTGTGTCGACCACACGGGCTTGAATGTTGCATGTCCCAAGGATAACTTCTCGCTGCCGCACATAGACCAGTTGGTCGATGCAAAAGCGGAGTCCCAGGTGATGAGCTTTTTGGATGCCTACTCGGGCTACCACTAGATTAGCATATCACGTAAAGATGAAGAGAAGACTTGCTTCATTACCCCGTTTGGCACGTTCTGCTACACGACCATGTCTTTCGGTCTTAGGAACGCTGGAGCGACCTTCCAGTGCCTCATGCAGAAGACCTTCCCAAATCAAATAGGTCAAAATCTAGAGGTCTATGTGGACGACATAGTGGTCAAAAGTAAGCTCGCCTCACGTCACGTATCCGACCTTGAGGAGACCTTTTGTGACCTCAATAGGCATCGAATAAAACTTAATCTAGAAAAGTGTGTCTTCGATGTAAGGGCGGGCAAAGTGCTTGGCTACATGATCGGCCCACAAGGTATCGGGACAAACCCGGAAAAGATTGAAGCCATTGAAAGAATGCGACCACCTAGCTGTGTAATGGAGGTCCAAGCTTTGATCGGATGCATGGCGGCTCTAAGTCGCTTTATCTCTCGGCTAGGCGAGCGTGGGCTGCCTTTCTTCAAGGCGCTCCGTAAGCATGATGATTTCATGTGGACAGAAGAAGCAAACCGCTCTTTTGAAGAGCTAAAGCAGTACTTGTCCAATCCACCTATCTTAACCACACCAAGGTCGGGGGAAACATTGCTGCTATATCTAGCAGCAACCCCGCAGGCCATAAGTGCAGTACTAACAGTTGAAAGGGATGGGGTGCAGTGACCAATTTACTATATCAGTAAGGTCTAGCATGGACCAAAGAAGCAATACCCCAAGGTCCAGAAGCTCTTGTACTCGTTGTTCATTGCCTCCAGAAAGCTGTGCCACTATTTTCAAGTCCATAAGATCATGGTACCAACCAACTTTCCACTTAGGGAGATCATAAGAAATCAGGACGTCGGTAGTTGGATAGCAAAATGGGCTATGGAGCTCGCCGAGTTCGATATCCAGTTCTCAGCCTGTACAGCGATCAAGTCCCAGATCTTGGCAGACTTTGTAACAGAATAGACGAATCCAACACCACCCGCTACCGAGCTCGATAGATCTGAAGAAGGTCATTGGATCATGTACTTCGATGGGTCTCGAGCCTATGAGCGCTCGGGGCCTGGAGTCGTGCTAGTATCCCCTCAGGGAGATCAACTCCAGTACGCCATTCAATTACACTTTGCCGTGACCAATAACGCCACAGAGTATGGAGGCCTCTTGGCCGGGCTATGAGCCTGCAAAGCGCTCGGAGTCTAGTGACTAACTATAAAAGGTGATTCACAGTTGGTCGCCAACCAAGTCAATAAGGAGTATCAGTGTTTTGATAACTCAATAGCACTTTACTTGGTTGAAGTGAGGAAGATGGAGAAGTACTTCATAAATTTTGAAGTACTCTACATCCCCAGGAAGGATAATTCCCTAGCCGACCAACTTTCAAAGTTCGATTCCTCCCAAATTCCCGCTGCGGTAGGAGTGCTTGTCGAGCACTTATACAAGCCCTCCATTCCCTCTATAGAGGAGGTGTCGGAGACGTGCGGTAACGTCTCTCTTCTCGAGCATGGTACAAATTGGATGACGCCATTCATTCAATATCTTGCACATGGGACATTGCCCGAGGAAGAAGCCGAGCGTTCCTGGCTTATAAGGCGATCCTGTCCTTACAAGTTGATCTAGGGCTCTTTGTACCGCAAAGGAGCACTAGGAGTCCTCTCCAAGTGCATATCTCAAGAAGAAGGCAAATACCTTCTTAGAGATATCCATGAACGAATGTGCGGAGCTCACTCATCTTTTAGAACGCTTGTGAGCAAAGCCTTCCGATTGGGTTACTATTGGCCAACGGCCTTAGTTGATGCTCGGTTGATCGTGACAACTTGCAGGGCATGCTAGTTTCATGCTTGCAAGATACATCAGCCGGCATACGTGCTTCAAACCATTTCTTTATCATGGCCATTCTCGACCTGGGGAGTCGATATACTCGGACCATTGCCCCGAGGTCAGAAGGGCTGCAATACTTGCTTGTGGCTATTGACACTTTCACTAAGTGGATTGAAGCCGAACCCGTGTCTACCATCTCGGCTCAAGCAGCCAAGAAGTTTTTCCGCAATAATGTGGTGATGCGTTTTGGCGTTCCCAACCGCCTCATCACAAGTAATGCCACTTAGTTCACTAGTGAACTGTTTCAAGCCTATTGCGAAGACATCGGGACAAAGGTGCGCCGCCTCAGAGCGCATCCATGAGCAATGGGTAATAGCGAGCAAATAGACAAATTGTTCAAGGGATCAAAAAGAGGATTTTAAAAACCTCAGTTAGCGTGGTCAATCGTGAGTGGACGAGCTTCCTTCCATCCTTTGGTCAGTTCGCACTACGGTAAGCCGAGCTACGGGTGAAACCCCTTTCCAGCTCATTTATGGTGCAGAGGCCGTATGCCCGCTGAGATCGTGGTTGGGTTTCCCAAGAGTGCACTTGGTCGACAGCATCGACCAAGAGATTGAGCATCTCCTAGTCCTCAACCTCACTGAGGAAACACGTGAACAGGCTTTGCTGCGATCCGCGGTTTACCTACAGGCTCTTCATAGGCACGCGGCCAAGTCAGTCCGACTAAGGACCTTGCAAGTTGGCGATCTAGTCCTACGTCGGGTTCAGGATTTTTTAAAAGCCAACAAGCTGTCCCCCAGGTGGGAGGGTCCATTCACGATCGTCTCAATAGCACGCCCAGGGGCTGTCCGCTTAGCGATGGATGATGGTCAGGTGCTCGCCAGCTCTTGGAACGTCGATCAACGATGTAAGTTCTTTGTCTAGCTTTTATTTGTTGTGTGTTTTACATAAGTTTAGCCAATTTTTTCTATAAAATTCAGTTCTTTCGCCCCCATGATTTCCATTCTTTCTAAGATTTTGTGAATGTCTTTGAAGTCCTTGCCCGTTGGTAAGCCAACTTAGTCTCGCACAAGGGCACACTCTCCTCCTTACGGTCTTGATGATGGGATGAGCACGTGTGGGCAAGAACATTCGCTTCAATCGGTTTATTCTAAGGTTTGGCTAGCGTGCACAAGAACGTTCAAAGTGCCACGACCAATGCCAGATCACTAAGCTCGCCACCATAGGCTTTAGTCTATGTAAGCCGATTATTGTTTGCAGTAGTTCTTCGCTGCAAGTTTACAATCGCATATAGACACCCTCTCGGCTGGTCCAGAGTCTTAGTTCAATCCACGCCTGCTTGGTCGTCATGCGATTTGTCGGGCAACCGCTTGTTCTTTCCTGTGCTCGTCAAAACTATGCTCGCAACTTAGGGGCATGGATTAAGATGCTCGGGGAAGTTAAAGCCCTGCGTGTATCTCTCACTTGACCTAACCTATGCTCGCAACTCGAAGAAATGGTGGTTAGGTCGTTAAGGGGAAGAGCGCGCAATTTTTCTAACTCTCCTGTGAAAGAGCGGGATGAACAACCGTGTTTTTCTAAAAACGCGCAAAGTATCTTGTCCCTCTGCTATCTTTGTTCGCTATCTTTTTCATTCTGCTCATTTTGTTTCGTCTGTTTTGTGCAGGCATTCATTGGGAGACAAGTCGCGAAGGATGCAGGGCAAAAGTCATCCACTTTCTCATTCAAATATCAACAAATTTATATGAAGTATCAAGCAAAGGAGTTATTTGTTGAGCTTCGCCTCTCTGAGTGCCGAAAGTTCTTCCTTCACCCCATCGAGCTCGGCCTCGAGGTCGAGGACTCACCGTCGAGCTTCGCGTCCTTCGCGGGCCTCTTTGCGGAGTCGCTTCACCTCATCCTTGCCTTGGTTAGCCAGTTTGGTGGCCTCCTAAGTAGATTGACTCAGCTCGTCCACCTTCTTCTCCAAGGCTTCAAAGCATTGCTGCTCCTGCTTTAGCTTTAGATCGAGCTCGCACATCCGCTCCCTATTTTTCGTGGCATTATCTTCGGCTTGGTGTTGTTTCTCCTGTCTCTCCTGGTTTGAAGCTTTAAGCTCGGCCAGCGCTTGCTCGAGCTCCACTATCTTAGCGTCTTGCTCAGTAGAGTGTTTAGCCACGACCTCGGGAGGAACAGTCGCCGAATGGAAGTCAACCATGGTTGCTCGGAGCACCTGTGAGCAAGAAGGTCTTAGTTTTTGATCGTTTCCAAAGAAGAAGGCTTTAGAAAGGAAGTACGCTTACCCAGCGAAGGCGGTCACTCAGGTTCTCCTGGAAGACCTTGGTGACATCTTTCGGCCGAAGGTCCACAAGATCTCCCGCGATAGACTCCAGCTCGGAGAATTAATCCCCCTCCAGAGCATGTTCTTCGCTCGGGGCCTTCTTATCCTCCTCCCGAGCATACTCTTCGCTCGGGGGCTCCCTATCTCCTTCCCGAGCAGGTAGTTCGCTTGGGGGCTTCATGCCTCCTTCCTAGGCAGGTGCTTCGCTCGGAGGCACGGGGTCTTCTTCTTCATCCCGAGCATCTAATGTGCTCGGGAGCGCCAAATACACATCTTGGGGAAGTTCATCCTCCCAGGAGAGTTGGCTTTCCTGGAGAGTTGGTCCCTTAGGGCTGGAAGCTCCACGGCTTGTTGGTCGACTTCGGCAGCGATGTCTTCCGCCGTCACAAGGTCGACAGCTTCCGCCATCACAAGGTCAGCAGCGAAGGCAAGCTGTCTCTCTATTGCACGGTCGAGGATTTTATCAGCCATTACCCTGAAATCCAAAATGCCCCTATGAGCTATTACGCCCACGTCAATAGAGTGGGGTTAGCTCAGACGAACGTAGCAAAGCAAAAAGAAAAGGAAAGGGGAAAAATGGAGAGGAAGAATCACCTTAGTTGAGCCCCTCGCCATCATCCTCGGTGGTTTTGGTTGCTACCGCAACCACAAGCTCGGACCTCTCCGCAGCAGCGTGTCTGGCCCTCGCCATCAAAGGGTCGACCTCGTTCATGTCAACCTCTTCCAAAGTTTTCCCCAGGCTTTTGGGTGTGCGCCTGACGACTTCTGGCACTTCAAGACGAGGGGTGCCGGATCTTCATCCTCTTCCTCTTCCTCGGGCTCTCTTGCTGAGGAACTCGAGGTTGCTAGTGCCAGTTTGTTTTTGAGATCTACGATCTTCCCTTCCAGCTCTTGGCACACGGAGTCCTCTGCCGCCTTAGCTTGCCTTGCCCACTCAGCGAGCTGGTGCAAGCGAGCCATCAAATCTAGATGTTGTTCGATATACTCTTTCAGCCATTTCTTTAAATCCCTTACCTCCATTTTATCGGTGAACTCCAAATGTCGTCGAGGAGGGCTCTTGCTTGAAGTCGCCCATCTCTTAAGGAGTCGGGTGGCTGGCGGTGGTGGTGGCGCTTGACGCTTGGCCCTCACCTTCTTCGTCTTAGCAGCAGGAATGGCTCCTCCTTGGTCGTGTGACAGCGGCTTAAGCTCGGCCATTGCGGCCTCAAGGGAAACCTTCTCCTGTCAAAAGCAACGAAAATGTCAGGAATGCTCGAGATGTTTTCTCTCAAGCATGAATCATGAAGATACTTACTATGTTGCCCCGCTCGAGCACGTTCTTCGGAACTTGATGCCCATACTCAAGCTCTTTGCCCTTTGGAGTGCCGAACATCTCGGCAACTCACTTCTCTACCTAGGCCGTGCTCTAGGCTGCATTCGACCAAGAATAAATGTTAGCACGAACAAAAATTGCACATGAGGAGCAGAAATTACCTATACAATTCTGGAGGCTTACCAGAGTCAGCTTCCCGGGTGAGGTCTTGCTACTTGGAGATCTCGAAGAAAGGGTGTTCCCTCCTCAGTGGAGACACCTGGTTCTTGAGATAATCCTGAGCAATGTCACGACCAGTGAGCCCCATACTGGTGAGCTCACTAATCGTCATTAGCGTTCGCTCCTCCTCAGCTTGCACAGGCGGGTGTGAGTTTTCGATGCTAGGAGTGGCCGTTTTGGTGTAGTGGAGAGAGCTTCCCTCCGCCTTCTTCAAGGCAAACCAAAAATCCACCCAGCCTGACACTGAGTCTTTGAGCGTGAAGACTGGGTCCTCATATGGTCGGTTGGACTGGAGACGGAAGTAGATGCAGCCAGCGGAAGAAGTCCCCCCGGTGAGGAATAAGGAGTAGAAATGAAAGAAAAGGCTCACCGTGGGCATGGTGCCCACGTATCCCTCACAAAGATGCGAGAAGATGGCCAAAACAATGATGGAATTAGGCAAGCACGGATTCGAGGAATTCACTCTCAGGCATCCTTAGCCCGTTGATGGTGTAGAGGTCGTAGGAGACGATCTCGTCATTGCACGGCAGCAGGGCTCCCTCGCCCTCAGGAACTCACCAAGAGCCCGCGTCAAGATAGCCAAGATCCTCGAGCACTTGCAGCCTTTCCTTGCTGATTTTGCTTGCTCCGAACTTCGCCATGGAATGGATGAGGGAAGAGAAAGCAAGAGCAAAAAAGTTCGGGACATAGGAGATTCTAAGGGCTTGGTTGCGAAATATGGATGAAGGGTTTCTCATCACTGTTCCCATTTGTATATATAGGCAAAGAAGTCGAACAGACAAGACCGTTCGGGGGCCGAAAATCGCTCCCGCCTGTTCACAAACTGCCGCGTGGCGGTGCAATCTTTAAAACTATCCAATAAAGGCGCGGTTTCCCAAAAACTATCTAAACCACTCCCGCAAGGCTTCATGAAGAAGGAACCCTTGTGACCTTCGATGCTCTTTTGCCCGAGCTTCCTTTGGTTGGAGGTCGAGCCTGTTGCTCGGTCGTTGTCGATCATGCTCATCTGCAGGCAAGTGTTGCTCGGATGCTACAGTAGTCTTCCGCTGCAAAGTTCCAATCCCTCCTTTGAGTCTATAGGCTCAAGGGGAAGGCCCTGCTAAGTAGATTTCCACTTGAGCCTTGGGGGCTAACTGTCGGGGATTGAATAATTTCCATAAAGACCATTATACCCCAGCAGCCGGTTTTCGGCCGACCAAGCATGCCCTTGGATGGTGTCCCCAAGGAGGATCCTTGGATAGACCAGCTGGTGGGTCCACCCCGACCATGCTTAGGCTCGTCCCCGAGCATGTGCCATGAATCCCCGAGCGTGCTTTCTCGGATGTGCGCAACGGTCGATCAGAGTTGAGGGAAAATCCCAAGTGTGATTACGTGATCGGCCCATAATGACGACGTGGCGGTAATTACGCTACGATTTAAGTCCATTATGTCACGATCTAAGCCCATCATGTCCATGACACAACACGGCGAGAATCAAGGGTACAGTTGCAGCCCCCGTTAATGCAGTAATGGCGCATCATTCGGCGGTAGTTATTTTGATTGTCTATAAAACCCCACTGATAGATCGGCATAAAGACAGAAGATAGACATACACACACAGACAAATGGACAAGAGACATCAAGAAGCACACACACAAGTCTTTCTGTAAGAATTCAAGCAATAACTAAACCACTGGACGTAGGGTTGTTATCTCCATCAAGAGAGGCCCGAACCAGTATAAAAATTTCTTGTCCATTGTCCTTTTGAGCATTGCAACCTGACAGCATTCCTCAGACACAAACTCTTCACGAAAAAGGGGCCTTGGTTGATCCCTCAATCAACAAGTAAGCTCAATAAGGAACCCGCTTTCCAAGCGTCAACAAGTATTGACTAGAAATAGAACAAGGTACTAAATTACCTGTAGCCCCCAACTCCTTACTCGATGATGCCATCGAGTAGGGAGTAGAGTGACGTAGGCACAATGTCGTGATGTAACCCCCACATCTTGGCCCGATAACTGGATTGAGCAAAACATGAAGCATCAGCATCATAGATACCTGTTACGACTCCAAACCCCTTACTTGATAGATGTATCAACTTGAGAGTGGAGATAGGTAAAGAAAAGATCGAGCGATGTAGCCCCTGACTTCCTACTTAATGAATGCATCGAGTAGAGGGTAGGGCATATGCACCAAAAATGCAAGATGTAGCCCCCAACTCTCTGTTTGATGACTGTATCGAGTAGAGAGTAGAGCATAAGTATAAAAAATAGTAGCCCTCAATCATACACTTGGGCACATGAGCCACCGAGCATATTGGTAAGGCCCAACATTTTTTAACTCCATTGCAATGATTGAATACTGTTATAGTTTTCATGCCCTTTCGGCTTCCATGCGGTACATCATAATTTAGCTTCTCTTTGGTTTCTGTACTTATGTGGAAGTGCAATAGACGCCTCGTGGATTGCGACCGACATGACTCTAGATGGATTGTGGTTACAGTACGACCCATTCCCTAAGCTATGAAAAGATGGGACTTGTAGTCGTCTGCCACGATTCATTTTCTTTCTTACCTTCTGCTCGCAGCACGTTAGCTCTTCAACCGCATCCATGGCCTCTACTCCACCATCGTTCCCATCTGTGGAGATCCTCGGAGTGTCCCCTCCCCCTATGATGCTGGTCGTAGTCTCTCTAGGATGGATCATCATCTCCTCCGATGAGGAGGAAGAGATCGACTGGGAGGCTGTTGAGAGGAAGGTTTGGTTGGAGGAGGAAGATGAGGTCACCAGTAAATTGAACGTCGCCATCGAAGAAGACGAGGTCAACTTCGCCGCCCTCACAAGAGCAGATGCCGCTGCCGCCGCTAGAGGAGAAGAAGGTGAAGTTTCTTTCATCGACAAGTGGCTAGGTCTTCACGTCCTCTTCTGGCATGTATAGAGGGTGAAGGCCCATCCCAGGAACTATCCTCTTCTAGTCCCCATGGATGTAGGGGAGGCGGCGCGATGCCTCCAAGGACAAGTAGTAGTACAGTACCTGCCTCAAATGTAATAGGATAACCTTTTTTTTAGTAAATTTTAATGAACTTGTACTTACCTGGATTTTGGTTGTAATGCACTGTCTTTTTTTATTCATTTATGAAATCTTCTCTGTTGATCGATGTTCCATGAGTTGTCAAACATTGTTTCCTTCCGATGTCAATAGCCATACTGATCTAGGTCGAGTCAGTTTGACCACCACGTAGGTACCTTCCCATTTAGGTGATAGCTTATTATTGTTGTCTTGCTTCTGCACCTTCTGTCGTGCTAAGTCACCGGTGGTGAGTGCTCTTTCTTAGACTTTCTGGCCATGATATCTGTGTAAGGCTTGCTAGTACTTGGCTGCTCAATCTTTGTACTCCTCGAGTAGATTTACATCATATGTTCACATTTGCTCCCGCTCCTCTTCCGATTAGTTGTCCACACGAGGTGACCTAAACGTTAACTAGGTCGGAAGCACTGCTTCTACTCCATAGACCAAGAAAAATGGTGTTTCACCAGTTGCTCGACTAGTCAATGTACGAACAGCCCGTAGCACCGAGGGCAGTTCTTTCGCCCACCAGGTCGAGTAAGCCTTGAGCCTATCGAACATGCAGGTCTTGATCCCCTACAGGATTATGCCGTTGGCACGTTCAACCTAATTATTACTCAGAGGACGAACTACAAAGGCAAAGCAAAGTTTGATACCCAATTCTTCGCAAAAGACTATAAAAGCGTTGCTTTTGAATTAGCTACCATTATCTATGATTATTCGATTAGGGATGCCGAATTGAGTAACGATGCTCCTCATGAACTTCTTAACCACTTCTGAGGTGATGTTCCTGATGGGTTCGGCTTTGATCCACTTGGTGAACGTATTGATAGCCATGAACAAGAACTTGTATCCTTCTTGGGCTCTTGGGAACGGTCCCAACATGTCCAAGCCCCAGAAAGAGAAAGGCCAAGATAAAGGAATAGTTTGCAGGGCCTAAGCTGGTCGGGTGGTTTGCTTGCCGTAAAATTTAACAACTCTTGCACTTTTCACCAAATCACAAGCATCCTAGAGGGTAGTAAGCCAATAGAACCCCTACCAAAAAATATTTCCAACTAGGGTGCGATAAGACACATGATTGCCGCAGATGCCATTATGGACATCAAGCAATATCTTATTGCCCTCTTCCTGAGTGATGCACTTCATCAAGATTTCATTACTCCCCTTTCGGTAGAACTTGCCGTCCACCAATAAGTATAGCTTGGACTTAAGCGCAATTTTCTCAGCTGAGGCATCATCGTCAGGGATCTCTTGACCTTCGAGATAGGCTTGGAATGGAGTCATCCAAGTCAGCCCGTGTTCGAGTAGTGCAACTTCTGAAACTACGGGTTCTACATCGCTGACCTGACCAGGCTGTTGGTCGAGTTAGGCAATATCTGCCACCCATACAAGGGAGATAGATGGTTTGAGGAGTTTCTCGACGAAGACATCTATGGCGCAAGGGAGCATGACGAAGCGAGCCTAGCAAGTTCGTCAACGATGGAGTTATCACTTGTGCTCTAGCTTGCGGATTTCATTCAGATATGCTGCTATGTTGTCATCCGAGAACTAGTACTCCTTCTGCACTTGGTTTTCATCTAGTTGTGAGTCCCCTTTCACAAGTAGTCATCTGATCCCAAGTGACACAACTATACAGAGCCCATTAACCAGTCCCTTGTATTCTACAACATTGTTTGAAGTTTGAAAATCGAGTTGGATAACATATTTAAGCTCCTCACCTGTCAGCGATTTGAGCATGATGCTAGACCCTAAGTCCTGAAGCGTGAGTGACCCATCGAAGAACATAGTCCAGTGGCCATCGACTGTCTTGTGCTCCTTTTCCTCAATGTGCGTCTATTCCACAATGAATCCGCCAAGACTCCTGACTTGATGCTGGTTCATGAAGCGAAATCGACCTTAAACTCATTGAGTTTGACTACCCACTGTGCAATTCGTCTTATTGCCTCTCGGTTGCTTATTACCTCCTTGAGTGGATACATGTCATGACTGTAATCTTGTGCGCTTAGAAACAGTGCCACAGCTTTTGAGAAGTCATTAGGATGGCGTACAACATCTTCTGCACTTGAGGGTATTGCAGCTTGGCATCATGCAAGACCTCGTTCACGTAGTACATCGGCTTCTAGACTTTGGCCTTTTTCTCAAAGCAATCCCGCTCGACCACCAGAACTATGCTTACTACTTGAGGGGTAGCTGTAATGTACAAAAAGAGCTCCCCTTTTTTGTTAGGTGATATTTACAGAGACGATAAGTACTTTTTCAAATCTCAAAAAGCTTCTTCTGCCTCTTTGGTCCGCTCGAAAATGTCCTCCTTCTTGAGTAGTTTGAAGAACAGTAGCCATCGTTCGTCCATCCGAGAGATGAATCGACTAAGAGTTGCAATGCAGCCTACGAGCTTTTGTACTTCTCTCAGTGTCCACGGAGAACGCATTTGGTCGATGGCCTCAATTTTGTGTGGGTTGACCTCGATGCCTTGACTGGACACTAGAAAACCGAGAAGCTTGCCGAACGAAACACCGAATGTGCACTTCTCAGGGTTAAGCATTATTCGATACTTCCTAAGGTTGTCAAATATTTCCTCGAGGTTGCTGATTAAGGTGCTCCTAGTCTTTGAATTGGCTACGATGTCATCAATGTATGCTTATACATTGCATCCGATTTGGGACTTCAAACAATTTTAAATACAACGTTGATATGTAGCACCAGCATACTTTAAACCAAAAGGTATTTTAATATAATAGAATACACTGAAAGGAGAAGTAAAAGCTATTTGGTGATGACCACTGGACTATGTCAAACAGTTGCTATGCAAACATGTTGTGGTTTGTCCAAAGAAAGGTAACGAACTCAAGTTCCTATTTGGGATTAAGGTCAGCACCCACCTTGACTGTCTTGGAAGGCTCCAACAGGTCCAAGGGCACCGTCTTGACGTCCTCATTGGTCTTTTCACTACAAGAAAAGTGATTATCTATGATGAAATGTCATGACGTTGTCAACTTTTGTCACGAAAAATCTATTTTCTGTGACGACTTGTTTATGTTCGTCATTAATTGTATCAGGTGCCATCGCCCCATGTACTTTTGTGACGAAACATAAAATTTCATCATGAAACTATAATACAAATCGTCATAGAAAATGACGATAGTTGGTCCCTGGTGATTTTTTTCTTGTTACTGGAACCTCCTGGCGGCGGTGATCTTCTGGCACCTCCTGCGGCTGGAAGTCCCTCACGGCCAGAGAGTTCCTAGCACCTGCACTCCATCGTGGTTGGAGGTTTTCCCTGTTGCGTGAGATTCTCCTAATGCCTTGAGAAGGACTTTTGGATCAATGTGTTGGTAATCTTGTTCTTTCTTTCTCGTTCTTCATTTGCATGCCTGTTTAATTTTTAGATTGATTTATTGTTTCACCATGATAATTTTGATTTGATCTAGTTTGCAAATACGAAATCCGAGCACTTTTGTTAAAATGGCATAACTTTTGACTCGTAACTTTGATCGGGACGTTCTTTGGCTTGTTTGAAAGATAACGAAAAGTAGCACCCGAATTTCATAAGTGTGCAAAAGTCAAATGGTCAGATCTTGATGGTTTGTGCGAGTGAATGCGCGGCGACGGAATTCCAAAAAATGTTGTTTAGGGCCTCAAAACGGCCTTTGAAGTTTTGAATCTATTTCAGTCATTCTTTTTAATTATTGCAAATGGAATATTAATTCCAATTATTTCAAATGTAATATTATTTAATTTCAATTCTTTCAAATTAGAAGGCAAGAGAGTTAATTAGCAATATTTAAAATTTTCTATTGCATTGCACAGGCACATGGCTATTAAAAGGTACATAAATGTTAAAGTATAAATAAAAAGTAAATAATGATTAAATACCCTTTCACTTGCTTCAAAATTTATGGAACAAATTTAGAAACGCACGCAAGCACATCTCCGAAAGTATTTTTCTTGTGAGCAAAAGAAAAGGCTATTGAACCGGGCCAGGAGGCCCAATGGCACAGATGGTGCTGACCATTTGGGCCCAAACTTCGATCCTATGATTCCTTGGCCAACTAGGCCGGTGAGCATTTAAGTATGGGCTATGCTATCTAAGCAGCCCAGAGCGACGCGGCGGTTGCTTCCCATCTCGTCATTTCTCGCAGGCCACACACACCTAGTCACTTCCTTTCCCAATCTTCTCCTTCTCCAAAACCCCATGACGCCTCGCCCCCAGCATGCCGAGCCTCGTCGTCACCGCCACAGCTCGGCGCGCCGGTGAAGCCCTACGCTGCAGTGTTCTGGGAGGGATGCACTCTCTCTCCTCCACCCATCACCTACCGCCGCCCCCGCTAGTGACGAGGTAACTGTGTGCGCGTCGTTGTGGCTTCCCCTTCCAATCAGAGGCGAGAGCATCTATCGCTGACATTGTGTTGTGCTTGGTGGGTGTCTCCAAGTGGTGGTGGAAGGCAAGGCCAGCGTGCACACCGCCGTGCTCAACTGCCCTGGCCATCTCAACGCCCTCACCACCAATATGGTTCATGCGCCTTCTCCCTCTCGTCTCATTGTGTTCTAATGGTGATGGAATGCCTTTGTGTTCGAAAAAAAATGCTTGCACGGTTGTGTGGTGAAGGGGCTCAGTGAATCATAGGTGTTGTGTTCGATAAAATGCCTTTGTGGTCATGTGCCATTGCTGCCCGATGAAATGCGTGGAAGGATTTAGTACAAATATCTTTGTGCTTGGCGATCATGTCATGCTTTGTGCCATTTGATTGAATTGCGAATGTAGTGATGCATGGATACGAGGTGCTTCATGAAATGCCTACATTGTCATGTGTGTGAGCGGTGCTTGTTAGATGAATTCATGATCTCACTAGCAAAGGAGGATACAACTTAGCCTAAATCTTCTAAGCCAATCAGAATAAGTTGTCAGTATGTCGTGCTGTTATTTTCTAGATAGATTGGTAGTTTTCTTCACTGTCAATTGTTTTATGTGATGAAGCATTTGCATAGGTACGTGGGCCACAACTGTGAGGTATTCTGTGATATCCTCTAGGTTCCAACTGGAAAATTTTGGATTTAGATTGAATTTTCTGGGGGATTAAATTTGCTATTCAGTATTGTACATTTCTATTATGATTACACGCATCAACTTGTTCCTTTTTGGTGTGAGGTGGTTCTCTGTTTTGACATGTTAGTTTCATTGCCTCCTTGATGCAATGCATTTATTATCTATTTCAACAGAAATGGATAAATTCACCTACACTATCTTTGTGTGATTATGAATAAGAATAACATAAAAGATGATGCTCTACTAACATGACATGGCAATATTATCAGTTATCATCGCAATATAGATAAACAGAATTTTACTAGTTAGTGGAAACCTATAGGGTGGTGTGCCAAACTTTGGATGAGTACTCCCACTTATGTCTGGTAGCTTGCTCATTTGCCAATTCATTCCATTTCCAGTTCCACATATTTCACACAAATCCTGTTCCCTTTCACTATTTATGGTAATTTGGTATATTTTCTCTTGGGGTGGGGTATCTAGCATGTATGTCTTATGTTTGGGTTGGGGTATCTAGCATGCATGTCTAACATTATCGAGGTGAATTGGGAACAATATGCTGTGTTTAATTACCATGATTTAGTTTGTTTAGAACATCTTTCACTCATTTTCTGTGAAATGTAGCGTGCTGAGTGCTGACTCTCTTCATACTTTCTTTAGAACAATGGATCTTTGGTTATTGTTTGGTGAATAATAATGTGTTTATTACCTGTTAATATTGTTATGGCCTTGGGCACATTTTTGGTTGTTTCTAACTTTCCACAATTTTTTTTTGTAGTCTCCTTTTGTTGTTTGCAATGTACTTTTTTAATGGATTTTATTGTGAAAAATTGCATTGTCTTTTCAATATGAGTTGATTTATTTTTGTTTTGGCATTTAGGGACATAACAAGAACTGTTTTATACACACAATGGCAAAGTCTATGTAATTATGTATGTTGTTCCTGGAATTTTTGGCATTTAGGGACATAACAAGAATTGTTTCAAGCTTGAAGCCAACGACCACACTGATGGCTACGCCTAATCCCCCACTTTTTACAAGCTAAGTCACCGAACCCCTTTAATCCCCCCTTTTCTTTTATCTACTTGTATGAAGCGAAGGCACAAATCTTAGTTCTTGTGTGTTGTTTGGGTATAAGAACCAGTGCCTGTGATGAATTTTTGTGTATATAATGGAAGATATACTTATGTGCATGTAAATTGTGATTGATGCCTAATGAGCTATCTATATGTGAGCTTGATGATTAATAGTAGTATGAGATTGGGGTACTGGTCTTCTGTGATTAACTTTGTATGATTCAGAAATTAATCTCTGTGCTTGCATTCATACATGTATGTATAGACTACAATGTCTCTTATGTGCTTCAAAGAGATGCTTATGCCTTCCAAGCAATAGGGTCTGGAGAATATGGTGCATTGTTTTGCTGAAAGAGCACATAGATAATCAGGCTATGTATCTTTCTGTGCTTAAATGATTCAAGTTCTAGGAATTTCATTTATGTATATTTAATATCATCTTGAATTTTCAGATTAGCAAGTAATACTTGAATTTGGGTTCTGCACATTCTTATTCTAAGGCATAAGGAGATTGGTAGGGTGTGTGTGTGTGTGTGTGTATATATATATAGGAAAATGGTTCTATACTCCTGGGAGTACGTACTCCCACCTTCAATATACTGTTTAAATGATATTATTATACCTCTTTATCCATTTGAGTATACTCTAACACTGATTATAAGATACTCCAAAGTGAGTTCCACAAAAAAATTCATCAAAGTCCACCCTTTATAGCATAATTTGTTTATATATTCTTTTCACATATGTAGAAGTGTATATAGCAAAAAAAATATAGGCCTCTGATGATTTTTTTCAACTATGTCACATTGGAGTATCTTAGAATCATTATTGGAGTATATCGAAAATGATAAAGAAGTATAATACTTTCATTTAAGTGGTATATTGAAGGTGGGAGTATGTTCTCCTGAGAGTACGGAAAAGGCTTCCTATATATATATATATATATATTGATACTGAAGTAATATTTGATGCTTGCTGTTTTATGGTGGTGGTGGGTGGGGGGGGTGTTAGAGAGCGGAGCATGAATGCCTTGAGTTCCTTTGAGTAAAAAAATGCTATGTGCTTTGCAACCCTTACTGCTGAATGCACATTACTTCATTCCTCGAGTCAAAGTTTTAAAACTTATATGTAGATTGGGGAGTGCTGACTCTTGAGCTCAAATTGACATGCATGTATGCTCTTTTATTACTGATTCTTTTGTCTACATGGATGGAATAACCAGAAATTTAATTAAGTTGTTTAAGCACATATACAACTCTGATTTTGATATGTGATTTATAACTTGATAAAGTAGCATTTTTTCTTTGAATGGAAAAAGAAAGATGCATCAACTAATGAGATTGCACCTTGTGGCTGCAGAGGAGCTGGAATGGAGAGCAGTAGAAGAAAAAGATAGGTAGCTGAGCTTTACTTCCTTTTCTTTGCTGCCTACTTCGTGTCTTCAACCGAAAAGAGCCAAGATAGAAGAGGTGGTGACAGAAAAGGTGAGTTGGTACATTCTATGGGAGTAGTGAAACAGGGTAGGTCGTCATATAAATGTGGCTGATTGGTTTTTGTATGGCAGTCTCAAAACCGACTGTGGATGAAACCAAGGATGGCTGTGAAAAAGTTGTGGGCTGGGCGATGTGGTGGCAGGCATGCAACCCCCCTGCTGCCATTTGGCTTTGAGGAGTGGGCAAGGCATGGGAAAAAGAAGTATGACAGCTGGCTGGTAACTTGAGGGCTAAGGAAGAGTGTGAAGTTGTTCATTTTTTTTGGTAGTCTTAAGAATAAGTTGAATGTTGGCTAAGAGCTGGACTTAAGGAATGTTCCTAAGTTGGTTTGGATGGCAGATTAGGAGTCTATTTCTTTTGCAAAATTTTGAGAATTTGTTTATGTTGTATGAGATCTGAGGATAGAGATTTTTGAGAGGTTTGAGGTTATGTAGATCTTGATGTTTTGTTAGTTTGTATCAAAGTTTATGATTTGATTCCCACCTTTTATAAATTTTAGATGTAATTGAATGGATTTGATTACTCTATAATTTAAACAGGTTGTTGTTCTGTGCGAATGTGAAATCTGTTTTAATTGAGATTTTATTATCATGCTAGGATTGATTTTGTATGCATATGCATGGATATACTTGTATTATGCTATTGAAGATATGCTTATAAGTATTAGGTTTGTTGCACTTGAAATTTTAAAACTATAATTCCAGTTCTTTTATAGTTAAAGTTTTTCTTAAAATGGGTAGAGAAGATTTAAATTAAGGGTAGAATTCAAGTTGAAATTTAATTTTTTTAGGCTGTTATACATGCCTCGTCACCTCACACCCTGGCTGATGACATGGCACTGGAGTGTTCCATAACGAAAATGAATGTCCATGTGGCAATCATCTGTGACGAAACAATTATGTCACAACACGTGCCACATCACCTAACACCCTAGCTGTTGACATGGCACTGGAGTGTTCAATGACGAAAATGCATATCCACGTGGCAATAATCTGTGACGAACAATTTTGTCATAAATAAAATGGTCAACACTCATTTTTGGCTGGCCAGAGTGTTTTTTTATGACGAATTTAACATTTTTCATGACGTTTTGGGTACAATTAATGACGGTTATAGTCTTTATAGAAGTGACCTCTTTGCTCACAGAAATGTAATTCGTCATAGAAAAGTTGATTTTTATGATGAAAATAAGCAATTCGTCATTGAAAACTTTTTATGATGCACTTTCTATGACAAGTTGAATTTCGTCATAAATTTGTCATAAAAAACCTACAATGACGATTTTGGGACTAATGATGACGAATTTGGATCGTCATTAAAAATCACTTTTCTTGTAGTGTTTTATCCTTCTTGCCGTCATCGACTGGGTCCTTAGCAGCGCTATTAGATATAGGAGCCTTGTTGATGCTTATAGATTTTTGGTGTTTAGCTCCCTCACTGTCGGCACTAGCTGCTGATCCACAAAGTTGCTCAACCATCTCTAGGCTCTTCTTATCGCACCTGACCGCTGCACACTGGTCCCCTTTGATCGTAAGAACTCCTTTTGGCGCTGGCATCTTGACGGTGTGGTATGCTAATGCACAACTGCCATGAACTTGTCTAGCATTGGGTGGCCTAGGATCACATTGTAGGTAGTCTCAAAATTTGCCACATCGAAGAGGATCTTTTTGGTGCAAAAATTGTCTGGTGTGCCAAACGTGATGGGTAGCTTGATCTGGCCAAGGGGAATTGATGATGAATGTGGAGTTATGCCATGGAATGGCTCAGCTCCAGCTTTGATCTCTGTCCGAGGAATCCCCACATTCTCTAGTGTTTTCGTGGAGACAAGGTTCAATGAACTACTTTCTTGGGAATCGTCGTTAGTAGCACCGTTGCTGGCTCTGGCCACTAACATGCATCGATTTGTCCAGCGGTTGTTCTGGCTACTGCATTGGCTACTACGGCTATCGCTTTCCCTATTGCTCTCTATCTCAATGTACATGAGTAAGGTTGGCTCCATAGGGTCGAAGTCTGTAAAGCATACCTCTTGGCACGGATCCCAAGAGTGGGGCTCGATAAAGTCGATGTGCATTGGGTCTCCGCCCGGCCCCCATCGATAGAGCATGGTTCCGAAGGCGATCTTAGATCCAACCACTGGTGCCTGGTCGATGATGGTGATCTAGTGGAAGTTGACACCTCATTTTATTATTTAATAAACTAACGTTTACTATCTTATTTACTACATTCTACTATAGAACAATGAGCGAAGTTACTACCAAATTAGTAACGTGTCCCACCAACTAATAAATGTGTTTACTAGTTTGTGTATGGATATATTTTTTCTTTATTTTAGCCATAAATTTTTATTGGTAGATCCGATTCATGGACGAACTTAGCCATTAGATTACTGATGTCGAGATGAACGACATGATATAAGTCTCGCTAATAAAAGTCGCACAAATCAAATTTTACTGCCAAATAAACATCAATTTACCACTGTATGATAGAAAAATCTATATATAAATGTAGTAATTTCTATATAGAGATGTAGTAAAATCTGTTTACTGGCCCGTAAAATTACTGTTTATTAGCAAGACTTATATCATTCTATTCCTCTCATCGTCAGTAACCTACTGATGAAAACTATTTGTGAATCGGAGTTGCCCATAAAAAGTTATGGCTAAAACAAAGAAAAAAATTCATGTATAAACATGGAATGTATTTATTAGTTTGTAAGCCCTGATGTCTGGCTTGGTCAACTGGAACAGTATGATGCGTTGATTAGTTGCATGCATAGCTCGATTGGACTGTGTAAACTAGTTGGCGTGAGCTGAAGAATAGTGCCCCCCTCTCTCTCTCTATATATATATACATCTAAGATACCACCTAAACGAACTTAAAATACTCCTTTATCACTTTGGGTACACTCATATACTAATTATAAGATATTTCAATGTGATCTACATGAAAAAATTGCAAGGGAGTACATAGTGTTTAGCATATTTTACAAATATATTCATGTATGCATATAAAAAGGAGTATGTCTAAAAAAATGTACATACCACTTCTGAAAAATGTAAATACTACCTAGCTAGTTTTATATACTCATATACTACACATAAATACCCTCTGTTGTATGAGATACTCCCTACGTTATGAGATACGTTATAGGAAGTAACTACTATATATATGTATATGTATGAATGTATAGATAGACACGCGCGGGAGGGGGGAGGGAGAGGAAAACCAATAGGATTTTGAGGAAAAGACAAAAAACTAACGATGGCAAAAGAGACAAAAAATCATTAATTAAATCTGTATGCTTGTCTTCTATTTCCTGTAATTGTTCCAAGGTGTGTGATTCGTTCTCCTCTCTTCATTTGTACTGGTGTCGTTGCAATTTAATGATTAGACCTAGTTTAATTAAGTTTTAGATTTAGTTTGTTTTTATTTACCTAGCATTTTGTGAATGATGAATTTATTATCTTGCTCCATTAGATTAAGTTGTCTACCTTTTTTAGATGATTAATTATGATAAAGTATATATGCAATTTATTTAATTAAGATTATTGGTTATTAACAAAAAATAAATTTTAGTTAATATGGTTGATGGGTGATCTTGAAATTGGCTTGTATTTTGAAATGATGAGTATATTATGTAGCTCATTCGGAGGTTAAATTTAATTTTGGCTAGGTATAAGCATATATGAAAATAAAGTAAATAAGATTTGTTTTTAATTACCATGAGTTTCTTACCATTAGCGCGTGCATATACATCTTGCTCCATTAGTGGCTATTATTGTATCAAATTTATTTAATTACAATTATTGGATATTAATAAAAAATTAAAATTTAGCTAATATGGTAGATGGGTGATCATTAAGTCGGCTTGTATTTGGAGATAATGAATTTATTATCTAGCACTTTCAGAGGATAAATTTAATTTTGGCTAGGTATGAGCATATATAAAAATTAAGTAAATAAGATTTGTTTTGTAATTACCATTAATTTTTTACCATTAGTGTGTGCATATACATCTTGCTCTATTAGTGGCTATTTTTAGCCAATTTTAAATAAAATTATTTGATATTAATAATTGTTTACATTAATTAATTATTGTAGATGGACCGGAGTTGGATGTACAATGCAAACCGTCACAGCCGGGAATACATCAATGGCATTTCTTCTTTTCTAAGAGCCACCAAGGAGGACAACCTGCAAAAGAAGACGAAGTACATACATTGTCCATGCATTGATTGCAAGAATGAGAAGATGTTTTCAGACAAAGACCATATCCACTTGCACTTGATTTGGAGGGATTTTGTACCTGGCTATACAAGTTGGATAAGGCACGGCGAAGAGGAGATCATACTTCAATGTGTTAATGCTGATGACGATGGAGCCGACAATATGGTAGATGACATCAATTATGGATCCGATGAGGATAGGTTGGTCATCGATGACGACAATAATTTGGCTCGAATGTTGCGTGATGTAGAAGACAACTACACTAGTCAGAGAGAGTTTAATCAATTCAAGGGTTCGATGGAGGACTCGTAGAAACCTTTGTTCCCTGGTTGCAAGGAGAAATACACAAAGTTGCACACCGTGCTTTCACTGCTGAAATTGAAGGCAAGCAATGGTTGGTTGGACAAGAGTTTTACAGCATTGTTACATCTCTTAGCGGACATTCTTCCAGTGGGAAACGTGTTGTCTAAAACCACATATCTAGCTAAGAAGGTTGTATGTCCCTTGGGATTAGAAGTAGAAAGAATACATGCATATCCAAACGACTGTATATTCTATCGCAAAGACTATGCAGACACGCATGTATGTCCGGTATGCAAAGCATCACGATACAAGCGTAAGGGCGATGACAGCGAATGTATAGAGGTGAAGAAAGGTGCTCCCGCTAAAGTAGTGTGGTATTTGCTAGTAATATCTCGTTTGAAGCATTTATTTGGAAACAAAAAGCATGCCAAATTGATATGATGGCACTCGGAAGAGCGTAAGAGGGATGGAAAACTGAGACACCCTGTTGATTCTGCCCAGTGGAGAAACATCGATAGGCTCTTCAGGGAGAACTTCAGAAACGAACCAAGGAATGTAAGGCTTGGCTTGAGTACAGATGGAATGAATCCTTTCGGTAACATAAGTAGCATTCATAGCACTTGGCCCGTGACTCTCCTTATCTACAACCTTCCTCTTTGGCTGTGTATAAAACGAAAGTACATTATGATGTTGCTACTTATCCAAGGGCCAAGACAACCTGGTAATGATATTGATGTATACCTGCAATCTTTGGTGGAAGATCTTATGACACTATGGAATGAAGGTGTACAGGTATGGAACGAGTACAAACAAGAGTACTTCACTCTACGTGCATTATTGTTCTACACCATCAATGATTTACCTGCCCTTGGTAACCTGTCCGGCCATACTATAAAAGGAGCCAAAGCATGCCCCCAATGCCTGGATGAAACTGCTAGTGTGTGGCTCAACAACTCGAGGAAAACAATGTACATGCGTCACCGTAGGTTCCTTCGAAGGATAGACTGAAGGCATGAAGAGACCTGGAAGATATGAAAATCAGAGCCAAGCTACATCCTCAAGACACCGGGAAAGGCCGACTTTACCTTCCCCCAGCTTGCTACACCCTGTCTAAGAAAGAGAAAACAGACCTCTGCAAGTGCTTGCATGGTGTTAAAGTTCCGTCCGGTTACTCCGTAAACATCAAGAAACTGGTATCGATGAAAGATTTGAAGTTAACTGGCATGAAGTCTCATGATTTTCATGTGATGTTGACACAAATGCTACCTATTGTAATTAGAGGTATTTTACCTAACAAGGTGCGAGAGGCAATCATGAGGTTATGTTTCTTCTTTAACGCGATTTCACAGAAGGTCATCGATCCCGTTGGACTTTATGAACTATAGGCTGATGTGGTCCAGACTCTATGCCTACTAGAGATGTATTTTTCTCCATCATTATTTGATATCACGATTCATTTCATTTTTCACCTTATGAATGAGATAAATATTTGTGGCCCCGTATTCCTGCATCAGATGTACCCGTTCAAAAGGTATATGGGTGTTTTGAAGAAATATGTACGTAATCGATCTCTGCCGGAAGGCTCCATTGTAGAAGGTTATGCAACCGAGGAGGTTATTGAGTTCTACGTCGATTACATGGATGAGGTCGAACCGGTAGGAGTGCCTGTATCTCGCCATGAGGGCAGGTTAACTGGGAAAGGTGTAATAGGAAAGAAATCTACAAATTCTTATGATCATGTTTTGTTCGAACAGGCCCATTCCATAGTCTTGTAACAGTCAGTTGAGGTGTACCCGTATATGGACATACACAAGGATAAGCTACAGAGGGAAAACCGTTGATGGTCAGAGGTTTGGATAACAAAAGAGCACAATCGTTTGTTCAATTATTGGTTCAGGGATGTCGTGCCCTGAATTTGCAAATCCGGACACACTGTGTCATCTGCACTAGTCCAGGATCGCGCTAGTGCACACAGACTTTACAGGGTTAAAGTACCACATCATACACAGCGGAATAATATTTAAATACATCAAACATGTATATAATCGAGTTGTTCGACCTTATGGTCACCTTACAGCAGTTTGCCACGTAGGGCTTACATTATTCAGAGTAAACAGTAAATAACAGCGGAAAGTAAACATCGTAGTGATCCCTCCATCGCCACAGACGCCCTGACAGAGGCTTGCTCCCTAGTTATCTGGCACCTCGACGAACTCCTCCTCATATGCTGGCGTAGTCTCCTCCTTTGGTAAATTTTGTCCGCAAGGGTGAGTACACACCGTACTCAACAAGTCATGCACAGAATGCAGTGCTAATACTACATGCATTGCTTGTTGCAAAGGAATGGTTCAATTGGCTGTTTTGCATTTGCTTCAATATTTTGAACTATTACTTACTTAGGTTGAAAGCATCAAAATCATATAACCATTATATTTGTCAAGTTGTTTTCCACATAATTTTGGGCACACAGTCCCTAATCAATTTTCTTCATCAACTTTGGCACACAGCCTTCCACCCCATTTTATTTTCAAAACACTACCCCTTGACAGTAATTCCCGAGTATTGTCTAGTACCGTGGACTCGGCTATTCGAACAGTTTTAACACTCTACAGAGGTTGTACATTTTACCCACAAGATACAGTCGCACACCACAAAGGTGATTGACCATAACAAAGCCTTTCAGAGACTTCCATCTCCACCTAGGAACCTCTCCGGGTTGCTTTCACTATCACTTCCCTCACTCAGAGCCGAAGTATAGGACCGACAAACACCGTTGGACGGGTACCAAGCCGTGTACGACACGCTCCCCATCTGATTACCCGTGTAGCGCCACCCCGAGGTATTCAAGGTAAGACATCAGAATCCTACTAAACTAGGTCTTCCCATTCAGACATGTGGTTGTACGAGAGACTCAGGTCAAAGGCTTGCAAGGTAAAGTCCTTAATTGACCAAGGCAAGACTTCCTTCTCTCAAATTGGCACACAGCCCTCACATCACTCAAACCCTCCAGATGCCACACAGACCCACCTGGCACGAAGCCTCGGTCCACTTGCCCCAGTCTAAATCAATTCCATCCCATGTTATTCAACGGTGCAACACATGCCCGTAATCCTGCTTCATGTAGAACCACACAGGTCTCTACATTCCAGTTTCAGTACCAACATCATTCCACCTTTTATCAAAATGCATTCACTATTCCTTTAGTCAATATTGCTTTTGTAATCCAAACAGAATTGTTAACGTTATAAGCATGGCTAAGCAACTATTCACGGTCTAGCCTCCCATGTTGGCACAATATTATCAACCAACTAATATTACCAAACTTAGGTTATCAAAGGAATCATGGCATAATAATAACAAGGTGACAATAACAATTAGGTTGATTAGCTAATTGACCCAAAATATTTAAATCCATTTTTAGTTGAATTAGCATGCATAGTTTGAAACAAAATACATTTCAGAACTTAGGATCAAAATGGTCAAAGCACAACTTGCTTCGAATAGCTGCTGGTCCTGATCCGAAGTTAGGTCTTGCTCTGAAAATCCTCCCTCGACACTCCCCGACAGATCAACGTCTAATCAAAATCAATATACACACAATAAATATATTTTACAGAGAGAAAATTTATCTCTAAAAATTCCACAAAATTCACCAATAAATAGAGCTTGATTTTACAAATTTTTAGAAATTGGAATCACTCAAATCGTAGTTAAAACGCAAAAGTTATAGCCATTTGAAGTTTTAAAATAAATCAAAAAGAATAAACCGAATTTCTTTATTTATTTTTATACGGAAAATTCCGGAATTATGATGTCAGCATGGCTAATAATGACGTCAGCACCGAAACCATTTTCGGCTGAATATATTTATTAAATAAAATTGAATTATTACGTCAGCATGACGTCACGTCAGCATCCATCATGCCAGGTCTGACATGTGGGACCCACTGATGACATCACTGCTGACGTCAGCATGACACGTGGCGTGATCTGGTCGTGACACGTGGCGACGAACTATCAACCGAGAGCTCAATTTAATCTCAACCATCTGATTTAAAATGGACGGCTGGATCTATTCCGACGCTTCGACTCGGGTTATTCCGGTGTTGACACGTGGCACAATCTCAACCACTGGATCAAGATCTAACGGCGGAGATCAAATCGAATGACGACTCAGCTGACCCGGTCAAACGCCAAGATTTGTGCGCTTGCCACGCGTCTCAATCTGAGCCGTGTGATGAAATCAACGGCCAAGATTGCACCGACACTTCGGTTCGTTACTGCGGTGCTGACACGTGGCATTATCTCGACCAACGGATCAAGATCGAACGGTGACAATAAACCGAGTGACGTCGACAGCAACGGTGGTTGTGCCGACACCTCGATTCCCGTGCGACATGCGGCAGCTCGGGACTGGCCCGGCGCGCAGTGCAATCCCTAACGTTCATTCAAAATCCAACAGTCCAGATTGAATCTAAATCACACATCTCACTCGGCTATGTGGTTACCCCGGTGCGCGACGCGTGGACAGATCCGAACCGCTCATCTAAAATCCAACGGTTCACAATGGTTCAATCCTACGCTATTAATGTAAATCCAACGGCTACGGTTGATCTAGTCAGTTTTGAGCACACGTGGGCGATCCCGCTACGGGCACGTGGCGCTATCCTAGCCATACATCTACAGATCTACGGCTAAGTAATGAAGATGAGACTTACTGTTTCAGAGAATACGTGGCGCGATCGTAATCGTTTGGCGACGATCGGACAGCTGACGAAGCTCCGAGTCTCGGCGAAGGCGCGACGAGTAGAGGTGGTCGGAGTTGAAGAAGACGATAATGGTGGCGGCGCTCCGGGGCTTCTCCGGTGACAAGGGATGGACGACTCGACGCAGCTTGACGCGAGAAGTACTCCGGTGACCTTGGCAGCGGCGGAGACTCACTGGAGAGGGCGCAAACAGCGGCGGAGCAGCTTCGGAACGACGGCGAGCAAAAGCGAGCGCTACGGTGGTTCTCGGGATGCGTGAAAGGGCTCAAAATGTGCGAAAGAACATGCTTTATACCGTGCGCCAGCTAATGAAGCGGAAGAGATGCACGGTGGCGAGTAATGGCGAGCGTTTTTCTTCGGCGATAACGCTCGGCGGCGGCGCTTCCGGAAACCGAAGACGGAGTGACGTGGATGCATCCGACGCGTACGCGTGGCGACAATCCGACGGCGTAGGGCGGCGAAACGGCACGGGCGCTTCACAGCCGCGCGATGCAGATCGGACGACTGAGGTCCAACGACACTTAGGGTTTTGACGGAACGGGCTGGTTGGCTCACACAGTAGTGGGCCGGCCCAATACTATTCATTGGTTTTTCCTCGGATTTTCAAATAAAAATAATTCCCGAAATTCATTTAATTCATTTGAGGCATTTAAAATATCCGAAAAATTCTAGAAAAATTCCAGAAAATATTTTAGAACTTTTTGAACTCAAATAAAATATTTGCATTTATATTTTGCAGAAACTTATTCATTATTTAATTGATTTCCAAAGATTAGTTAAATTCCAGAAGTTGCAAATAAATCCAAATAAATTCCAAAATTTCTCAAAAATTCAAAATAAATTATAAAATTAAAAATAACCAAATTTTTGGGATGTTACAAAGCTCCCCCCTTAACAGAATCTCTACCCCGAGATTCAGGGCTAGCTAGAGAAGAGGTTGGGAAATTCCTTCTTCAAATCTTCCTCACGCTCCCAAGTTGCTTCACTTTCTAAGTGGTTGCTCCATTGGACTCTGCAAAAGCGGGTTGACTTGTTTTTTGTTTCACGATCCATGGTATCCAAAATCTTCACTGGATGCTCTTTGTAGGTCAAATTCTCTTGCAGTTCAATAGCTTCAATAGGTGCTTGTTCCTCCAGTACTCGAAGACATTTCTTCAATTGTGATACATGGAATACATCATGTACCCCTGATAAAGATTGCGGCAACTCTAGCTGGTATGCAACTTCTCCCTTGCGGCTCAAAATCTTGAATGGACCCACATATCTCGGGGCAAGTTTTCCTTTAGCCTGGAACCTTTTAACTCCCTTTAATGGCGTGACCTTGAGATAAACATAGTCTTCTGGTTCAAAGCTCAAATCACGGCGTCGGTTGTCGGCGTAACTCTTTTGCCTCGATTGTGCAGTCTTCAGCCTTTCTCTAATTAGAGCAATCTTCTCCTCTGCCTCTAAAAGTACATCCGGTCCACAAACATGACGTTCTCCCGTCTCATTCCAATTTAATGGTGTTCGACATGAACGACCATATAAAGCTTCAAATGGAGACATTTTCAAACTAGCTTCATAGCTATTATTGTAGCTAAACTCTGCGTATGGCAAGCATTTATCCCACGATGTGGTGTATGACAAAGCACAGGCTCTTAACATATCTTCAAGTATCTGGTTTACCCTTTCGGTCTAAGCATCTGTCTGCGGATGGTATGCTGTACTGAAGTTCAATCGTGTGCCCATTGCTGTATGCAGTTTATCCCAAAATCTTGAGGTAAATTGAGTACCTCTGTCCGATACTATCTTCTTGGGTACACCGTGTAAACATACAATTCTTGCCATGTACAGCTCCGCTAACTTATTTCCAGAGTAAGTTGTCTTTACTGGTATGAAATGTGCAACCTTTGTTAACCGATCCACTATGACCCATATGGAGTCGTATCCACCTTGAGTCCTTGGCAAACCAGTGATGAAATCCATCCCGATTTCCTCCCACTTCCATTCCGGTATCTTTAGTGGTTGTAACAGTCCTGCTGGTCTTTGATGCATTGCTTTGACTCTCTGACATACGTCACACAATGCTACATGCTCGGCTACCTCCTTCTTCATATCTGGCCACCAAAATCTTTCTTTTAAATCCTGATACATCTTAGCACTTTCTGGATGAATCGAGTACTTGGAATCATGTGTTTCTTCTAGTATCAACTACTTCAATTCGGGTTTATGGGGTACGCAGATTCTATTCTTCATCCACAAGGTACCCTGCTCATCTATTCTAAAGTCGTTGGCTAAGTCTTCATCCATCTTGGATTTGATTCTATTAATCTTCTCATCATCATGTTGACCTTCCCTGATCTGCTCTTCTAAGGTCGGCTTAACCTCCAAGGTAGCTAGGAATCCTTCCGGTATGACTTCCAATCTTAGCTTCTGAAGCTCTTTACATAAGTCAGACTGATCTTCTGCTATCATCAAATTCAAGCTATAGCTTTTCCGACTCAAAGCATCTGCCACCACGTTTGCTTTTCCTGGATGGTAGTGGATTCCGATGTTATAATCCTTGATTAACTCTAACCATCTTCTCGCCTCATGTTAAGATCCGATTGAGTGAATATATACTTTAAACTTTTATGCTCAGTATATATTTCACATCGGTTTCCGATGAGATAGTGATGCCATATTTTAAGAGCGTGCACTACAACGGCTAACTCCAGGTCATGAGTTGGGTAATTCTGCTCATGTGGCCTTAGCTGCCTTAATGCATAAGCCACTACTTTGCCGTTCTGCATCATCACACATCCAAGTCACTGACGCGAAGCATCTCAATATATATCAAAATTATCCTTAGTATTCGGCAACACCAAGACAGGTGCCGAAGTCAAACGCTTCTTTAATTCCTGAAAACTCTTTTCACACTCGGGCGACCACGCAAACTTTTTCTCTTTCTTTAGCAATTGCGTGAGAGGTCTCGCAATTGAGGAAAATCCTTTAATGAACCGGCAGTAATACCCCACCATACCAAGAAAACTTCTAATCTGGATGACTGACTTTGGTTGTTCCCAATGTAACACTGCCTCCACTTTCTTCGGGTCAACAGCTACTCCTTCAGCAGTTATCACTTGACCCAAGAATTCAACCTTCTTTTTCCAAAAGTCACATTTACTGAATTTCGCATATAACTGGTTTTCCTTTAGCTTTTCCAAAACCATCCTTAGATGTCCAGCATGCTCTTCCTCCGACTTGGAGTAAACTAAGATGTTATCAATGAACACGACAACAAACTTATCCAAATATTCCATGAATACTTTGTTCATCATATTCATGAAATATGTAGGAGCATTAGTCAGTCCGAAGGACATGACCATGAATTCATAATGCCCATATCTAGATGAAAAAGCTATCTTTGGTATATCCTCAGTCCAAATCTTTAACTGATGATATCCAGATCGAAGATCTATCTTTGAGAAGACTCCCGCTCCTCTTAGCTGATCAAAAAGATCATCTATCCTGGGCAATGGGTACTTGTTCTTTATCGTCACATCATTAAGTGCACGATAATCTATACACATTCTGCAACTTCCATCTTTCTTCTTAACAAACAACACCAGTGCTCCCCACGGTGATGAGCTAGGTCTTATAAATCCCTTCTCCAATAATTCCTCAATTTGCTTCTTCATTTCTACCAATTCCTCAGTAGACATCCTATAGGGTCTCTTGGCTATTGGAGCTGTTCCGGGTACTAACTCAATTACGAATTCTATATCTCTGTCTGGTGGCATTCCAGGTAAATCTTCAGGGAATACATCCGGATACTCGTTAACTACGGAAACATCTTCCATATTAACAGTCTTCACACTATTGATCTTCAGTTGACTATCCCGGGCAGCAAGTGCTTGAATCTCTACCTTCCGACCATCTGAGGTCTCAATGGTTACAACTCTCCATCCACAATCGAGCACTGCCTTGTGCTTGGATAACCAATCCATTCCCAGAATAACATCTATGGTCTGGGTATCTAGTATAATTAAGTTCGCTAGGAACTCTATTCCATTTATTAATAATTTCACCCCGGAGCACCCTACTTTAGTTCGGAGATTTGATCCAGGGGTTTGGACTATAAGTGTACTCTTAAGGTTGACCATATCCAAATCATTTTTCATAACAAAAACCCATGAAATAAATGAATGAGAAGCTCCAGAATTGAATAAAATTGTAGCTGGTACTGAGTTAACTAAAAACTTACCTAGTACAACGTCTGTTGCATTCTAAACTTCATCTGCCATGATGTGGTTAACCCTTCCTCGCACAACAGATTGGGGTGCCGCTCCCGCTTGAACAGGTGCTCTACTTCCTCCTTGAACTGGTGTTCTTGCAGGCGTATTACCCAAGTTAAAGTGGACAGGGATAACTCCTCCCTTCTTGGGACAAGCATTAGCGAAATGCCCCATCTCATTACAGTTGTAGTAGCGTCTTCATGCCATTAACGGGTTTCCTACAGCTTGACTGATGGCTCTTGCAGGTGTTTGTGGATTCTGACCGGTAGGTCGCTGTGCAGGTAGTGATGTTCTCACGCTGCTTCCCGGCTGGAACCTGGTAAACTGTTGGGGTACCACCCTCGGCCTCTGTTGTCCCTGGCGTCCTCCTTGCTGTGCTAAACGACGCTTGCGGTTGTCATCTAGCACTTTGCGCTTATCTTCCAAGATGAACGCCTTGTTGACCAACTCTTGGAAATCCGGGAACGTGTGGGTGATCAGTCCCACCTGAAGTCTAGAGTTGAGTCCCTTCATGAATCGGGATTGTCTAGCCTTGTCCGTGGCTACGTCTTCTGACGTGTAACGAGCCAATTGAGTAAACTTGTTAAGATAATCGACCACTGATTGGCCTCTCTGCTTCAAGGATCGGAACTCTTCCTTCTTGAGCTCCATCATACCCTCCGGCACATGGTACTGACGGAAGGCAACTGAAAACTCATCCCAGGTGATTTCCTGAGGATGCTCATGGGACGCACAATAATTTTCCCACCATTCTGCAGCAGTCCCTTCTAACTGGTGAGAAGCATACAAAACTCTCTCATTGCCTACACATTGGGATATGTGTAGCTTCCTCTCGATCGTGCGTAGCCAGTCATCAGCTTCAATGGGGTTGACATTCCCAGAGAAGGTTGGGGGTCTGGTTCTCATAAAATCCGACAGTCTTGACTGGTGTCCTAGGTGCATAGCCTGGTTGTTGTTATTAACTACTGCCTGATTCTGTATCTGTTGCATCATGGTCTACATGAGTTGGGTCTGGGCAGTCAAGAAAGCTCCTAGGTTGTTCATGTCAACTGGTAGTGGTTGAGGATTAGGCGCTTCGTTGTTGTTGCCTCTCTGCTGTGCATTGCTTCCTCCAGCTCCACTACTTCCACGTGTGTTCACCATCTGAAGAACAAAAGGACTTAGGAAAAGAGGGAACAGAGTAGACAAGTACACAAGAATTTTTTGCGGGGAGAAGATTTGACTCAAACAGAAACACACAATTTTTATTTAATATTGTAAAGATATGGCCGCTCACAGGTGCCTACGGGCATTGCGGCACATACACATTAAGCAACATAGAGATTGTTCATCACAAGAAACCATAATAGCTCATAGAGTTCAGATCGACACAAAACGTTCTAAGGACCGACTCGATTAAACTGACTCGATAAACTCGACTCGATACTTGACTCACATATGAGTCAACTCTGGTAAAAATTAAAACACTCAATCGTCAAGCCATCCAGGCTGTGGTCCTCCAGGCGGGTACTGCGGTGGGTGCGGCGACATAGGGGCAAACTGATCCTGGTGCCCCACTGTCGGTGGTACAAACGAGCCCACCGACTCTGCTGGCTCCGGGGCTGCTGCCGGTCTTTGGAGGCTCTGGCACCTGTCTTGGTGCCTCTGAGCTGGTGCCTCTGCCGGCGCCTCTGCGCCAGTTCGGGCTCCTCGGGATCGGGGTCGTGCAGCTCTAACTACGGCTTTGGCTCAGGTCCCTCCAGGATCTCCTCCAACTCGTGCACCCTCCTGGTGTAGATACTCAGGCCCTCAGTAGCCTCCCGCAGCTGGGCTCTGACCCCCATGATCTCGTCATGAGCATTCTGCAGCTCCTGGACTGTCTCGTCCAAGGTCTCCTCCTGGGCGATAACGTATCTCACCAAGTGGGTGATCGTAGCGTCGTCCTCCTCGATCGGGTCCCGGTCAAAGCGGTTGTCCCTGCGCGGATGGTGACGGAAGAAGGTGCCCTCTAGCTCGGCGGAGTAGGTACGGGCAATCTGCCGCATCGCAAGGCGTGCGGTCTCCTGGATGCCGGCCTCAAACGTAGACCTCCTGTAGCTGACGTGGACAGGACGACTCGCCCTCCCCCTGTCTCGCGCTTAGACGGTGATCTTCACATCCCAGGCAATGTCACCCTGCCCGGACTACAGAAGTACCTCGGTAGATCGGCCTCACGAAGCCCTCAAGAAACTGCAGCATAAACCACAGCTCGGCAATGAAACCTCCAGTGCGCTCACCAAAGGTATGGATCCTCCTCATCTGCCAAAACATACCTCATTAGCTATAAATTTTTAAAATCATGAAGTAATAGCAGAAAATTGCAGCATAGACATGAAGTAAGAAGAAAAAGATTAGTCAAGATTTCATTCATAATCTTGTACAATTTTAATCTGTGAGATCATGTGATGAAAAATTGGTTGAATGGTGAAATTGGCATTGTAAAGTGCCTTTGATTATAGCATGTGTGGTGCTTGTGCATGTGCTATGTTGAGATGATTATTATGCTGGTGATAGCATGATGGATTTTGTTTGATGCAATGCACTCATGTGAGTGGTTGTATGGATTGACTTTGAGTCAAATCGTGAACTTATGTTCGGATGCGTTGTTTGTTTATTCGTGTGCAGGTGTTGCTCGAGGGCGAACGTGGTCGATGACGGGACCGGAACTAGGTTCATAGAGGCGAGGTTGGGACTAGGTTCGAGGAGGAATCGAGGTCTGGTGGTCGAGGATGTCATGCGGGATGTTCGGGCTAGAGAACGGTGCACACGAAGGCTGGTTAGTCATGTGAGTGCGGCAGGCGGGCCGTACGCGTGCATGTGTGAATTTTGGGTTGTATGCATATACTATACCATGACATATTATTCGCGTCTAACTGTGCGTCGGAAAAGACCCTATATAGCGACAGACAGTCTGTCGGTAAAAAGTATTACCGACGGATTAGGAGTGTCGGCTGAAGTCCAGCGGCAAAAAACTTTACCGATGGATCTTATATTACCGACGGACAGTGTGTCGGCAATAAGGACTTTTTGCCGACTGACATACTTTTACCGACGGACTTTGCTTTGCCGTCGGATTTTAGTTTTTGCCGACGCATTTGTTTTTCCCGACTGACTATGTGTCGGCAATGTCTAGTATTGCCGACATACAGTTCGTTGCTATAAGCAGATCGCTTCAAAAAAAATAATAGCATAATTCATCCAACTGAGACATGACATGATATAATTCAAGCATCAATAAAGCATGATAGGATAATTCAAGCATTCAAAGTATATTACAATTAGATATCATCCAACTGATAGCATATCATCCAACTGAGAATAACAATTACATATCATCCAACTAATAGCATATCATCCAACTGAGAATAACAATTACATAACACCAAAAGTATATTACAATTACACCACTTAACATAGCTGATCCCCAAAAGATAATAGTTTGTACAAGCATATATATAACACCAAAAGAGAGGTATGGAGTCTCCATGCGCATGAACTGGAGGTGTAAGAATCGTTAAGCTACGCCTTTCCTTTTTTACCTGCAGAAAGAACATTTATTGTCATCAAAAGATATATAGATCAATAATGCAACAATACAGTTGAAGTAGACAAAAGGTAAAAGAGAATCATGAAATGAGCAAATTTCAAACAATGATGGACACAAAAACAGGGACATGTCACTTGAATGGCTCATAATCAACACCACAGCTACAACTTATGGTGGAAGCACCATTTAATCTCTCTCTCTCCCCATGAACTGTTTAGTAGGTTGTTCATTCCAACATAGAACAATGGCGATGATGTGTATAAATGCACTCAATTAGGTCGTTGTGAGCAAGAACCCAACAACATTCACATATTGTTGTATGTATTTTGTCTGGACAATTAAGATCGATGGACCCATTGTCTTTGCCCATAAATTCGACCGAGCACACAACATCAATTTCACTGTCCCCCAGCAATTAGCATGCATCACAAATTATATAGATTTAATAGAAGTAGTAATAATAGTATATATATATATGGATAAAAAAGTACATATATTTTCTCTAAATATATATATAATGGAGTAGTTTGTACGAAAAGCCCCATATATGTATGATCACATCAATATGTACACAAAACAGCCCCTATGAGAGGAATTGAGAATAAACTGAATATTCTAGGAAGTTTGCCATCTTTGCAAAATATGTCAAAAACAACGCCATCTGTTTATGAATTAATCATTGCTAGAAATCCTACATGATGTTTGTTACAAGGAATCTTGATCCACGAAAACATAGCCCTGTTGTCTTATGTCGGGGTAACTTGTGGTCTAATCTATGCAAAATGCTCTGCAGAATCAGACTTAGTACTATTCTTTGACAACAAGTGACTCATTACGAGCAAGTAAGGATTGCAAGTCAACATGTAGACAGATTTTTACTGACAGATTCAATTGTTTTCAGATTTCTCCCATAACAATTATGTGGTTATATCTAGCACTCATTATCTTAATGTCTATGAGAACTGTTGTATTTTGATTCCATAATCTCTTTTCAAACATGTCAATGTTTCAGCGTTGATCTTGGATGGATCTCTGATAAAAAATCTTAACAAGAATTTCATCTCATCTCTAAGAAGCAAAAAGCAACACCGATCGAACATCATGGCAATTAAATTGGAACAACAAATGGACATAAACTATACATGAGAATGCATAATGAGAATAATAAGATTCATTGATCCACGGTTATGGATCTTCTGCAATGATAATAGTAAATGTGGTCTCAGATCGGCAAAGATATCCCTTTCACCTTTCATGCATCTTGGATTGGGCAAAGATTGTTTGTGTCGGAAGATTTTCTAGAAGATCACACACACATTATCGTAAAAAGAGAGGAAGCACCTAAGCTGTTCCATTTCCTTCCCATGCAAGATTAGGTGATCACCCAACCAAGTGGAGGACATCACCTCAGGCATAAGCTAGGAGTTGTTTTAAGAAAGCTTGTAGTGCCCACTGGCCACTAACTAGTTTAATTAGTTAGCATTAGCCGAGAGTCTTCCCTCACATGTTGCCCATAACTAGTTTGGACCCATTGATAGCCTCTTTCCTTTCTTACATCAATGCATATATATGATAGAAGTTAAGCTTCTGCTAAGCTAGACCCTTCCATGAGTGAGCTTGTATTGAAAGTGTTGCCATGGCCCTTAAATGTGATGGTTGCTCATGGAAGTGATCAATGATTAATTTGGCTGATATTGCATATGGAAGGGGCAATGATAATCCCCTTATCAAACTAGAAAACTAATAACCTGCATGATTAGTAACATGATAGGGTGATCTTAAAGGGCCAATATGATATCACATTGTGAGTACATATGACCTCTGAATTTAGTTGAGCTTATTGAGTTGAATTAAACTATTAATGTCGGCATGTAATTTTCAGTTGGTTGCAATGAATTGTTTATTCTTATATACTCCATAAAGGAAGGTTGAGAATCTTTAATATATACTAAGAAATAGTAATTAGTGATGGTACATAAACAAAACTAAAGTGACACAACACCCTAGCTACCTGGCTGAGGCTACCACACATCTGCATCATAACTGAAATTGCCATGGCACCTCCATTGTGACATAGCTACTAATGGTACCAAGTAGGTAGTTAGCTAGATCATCTTGGTTAATTTTTACTAGTTCGTTGTCATCAATATCTTCACAATATATACAATTGGAATATTTCAGAAGATCTACAAGCTAGCCAGTACAACTTATGTTATGTTTCCCCTACTGTAAGAAAGGGAAGGGCACATGTTATGTTTCCCCTACTGTAAACTAATTCACAATAGCATTGAAGGAAAACAACTGATAATTATACTAAAGTGACAAATGATTACTAGCTAGTGGGTACCTGCTGTATGGGAGCAAGATGGCTTCTTGGTAGGATTCATCTACATAAAAATTTATAAGTTAGTAGCTTGTTATGTATTAAATACTAGCATAAACACTGCATAGTCTTGATTATTACTTTATTGCGTGGCCAGGCAATACGCTTCTTGTGAGCATGTGCCATAGTAGTCAAATCACCATGTGGTTGTGGTAGATCAACATCTTTTTTGAAAACTGTATCCACACGAACTTCATAAAACTCTCTTCCAAGACAAACACCTCCTACCTTGGTGTTTGGGTTAGTCGATAGAATAGTTGCCTTACCCACGGGAGTGTCGATCGACCATAGCATATAGTATTACCTCATTCTGAACCTACATCACATATTGCATTTTTAAAATGTGAAGAATATGAAAGATGAAATATAACTACTTATATGACAAGATGAGAAATTACAAGGTTATCATCTTCACTAGGAAATGGTTCACGATGTATTGGAGGTACCCTTGTGTTGACAACTCGCCTACGAACAGGAGAGATGTCCTCTTCTTCCACCTACATCACATATTGCATTTTTAAAATATGAAGAATATGAAAGATGAAATATAACTACTTATATGACAAGATGAGAAATTACAATGTTATCATCTTCACTACGAAATGGTGTACGATGTATTGGAGGTACCCTTGTCTTCACAACTCGCCTATGAACAGGAGAGATGTCCTCTTCTTCCACCTGCATCACATATCGTATTTTTAAAATATGAAGAATAAGAAAGAAATAATATAACTACTTATATGACAAGATGATAAATTACAATGTTATCATCTTCACTACGAAATGGTTCACGATGTATTGGAGGTACCCTTGTCTTCACAACTCGCCTATGAACAGGAGAGCTGTCCTCTTCTTCCACCTGCATCACATATTGCATTTTTAAAATATGAAGAATATGAAAGATAAAATATAACTACTTATATGACAAGATGATAAATTACAATGTTATCATCTTCACTACGAAATGGTTCACGATCTATTGGAGGTGATTCACGGGTCCTTAAGTTCTAAAGCAAAGAAAAAAATGTTAGTAGAGTTAGTCAATGGAAAGAAAGTGTTTAATCTAATATCTTCCAATGAATAGGTATGCAAATTTTTACCAAGTGTCCAGAATTAGAGCCATGGTGCGAAGTCCTTTCCACATTTTGCATATCTTGAAAAACTTCCATGAATTTTTGGAATTGTTTGTTCATTTCGTCTTTCATTTCTTCTTTCATTTGACTCATTTCTTGTCTCAAAGCTATAATCTCTTCACCAGATTGTCGTTGAGCTTGCACTGCCAATTGAAGTTTGGTGGATATTTTTCTTTGTGTTCCAGGAGTACCCACTTCTGCTGGAGTTGGTCCTAAGCCTAAAACACGAACACGTCCTCTTGGCTCCTTCTCTCCACAAACATGTGCATATAAATCACCATCTTGAATACTGTTTTCTTTCAATTCTGGGTTGTTTCCAACTACTTCTTTAAGTTTGTTCTACAAAACAACGAGTACATAATTATCTTCATGCAACTAACAATGCATATGCAAATTTTGCAAAAAAAACTCACAATTACTGAATCTGCTCCAGGTAGAGGTTCTCTATTTTTAGTTCGATGTACATGTGTTTCAATAAATATTTCATCTCTCCTAGCTGGGTATCCTGTTTCTCACCCTACAAGCAATGTAGTATGTTACATCATGTCGAATTTTCAGCAAGGAAATTTTAGTTTTGATCGATCAAAATACCGGTTAAAGTGCCCAACACGAAGCGTAACTCTTCTTTCTGCGATATGTACCAAGGACACCTTGGAGCGGCTCTCTTTAGCTCTCATGGTTCGAGCCTGCAACATAAATGAAGGAATATTAAGAGATCGCATGACCTCCATGTTTTTCTTGATGTTTGCATCTCTTTGAAGGTCATATGCGTTGCCATGTCCTTCATTGGCCTTTCCTCTTGCGTTTAACATTGTTCCTCCTGAAACATGTTAAAAAGAGTTACAAAAATTAGTACTAAACATTATGTAGTTCTATATAAATACATGTAGACAAGCCTTACTATGTAGGTTTTTTTGCATCTCTCCTAACCATTATTCCATCTATATCAGCTCTAACACAATCAATACCACCCATGGAAACAATCGCTTGTGCTTTTGTATGCAAGTCTGGCAAGTAATTGCCAACTTCTACATCATGCATGTCATAGATGTCACGTCGTTTTGAATGAACAACAGCAAACCACTCGGTATCAATGGGATCTTTCACATAATAAACTTGAGTTGCTTGTGAAGCTAAAATAAAAGGCTCATCTGATACATTTTTGCCGGTATTGAACAAATGCTTGAAATTGACGGTAGTAACACCGAATTTATCAGTTTTCACCCAATGGTTTTCTATGCGGTTGTCTACCCAGTCACATTTGAGCAATACTACACTTCCTTGATGTTGATAGTCTAGCTCAAGAATTTCTTTTATAACACCATAATATGTCTTGTCTCGTATTACAGCCTTATCATTGTTTCTTCCTTCAAAACTTGTTGTCTTTGCAATAAGAGCTACCCCACTACATTGAACCGGCCTACCCTCATCATAGGCTTCTGTATGGAATTTTTTCCCATTTATAGCATAGCTATCATATGTCCGCGCAACTATGTTCGGCTCGTTAGCTAAAATTTTTATCTCTTCTGATACTTCCTCACCAATTGTTTCCACCTATAAAAAATTAATATCTTTGTGAAAATAATTTCATATTCAATGTGTAATCAAAAGTTGGGCCAAGTCATATGACTACTTACATTCGATGTGAACCACTCATGGAAGGTCTCATGGTGCAAAAGATTGATGTCTAGTTCATTATGACCAACCGATGAAAGATACTCAAGATGCTTGCTGCAAATAATGGTCGCATTAATACTAAATTATATTAAAATTATACGATGTGAAAATAAATTACACTGACTTACCTTAGGTGCGGTTCTATGTGGTCATAGTTGAACAGGACATATCTATGTGCTTGGACCCAAGATTTGCAGTCTAATGTCACGATGCGCTTCCCAACCAATCCTCGACCAATATTGTTGTAGAAGAAAGTAGTGCTACTGATATCCATATGAACAACCTCATTTCGTACTTGATGAGTAAATCTAGTCTCACCATGTATTTGCGAGAACAAAATGTAAGTTTCTCATCAAACAAATAGCCTTATGCAATCGATCCCTCCGGATGACATCTAGTGCGGACATAGCCCTTCAACCTCATCAAATACCTCTCCACAGGGTACATATTTCGAAAATGTATCGGGCCAGCAACTCTTGCTTGGGCAGGAAGATGAACCATCAAATGTACCATGAGGTCAAAAAAAGATGGGAGAAATATAGTCTCCAAAAGGCTCAGGGTCTCTGCTATTTCTGATTCTAGTGTATGCATAGCACTTGGACAAATTACTGGTGAATATATTTTCTTGAAAAAATTGCTTACACAAATCAGCGCTGCACTAACTTTGTCTGGCAGTATCCTTCTCACACAAAGTGGAAGTAAATCTTGTATAAAAATATGGTTTCCATGGCTATTTAGCCCAACTATCTTTTTCTCATTAACATGCACATTATGGCGTATATCAGATGCATAACCATCAGGGAACTTGACTCCTGTGAGTACTTCACAAAATAACTTCTTCTCGGATGTGTCCACGGTGTAGGGTATTTGGAGGTAAGAAAAGTTCATCTCGTGAATTATCTATTGCTTCAACAGGATGGAGATCTCTTCTAATGTCTAGAGACTGAAGGTCCAAACGAGCATTCAAGTTATCCTTGGACTTCCCATCAATTCCCAAAAGTGTGTTAGTTATGTTATCACATACATTCTTCTCTATATGCATTGGATCTAGACTATGCATAACAATAAGTCCTTCCAATATGGCAGCTTAAAAAAATAGACCTCCTTTTCCAAATGATCATAGGCTCACCCTTCTTGCGTTTGGCTTTTTGGCTGTTTTCCCAAACTTTATGCGCATATTTTACATGCTCATGCGACAAAATCTAGATCCCTCGAAAGTGACCTAGGCGCTGACCCAAGCTCAATTTTACCATCAAATAAATCAGCATCATACCTAAAATCATGGTCTATATCCAAGAACCTCCGATGTCCCATGTAGCATGTCTTTCTACCTTTTTTAATCGAGAGAAGATGTATATGAGTGGCATGCAATGCATGCTACTTCACCGGACGTAGTGCATCCAGCGACATAGCCTAGACCTGGGTAATCAGAAATGGTCCATAATATGGCAGCACGCAGTTGGAAGTACTCACGTTTCGATGCATCATATGTTCTCACACCACTCACAAACATATCTACCATATCATCAATTAGTGGTGAAGATAGACATCAAAATCACTAAGGGAGCTTTTCGGCCAGGAATTAACAATGATAGAATGAAATTTGTTTGCTTCATACACACCCAAGGTGGAAAGTTATATGGAATCAAAATAACAGGCCAAATGCTATAGCTAACATTCATGGACCTGAAGGGGTTAAAACCATCCGTAGCCAACCTAAGTCTAATGTTTCGGCTATCTGAAGCAAACTCAGGATGTTTAAGGTCAAAATCCTTCCAAAGAGGAGAATCGGCAGGATGCCTAAGTAAACCATCTTTTTGCGCTCTTCATCGTGCCATCTCATGTCCTCGGCGGTTTATAGGATGTAAAAAGCCTTTGAAACCTTCTTTTCATTGAAAAATAGCGAAGAACTTTGCACGGAACTTTATGTAGCGTTGCCCATCTCTGAGCGTCCTTCGACTTCCATCTTGACTTTCCACATGTTGGACATGACTCATCATTAGCGTTATCCTTCCAAAAGAGAATGCAATCATTTTCACATGCATGAATTTTCACATACCCAAGTCCTAGGCATTTAACTATTTTCTTAGCTTCATTGAAATTTGTTGGCAATGACGACTCGTCAGGCAAAGCTTCTTTAAGTAGATCTAATAACCGATCAAAACTTTTATCGGTCCATCCTCCAAGCAATTTAAGGTGAAGAAGTCTAACTAGGAAAGCATAACTTAGAGAAGTTCTTCTGACTGGGTATAGCTCTATCTTTGTTATCATCTACTAGTTTTTAAGAGCTTCTAATTCTTCATTGGACTGCTCCAAACCTCCATCGACCTCAAAATCCCCTACGTCATCTAAACCACCTGCTAGGTCCTCGAGCAAATTAGAAATGTCATCTTCATCCAAACTATCCATAGCCTCAGTACTCTCAAAAGAGGAGCCCACCTCTCCATGATAAGTCCACCTTGTATAACCTTCTTGAAATCCCTCACATATTAAGTGCACATGCACTTCGCTTGGTTCTTTCCACAAAGAGTTGACACACTTTCTACAAGGGCACAAAATTCTATTTCCATCTGCTGAATTAAGAAATGCATAGTCTATAAATTGGCGTACCCCATCTATATAGACCTTTGTGTGCCTAAATATCATACAAATACAACATGTTAGGTCAGCTCAAAAGTTACAACCGAAACCACCTAATAGAGTAAAAATATGTCATGTACCTAGGCTCATCCATCCACCTTTTATCCATCCTGAACCTTCACTATGAATGACGTAAAGCTATATGGATTAAGCATACAACATGCAATGTAATTAGTAATTGGTATATTTTGCAAACTACAAAAAAAATGTAACTTACTTATAATTTGCTCTTGAGGATGAACCGAAGTTGCGAGTATGGTTGCCAAATAATGACTCTCTGGATTGGCAATGGCAAGAGCTTTTGGAGACTTACGCCTTAAGGATTATGGTTTAATATCTGTTACGAAGATATCATATCGCCGTCTTCTTGAAAAAGATGAGTTTATAATATTAGCCAGCGATGGGGTATGCTTCTTGTCACCTTACTTAACATAAATGGTGCTCCAAATTAGAAATTCCACTTTTCAATTGAACAACAGATCCAAGCATGAAAAATTAAGATAAAACCATACAAGAACAACATAGGTTCAGCCATTGTTGAGTGTGAAGAACTTAAGCCGGAGTTTGAAAGGGATGAGAGAAGACTTGGATGAAAACAAAGACAGAAGTTACGGGTCGAGCCCATTGTCTCATGGTGGCTCGATCAAACCAAGCAAGATCTGCTACATCCAATAACATCAACAAGCGAGGATCATACTCATTCAAATATTACCCTGTTCTATTTGACTAAAAGCGATGTATGTTATCAAACTCGATCGATGTCAAGCGGGAGAAGTTGAGCTCAATGATGATATACCGGTATTTCACGTGCAAATGGGAGTGCAAAAGTTCTTAAGGATGTGACTACATCTAGGGATAGGAGGTTTCGCTTTGTTTATTCTAGGAAGCGGTTTTGCGGTGAAAGAATGGTTTTCACAACATTTACGAACAGGTTTCAAATCCTAATAGTAGAGCAAGTTCTCTGATGGTTCTTCTTGCGATTGGCAGAGTCTAGCATTGAAACTAGTGCTTCAAATGACATGTGTCATATTGGTATTGAGCTTGCCTTGAAATCTGTTTGGGTTTCGATTCTCTCTTTCTCCTTGACATGGTACATTGGTTGCCTTATGGCCCGCTGCACATCTGGACATACTTCTTGTTGATAATGATTTAGGTTTGAAGCACTTGCTTCTTGATAGTTGCTTAATATCGCGATATCTCTTTTCGCTTAATATTTAGCGATTGCTTGGATGAGAACAATCAGCATTAGTTCTTGATATTGTGCAAGATGTAGATATTGCTAGAAAGCACAATCTGACACCTTAAAGATCCAAGCGAGTAGTGCTCCCTTTATGAGAGGCTCGATCAATGTCATTGGACATGTATTTGGATAAATCTAGCCCACCAACTGAAGCTACTCGACGTTTTCTAGAATAGCAATAAAATGTTTTTTAGGTGCTCCTTGAACTTATTGTGAGGTAGTAATCATTATGTTATCTGAGGAAATTGATGTGTTATCTTGTTCAATGATGGAAGGCCAATTTCCTCTTACACTTCATTTCATAGCAAACTTCCTCTTCTGAAGGTATCATTGTACATTTCTCTTTGTCCCGGGATAGCTAGGAAGCCAAGCTTCAATTGAGTTTTGTAAAAGCATAGCTTTGTAGGATCAGTTTTACTACACTAAATTGAATTAACATTGCTCTTTAAACAATATAATTTGCATTAAAACCTTGTGATCACGAAGTTCCTTTTTTTGTATGGGTTACTTTTCATTGTGTTACAACACTAATCTTTGAAACAATATATGTTCTTCATTTCTTGGAGACAAGGATCCGAGTGAATAATTTTTATTCATCTGGTAGGGTTTCCTACTCAAACCAAAAATTTAATATTGTCACCCCAAACTGCTAACAACTACTACAATTGTAGTATGCATACAATCTACTTTATAGAATTGCCGATATCAAAGTAAAACAATTTCTAATCATGACATGTACATATACTACTAGCGAGAATTAAGGGAGTAGATCTATTGGACCCGAAAGCCCAACACATCGAGAAAGTCGACCAAGCATCATGGGCACATTACTGGACTCGAGCGGGGACTTTTACTATCATTAAAATGTACCAAAATTTACATTGAGATAGTACCAAGAGATAAAAAATTTAAAAAGTGAAGGTACCAAATTTTTGTACATCTTAATTCTATTTTAATATAAATTTTAGTACCTTCTAAAAATGGCTGTAAAAAGAGATATGAGGGCTCAAAAAGTGATCAATTCGGTGCTAGACATGAGTACAGGCGACAATGTTCAAAGTTTAAGTTACATAATCTTGGCATACATCTACAAGTATGTTCAAGTTCTCGCCCTCTTCTCTCCGTGGTCATACATATAGAGCTAAAGTGCCTCATGTTACAATCACAAAAATACGCCGTTAAAAACAAAAATAAAAGCTCGTGCAAATATCGAAAACTTGTCACTTCATAATATCTATTGTAACATGTAAATATACTAATAGCAGAATCGAGGGAGGAGATCTATTGGACGTAGATAGCCCAACACAACACAAAGACAGCAAGCATCACAAGCACATTAGAGTAAGAGCACATACTTTTTATCATCTTTGGGAGATATCAATACTAACTTTTAGTATATTTTAGTACTATCTTCATGTAAATTTTGATACCTATCTTAATGCAAATTTTGGTACCTTTGAAGGATGGTAAAATGTCTCTTTGGAGTGACCCTTCACTACTTTACAAAGGCCCGCCCACTAGTAAAATCAGCGACTAGCGATTACTTGCACTCAGGCCAGCCACAAACAATGCATGGCTTCACTCAACATAAAATTCATGGAGAAGATCCTCTTATTCTCTTAAGCATAGGCAAAGCAATAAGCACCAATCGAAAGCAAACCCTAGAAAGGATTATTCAGAAACCACTTAGGCCCATTTGGAACACATTACATACCACGGGATGCTTTGTTTCCTAAATTTTCTTTAGAATTCCCGTGCTCTAAATGGGGCATATATAGTACGCTTGCATTGAACATTGATTAATAATGAGATGGTAATGATAAAAAACAATGAGTTGTACAAATCTCTCAACCTTCTTAAGATGAACCTTAAAATTAACAGTAACAGCATGGTCTCTTCCTGGTTTAATTGGATCCACCGCTAATCATCACTCCCATCAGCACAAACCATAGATTAATCCAAAGGCAAACTAAAATAATCCCCCAGGGAGAAAATAAACTAAACAATATTTTTGAAGACTTACTAAACAATTAACTGATTGATTAACTGGAGGAGCAAGTGTTCCAAACACACTCACTAAACTAATCACCAGCTGCTTGTACCAAACGCGGCTCATTAGGCATTGCATAATCCTCAGCTCGCTACTCAATCTACTTTATAGAATTGCCGATATCAAAGTAAAACAATTTCTAATCAAATCAACAGAAGCTAAAAATGTTCACCGATGCGGTCTTGATTGCCGTTGAGAGTCGTGGATCACCGATGACGTTGAGGATGCACTCGCCGATGAGGGTCGTGGATGTTGTCGACTCCTCTCGCCGGTAGAAGTTCAAATCGGCTCCAGATCGGAGCGAGGAGGGAGTCCTCGCCGCTGCTGCGTCTCCTGTCCTCGCCGCTGCTGCTGCTGGTGAAGTCGTCGCTGGGATCTCGTCGCCACCGTCGCTCCCGTGATCTCCTCGGCGTGGAGGTCGGCGCCACGGTGGGGGCAACATGAGGAGGAGGAGGCGGTGGAGAGGATGGGGAGGTGGATCTTGGGCGGAGAGGGCGCGGGAGGAGGAGGTGGAGAGGACGGCGCGGGGAGGAGGAGGTGGAGAGGACGGCGCGGGGAGGAGGAGGCGGGGCGGAGGACGTCGCGGGGAGGAGGAGGCGGGGCGAGAGGGGAGCGGGAGGAGGAGGCGGAGAGGACGGGCAAGGGGAGGAGGAGGCGGGCGAGGACGGCAGGGGGAGGAGGAGGCGAAGAGGACGGCAAGGGGAGGAGGAGGCGGGGGAGAGGGCGCGGGAGGAGGAGGCAGAGAGGAGGCGGGGAGGAGGAGGCGGGCGAGAGGGCGCGGGAGGAGGAGGCGAGAGGATAGCGGGAGGAGGCGGCGGAGAGGATTAGGGTTTTGGCGCGGAGGGGACGGCGCGGAGAGGAGGAGGCAGGGCGATTTGGCTTGCGGAGAAGAAGTGTACAGGCCAGGAGGGGAGTATTAGGGTTTTGGCGCTAATTTTTTCACCTTGGCCGCCCGCGCCTGCCAAAAGAATTACCGACTAACCTTAGGACAGGAATACTTCGTACATTTTTGCCGACTGACTGTAAGACAGAAAAAATTGAGTTTTACAACGGACGGTCCGTCGCTAATAATAAGTATTATTACCGACTGACCAACTGACACTGTAGAGATAATTCCCGACTAGTCATCAGTCGCAAACTTTTGCCGACTTCTTTTCCGTTGGCATTTACCCACTATTGCCTTCGAACGTCCGACAGCAATAGTGTGCTATGGTATAGTGATATATTGGGCCATGTGTATTGGGCCAGGTGGATATGCATACATGTGTTAGGGTTTTGAGTTGTATAAAAGGACTTTAAAACCTGATCAATTAATTGAGTTTTTTTGTGGCGGCTGGACATTGCCGTTTTTATGCGACTAGAACTCCTTGCAACCTGTGCATTGCGGCTGGCGGCGTGAAGGCAAAAATCCTGATCGGGGCTACTCATGCAATTTCTCTCGCGACTAGAGACTTGAAGATTGCTCCCGGTGGCTGTACAGACTTGCGTGTGGCAACCGACTTGAAGATCGCTCTTGAGGGTTTGCATGAATCGATAAAGTGCTGGCGACTAGAAGTTGGCAACGCGGGGGGCGTCCAACGCGTGAAGGACGGAGACGCCGTCCAACGAGCACTCGACCGTAGGATCGAAGGCCCGCGTTGCTTGCCGTTTGGTGAGACTAACGCAGAAACTAACGTTCCAACGCGTTTTTTCCTCACGCCTCATCACGAGAATACATGCCATCGCTGCTTGTAAGGTCATGACGCGTGCCCCTGCGTCGCTCGGATCTTCGCGCGAGTTCATGTGTTGGAGCTCGCGGCGCGCTACCTCACCGGAATCCCATCTTCGCGTCGTCGAAATTCGATCTTCATGAGCAGACGCCGCTAGAATCTGATCTTCACGAGCAGGCGCCGCTGGAATAATCTTCACGAGCAAGCGCCACTGGAATAACGCACGGCTCGTCCACAAGTCGAGGGACTGATGTTTTTTTTTCTACGACATGTTATATTTTTCAGCCAACAACACCATCAGGCATGCACCACCAACATAATCAATAGATTGGAAGAAAAATATTTTAGAATTATAAAGCAAATGTACATATAGATCCAAATCCCTCCGTATCTTACTGGTTTCAACGCCAAAATATATGGAGATGTACAAAGATATCTATCTATTAAAATAACATTTCCATCTCATTGATCATCAGAGATGATAAAATTTAATTCTTAATTCTTTATTCCTGCATCCTTTCTGAATCATCGTTTTCTGTATAGTCGGAACACATATGACCAAAATAATGTCCACCACTTGAACCTCTACTACTTAAACCTGAAATAAATAAATAAAATCACAATTGGATTATTGAACCTATATAGAATGTTGACATAGAAGGTATTCACAAGTCTCCTTACCCAATATATACCCAATATATTCGGATAAGTCATTGAATTGAAAAGATCCAACGCAGATCCATGCATTGGAATTTGTATAGCCTGCAAAGTATATTTGGGAATGGTGATATGACTGGATCCAACATTCAAAAAAAGTAAAATGCTATAACAAACTTACATTGTTTTCTTCCCCAAGATTACGTGTACGCTCAGACACTTCTGAAATTGCAGTCTCTTTCTTTTTTCCTTTCCTCTTCTTCTCGAAACAACTTAGATAACGACGTGACCCTCTCCCTCCATCTCTCTTTCTTACACCGGTTGGATTTACACATGTTGTCTCAATGTCTACCTTGGATGCTGAAATATTTGGTGCCTGCCAACCATTGTCTTCCAAAACAAGTTCTTCCATTTTGGACATAATTTCTGATGCTTGGTTTAGAAGATGGTTATATGCTAGTTCACTCTGTGATGCAACAGAAATTACACCAGTGAATGCTCTCATCAATGAGCTATAGCGATTTGCCATGTAAGCTTCAGATGTAGACTCAATATCTGAAGTGTCAATCTTTTTTCCAGACGTAGCATTCTTCTGCCATCTTTTCAAAAGATACTTTTCAGGAAGTACTTTTATATCATTGAAATCTAGAGCCTTGATGATATGACAACATTGACAACATAACTATGCACATTGCCTTCTATTCCGCAATCTTGTATTGTACAGTTGAGAAATCTACCATACACTTCTTCGAATACTTTATATATGGTTGGAGTATAAATGCATGAAACTTGTTTGAGCATATTGGAAAAGGGAACTTTAGGGGTACCTTGACTTGCCCTGTAATCTACTACCAACTCCAAATGACAGCGATCTTCCACGAGTCGCTCCCAATGATTAAAAAAATCAAGCAACCTTATCTTTGGATCCAAGTATTTCTTGATGACATTATTAATGCTCTCACTCCGTTGGGTGGATTTCATGTCAGCACAAAAAAATTGGCGACCATACACAAGTGCCAATTTTTCGCGAACTTTAAACAAGTCATCCAACCATTTGTTACTGCATAAATCATACTTTGTAAGCATGTCATGTCAAGCACCCAAAAATTCTTCTTCAGTTTCGCAGTCATACAAGCAATGACCGAAATCACGCTTAAAATGTTTCAAACTTGAAAACTGGTGAGATGTTTTGCAAAGCATTCGATACATGTGCCACACACACAACCTATGAATAGTGTTTGGCAAGACATTCTTTATTGCTGCGCTCATAGCAGCATCTTGATCTGTCATAATTACCTGAAAACAAAATATAGTCAAGTGTTTAATACAAGTCTTTCATAGCTTAGAAATGTAAATATATGAAAAAGTAAAATCATCACCTTAGGAGCTTTCCCACTGGTAGCATCTAAAAGAGTTTGAAACAACCATTCAAATGATGCAATTGTCTCATCATATAACAACGCAAAGACCAAAAATCACAATCATCTATGGTGATTCACACCAACAAAAACAAGAAAAGGTGACCATAGTCATTAGTTTTATAAGTTGTGTCAAAGCAAACTGCATCACCAAAATACTCGTAGTCCAATAATGATTTGCCATCAGCCCAAAATATATTGGTGATTTGATCTTCCGTATCAAGTTGCATTGCATGAAAGAAAGATGGATCTTTTTACGACGCTCTTGGAGGTATTGCATTAGTGCTGACATCACCTAATGCCATATCTTCTTTGTCGCTTTGTTCTTAGGTAATTTTTGTAGTCACCAGGAAGAAAAGTTAGATATCGTTTCCCGCCAACTTGTTTAGATAGAAGCTCATAAGTCTCTTTTGGCTTTATCCCTGAAGCATCAGCTAAATCACCCATCACCATTTGTGCCTTACTAATAACTCTGTGAGACTTCAATAATCTTGTTTTTGATGGAGTTGTGCACACATGATTATGCTCAGATTCAAAAGAAGTCACCTCGTAAATGCCTTTATTACTTATGTTAACTCTCATATGGGCATTGCATCCAACTCTACTGTCCATTCGTTCAAATTTCGACGGATTTTTGGTTGGATCTCTTGACCTTTGTGTACCTTCTCTTGAACAAGTGAAACACTTCATTATGCAAACATTGGCGCTATTCTTTCTATCTTCATTTTTTCTGACGCTAAAACCAACATTAAAGGCATAATCATTATAAAACTTGTATGCTTCCTCTATGGTTGCAAATTCCATTCCAACTATTGGTGTCTATAATGTTTGAAATTCTGCTGTGCAACCATCTTTTTCTTTTTCTGTTACCTCATCAATATCATCTATAAAATAAATAATTAAGTTTCATCTAAATATTTAGACAACCCAATTTATACTAGACTAAAAAATAGAAATAAACCTGTAGGGGAATTAGGGCTTTGCATTGTCGCTGTCGTCGTTGCTTATGGCTTGCCGAGGAGGGAGACGACGGTGTCCTTGACTCCTCGCTAGCCTTGAGACGCGAAGACCACGCGATCAGATTCCAGCGGCGCCTGCTCGTGAAGATCGAATTCCAGCGACGCCTGCTCGTGAAGATCAAATTCCGACGACGTAGCGTCGTGAGGCGACGCGAAGATGGGATTCCGGTGGGGTAGCGCATTGCGAGCTCCAACACACGAACACGCGTGAAGATCCAAGCAAGGCAAGGTGCGCGTCGTGACCTTACGAGCGGCGGCGCATCGTATTCTCGCGATGAGGCATGAGGAAAAATCACGAGCGGCGGCGCATGTATTCTCGCGATGAGGCGTGAGGAAAAAATGCGTTGGAACGTTAGTTTCTGCGTTAGTCTCATCACACGGCAAGCAGCGCGGGCCTTCAATCCTACGGTCGAGAGCTCGTTGGACGGCGTCTCCGTCCTTCACGCGTTGGACGCCCCCCGCGTTGAGAAGTTGGAGGTTCTGATCATGCATGCATGCAACTGGTGTCTTGGTGTTTATGGATGGGCGCAGTGTTCGGCGATTTGATTCTTGGGCTGGAACTTCTGGTTGGCCAAGAAAAAGCCTTTGGCGACCGACTGCTGGAGATTTTCTTGTGTGTTTGCTAATTGCTTTCGGCGGCAGCTTTGTGGCGATTAGAAGATCCGGCGGCACATACATGCATGCAAAGTAAAGGAGCTCTGAGCATCAACTAGAAACAAAGATTTTTGTGACGCGCATGCATGCAGGCGAAGGGTCTCCTCGGAAGTTCCTTGGTGACTAGAAAATTGGCGTCTGAAGATCAATTCCGGTCATTATTGTTTTAGTCAAAATTGCGAAGGTAATATCTCTAGATCTGGTGATCCGATCAAAGTGGTTCTTGTCGCGTTAAATTCATAATTGAATTTAGTATTTTAAGTTAAAATTTTACATTAATCCAACTGTAGGATCTTCAGGAATTATTATTTTGGTGAACGTGTATCAGTCTGTTTTTATTTGGTCTGGCGTCTGATTCAGCAAAATTGCGAAGAAAAATAAATTTAGATCCGTAGATCCGATCGAGCTAATTTTTGTTGGGTTAGCTTGCAAAATTGAGTCTAGTTTATACAGTTAAAATTTTACATCAATCTAACGGTGGAATCATCAGGAATTACTATTTTAGTAGACGTGTATTTCTCTGTTTTTGTCGAATCCGAATGAGGCAATTTGAGTCCGAATTGGGGTGTTTTAAAAATTAGCAAAAATTTGATTTTAGCTTCCGCGCAATCATTCACCCCCCTCTGATTGCTAGTTTAATATATATCGATCCTACAAGTGGTATCAGAGCAAGGTTTTTCTAATTAATCTTAACCGGTGATTAGAAACTGTAGCGATGGATAGGTATTCGACAAAACCTTGTGTTTTCGATGGTGTTGATTTTCAGTTTTGGAAAGCGAAGATGGAGGCATACATCCAGGCTCAGGGCTTTGCAATCTGGGAGAAGTTATACAAGCCATATCAAGTTCCTGAGAATGATCAAATCAATGAAACCAATCAAGCACATGTGGAAGCAAATAGCAAAGCACGAAATTTGATTATCCAAGGATTGGGAAGAAGCGACTTCGACCGCGTGATCCATCTCAAGTCTGCATATGAGGTATGGAAATCTCTTTGTGATTACCATGAGGGTTCTAACACTGTCAAAGAGGTTCGTCAAGATATATATAAGAAAGAATATATGCGATTTGAGATGAAACCTAGTGAGTCGCTAGATGATTTCTTTGCGTGCTTTAATACAATTCTTAGCAATTTGCGTGCTGTTGGAGTTAGCTTTGATGATGCTGCTAATGCTAGACAATTGCTTGGTGCATTAGACATGTCAATTTGGGAGATGAAAGTTACATCCATTAGAGAATCAACTGTCATGAGTTGTAACAGCCCAATTTTCATCAATCCGGTAAGCGAGGTTTGACCTGCTAACGTCTTCCATCATGCCATTACATCCTCATTTAACTATAATCATACAAGTGCTAGGACCTTCATCTTGCATAAAAAGGGAGCGACAAAATCCTGAAAATCATTTTCAAAACTGCACACATATTATTTCCCCTTAGTCAATGACATGTGGGCCATGTTCATAAGAGAGAGGTGAGTAGGCTGCACATATCTACTATAACACTTCTTACTTTACTCACCCCTACCCATTTACCTAACAAGTCAATGACACATGGGACCCACCTTGCATAGGAACTTGTGGGCTGCACATCCCCTCCATGACTTTTCTCACTTCAATCACTCATACCCACCCCTTTTCTTACTCTATGACATGTGGGACCTAGCCCCACATGTAAGCATGAGTGGGCAGCCATATATAAGGTTCTCCACCTTGGTTTCTCCTCCCCACCTGCCCATTTGCTGCTCCAAATCCTGAAAAACAGCAAGCACTTCTTCTCTGACTCTTGCCATTATCCCCCACAAAATCCACTCAAATCTTGAGTTTGAGCTTGTGCATGCTATACCACCCTGAAGCCAAGGTCAAGAGCTTCAAATCCATCCAAATGGATTCTTGAGGAACCAAGTTTTGGGTGAGTGGTAATCAATTTTCAATTCTTCCATGTTCTGAAATTTTGGCTATTGCAACTCATTTTCTTCCTCTCTATGGAATCCATCATCACACCTTGAATCGGATCGCGCATGTCACATCGAAGCTTGAGGAGGAGGGCTAGTTGTTGTTGCAAGCACGAGCAAGCGAGGTCATCGTCGTTTACACAAGCTAGGAGGAGACAAACCGCGAAAACCGGCATTGCGACACTTTTCATCATTCCCTCGCCGAAACCAACCATTACCAAGTGCAAAACCGACCTCGTAGTGGTAAGGTTCTACCCTAGTACATCCCTTTTAAACCCTAGACCATTCCTTTGAAGGGTAGAGGACAATAGTCACGTAATCGTTTTGAAACAGAGAAGCCCAGCTCGGATAGTCCGAGGTTTCACTCGGACATTTCGAACCACTCGGGTACTCCGAATAAAGGTTCGGATAGTCCGAATAGGACTGATTTGGCTTGACCGAGAGGGTCTGCTCGGACATTCCGAGGTGACCACTCGGATAGTCCGAACCGCTCGGATACTCCGAATGCAATTTCGGATAGTCCGAACATAATTCAACTTCACACCGAGAGGGTCCACTCGGACATTCCGAAGTGACACTCGGATACTCCGAACATAATTCAATAAAAGCCCTAAGACTTGAACTTTGACGCAAAAACTCAATTAGTACTTTCATATTATGATTAGTATTACACAGCATGGGCATTTCATGCATCTTTTAATCATGTGCACCATTTGAATTCTTGATTTGGTGTTTATGGATTTGGATTTTCTCGTTAGGTGTTGACGCTTCGGAAGGCACTCCCGAGTACGACTACGCCTTCGAAATCAAGAACGAGCAGCAAGGCACTACCTTACTCCTTGACCATGATTGCTCCTATTAATTGCAACCTACATCTTTGGAATTATTTTATCAATTGCATGCTTATTTTCACTTACAATTATGATTGGGTAGAATTCTTAGCTATTGCCATGTGGTGCATTATTCCCTTATCATGTTCTTTCCATATTCCATTGTCGCCCTAGGTAGTTGGGTTTATAATTATTGTATATGGGTTCGTGCGAATTGCTTAGCCATGCTTAGAATATCGTTAAAAACCGCGATAGATGGACTTAATCCATCGGTCGCAATGATCAAGATTTATTTAATGATGATGGTTTCAAATGTTGGTTAATGAGTAGAGCTATTGGTTAAGGACCTTAAGGATTGAATCCTGGTGACATCTCCTTGAGTAACTATCGTGCGAACCACACGCCGTTTTTGGGACCGGCGTAACCAAGTACTTATGTATGACTAGGTTATATAAACCATGTGCACTCGGAATTCCTTGAGCTTAGTGGAGCGTCATGGAATGACCGCCGGAATTCCTTGGCCTTAGTGGAGCGCCAAGGAATGTCCTCGGAGTCCCTCGACTTTGTTGAGTTGGGGATGTCCAACAACGGGTGTACTCCTTGATCCACACACACAGGGCACTGGGCACGCGGGATCAAGGGTCACAGTCATCCGGATGGTTTAGATACACTACCATGCATACTGGAAAATGGTTTGTCACGTTCACCTCGGTCGACACATCTAAGGAAATTTGTTAAAAGCTTGGCTTACGAGTGTGACGTGTCGTGTGGGTAAAGTCGTACCTCTGTAGAGTTTAAACTATTCGAATAGCCACGTCCATGGTTAAGGACGATCACTTGATTTTTCAGTCACTGGGCGAGTATTAAGGACTTGGTAAGAATGGGATGGGAGTGGGAAAAGAGACACAAGTATTGGAGTACTTGTGTGTGTGTAGTCGAACATGAGCGATGGAACTCATGGTTCAGAGAATGCTTGAAGGCATGATACAAATGTGATTATGATGATGTTATATTATGTATTAGATTTTGCAAATATTTACTAAATGCAAATTCTTATCAATCTATACATGCTTATGATTTATCCCAAATATTGCTTTATGCCGAAATTACCATTTTGCCTTCCTTTGATGTAGCAACCACATGTAGCTAGAAATCAACATGCAATGTATATTATTGTGCGAGTAAACTCTTTGTACTCAATCGGATTGTCCACTTGCTGCAGGTGAGGATGAGGCACTGCCCGGGGACTTTTACCGGGCAGATTTCGATAATTCTAACGTTTAGTCACCGTTCTTGCCCCAGTTGGTTTCCTGAGGGTTTGGGGGCATGCCATGCTGGCCCTTTTGTTGTTTATCTTGTGATTTCCGCTGCTACTTGATGTAATAACTCTAAATGTGTCGTTATGGACAGCAGTCCTACTTTTGGAATGTAATAACGTTTATGCTTTTGATAATTGTGTATGTGTTGTGATGTTAACTGTTGGATGAGAATGCTCGTGTTGGCGAACTATCCTGGGACCAACACGGGTATAATCGTGGAACGCCCGAGGTTCCCTTGATTCACTTGAGATGTACCGCGCATTTGGGTGAATCAGTGGAGTCCCGGGGACGGTTCCCCATAGGCTTGGTATCAGAGCCATACTGACTGTAGGTTAGAATGGCCATGCTACCACTTGTTAGAGGATGTTTTGAGTCAAAAATTTATTTTGCTATCAAATAATTTCAGAACTAATAACATTGTGCATTTCCTTTATTTCTTACCCCCTCTTAGTTCTATATCTTACCCTTATGTTCATTTGGTTATGCAAATGAGTTTCTAACCCCTCTTATCCTTTTCAATGTGACAGATGAGTTTTGGGCCATTGGTTTTAGTCACCCGCGCTGAAGATGTGGAGGGCTATCCTTCCCTCCTGAGGGATATGCTGTGGAGAGCTAATTTCACATATGCACCGGAGTACGCGGTTTATGGTCGTGCCATAGGACCCGGGTTGAAGACATACACTGCCACGATTCACATCATCGCTAGGATGGTGACGGGGAGCATTCCCTATCACTTTCGAGCGAGGGGGACGTTCGTAGGAATGGCTATCCAAGAGGTGGCGTATGTTGCCATGTGCCATCTCCGTCATGACTTGTGGGAGCTGACTTTACCTCCGTATCAGTATTTCCTGCAATGAGGACCAACAGACGAAGTCAACAGTGTTGCTGAAATTGAGATGGGAGAAGACTCTTCTATTCGACAGTTGTCGGGCTTGGTCTGTACTTTGGACCGGGCTAATCGTTGCGTTGTTCATGAGCTTTGGGAGACTCGTGCCCGACTTCACGCGGCACAAGGGCATCTTCACCAATTTGTCCAGATTAACTTGGTGTCACGGGACATATTGTGTGGGCGCAACTCCAGGACCCCACACGATGTAGCCCCACCCGCCTTTCAGTTTCCACATTGGCCGGGGATAGAGACCCAAGATGTTGTGTGCAACAACACGCGCATCAACTCGGGAAGTGTGATGCGTAGGCGTGTCCAGGAGTCTCCGGGGGTACCTAGGTTCTATATAGGATCGCCACAGCGCCTCACTAACCCCTTGGACCCCGAAGACACCGGATCACCGGGATACCATCTTTTGGATGTGTTTCCCCAAGGGTTCCTTAGAGACATTTGAGTTGTCCCGGTCAAGCTCATCGTGGAGGGCAAGTAGAGATGAGCTGAGCCAATATTATTGATGTAATAGGCTACCTTATTAACCTATTGTCGAGGGTTGTTACCGACAATAATGAAAAGGGGGCTAGGCGCTGGATCCAAACTCGATGGTAGCACAAGACACGGGAATTATACAGGTTCTGGCTCTCACGGTGGAGATAATACCCTAGTCCTGTGCTCTGGGATTATGATTGGCTAGTTTATTTGCTGATGATCTTGTGTTCTTTTCTTCCGTCCCCTCCCTTTATATAACAGGGCGGAGGCGGTTTACAAAGAGAGTCCTACTCGGACTCGAGGTGGAGTTCCATATCTTTACATCTATTCCGACTTTGTATTAGTTTGGATTACAATCATCCCCTACCTAATACGACTCAGTTTCCTTAACCAGTATTCGTCCTGATTCTTCACGCCTTGCTCAGCCCAGACTGCCTCCGGCCTTCTGTAGTCGGCCTGGTCTGGTTCCGCTTGGTTGGGCCTCGCAAGCCTGCCTTGGGCCCCCAGGGTATATATATCCCACAGTAGCCCCCGAGTGCTTCGTGACCGAATGCCCTCCCGCGGTCAAGCCTTCCCGAGTGCCTTTAGCCGAGTGCTTGTTGCTTGGCGAGGCGGTTAAGAAGAACTCGATGAAATTCTTTGTGCGATTTGTTCCGAGCTGTCTTTGACCCGGTTTACCAGGCCGACTCGTTACTTGGTATATTTCCTGGGCACACCTGTATTCAGCCGAGTGGTATTAGCGCATCCGGGCGCATAACCTTTGGCTTTTTTTCAGAGCACATCTCAGCCTACCCGTCGGGTATCCGTCGCCGCCCCTCTTGGGGTCACACGATCATCGTACCTTGTAGGCATCTATTTTTGGAGTCATCTTTATGGTACCTGATTTTGTTCTATGAACGTTATCAGCTTCCGCCCTATCATGAGGCATACCATAAGAGGATGTTATTCTTTGGGCGGTACCCGTAATCCCGTGTGTCACGGGCTTCTGGCTTTTGGCCCATCTTGGGGCATACCACTTCCCAATTCGATTTTTTGGGCCGTTGGCAATCGTGCACGACGTGCGTGCCCGCCGGCCCACCCTGAAGTGCTCCCTAGGGCGGTTTCAGGACATGGCTAGGGTGATGCGGTTTCCCGCTTGTGGCGAGGATCGGCGCAGCTTCCCCATCAATATGGAGCAAATGAAGTGGCTTCGCACTGTTCCCACTTGCCCCTTTGTTCTTCAATCCTTTTCCCTCGCGACCTCCGCCGCTAGGGTTAACTCTTCTTGTCACCCTAATCTCACACGATCGCGGGGTTTCTTCGCTCAAGGATGTCATCTCCCTCTCCCGCAACCGTTCACCCGTCCGCCTCGACCAAGGATTGGGCTACCTCGGTAACGGCGGAGGGACGGTTGGAGGATTTAGTAAGCGTCGGCATTTTTCCGCCATTGGTGATGCTTGCTGCCCGCCCTGCTGCAGGTGAATTTTGCCCTACTCCCCGTGCTGAAGAGGTAGTCGTCTTTGAATCTTTCTTTATGCGTGGGCTTGGTCTTCCGGTGTCCCCCTTTCTCCGCGGCATTCTAGAGTTCTATGGGATCGAGCTAACTCATCTTAACCCTAACTCCATTCTCCAAATCGCTGCCTTCGTCAACCTTTTTGAGGCCTTCCTTGGTATTCGCCCCCATTTTAATCTCTTTCGCCACCTTTTCCTCCTTAAGCCCTTTCCTAATAAGAACTCTCCTAAAGTGGTTGGGGGCGCCGGGTTCCAACTGAGGGATGGCATGAAAAAGCCTTATTTTAATATTCCTTTCAAGACCTCGAATAAGGGTTGGCACCAAGAGTGGTTTCATTGCGCCAATCCTGACCCTCCATTGCCCGCCTTTACTAGGACGCCACCCAAGCTTTCTCCTGACTGGACATCGCTTCCCCGAGATGATGGGATGGACCAAGTAATTGATCTCATGGGGCTAATTGCTGAGTTGAAACAGAATGGACTCACTGGTATGGCTGTCGTTGCCAACTTTTGTACTCGCCGAATTCAGCCTCTCAAGGATCGAGTTCATCCTGGGTATGAATATGAGGGTCCCAACGATCCTACATGGGAGGTTTCTGAGGAAATTACTTCCGTGGCATTCTTCGGTCGTGCCACTGATTTTTTCACCCCGAACGAGAAGATCGTCGTTCCCAGAAGCCCGAGGCCTTTTACAAAGCTCAATCCTGCACCTCCGGTAAGGGATCTCCATCGTCTTCCCGTGCTGAATCTTCTGACTTCTGTTAGGACCGTGATCTGAATATGTGTCTTCTTTTTCATACTTTGCAGGGGTGTGATGCCTTCTTTTCTGATGCGCCACTCCCTGAATTCCCCGTTCATAAGGGTGACAAACGAAACTTCCCCGCCTGTGCTTCTTCCGCTGCTCCGAGTGCGAAGCGGAGCAGAGTGAACAATCCTAGCGATGATCCTGTCGGGAATGGAAAGAATCCAGTTGTTTGCAAGGCTAAGAGGAAGCAGTCGGCAAAAGATGTACGTCCGACTGGTGGTCCAAAGATCCGGGACCCTACGACCGTGCGGCCTCCTCCCCCGGCTTCTTCCTCTTCAAGCCAGTCTGTGGGACCCGAAGTATTTAAGCCCCCGGCTCATCCTTCAGTTGAAAGTGTGCCTTCGTCTGCGCACCCGACTGGGACTCCCTTGTTTGTTGCGCAAAGTATGCCTGCAAGAGCTTCTGCTGGTAGTCCTTCCGGCCGGAGGGGTTTAAAGTGCAAAATAACAAGATCCCACAGGTTGGATTTTCTCGCTATCTCTTCCTTGTTCCCCCGGACTGCGTCTTGATCGCTTCTTCTCGTAGGGATCCTGTTGTTGAGGTCCTTCATGAAACGCCACCTCTGGATTCTCCGGCGGTCGCTCATGGTGATGACCCCGGTACCGCGGAGGCCGAAGGGTTGGTTGATGCTGTATCTGCTGCTTCTAACGATGCCGCGGAACCAGTCGGGACGGTTATTCCAACAGCCCCCGAGGCTACAAGCAACGACGCCAATTTGGAGCCGAGTGGTTCCCGACCGCCTCGCCTTCTAGGTCCGACTATCTGTGCCGCGTCCCCCGTCAATGCTGCTGTTCCTCCTTTGTCACCAGAAGATCTTCCCTCGCCCCTTTGCCCATCACCGCCGTGTGTAGAAATCCCTCCGCCTCCTCGCCCGAAATCTCCGGTGCAAGCTGCGTTTGTTGATAATGATGGTGATGTGGTCCTTTTGGATGGCGAGGACGAGGACAAGGATTGGGAGTCGTTTTGTGATGCCGCCTACACCTGTTATCGTCTTGGCAATGTGAGTTGTCTGTGCTTTCTTTGGGGGTCTTCTTTGTTGTCTTCAGCGCCTGTCGTCTTTTGCCAAAGACCGGAACTTCCTTCTTCGTAAATTGCTTCCGAGAATGAAAATGAGGAAGGATTATGCTGCCGATGTTGAGCAGATTCGTACTGAGCTGGAGGAGGAGCTCACACGCACCCGCGTGGAGAATCGAGAAGAACTGGAAGGACTTCGAAGTCGGGTCCAATCGCTCGAGGCGGAGAAATTGAATCTGACTAATCTTTCTGATGGTAATCTTCTTTGTCCAAGTGCCTCGAGCCCCAATTCTATTCTTTGTGAAAGACCATGTGGAGGTCTATCCTTGTGTGTGATGAGTAATTGACAAGAGTTGAGCTTGGTTTGATTTGAAATTGAGTTTGGTTTGAAATGGATTTTCAAATTGGAGCAATTTGGATTATTCGCCAGAGGCGGTAGTCTTGGCTCATTGAGCAATATGTGGATTTGATGTTTGGAAGTGTATGTGATTTATTACATATCATGTTGGGCAATGCTATGTGATGTGTTTCCTTATCTTTGATGATTGCAGGGCGACGGTGCTAGGTCATGGTGAGGCGGAGGATGACCGGGACTAGGCGAGGAGCGTCGGAGGTCCAGACGGTCGGGAGATCGCCGGAAGATGATCGGAGACGGAGTCGGAAAAGTCAAGAAGATAAGGAAAGGAGATGATGCTAGCTAGATGCCGCGTGGATCAATGAGGGCCGTCGGATTGCAGTCTAGTTGATAGGTTAGCGGGTCTAGGTAGTATGCTTTGAAAACCGTGCAAGTAAACCCGGTATGTGTGTGGGTTTTGGGTTAGCCCTTGCATGGCTGTGTGAGTGGGTTAATCCTAGCCCTTAGATGAGTGTCCTAGGGTTGAGGGACTCATCCAAGGGTGGTAGGTGACCCAAGAGTTGTATAAATAGGGGTGGAGGAGTGGCCTCCTCCCCTTGAAGGTTTTGAGTTGCTCCTTTGAGCTTTGCCCACATGAAGTGAGGCTTTGTAAACCTTCCCACCAGAAATACAAAGAAATTTCTTTACATTATTGTGAATTTAAATTCCGCATTTACATTATGTCTTTACTTTACGCAATTTAAATTCAGCATTTACATTACGCATTTACTTTCCGGCAATCTATATTCATGCAATTTGGATTTGCCTCCCCTCCTTCTAAATGCTGATCTTGGATGTTTTGAGTGTGTTCATATGGTTTTACATCTCTTTTGCACTCTTTGATTGAGTAGAGATCATCTCTTCTTTCAAGTTCCAGTTCTGTCCAGAACTTGTTCTTCGCGCAGCAGTTAGTCTTTGATTTTTAGAAAACACTAGAAAAATCCTTCTTGAGTTATTCTTGTTGGAGATTGTGCGGGACTCCTATACCCATCTGTAGAAAAAGTTTGGAGTCTACTGGTTTCACCGTTTGGGTGCTATGAGGTGAAAACCGAGCCCCAAATTTTCTGCCTGAAGTTTCTGACTGTCTGTGTTCATAGATTTATGATGATTTTTCTACTTAGCTTTTTGATCTGAATTTTGGTGGAGAGCTTCACGACTCATCTACTCATAGGGAGAAAAGTTCTCATAATTTTGTGAGAAGCAGAAACCCACCAACCTCCTGTTCAAATTAAAGACAGATTCTGGAAATATCTGCTTTTGCTTTTCTAAAAGAGACTTTTGTGTCTTGGCTTGATCTCTTTTAGAAAAGAAGTATTTGAATTGATTCCTCTCCTTTTGGACACTTGACAACCAGGATTGTGATTGAAAAATCCCTCACATATTTTATGGATAATATCCATGTAAGCTAGGGATGCACATAGTTGTCTAGTCGTTCCGGTTTTATGGTTTTCACGATTTCCTTGCGCGATCTTTTCTCGGTTTTAGTTGGAGTATTTTGGGGAAAATTTAGTTGCGACCATTCACCCCCTCTGTTCACCATCTCGATCCTTCAATTGGTATCGAGCGGTTTTGCTCTTCCATAGATCTTGACCGGTCTCGAGAGCCATGGCGACAGACAAGTATTCTACCAAGCCTCCAATTTTTTCGGTGTTGATTTTCCTTTTGGAAATCCGGATGGAGTCATACATCACTTGCCCGAGGCTTCTGATATGGCGAAGGTGAAGCTCCCATATGAGGTTCTGCCGATGAGAACGTCACTACCGGCAATATGGCGACGTTGAGGCAAATGATAAGGCGAGAACATTCTCATCTGAGGACTCGGCCGCAGTGAGTATGATCGGATTTCTCACCTTCGCTCTGCCCACGAGATTTGGGTAACCCTCGATGCTTACATGAGGGCACCACTCAAATCAAGACCGTAAGGCAGGACCAGTTCAAGCGCGAGTACAACAAATTTGAACAACACGCTGGTGAGAGTCTCGATGAGTGCTTTGGTCGGTTTACCAAGATTTTGAGCGACCTCCGAGCAGTCGGTTGTATATACCCTGACTCGGACAATGCTCGGCATTTCTTGACCGCACTCGACCTTCGGGTTTGGGAGATGAAGGTGACCACCATCAAGGACACCACTGATTTGTCGACTCTGACTCTTGACGGGCTGTATTCCCGCCTCAAGACTCATGAGATTGATGTCGTCTCTCGGAAGACGAAATCTCAGTCGATGGCTTTGGTCACCGATCCCATTGGGTCCTCTTCTGGATTTTCTCTTGACTTTGCTTCTGGTTTTTCTCTCTCCGCTCTTTGCGACGTAAGCGATGAAATTCTAGAACAATTTTCAGAAAATGAGCTTGCTCTTGTCGCTCGAAAATTTTTCAATATTTAGAAGAGAGTGAGAGAGAGGAAGAGAGGTGGCATGATCACCTGCTTCGAGTGTGGTGGCCCCAACCACATTCGAGCAAACTGCCCCAAGGCGGAGAAGGGCAAGAACGGCGTCGGGTTTGGGCAAAACGACTACACCGACAAGAACCGCAACAAGAAGCCTCCGGTTCGTGAACCGGCAAGACGAGAAGAAGTACCGCAACTTCTCCAAGAACAAGAAGCTCTTCCACTGCGTCCTCGCCGCCCTCGGCGACATCAACCTCTCCGACACGAAGACATGGAGCGGCGAAGGCGAGGATGATCCGCAAGAGAAGAAAGGCGGCGGCGACTTCTCGGCATGTGCTTCATGGCGGCGCCATTGAAGTGGCGACTCCGAAATTTGTCAAATGACACGGATGAGGTACCCACCTCGACGAGTTAAATGATGCCTTCGTAAATTAGGCAAGTTTCATGCTAAGGCTAGGTCGAGGTGTTACGAGTTAGAGAAGGAGGTAGATAGATTGTCTCGGGAGTTAGCTTCACCTAAATCATGTTCCTCCCGAGACTCGATAGTTGTACTCTCTGTGATGCTTTGCTTGAGGAGTTGGAGAACCTAAGGACCTGCATGATAGTGTGGTTTCGATCTTGAGGCTCTTAGGTCGAAGGATGCTAGCACATGTTCTATTGATCCTATTCCTATTGATGCTAGTTTTCTTCATACTCACACAACTGCATCTTGTGAAAATTGCCCTAAGCTACTTGCTGAAATTGATGCCATGAGTTGTCACCTTAGGAAGCTTTCCTCTAGAAATGATGAACTTGAGATGCATGCTTTTAAGGACCCAGTCAGCTCATGTGAGGGTCAGTAAGCAACTAAAACTTGACAATGATGCTTTGAATGTCAAGTGTGATCAACTTGCTAAGGATTTACTAGTTAAATCACAAACTAGTTGCTTGTCGTGTGTTGGGGTTAAGGATAGCGTGGATAAGGTCCACGCAGAGATTAGGAAGAAGTTAGAGGCCCAAGTTGGTAGAATTAGAAATGCTTCTTGTGCTTCTGTGAGTCTCTCAAATTTGAGGCGGCCGTGTATAGGGAAAAAATATGCACGCTTGTTCGATCCTCTTCTTCGACTCTTCTTCTACTCCTTCCCTTGCTCTTCATGTGCCTCACTTTTTCGAGAGTGTCAAGTATCTTATGAGCACTCTCGAGAAATTTGTTGGAGGCAAGAAGAAGCTCAATCTCATTCTAGACCGGTCCAAGATTAGCGATTCAAGCAAGGTCTAGGATTTGATTACTTGGAGCACGCTAGGACTCATCCTCCTACTATTGTGTGTGGTTCCAAGAGTGGAGAGATAGTGGTTGCTCGTGTTGAGCACCACTTGTGTTTAGGTTTCTTTGGTGTGGTCCACGGGACTTGACTGAAGGATGCTTCTCTTGTTATACGCCTCTAACAAGGCAAAGTACACATGCACCTTACAGAAGAAGGATGGTCACCTAGTAGATTTACGCTTCAGCGCGCCAAGATCACTCGGCGTGGCGTGTTGATGCTCTTAGGGGTATTGAGGTCATCCCGGACTCTGAGTGCTCCTAAGGCACCTGCGCTACTAAACGAGTTAGAAAGTCGCTTTGTTTTTGGGCGGCGCCCGAGGACTCGGTTTTCATCTTTGTTGATCGAGTTTTAGTCCCGAGTTGCTCGTGGTCGATCTTTTCCGCCGTCCTCTTGATATTCCTCGTTTTTCCCATCGAGGTAGATATATCGGCGTGGCGTTCGGGTAGGAGATTTAGGCGACCTCGTTGGGATGGTCCGGCCTTTGCACCACTAAGCGAGCCAAACCAAAGGTGACTCCTAGATCTTCCACTACAACCGCTTCTTCGATCTTGTTAGAGTTGAGCGTCGAGAGACACTAGAGTCGATCTTCTTCTTTTGTGGCTGGTACTTTGAGGCGTCGTGTAATTGATATTGGGTTCCCAAGTCTTCACTTTATCGATCTTGAGTCTTCTCTTCGACTTGATCGGGTTAAATCGGATGGGGAAGGAGATGTTTGGATTGTTGACTCGGTTGTTCTCGCCATATGACCGGAGATTCTCGTTGGTTCTCTTCCCTAGTCCGAGCCCCCGGTGATGAGTTGATCACTTTTGGGGATGCTTCTTCAGGTAGAGTCATTGCTAAAGGTTCCGTCTGCATTAATGAAAATTTTATTCTTAAGGACGTTGCCTTAGTGAGTAAGCTGCAATATAATTTGCTTTCTGTTTCTCAGCTTATCGATGACTCTTTCGAGGTAAGCTTTAAGAGCAATGCTTGTAGAATCCTCGATTCATCGGGAGGATTAGTTTTGGGATTTCTAGATTTGGGAGAGTCTTTCGTGCTGATTTTTCTGTTTCTTCCGGAGACTTTCTTGGTGTTTGATTGCTACGAGTCCGTGATCTCTCCTTCGGCATAGGAGACTTGGTCACATTGGTTTTGATCATTTGACCGAGTTAGCGTACCGCGATCTTATTCGTGGTTTGCCCAAACTCAAGATGGTCAAAGACTTAGTTTGCTCTCCCTACCGACATGGCAAGATGGTTCTTGCTTCTCATCCTCCGACCACCGTAGTGATGGTGATGCACCAGACAGCTTTTACACATGGACCTTTGTTGGTCGGCTAGAGTCTTGATCGGCAGGAGGGAAGTGGTATGTCCTTGTCATTGTTGATGATTTTTGAGATATTCTTGGGTATTTTCATGGCCTCGAAGGATGAGACTTTTTATCACTTGAGGGACTTGTTAGTAGGTTGTCTATTGAGCTCCCGGTGCATTACAAGCTATCTGCAGTGACAATGGCACCGAGTTCAAGAATTCCTACTTTGAGAGTTTCGTGTGGAGTCGGGTTTAGAGCATCGGTTCTCTTCTCCCTCGCCCCTCGTGAGAATGGCGTAGTGGAAAGGAAGAACAGGACTCTGGTTGAGATGGCCAGGACGATGCTAGATGAGTACAGTACTCCTAGGAAGTTTTGGACTGAGGCTATAGCTACTGCTTGTCATGTTTCTAATCGCGTGTTTTTGAGAGCACATTTGCATCGCACTTCTTATGAGTTGAGGTATGGGCGAAAGCCCAGTGTTTCTCATTTTCGCGTTTTTGGTTGCAAGTGTTTTATCTTGAAGTCTGGTAACCTAGATAAGTTTGAGTCTCGTTCTTCTGATGGTATCTTTCTGGGTTACTCGTCTTCCTCTCGTAGCTATAAGTGCAGGTTGTGATGCGAATAGGATCATAGAGACCGTGGCGTGACCTTTGATGAGGCTAGCCCAAGTGCTAGACACGATATTTCGAGCTCTTCTTATCCCTCCGAGACCATCTTTGTAGAGGATGAGGATGATGGAGATGATGGTGTTCCACCTGATCCAGTCTCCTCTTCACCTGAGGTGCCTCCTGTTTCCATTTCTGCACCTCAGGAAGATCAGCCTTTGCCTTTAGACTCTCCTTCAGCGAGTGGCTCTGTTCCTACCTCTTCTCCTCAAGAGGTAGAGGCCACTTCTGCTTCTGGTCCTCCACGTCACATTCAGCATTCTCATTCACTTGAGCAGATCATTGGTGATCTATTTGAGCGTGTTACGCGCTCAAAATCAGGCTTATCTTCTTTCTGCCTTCACTCTGCCTTTGTTGCCTCTTTTGAGCCAAAGGATGTTACTCATGCATTATCCGATGAATCATGGATTAATGCTATGCATGAGGAACTGGAGAACTTTGAGAGGAACAAAGTTTGGCGGCTTGTAGAGCCCCATCTGGTCATAATGTCATTGGGACCAAGTGGGTGTTCAAAACAAGCAGAGTGAGGATGGGGTTGTCGTTCGCAACAAGGCTAGGCTAGTTGCACGGGGCTTCACTCAAAGTTGAGGGCCTTGACTTTGAGGAGACCTTTGCCCTGTAGCTAGACTAGAGGCGATTAGAATCTGCTTGCATTCTCTGCATCCCAAGGCTTCAAGCTTTATCAAATGGATGTCAAGAGTGCATTTCTCAATGGCTTCATTGAGGAAGAGGTGTATGTCAAGCAACCTCCGAGATTTGAGAGCCCCAAATACCGAACCATCTCTACAAGCTTTCCAAAGCCTTGTATGGACTTAAGCAGCCCCTAGAGCTTGGTATGAGAGGCTTAAGTCCTATCTTCTCGATCATGGTTTCAAAATGGGTATAGTAGACAAAACTCTATTCATCGACACAGATTCTCATCTCCTTCTCGCCCAGATTTATGTGGGCGATATTATCTTTGGTGGCTCATCTCGGTCTCTTGTGTCTCATTTTTCTGAGGTGATGAGCACAGAATTTGAGATGAGTATGATGGGTGAGTTGAGCTACTTTCTTGGCTTTCAAATCAAGCAGACTCGGGAGGGTACTTTCCTGCACCAAGGTAAGTACACTCGGGACCTCTTGAGACGGTTTGATATGTGCGATGGAAAGCCCGTGATGACTCCTATGGCCACCATTCTTGTCCTCGAGCCCGATGAGGATGGTGAGCTGTTGATCAAAAGGAGTTTGAGCATGATTGGCTCCCTCTGTATCTTCTTGCCTCGGCACGGACATACACTTTCTTTGTGTGTATGTGCGCTCGCTTCGAGCTTCTCCTCGCATCTCTCATCGCCAGCGGTGAAGCGCATCTTCAGTACCTTGAGCTACCATTGATTATGGTATCTGGTACTCTTCTTCCTCTTGTCTATCCCTTAGAGCCTTTTCCGATCTTGACTTTTTGGTGTAGGATAGATAGGAAAAGCACTTCGGCACTTGCCAATTCATTGGCACTTCTCTTGTTTCTTGGTCATCTAAAGCGGTCCGAGTTACCTGATCCAATCACCGAGGCCGAGTATGTTCTTTGACCGATTCTTTGTAGCAGTGCTCTGGATAAGATCGACCTTGCGGGACTTTGGGTTAGAGATAGAGAGTGTTCCACTTTTACGTGATAATACTTACGCTATTTGCATTGCCAAGAACCGGTCTGGCACTCCGGACCAAGCACATTGATATTAGATATCACTTCCTTAGAGACCATGTGGAGAAAGGAGACATAGTGCTTGGTTTGTGGAAGTGACCACCGGTTGGCGATATCTTTACCAAGCCTTTGGATAGCTCTAGGTTTGTTGCCCCGAGGAGTGAGCTTGGTGTCGTGTGTCCTTACGGCTTATTGTGAGGGGGAGCTGGTTTGTACTTTATGTATTATATGTATATATTTTCTTCGCTTTTTCCCTTCTTTTGTCTTGTTACAGGTGCTATGGGTTTTATTTTCTAGAGTTCGAGTTCACTTCACCTAGACTTCGGCATGCCTCGGCATGGACCTCTCATCTTATGCTTTAGGATGCTATTCTCTTCTTCTTCTCGGTTGAGCTCACTCACAGTCTTGTAGGTCTAGCAGTGTTGGGCCCCTGGTAGGCAGTGCATGTTTGCTCTCGGTGGAGTTTGAGAGTTAGCTTTCCTTTGTCAGTCATTGGGGAAGATGAGAGCGAGTTTGAGCCTAGTGTTCTCTGTTATCTTTTCTATACTCTATAGTCACCCAGTTTGCAGTTTCTCAATCTTTCTCTCCTCATTTCTGTATTTTTGGCTTCGATTGAGTTCATGAGTTTCTCATTTGCCTAATTCTGCTAATAACTCAAGTTGAACCAAATTTGTGCTTAAAATTGTTTCACATGTTGAGGGGGAGTTTGGGAATCTGTGTATGCATTGCATATAGACTGCATTTTCTTTTGTTTTATGAGCTTTGTCTATTATGCAATTGACTCAATCTTCATGTAATGCACCTTGCTACATCTTTTGAAGAAAATCACTAGCCGGGTTGTCCAAGTTCATCCATCATGCTAAGCTTGTTAAAATTTGAAAATTGAAAGTTTTAAGCTGAAAAACTTGATGAAACATGTTGCTTTTTCTTGCTAAGTTTAGTCTCTAGAGGTATTTACCATGATTTGTGAAATTTTGGAGTTCTCTAGAGTCCCTATAGCAACTTGGGTGAAACTAGCTTGATCCATACTTGAGTCCTTCAAATTGCTCATATGTGCTAAAATGAAAACAAAAATTGACTCTTTTGTGCAAAATTGATCTCAACACTTTGCATTCACGAGGCGCCTCCCATTGCACTTGGGATGAACTTGGAATGCATCGTGTATGACCAAGACCATCCTCTTAAGAGTTCTTCTTGAGATGGTCGAAGATGGCATGAGTCAATTACTCTTGAAAAATGCAAATAAACAAATAAAAACATATGTGGGTAAAGAATGCAAATTATGTCAAACATTTGCACCCGCTATGTCTTTTCAAATACTAAGGCAAAAGTCGCATTATATGGAAAATGAGCTCGAAGGACCTTGTATGCACTTCTAGATTTCCCAAAGTGTTGAGTAGGTTGAACTCTAGGTTTTCCATTTGATCCTATGAGTGGTGTTTGCTTCTAGCTTTGAAACTTTTGCTAAGTTTTGCACTTGTTCAAATCTTGCTAAAATAAAATCTTGTAAACAAAGCTTGTGAGCAAAATGAATTTGTTCTTGGAGACATCCAAGTTTAGTCATTTTCTAAATTGATTAGCTTGGTGTCATATCTTGTCATTATGATCAGTTGGATAATCTTCAAAGCTCCTTAGGTTGCATCTCATGCATACATATTCAAAGGGGGATAAAAAAAATAAAAAAATTAACTTCTTGATGCCTATATTGCCAAAAGGGGGAGAAAATGTAGAAAAGGCATCTTCAAAGGAAAAATTCTAATCCACCTTGGCTCTTATGATCTTTGTGACAATTGCAAATTTTTATAATCATAAGCATATTCGAGTGTTCCTTGTGAGTTTTATTGGATATTTTAGAGTTTTTGTGGAAAACTTGCTCTTTCTTTTATATTGCTCTAAAAATCTTTTTAGCCAACTTGGTCATGATATTATTTCCTTCTCTCTGGACCGAGTTTGGCTTTGCATTCAAATTGCTCTCTTCTTCTCCTTCAAACTCAAATTTATGCCTTTTCGGGTGTTTGTCAATATACTCATCAAGGGGGAGATTGAAAGACCATGTGGAGGTCTATCCTTGTGTGTGATGAGTAATTGACAAGAGTTGAGCTTGGTTTGATTTGAAATTGAGTTTGATTTGAAATGGATTTTCAAATTGGAGCAATTTGGAATGCTTCTGCCAAGAGGCGGTAGTGCCGGCTCATTGAGCAATATGTGGATTTGATGTTTGGAAGTGTATGTGATTTATTACATATCATGTTGGGCAATGCTATGTGATGTGTTTCCTTGTCTTTGATGATTGCAGGGCGACGGTGCTAGGTCATGGTGAGGCGGAGGATGACCGGGACTAGGCGAGGAGCGTCGGAGGTCCAGACGGTCGGGAGATCGCCGGAAGATGATCGGAGATGGAGTCCGGGCAAGTCAAGAAGATAAGGAAAGGAGATGATGCTAGCTAGATACCGCGTGGATCAATGAGGGCCGTCGGATTGCGGTCTAGTTGATAGGTTAGCGGGTCTAGGTAGTATGCTTTGAAAACCGTGCAAGAAAACCCGGTATGTGTGTGGGTTTTGGGTTAGCCCTTGCATGGCTGTGTGAGTGGGTTAATCCTAGCCCTTAGATGAGTGTCCTAGGGTTGAGGGACTCATCCAAGGGTGGTAGGTGACCCAAGAGTTGTATAAATAGGGGTGGAGGGTGGCCTCCTCCTTGAAGGTTTTGAGTTGCTCCTTTGAGCTTTGCCCACATGAAGTGAGGCTTTGTAAACCTTCCACCAGAAATACAAAGAAATTTCTTTACATTATTGTGAATTTAAATTCGTATTTACATTATGTCTTTACTTTACATAATTTAAATTCAGCATTTACATTACGCATTTACTTTCCATAATCTATATTCATGCAATTTGGATTTGCCTCCCCTCCTTCTAAATGCTGATCTTGGATGTTTTGAGTGTGTTCATATGGTTTTACATCTCTTTTGCACTCTTTGATTGAGTAGAGATCATCTCTTCTTTCAAGTTCCAGTTCTGTCCAGAACTTATTCTTCGCGCAGCAGTTAGTCTTTGATTTTTAGAAAAATCTAGAAAAATCCTTCTTGAGTGATTCTTGTTGGAGATTGTGCGGGACTCCTATACCCATCTGTAGAAAAAGTTTGGAGTCTACTGGTTTCACCGTTTGGGTGCTATGAGGTGAAAACCGAGCCCCAAATTTTCTGCCTGAAGTTTCTGACTGTCTGTGTTCATAGATTTATGATGATTTTTCTACTTAGCTTTTTGATCTGAATTTTGGTGGAGAGCTTCACGACTCATCTTCTCATAGGGAGAAAAGTTCTCATAATTTTGTGAGAAGCAGAAACCCACCAACCTCCTGTTCAAATTAAAGACAGATTCTGGAAATATCTGCTTTTGCTTTTCTAAAAGAGACTTTTGTGTCTTGGCTTGATCTCTTTTAGAAAAGAAGTATTTGAATTGATTCCTCTCCTTTTGGACACTTGACAACCAGGATTGTGATTGAAAAATCCCTCACATATTTTATGGATAATATCCATGTAAGCTAGGGATGCACATAGTTGTCTAGTCGTTCGGTTTTTATGGTTTTTCACGATTTCCTTAGCGATCTTTTCTCGGTTTTAGTTGGAGTATTTTGGGGAAAAATTTAGTTGCGACCATTCACCCCCTCTGTTCGCCATCTCGATCCTTCAATTGGTATCGAGCGGTTTTGCTCTTCCATAGATCTTGACGGTCTCGAGAGCCATGGCGACAGAACATAAGTATTCTACCAAGCCTCCAATTTTTTCTCGGTGTTGATTTTCCTTTTGGAAATCCGGATGGAGTCATACATCACTGCCGAGGCTTCTGATATGGCGAAGGTGAAGCTCCCATATGAGGTTCTGCCGATGAGAACGTCACGGCCGGCAATATGGCTGACGTTGAGGCAAATGATAAGGCGAGGAACATTCTCATACAGGGACTCAGCCGCAGTGAGTATGATCGGATTTCTCACCTTCGCTCCGCCCACGAGATTTGGGTAACCCTCGATGCTTACCATGAGGGCACCACTCAAATCAAGACCGTAAGGCAGGACCAGTTCAAGCGCGAATACAACAAATTTGAACAACGCGCTGGTGAGAGTCTCGATGAGTGCTTTGGTCGGTTTACCAAGATTTTGAGCGACCTCCGAAAGCAATCGGTTGTATATACCCTGACTCGGACAATGCTCAGCATTTCTTGACCGCACTCGACCTTCGGGTTTGGGAGATGAAGGTGACCACCATCAAGGACACCACTGATTTGTTAACTCTGACTCTTGACGGGCTGTATTCCCGCCTCAAGACTCATGAGATTGATGTCGTCTCTCGGAAGACGAAATCTCAGTCGATGGCTTTGGTCACCGATCCCATTGGGTCCTCTTCTGGATTTTCTCTTGACTTTGCTTCTGGTTTTTCTCTCTCCGCTCTTTGCGACGTAAGCGATGAAATTCTAGAACAATTTTCAGAAAATGAGCTTGCTCTTGTCGCTCGAAAATTTTCCAATATTTACAAGAGAGTGAGAGAGAGGAAGAGAGGTGGCATGATCACTGCTTGAGTGTGGTGGCCCCAACCACATTCGAGCAAAAGCCCTAAGTTGGAGAAGGGCAAGAACGGCGTCGCGGTTTGGGCAAAACGACTACACCGACAAGAACCGCAACAAGAAGCCTCCGGCCAGTGAACCCACAAGACGAGAAGAAATACCGCAACTTCTCCAAGAACAAGAAGCTCTTCCACAGCGTCCTCGCCGCCCTCGGCGACATCAACCTCTCCGACACGGAGACATGGAGCGACAAGGCGAGGATGATCCGAAGAGAAGAAAGGCGGCGACGACTTCTCGGCATGTGCTTCATGGCGGCGCCATTGAAGTGGCGACTCAGAGCTGTCATAAATGACACGGATGAGGTACCCACCTCGACGAGTTAAATGATGCCTTACGTAAATTAGGCAAGTTTCATGCTAAGGCTAGGTCGAGGTGTTACGAGTTAGAGAAGGAGGTAGATAGATTGTCTCGGGAGTTAGCTTCACCTAAATCATGTTCCTCCCGAGACTCTGATAGTTGTACTCTCTGTGATGCTTTGCTTGAGGAGTTGGAGAACCTAAGGACCCTGCATGATAGTGTGGTTTCTGATCTTGAGGCTCTTAGGTCGAAGGATGATAGCACATGTTCTATTGATCCTATTCCTATTGATGCTAGTTTTCTTCATACTCACTGGCGCATCTTGTGAAAATTGCCCTAAGCTACTTGCTGAAATTGATGCCATGAGTTGTCACCTTAGGAAGCTTTCCTCTAGAAATGATGAACTTGAGATGCATGCTTTTAAGGACCCAGTCAGCTCATGTGAGGGCTGTAAGCAACTAAAACTTGACAATGATGCTTTGAATGTCAAGTGTGATCAACTTGCTAAGGATTTACTAGTTAAATCACAAACTAGTTGCTTGCTGTGTGTTGGGGTTAAGGATGACGTGGATAAGGTCCACGTAGAGATTAGGAAGAAGTTAGAGGCCCAGGTTGGTAGAATTAGAAATGCTTCTTGTGCTTCCTGTGAGTCTCTCAAATTTGAGGCAGCCGTGTATAGGGAAAAATATGCACGCGCTGTTCGATCCTCTTCTTCTGACTCTTCTTCTACTCCTTCCCCTTGCTCTTCATGTGCCTCACTTTTTCGAGAGTGTCAGTATCTTATGAGCACTCTCGAGAAATTTGTAGGGTGCATTACAATCTTTTAATAAATGGAAATTGCTTTAGGTTTAGTGAAATATGGTGTTTTAGTTTGTAATGAACTGGGGTACTAATATTACTTCTAAAATATGAAACTGATGCATTATAAAGTAGCAAATATCATGCTAACTCCTTCGAAATACTTAAATATTAGGCTACTTCAGCGAGAAGAAGGCCTTCTTACATTTGTTACATGGCGCCATGTAACAAAATGCACCAACTACTCCATCACCCTGTAACAAACAATACATTAACGGTAACATGGCGCCATGTAACAATACATTAACAATAACATGCTTCTGTTTACATGTAAATATTCTGCCATGCTTAAATACAATCAGTAAATATCTCATGCGCCATGTAACAAACATGAGCTATGCAAGGCAACTAGTTCACTGAACCTTACATGTGCATAGTAGATACTATTGTATTTCCAATTAGAATTTCAGAGCATTTCAATGATGACTTGGACGATTGAATGATGTTATTGTTAATGTATTATTTGATAAGGTACACTCTCAATACTAGAGGGTCATTAAGGCCAAGCTAGGCAGTTGCACTCCCTTGTAGCAAGAGTTCTCTGACTAAATTTGTAGGTACTCTCTTTCATTCTTGTCTTTTCTTAATTATTTTTAACATCTTATGTACCTGATTTGGTATATATATCTGATTTGGGCGTGAAAGGACATTATGGATGTGTTGATTCTATGCGATTGTACATATACGTACTTATAACCTATACTTTGAAATTAGGTAGCTTGCCGACATAGTGGTAAAAATCCTACATGGATAACAGGTGGATCAATGAGCCTAGGTACAACACAATTCTTTTATATAGTTATCAAATGTTAGTAGTAGTCAACATTTAAACTAACTTGCTGCATATATACTACATGTAGGCACACAAAGGTCTTTGTTGAAGGGGTAAACAGATTTCTAACTTCTGCATTTAGAAATTCAGTGATAGGAAACAAAATATTGTGCCCTTGTATAAATTGTGTGAACACCATTTGGAGAGGAGAAAGCGAAGTGCGTGAGCACTTGATATGTGAGGGATTTTTGGAAGAGTACAAAAAACAGATGTTTCATGGAGAAGCCAACTCCTTTTTGTTAATAGTCATGACCACGATCAAGCCGAGTTTGGGGAAAAGTCAGATGAAGATGATGATATTTCTGATTTGTTGCGTGACTTGGCTTGTGGTTTAGATAATGGAGGGGATTTTGAGGATGAAGGTGGTTTAGAGCATCCCCATGAAGATTTAGAACCTCTCCAACAGTTGGCAAATGACTATGGTCAAGAGCTATATCCAGGGTGTAAGAACTTCTCAAAGTTGCATTTCCTAGTTAGACTACTACATGCTAAATTGCTTGGTGGATGGTCTGATAAAAGCTTTGACCGATTACTAAATCTTCTCAAAGATGCTTTTCCTGAAGGGTCAGCACTACCTAAAAACTACCATGAATCTAAGAAAATGGTGAAATGCCTAGGGCTTGGGTATGTAAGTATTCATGCATGTAAAAATGATTGCATTCTATTTTGGAAGGACTATGCTGATGCTAATTGCTGTCCTCCATGTGAAACCTCACGTTGGAAATCAGAAAAGCGAGTTTAGATGGGAAAGCAGCGTACACAAGGTTCCTAATAAAGTTCTTCGCTATTTTCCAATAAAGAAAAGGCTTCAGAGGTTGTTTGTGTCCTCTAGAGGCGCAACTCACACAAGATGGCACGATGAAGAGCGCACTAAAGATGGTTTGCTTAGGCATCCGTGATTCTCCTCTTTGGAAGGATTTTGACCATAAGCATCCGGAGTTTGCCTCGAATACCGCAATATTAGACTTGCTCTAGCTCTTGATGGTTTTAATCCATTTAGGTCCATGAATGTTGGTTCTGACATTTGGCACGTTATTTTAATACCTTATAACTTTCCACCTTGGATGTGTATGAAGCAACCAAATTTTATCCTCTCATTGTTGATTCCTGGTCCAAAAGCTCCTAGTAGTGATATGGATGTTTATCTTGAGCCTTTGGTTGATGATCTGACAGATATGTTTGTTAATGGTGTTAGAACATTTGATGCATCGAAGGGTGAGTACTTCCAATTGCGTGCTGCCATATTATGCACAATTACTGATTACCCTGGTCTAGGTTATGTGTCTGGTTGCACTACCTCTGGTGCAGCAGCATGCCTTGAATGCCACTCATATACATGTTCTCTTCGACTAAAAAATGGTGCCAAGTCTTGCTATATGGGACACCGTAGGTTCTTACATGCAAACCACAAGTTTAGGTTTGATGCTCACTCATTTGATGATAAAACTGAGCTTAGGCCAGCACCTACTCCACTTTCTGGGGAGGAGATTTTGATGCAGACAGAAAATATTCATACGGTTTTTGGAAAGGATCCATCTGGGAAGAAACAGACAAAAAGGCAAAAGCATAAGGAGGGTGAGCCATTGATCATTTGGAAAAGAAGGTCTATTCTGTTCAAGTTACCGTATTGGAAAGACCTACTATTGCGACATAATTTAGATGTCATGCACATAGAGAAGAATGTCTGTGATAATATAATTAATACACTTTTGGGAATTGATGGGAAATCTAAGGATAATTTGAATTCTCATTTAGACCTTCAGTCTCTAGATATTAGAAGGGATCTTCATCCTATTGAAGTAGAAGATAGATTTTATTTACCTCCAGCACCTTACTCAATGAGTTCTCTTGAGAAGAAGTTATTTTGTGAAGTATTAAAAGGAGTTAAGTTTCCTGACGGTTATGCATTTGACATACGTCGTAATGTCCTTGTTAATGAGAAAAAGATAATAGGGCTAAAGAGCCATGACAACCATGTTCTTCTACAACATTTACTACCACTTGCTGTTAGAAGAATATTGCCAGAGAAAGTCAGTGCTGCATTTATCCGTGTAAGCAATTTTTTCAAGAAAATATACTCCCCCGTTATTCGCATAAGTGATATGCAAAAATTAGGAGCTAAAATAGCTGAGACCTTATCCATTCTCGAGACTATATTCCTCCCATCTTTTTTTGATCTTATGGTGCACTTGATGGTTCATCTTCCTGCCCAAGCAAGAACAGCTAGTCCAGTACATTTTCGAAACATGTACCCTGTTGAGAGGTAATTTTCTAAAAGTTTGTTGTACCAACAAAACTATGTATTATCACAAAAAAATCTAAAAATACCATGTGCTTATGTATTCATAGGTATTTGATGAGGTGCAAGGGTTATGTGCGCCTTTGGAAGTCATCCGGAGGATCGATCAACGAGAGCTATTTGTTTGATGAGAGCCTTACATTTTGTTCTCGCTATTTACAAGGTGAGACTCGGTTTAATCGACAAGTTAGAGATGATGACGGTGGGCATATGAAATCAACAATAGAACTCCTTTCTTCCACATTATTGGCCAAGGATTGGTGGCAAATGCAATGTGACATTGGACCACAAAACTTGGCTTCAAGCACATAAATATGTCTTGTTCAACTACGACAAGATAGAACCTTATTTGAAGTAAGATATCCAAATTATTTTAGTGCCATATAATTCCTATCCTTAATTCTTTGAAGGGTCATTTTAACTTTTACGATAAGTATTGTGACTATCTTTCCTCAATTGGTCTTGAATAAACAAGAAATCAACAGTGCACATTATGAGACCTTTCATGAGTGGTTTAGGTTGCATGTAAGTACCACACATGACCACAGCAACATGAGATTTGACATAGAATTCCATTTCAGTTTACCAATAGTACTCCATATTTACAAAGTTGTAGAAATGGGTGAGGAAGCATCGAAGAGATAAAGATTTTAGCAAATGAGCCAAACATGGTTGCACGCAAGTATAGTAGCTACACAATAAATGGGCTTTGTTTCCATCATGATCCCCACGATGAGGTAGGCCAGTTCAATGTAGTGGAGTGGCTCTAGATGCACAAACTTCATGTTTTGAAAGGAAACAATGATAACCTCATAATAGGAAAGAAGACATATTATGGAATTATAAAGGAAATTATTGAGTGGACTATCACCATAAGGGAAATGTGGTGCTCTTCAAATGTGATTGGGTTGACAATCGCATCCAAGATAAATGGGTGGCCAGTCAATTTGGGGTCACCACAGTCAATTTTAGGCATTTATTCAATCTGGGTGAGAAGATATCGGATGAGCCTTTCATTTTTGCTTCCCAGGCAACTCAAGTTTACTATGTTAAAGATCCCATTGATATTGAATGGCTTGCTGTTGTTCAGTCAAAACCACGAGACTTTTATGATATGCATCGAGCTAACGATGAAAATTTAGATGATAGTTATGAAGTAGGTATGCCATTGCCTGATATACACACCAATTTAACTGTGAATGTTGAAGCTAGAGGTATTGATTGTGTTAGGACAGACATAGATGGAACTATTGTTGATGCAAACATACAAAGAAAGTAAGCCTTGCAAAACCTATTGCACTACTGTCAATTAAGCGATGATTGCTAACTCTTTGTGTTATGTTTCAGGAGAAAAAATGGCAAGCGGACAAGGAAAGGGTAAAGATGGAAAGCTCAATGAGTATGAACTAGAGAGGAATGCAAACATTGCAAGAAACAAACAGGTGATGCAATCTCTTAATATCCAGACTGTCAACAATACAGTGTTGTATCGAACAGAAAAATCAGCAAAGGTTATGTATATATTTCTTAGTTGTCAAATCTGATTCTTGCAGAACATATATACAATCTATTTTACATAATATGAAACTTCCTGTAGACAACTCAACACACTAGTGAAGCAGCTATTGGACGTCCTAATTTGAGGTCTAGGTCAAGAAGAAGCACTACTGAGAATGAAGAGGAACCTTGTGGTGAAGATCATGATTATGAACCCTTAGAAGAGGAAATACCTGCAGATGAAATTCTTGGGCAGCAAAAGAAGAGGAAAGGAAGGGGTATCACTTTAAAGCAAAATATATATGCAAGGGCTGGCGAGCATCCAATAGAAGTTGCCCTCAATGAATATGGTCAGCCTGTTGGGGACAATACTAAAGAATTTGATGCATTTGTTGGAACAATGGTGAGAAAGCATATACCTATTATATGTGATGACTGGAGACTTGTCGATCCCCAGAAGAAGTCTCTAGTGTGGACTAATGTAAAGGTATAGCAATAGAATATTAGTCATATTCTTTGTCTTGTGCACTTCTTTTTTACTCAATCACTTCTTATTTTCATGTTGAAGCGAAATATTATAACTTTGGATCTAATTTGCTTTCCATTATGTTGTAGCAACATCAGCAACAAAATGGAAGGAATATAAGGCAGACCTAAAGAAGAAGTATTTCGATGAAACATTGACTGATGAGGAACTCTTAGCAAAATGTCCCAAAACTATTAATCTAGCTGATTGGGAGTGGCTTATTCATCATTGGAGGTCTCCAGAAGCACAAGTAAGCAAAATTCCCCCTGGATGTGATCTTAGTTCATACTACATGAAGGTTAATTTCCTTTGAAGCCAATCTTACTTTTGTAGTGTTTGCTGCACTATCAATTACTGAGCATCTTACTTTGGTAGTAATGTAGTATATGGAGCAAAGACAATGAATTTTTGATGTTATACAACCCAGCTGCATGAGAATGAAAATAAAACCCATGTACTTATAGGAATAACTACATGAGAATGAATGTGATGCATTTTTTGTTGCCTGGTTGGCTTTTATGTATGGCCCCATACTAGTCGATGTATAAAAACTCATCTGCAGTTGATTTGTTTGTTCACAACAGTGATACTCATATGCTTCTATATCTTGTATACTTTTTTTTCAGAAGATTAGCACCTTTTTTCAGAAGATTAACACCTTTATTTGTATGTATTTCCCTCAAAACAACAGTAAGCTTAAGATATTTCCCTCAAAACAGTGTCTGCGATCTCTTGTTTTGGAAATCTATGTGCTTCTCTTGTCATTACTCATTTACACTTTTGTTAGTGAATGATCCACGAGAATGCACTATTCCTAGTCAAATCAACACAAAAGGGTGAGATTAGCTAGAATACCATAGTAAATACTCCTTTTCATTTAGTACAATAGTTAAATTACATGTTTACATACTTTCCAAATTACAGGCTCGCATGATTAGAGGCAAACAAAATTGTGGAAGTTAACTTTGTTTCATACTGCTGGTAGCAAGAGTTATGCCCGTGTTGGGCATGAATTGGTAAACTAAAGTACCTCTCAATTACTAAATGTTTATGCCCGTGTTAGTTCTGTACTAAATGTTTAGGCCATCTTAATTACTTTAAGAAGTGCTTGTAGGGTAAAGAACAAGGGTACCCTGCTAGGAGAGATGAAGTCTTTATCAAAGTACATACTCGTAAAAATGGAGATCATACAACAGAAGCAGAGCCAATAATTGTACGTTTGTGTATGAATAATACATGCATATGGAACATGATTAGTTAGTAATATATACAAATATATATATATATCATGTTTTCATAAACTACTTGAAGATGCTGCTGTAGACCACCCTGAATTGAAGGAAAGAAGTATTCAAGATGGTGATTTGTATGCACATGTTTGTGGAGAGAAGGAACCAAGAGGGCGAGTTCGTGTTTTAGGTTTGGGACCAACTCCCCAAGATGTGGGCACACTAGGAACACAGCAAAAAATGCCAACAAGACTTCAAATGGAAATGCTATCTCGACAACAAGCTGAACAACAGATTGTAGTCCTAACACAGCGTATGGACCACATGCAGCACCAAATGGATGAATTGAAAATTTTGATGTTAGCTTCACAAGGTGTGCAAAATATGGAAACCACTTCACAACATGGTTCTAATTCTCGACCTATGGTATGGTATTTGCTCAAAGTTTAATTGCAGCATATAGTAATAATGTTTTAAAATATTCCTTGTCTATGGTTTGCTATAGAACATAATGTTTGAACAACAACATGCTGATCAGGAACAACATGATTGTCAAGGTGTTGCTGAGCATGTGGAAAATATATTTGATTGTGAGGAGGAAACGGTTGTCCATAGGCAAATTGTGCCTCCAAAGGTAGCTCCAAGGAACATTGCAGCCACCACAAGGAACCGTGAAGTCTCTCGCAATGAAGATGAAAGCATGGTAATCTTATCCTCCTTTCCTACACACTTCCAATTTATGGCTTGAATGTTGATTCTTTTTTTTTGAACTGCAATATATACTTTAGGTTGGTAGGGATGTCATATTGTATGCTCTTGTAAGAGATATCCCTGTGGCTAAGGCTATAATTACCTCAACCGACCCAAGTACCATAGTGGGAGATCAGCGTCTTGGACGGGAATATTATGAAGTTGTCGTCATTGTTCCGTTAAAAAGAGATGTTTTGCTGCCACGTCCATACGATGATATGCAAAATATAGGTGATGCTCACAAGCTGTCCATTGCATGGCCATACAAGAGGGTAATAACCTACACTACACAATATTTCCATTTTCATGATTGTAATGGTTGGACTTTAGTTACTAATTAATGATAATTTTGATAGATGAAGGAAATCAACAAGCTAGTGGCATCCCAGAATGCAGGTATTTCTTGTGATAATTAATAGTGTGATTTATTAATAATTAACTGTGAAGGGTCAAATGTTAGCTAGATGCATGATCTGCTCACATGTGAATCTTCTCTATTTTTGTTGCTAGTGGGATGTCCTTTACTATATGGAACATGCACTATGATCTAGAATGTTGAATCAATATATGAAAATGTTAGCTAGATGGAAAAAAAGGAAACTAGAGTAACATGTATGATACTTTTGGATTGTTTATACAATCTTTTTCCAAATTCTCTATGTTATTAAACATACAGAACCTCTGAATATTCCTGTAATCTATTCCCACAGACCCCATTGGATGGAAGAACATATATAGACCCAAATGTCAACCTACAAAGTGATAAAACAGCAAGAAACTAGCAGCATAGAAGTTTAGCAGTTACCAGTACATGAAACCCAGTTCTAGCAAAGGATCAGCCTCATCAAGGATCAAAATAGCAAGATCTTCAAGCCCAAAAGAAAGGGAATTGCTTAGATGATCTATTATGCACCCAGGAGTAGCTACAACAATGTCAGGCATTGACATTAAAGCTACCTCTTATACCTGGGAAAGTAGATAGCATTTCATCAGCATGATAGTAATGAAAAAATATCTAACAACAATAAAGGAGAATAGCAGAAGGCATGCAAACAATCACAAATATTACCATAAAAGTGAAAGGCTATAGTTGCAGATTCAACCACAGAAGTTTATATGAATAACAAAGATCAAAGTTTACAATACAGTAGATAAGAATGGTGAGAAGGGCAGACTGGACATCAAATTTGTTAGTTCTCAATGCAATTAGTATTTAAATATTTGAATGACTATTAAGGAATCATATATTACATGATAGCAAAACAGGGCAATTGCAACAGACAAAACATTTCCTTTTTTCTGGTTCTGTTAATTTGAGTTGTACAGCCCTATTACCAATAGTATGACAGATCTTCATTTTCACACACAATAGAAACAAATAAGTGTTTGGCAAGCAAACAAATAGAAGACAGATGGATAACATTGACCGCCTTAAAACCAGGTTGGTTGGTACCATATGCAGCCATGACTAAAATGGAATTAGAACATGGAATGCTTTCTAATACATATATGAAAAGGTTCTATGTTCTGCAGAGAAATATTTACCACAAGAAAAAAAACTACATGGTACAGCTCAGGAAAGCTTCAACAACAAAATAAAATAGAATAAAATACAATAGAATACCTTAGTTGAAAGTCCACCGACAATGAGACAACACCTGATATCAACAAATTGGGCTAATTTCTCGATCATACCATGGACCCTGCATTTATAGGAGTATGAATGTTAAGCTGAAAATTGGTGTTAAAACTTAAAAATACTGTAATAATATTGATAAGCACTAAAATGTAATAAACATTGTCATGTTGTTATAATTAAGCTAATTTGCTATAAGCAATGCTGCACAAGTTTGCAATTAGAATAGGAGGCAACTTATATTTGATTTGCAAACATGTAAGATTGAATCAACATTTTCACGAGGCTTGATGGCTTCAACTTGAATAAATGAATGTGATGGTTTCTGGAATTGTGCACATGACTTGTTATTAGGTAACTTAGGAAGCAATCAACCCATGGAAGCTTCTTCCTGTCTTTTTTTCCTTTTGGTTTTTGTTCTGATTACCTAGGACAAATGTGAGACAATACCACTGTTTCCAATTGATCAATTGTCGTGTATGAAAGAAGGAAGGAACATGCAGGATCAGCTATGCAAATAATTAGAGCAAGCATGACAATACATCCTAAATTCCCAATGTCATGAATTAATACACACATTGATTGATGGTTCCAGCTGACAGGGATTAGTTAGGCCATGGACCGAAGTCAATAGATTAAGTCAGGCTATTGGGCAATAAAAATCAAAAGAACGGGAGCACCAGATTAATTGGTCATCCGGTACTCCTTAATTACTTGATGAACTGGAGGCAATGTGTTGTATGTTTGACCTGCTTAAGTTACCTAATTGCTTCCATGGAAAGTCCCTGCAATCTCCCTGTCGAGTGGAAATGAATGTTTTTTTTCTCAAATATTGCTGCAACTTTTGCTACTATTGTTGTTTCAATTACTAATGACAAGGAACTAAATTTGGATGTGTCCTTTTTGCAGGCAAAATTGGAACGACCTAGGAAGTTGGTGTTAACATCATGCCGAACGATATAGATGCTTTTGTTTAGAACTAGTTGCATGTACGCTAATGATTATTTTGTATACGTAAAACCACATGGGGGTGGAAGATAGTTTACCTTGGCTTTAAAGATCAACACGGTTGTATTTTGTAAAGGATTGATGGTTAACTCTAGGACCTCTATGACTTTTGGACAAGGGTTTATTAGCTATGTGTATATGAATTAGATCAATGAATGCGAATTGCGATGGACAAATTTGTATATTCTAGTTGAATGAACTTGAACTATGTTGAATAGATGTGTTAATTGAATCATTTTCCACTGTGTCATGTACTATCATTTTTTTATAAGACATGCATGGTTTCAAACTATTATTAGTCATTAGTATCCCTGTCAGCGGAATGTTTCAGACAATTGAATGTTGTTTCAGGTAGTAGAGTGTGGTTTCAGACTATCTGTTGGCATTTATAATTTTTAGTTTCAGTTATCTGTCGGCATTTATCATTTGTTTGGTTTCAAACTATCTGTCGGCATTTACCATTTTTTTGGTTTCAAACGATCTGTCGGCATTTATCATTTCAGGTTTCAAACCATCTGTCGGCATTTATCATTTAAGGTTGCAAACTATCTGTCGGCATTTATCCTTTAAGGTTGCAAACTATCTGTCGGCATTTATAATTTTAGGTTGCAAACTATCTGTCGGCATTTATAATTTAAGGTTTCAAACTATCTGTCGGCAAAAATATTTCTGTCGGTAAATGTTTTTCCCGATAGGACTTCTTCCGACTGGAGTTTTCTGTCGGGAAAACTTTTACCGACAGATAATTCATCGTATTAAGTGGGTTTTGCCGACAGATGGTCTGTTGAGGAAATTGTGTCATGGTGTAGTGCGCGCTGAGGCAATTGCTCGACCATGTCTTGCGACTTCTCGTCGCAATTCAGGGCCGCCTTTTGGTTCCCCCTTACTGTTATCACTCCACCTGGACTGGGAACCTTGAAGCATTGATAAGCATGATGCGTAGCGGCCATAAACTTAGCGAGAGCCGTCCTGTCGAGGATGGCATTGTAGGCTGACTCAAAATCAACTACCTTAGAGGTGATCATTTCTGTTCGAAAGTTGCTTGGACTTCCAAACTTGACGGGCAAAACAATTTGGCCAAGGGGCTTGCCTGAGGTGCCCGGAACGATCTCAAGAAGGGGACCGCTATGCTCTTGATCTTGGATCAAGGAACATGCATCTCATCCAGGACTTTGGCGGATATGAGGTCCAAAGAACTTCTGCCATCGATGAGGACTCACTCCACCGTAGTATTGCTGATGGTCAGGTTTATGACCAAAGGAAACTTATAAGGCTTGGTCATTCCAAGGGGATAATCATCCTTGGAGAAAGTGGCGGGCAGCTCAGACTACTTGAGCTGCTGCACGGGGGGCTTGCCTTAAGCAACATGGTGCACCTCCCATGCTGCCTCCTTCAGATCCCTATGGGATTTATAGGCTGAGCAGCCCCTGAATATAACTGCAATATGATTGCGGGCCTCTTGGTACAACATATCCTCGTCGTCGTCATCACTGGGCTCTTTGCCCTTACTCTTGTTGCTGTCACCCTTTTTTGGGAGCGTGGTCATATAACCCTTGCTATTGTAGAACTTTTCGAAGTAGAATGCCTAGGTCCGACAATTGCGAAGGTCGTGCCCGTATGCCTGATGGAGCGGGCAAAAACAATCGTTCGGCGGAATACCTTGGCCGTTGCGATCTTGAACATTGTGGGTTTGGTCGTCGCGGCGCTGGGGTGGTAAGCCCCTGCCTCTTCTGCGCTACTGCGACTATGGAGCCTGGAGTGGATGATGCTAGATAGCCGCCACCATGCTCGGCGCAGACGGCCTCTTCTTATTCTTCTTTATTTTCTCCTCCACAGAGCCTAGATTCTTCTTGCTTGTGGAGCCTTCCAAGCTTGGCTGAGGCAAACAACTTGCCTTTGTCCAGCATCTTCTTCCACTGGACTGTCTCGTCAGCATTCACATATCGATCGACCATGTAGAACAGCTTGCTGGCCGTCAGGTCTGGATGGATTTCCAGGTCATGCGTGAAGCGGATGTCCCGAACGCCAAACTTGAAGGCGCAGACAACTGCCTCATCTGAAACATTTGGGATAGAATTTCTTACTTTAATGAATCTCTGTACAAAATGTCTCAAGGACTCCCCTTCAGTTTGGATCAAGCGTTCGAGATCGCGCTCTTTGCCTGGGCAGATGTTGCAGCTCTGAAAATTTGCTCTGAGTGCCTCACTAAGTTGCCTCCAGGAATGAATTGACCCCTCCTTTTGATTGGAGAGCCAAGTCCGAATGGCTCCAACTAGAACTGTGGGCACGGAATTGGCCATAACTCCCTCTTCACCTCCAACTACCAGGATCGCAGTAGAGTAAATCGAGAGAAACTCATCCGGATTCTGAGTCCCGTTGAACCTCTCAATGTGACCAGGCTTGAGCTTGCTCGGCCATGAGACATTGCGAAGGGACACTGAGAAAGCTCGACACCTGAAAGCTGGGCTACCACGACAGTCCCTTTGGCCGTGTCGATCATGACGGTCATCGCTGTGATGGCTTCCGGCGCTCGGACTAAGATGAGAGAATACTTCTCGATGTCGGTGTGGCGGGGATTGATTCGAGGTCGAATATTCGGTATGCCCATGACTGGAACGAGCATATCTTTGACCCCGCGAGGTCACTCGGGAATCGCTCTGAGTATCCTCGCGATACCGATCATACTTCCTACAACCTTCTCGAGCAGGGCTCCGAGAGTCACCGTGACGGGAGCGAACAGGGGAGTGATGCCGATTATCTCAAGAAACAATCGGGCTTCTTTGTCACGAGGCGACCATGAAAGCTTTATGTCATCGACGAGTTTTTCCAGGTCACGTGACCAGGGAAATTCTAGAGGTCACACACGACCATCGCCAGAGCTTGCAATCACTCTCCACTCTGACGAGCGAGGGGAGGTGACCATGGGCAATGATCACGCACATGCTCCAGCGTGCGGCACCGGCGGGAGATCTCGCTAGCAGAAGACTCGGCCCTGGTGCTCAGTGTTTCATTGGCTTGGCGATGAATGCTCACCAGGGTCCTATTCAGGGATGCCTCCAAATGGCTTCTGGCCGCTTCATAGCTACGATGACGATCAGCCCCCGAGGATTCAACCTCGGGGTCTTTTTCTCCTCCTGCCATATTAACGTCACGAAAGTACAGAGATCGTGAAGGTGACATCATGGTGTCTCCTCGCGACGTAGTCTCGTGATCGGGCTCAAAATGGTCGAGAATGTCTAGACCATCATAGAGTTCGTCACACTCCTCATCATCCATGAGGGAATCATGCTGAGAGCGAAGGAAATGCTCTCAGGCTGCAGCAGCCGGGGAAGGACTCCTGGGTTCTGTGTGACCTTCTGGATCAGCTATTGCAGCTACGTCTTTATCAGCATAGTACATGTCATCATCCTCAACGTCATTGAAGGCGCAAAGGTCTTGAGCATCCTGAGAATTCGGCATCTTCAGGGATTCTTCACGGAAGGACTCACCGGCAGATCCCCATGGACGGTGCCAGCTATCGACGTTTGGGAAACAGTCCCTTACCGAGCTTGTTGATTGAGGGATCAACCAAAACCCCTTTCCCATGAAGGGTTTGCGTCTGAAAGATGCTCTCAAAATAACAGGGAATCCGCACAGGGTTTATACTAGTTTGGGCCTCTCACGATGGAGATAACAACCCTATGTCTAGTGGTCTTGCTATTGCTTGCGAAACTCTTACAAAATGACTTGTGTGTGTGTGCTTTGTTTGCTCGTTGAACTCTGCCCCTTTACCGATGTACCAGAGGGGTCTTTATGGACAATCGAAGTAACTACAGCCGAATAATGTGTCATTACTGCATTAACCAGAGCTGTAACCGCATCCTTGATTTTCACCACGTCACATCGTGAGCATAATGGTCTCAGATCGTGATGTGATGGTCTTAAACCACGGCGTTATTATCGCCATGTCATCATTACGGGTCGAGCACGATCTCTTGATCATGTTCAGGATTTCCCCTTAGCTCTGTCCGACTACTGCATGCTCCCGAGCGAGCATGCTCAGGGATTTATGGCATATGCTCGGGGACAAGCCTAGGAATGTTCGGGGTGGACCCACTAACTAGACTATCCGAGGGTACTCCTTGGGGACACCATCCAAGGGCATGTATGGTCGGCCAAAACTGGCTGCCAGGGTATTTTGGTCCTTATAGAAATTATCCATTCCCCAAAAAATGGCTGTTAAGATGTATTGGGTATTTTTGGCCGACAATACTAAAAGATTATTTCAAATATTATAAAGGTTGTTAGACTTGGTAGAAATTTGGCAACATACAATTGGCCTCAGCATCAGCTTTGCATCTAATTATCAAGCCTTGGCCATTTAGAGGATGGGGAATAGATGTAATCAGATAAATATTTCCTGTAATAAGCAAAGGCTATAAATTCATATTGGCCGTGACCGATTATTTTTCTAAGTGGGTTGAAGCAATCTTGCTTAAAATGGTTACAAGTGTTGAAGCTATCGGATTTGTTACAGAATATATTATCCACCGGTTTGGAATTCCACAGATTATTACGACCGATCAGGATAGTGTGTTTATGTCTAATAAGTTTCAAGGTTTTTCTAGAAGTTTGGATATAAAGTTGTAAATTTGTCACCTTATTACGCTCATGCTAATGGTCAAGCCGAGTCATCCAATAAAACATTGATACCGAGGGGTTGGCATGTGATGTTATTGGAGTCTTTATGGGCTTATCGGGTTACATACCATCGTGCGACAAAGTTATCACCTTATCAGTTGGTTTCTAGGCTAGAGGCTATGTTACCTTTAGAAATCAATATTGACTCCATATGAACAGCTAGGCAAAATGGCTTGTTGGCTCAAGATTATAAGGATTTAATAATCAATAATTTGGATGACTTAGCACAATTAGTTTACATACTTTGGATCGATTTAAAAAGAATAAGGCAAGGGTTACAAAGGCTTACAATAAGAAGGTAATTCCTAAGTCGTTCTATGAGGCTGATTTGGTTTAGAAAACTATTTTGCCTATCAGCTCTAGGGATAACCGATTTGGCAAATGGTCTTTAACATAGGAAGGACATATAGAATTTATCGGCTTGTAGATGAAAATTCTTATATTTTGGAGACACTAAATACTTGAAGAATTATCATCCAAGTGTTTGGGTTGTGTCGACGTTTGTTGTCGGCAATAAAGAAAATGGGGCTAGGCACTAGATCCAAACTCGATGGTAGCACAAAACTCAAGAATTATATAGGTTCAGACTCTCACAGAGGAGATAACACCCTAGTCCTGTACTCTGGGATTATGAGAGTCTATCTTACTGCTAATGATCTGATCTTGATGTCCTCCCACCCCCCTTATATAGTGGAGGGGTGTGGTTACAAAGAAGAGTCTAGGTCGGTTACAAGATGGAGATTCTATCTCTATCCTTATCTGCCGAATATGGCAATGACTAGGATTACAATCATAGCCTACTTAATCAAGGTTGGTTACTATCTTCAGGGTTTCCTTGTTGTGCACAGCGATGGCAGTCTAGGTGATACCCGTCTCCATGCAGTCGGCCCGCCTCATCCCCTCTTGGGTGGTCCTCTCGACCCGCCATGTAGATACCTGGAGTCCATGTACTCCACAGTAGCCCCTGAGTGCTTCATGATCGAGTTCCCGCCTTCCTAGTTGCATCCCAACTGAGTCATGCTTCACGCTGAATGCTTCCGGCCCTTGGCGCGGCTTCCCGACTGGTTTCTTTTCCATGCCGAGTGCTATGCTGCAGGCAAAGAGATTGTGAAGGACTCAATAGAACTCCACGCTTGATTTTTCCAAGTGGTACCCAGCCCAACTATTGGAAATTGGCAATCGGCCTATCTTGAGGCATACCATCATTTAAATTGGCTTTAACCAAGTGGCACCTGTGCTCGGTTGACACGGTGTACAGCTGATGACCTATCATGGGGTGTACCCTGGATTGGCCGAGTGGTACCTATATCCGACTATCACGATGTATAGCTGGCGACCCATCGTGGGGCATACCCTTGAAATCAACTCTTGATTTCTGATTCCAACTTGCACAGTAACCAGCAATTGACCCAACATGGGGCATATTACGAGAAGAAATTTTAATTTGGTCTGGAAGGTACCCAAATTTCGTTTGACACGGTTATTGGCAATCAACCCATCATGGGGCGTACCATATCCCAAACTAGATTTGGCCTGGGAGTACCTGTGCACGACGGTTGTGACGCACAGCTGGCGGCCCATCGTGGGGCGTACCCTAGGTCAGGTCCAGACAAAATATGGAAGACGAAATGCCTTTTCCCACTCAGGGTGAAATTCAGTGTCGCTCCCTATAAATACAAGGCTTGGTGCAGCTAAAGAGTTTTTCTCCACACTGCGCACATTCGCCCCTTCATCTTCTGAATTTCGGCATTTTTGCAGCAAGCTTCGTTGCTAGGGTTAACCAACGCCACACTCTAAATCGTGTGTCTCCACTAGTCCCACTGCCAAAAATGTCTTCTTCCTCATCCCAGGATGCCTCTGCGCTGCCCTCAACAAAGGATTGGGCCACTTCCATGACGACGAAGAAGCGCCTAGAAGCGATGGTCACCACCAGAGTTCTCTCGGCATTGGAGCTGCCCTGCGCGCGCTCGGCCAAGGGTGAGCCTTTTCCCACCCCCCGACCCGAGGAGATTGTGGTTTTTGAATCGTTTTTCCAGTGCAAATTCAGCCTTCCTGGCAGCGCTTTCTTCGGTAGCCTTCTTCATTTTTATGATATTGAGTTGGTTAATCTGAATCCCAACTCTATTCTTCAAATTTTCATCTTTGTCCATCTTTGCGAGGCATACCTTGGTATTTGCCCGCATTTCAATCTTTTCTGCCATCTCTTTCTTCTCATGCCTTACCCGAACTAGAATGCCCCTAAGGCAATTGGGGGTGCTAGCTTTCAACTGCGTGACGGGCTAAAGAAATCTTATTTTTCTATCCCCTTTAAGTCTTCCAATAAGGGTTGGCACCGGGAATGGTTTTATTGTGCCAATCCTGAACCTTTCCTTCCTTCTTTTGTCAGGCTCCCGCCCAAATTTTCTTCTTCTTAGGCTTCGACTCCTCCAGATAATGAGATGGACCAAGTTAAAGAACTCTTGGTCTTAATCGACAACCTGAAGGAGAGGGGCCTGACTGGGATCGGGATCACCGCCAATTTGGTCGCTGGCTGAGTGTAGCCTCTCATAGAACAAGTCCACCTGGGATTCGAGTACAATGGGAGCGGCGACCCTACTCAAGAGGTGCCAGAAAAAGCCCCAAATGAGGTGACGGCCAATCGGCTGAGCAACCTCCTCTCCTTGGGCACCTTTGTCTGCAACCAAGGATGTCCGAAGACCTTCTCAATGACACGCCTCCCTCCTGAGGTGAGTATTTTTATCCAATGATGACTGATCATAGACATGTGGATGGTTGTTGTCTAATTCTGCACTTGTCAACGCTTACAGGAGCGGGCAACTTTCTTCTCTGACGCTCCACTCCCTGACATCCCTCAGCATAGGAGTGCCAGGCAGAGATGGCCTGCCAGCCCTTCAACCAAGGAACCGAGTGCCAAGAGGAAGAAGTCGATGGTCGGGAGACTTGACACCTCGGCCCGACTGGGTCCGAAGATCCGGATCCCGGCATTGCACTGCAACAAAGCCTCGCCTCGCCTCGCCTCCAAGACCCAGAGCCCAGTCGGGTGCCTCTGCGAGTGGTTCTGCCACTCAGAAAAGGCTTGACGATCTTAAGGAGCTGAGTGCCGAAAAGGGGAAGAGGCCGGTGGCTGAGGGATCTCAGAGACTTCAGTGTCCAACTGGGAGCTCGACGGTCCGGGAACCCACGGCTCACTACTCAGCACAGCCGACGTCTCCGACTCCAAAATCCAGCACCAAACTGGGTTCCTCTTCGAGCATTCAGCCACTCGAAAAGTGCCCAGAGTGAGGATAAAGAAGTCCGATAGGTTAGTCTCCCTATCGACTCTTACTCTTGCTCTGTTGGGTTGCATCCAGATTACTTCTTTTGCAGGGTGCCATCGGACGATGTTCCTATAGATGCACCGACTGGGACAGCCTAGGGAGGTGAACCCGAGGGTGCCATGGACCCGGCGAAGATGGCCCGCCGGCTACCGCCGTGCCCGGGGATGCTGAAGCAGTCGTAGATCGGGCCGAAATGGTCTCCCGACTGCTGCCATACCCAAGGTCGCCAAAATGATCCCCGAATCCAAGCCAACTTCGCCTTCACCGAGCATTCTGCCTGAGCCAGCCACGAGGCTAATGGCCCTAGAGCTTGCTGCCAGCTCCACCCCGCTAGTGGACGAAATTCATCGAGAGCCCCCGTGACCCCCCTCGCCCTAGGCCTCCGCTGCGAATCGTATTTCTCAACGAGAAGGATGAATGGGAGGCTTTCGGCATGAAGATGAGGAGAAGGTAAGGTGGGAGCTCTATGAGCACTCCATCGAAAATGTCCAACTGGTCCAGGTGAGCTATTAGCCCCTTCCTTCTCTTTGTCCGCGGCAAGTGGCATGTCTTCATTAATCTTCTTCCTGTATGATCGCTCCAAAAAAGGGACGCAATTCTCCGGGAGGTACTCCCGAAAATCAAGCTGCGGCGGGAATACAAAGCCAACCTCAAGCGGGTCCATGTCGAGAGCTGGGCCAAGCTTGAGCGGGTTAGGAACGAGGGAAATGCTGAGCTGCAAAATCTCCTGGCCCACGTTCAGGTTTGGGAGGAGGAGAAATTGAGCATGGCAGGCTCCTTTCGATGTAAATGTTTCTTTAATCATCTCATTGCTTAACTTGATTGCTTGTCTTCTAACTCTTTTCCCCTGCTCCAGCCCAGGACTCAACCATTGCGGGTCTCTAGGAGGAACTCAAGGTATCTCAAGAGCAGCTCAGGGCGCTAAAAGGTTCTGAGTTCCAGGCTCAGACCAACTCGAAAAAGCTGGAGCGGGAGCTAGAAGGTATGTTTCTTCACTCGGCTTTGCCTTCATCACATCTGCAGCACCCTTGATGATGATCCGGCTTGTTTGCAGAATATAGGAGGAAAACACAGGTGCAATTTGGCGTTCTCAGTGAGAAGATCAAGTCTGTAGAAGCGTTATGCGCCAAGCACCAAAAGGCCTTAGAGGCAATGCTAACATTCTTGAGCCCCAGAGAGGCAGGGCCGAGCAACGAAGATGAAGCCATCCTGCGGCTGACAAAGGGGCCCGAGAAGCTCAGGGTCCATATTCAGGAAACAGCGACCACAAGCGCTAGCTAGGCTCTAGCAATCGTGAAGTTCCTTTATCCCCGAGTGGATCTTGAGGCTGTCAAGGAGGGCTTCACTGGCACCATCAACGATGATCAAGTTGCCGCCCTCTTCGTTGAAGTTAAAGACACGTCTGCCTCTTTAGTAGAAAATTTAGACTTGAATCCTATGTAATGCACATGTAAAGTTCGGCTGTAATTACTTGTCCCCTTCCCAAGGGATTAGCTTTTGGCTATAAATGCTTCGCCGCGTCCCAAGAGTTTTCCGAATTAAGGCTTGCGCAATTCGTATCCGGTTCAGTTTCCCATGCTAGCGCGTCTTCTTGGTCATGTCGATTTCCCACGCCAGCATGTCTTTGGGGTTGCTTTGGCTCCTTTGGCTATATAAGGGCGTCATCGCTACGGGAGCGATCACCGCTTCTAAGTCTTCACTTCTTCAGCAACCTTTGATTTCTTTTCGGGGTCACCAATGGCGTCCCCTTCTCGCTCCACTACGCCCGCTGATGAAGTAGCGCCGCCTCCGCCTCCAACGGCAGAGCTAGTCTTCAACTTTGGGGACGACGCACCGACGGCACCCACTAAAGAAGAGACCTTCCTCGCCAAGCTTTAGACCGATTACGACCTCGCTCTGGCCGAGGTTGCTGAGCAGGAGGCCACCGCCTGCAACGTTGCCACCGTCGTCATCCTGACTGAGGCTGCCCCGGCCATCGCCGAGGTCGCTGACGCTATTGTCGAGGCATTGGGCCGCGCACGCCGCGCTTAGGATTTAGCTGCCTTAAAATCATATATATGTAAAACATAGGCAACGTAAAAGGTATATTCTCTCGGACATAACGTTCGACCTCATATATAATTTTAATGCTATTTACTCTTTTTTCCTTACTGACTTTTGAATTCGCCCGAGTGGTTTGTCTCTTTTTCGTTTAATCGCTCTGCCCGACTAGTCTAGCCCCTGGGTGTCGGGAGTCGACTCATGGCTCTTTCTCCCTGGCACATGCTTTGAGTGACTAGAGTTCACTGTTCATGGGGTCAGAGCTTCACTACTTCGGAATTAACGCACTCGGACACATTCGCAATCGTTAGGGAAAAGGAGCAAAAACGTTCTAGAAAAGAGGGTTGCACATGCGCAACAGTATTAAGTGTAGCCCCCAACTTACTGCTTAGTTGGATAACAAGTAAGTAGCAAGTCAAAAAAAATTTTATTCATAATAACATGATTGAATACAAGATTTAAGTGTAAAAGCGACGTAGCTGCTCTATCTTCTATGTGTTGTAAACAACCACGCCATCTTCACACTTGAGTCTGTAAGCCCCTGGACGCATCACTTCATCGATGATGTAAGGGCCTTCCCAACTTGGGGAGAGCTTGTGCTCGCTTTTATGATTCTTTCTTAGAACCAGATCTCCTTTAGAGAAAGCACGCCCCCGAACATTGCGATGTGATAGCGACGCAAGCCCTGAAGGTACTTAGCCGACTAGATTGCTGCGACGTCCCTGGCCTCCTCCAGTCAGTCGAGGTCTTCTAGCCAGCTTTCCTCTGACTCGACTTCCTTGTAATTCTGAACCCGTGGGGATCTGAACACCAACTCGGTAAGTAAGACCGCCTCTAAACCATACACCAGGGAAAAAGGTGACTGCCTGGTTGCCCTGCTGAGGGTAATTCTCAGCCCCCAGAGCACCGAAGGCTATTCTTTGACCCACCGCGTAGCATATGGTTTGAGACAACCAAATAACCTTGCTTTTAATCCTTGCAGCACCATGCCATTGGCCCATTCGACCTGCCCATTACTTCGGGGATGACCCATAGAAGCAAAGCAGATTTTGATGCCGAGCTCGTCGCACCAATCTTGAAATTCTCCGCCTCTAAATTTAGTGCCATTATCAGTGATAATCCTATTCGGCATGCCAAATCTGACCATAATTTCTTGAAGGAATTCTCTGGCCTTGGCCGCTGTGATCATGGCGACTGGCTTGTCCTTAATCCATTTTGTGAACTTGTCGATGGCGACGAAGAGATGAGTGCAACCACCTTGGGCCTTCTTTAGAGGTCCAACCATGTCGAGCCCCCAGACTGCAAACGGCCAAGTGATTGGGATGGTCTGCAGCTCCTGTGCCGGCATGTGAATCTGCCGAGCGAAAAACCGATAGCCTTCACATGTGCTGACGATGTTTTTTGCATCTGTCACTGTAGTCGGCCAGAAAAATCCTTGATGATAACCCTTGCCCACAAAAGTGCTTGATGCGGCATGATGCCCGCAGACTCTCGAGTGGATTTCCTGGAGGAGGTTCTTCCCTTCTTGTTCTAATATGCACCGCCTTAGCACGCCGGAGGCACTCTTTCGAAAGAGCTCTTCTTCGACCACCACATAGCTTTTGCTTTGGTGTGTAATACGCCCTACCTGTACGCGATCTTCAGGAAGCTTGTCCTTTAATAGATAATCTAGATAGGGAATTGTCCAGTTAGGGTTGATGACCAAAACCTCCACCTCGACCGGCTTTTCCTCTGACTTGCTTGACTCCTGCTGTCGGCTTATCGTGGGTTTATGAAGCTCTTCGACAAATACGCCAGCCAGAACTATTGCCTGACTGGAGCCTAATCTTGCGAGCTCGTCTGCTGCTTCATTATCTCGGCGGAGCACATGGATGAGCTCCAGCCCGTCGAACTGGTCCTCCAGCTTGCACACTTCCTGGCAATACATGGCCATATTGTTGCCGATGCACGACCAGTCCTTCTACACTTGATTGATCACCAGCTGCGAGTCTCCGCGAACCGTCAATCGTCGGATACCGAGTGATATGGTGATATGGAGCCCGTGGATGAGTGCCTCATACCCGGCGGTGTTGTCTGATGTTGAAAAGTGGATTTGAAGAACATACTTCAGCCGCTCCCCTATCGGAGAGATGAGCACTACACCAGCCCCTGCGCTACTGAGCATGAGGGATCCATCGAAGTACATTGTCCAATACTCGAGGTCCTCAACAGCTGTGGGATTATGCAATTCTACCCACTCGGCGGTGAAATCGGCGAGTACATGAGATTTGATGGCAGTTCACGGCTTGAAGGAGATTTCGAAGGCTCTGAGCTTGACTGCCCATTTCGCAATTCTCCCAGTGGCTTCGCGATTGTGGAGGATGTCCCCAATTGGAAAAGAAGTAACCACTGAAATCAAATGCTCTTGAAAATAGTGCTTAAGTTTGCGAGAGGCAAGCAATATGGCATACAGTAGCTTCTGTACTTGAGGGTACCATACCTTGGATTCGCCCAATACCTTACTGACGAAATAAACTGGGTGTTGAACCTTCTGCAGGTGTCCTACCTCCTTCCACTCCACAACAATTGCAGCACTCCACAACAATTGCAGTGATGACTACATGAGTCGTTGTCACTATGTAAAGCAAAAGGGGTTCCTCGGGCATCAGTGAAACCAGCACTAGAGGAGTGGTCAGGAACACCTTGAGGTCCTCAAAAGCTTGCTGCGCCTCAGGAGTCCATTGGAAGTTACCTTGCTTCTTCAGGAGCTTGAAAAATGGCATTCCCCGCATCCCCAAGAGAGAATTAATCTGTCGAGTGCCACCATGTATCCTGTGAGTTTCTGGACATCCTTCTGGCAAGTCAGGGGTTTCATCTTCAGAATGGCATTGATCTTCTCTGGGTTTTCCTCGATACCGCAATGACACACGATAAATCCGAGTAGCTTTCCTGAAGGGACTCCGAAGACACACTTCTTGGGATTGAGCTTCATCTTGTAGGCCCTCAGGCTCTCAAATGTTTTAGCCAAATCAGAAATAAGGTCTTCCTTTATACGAGATTTGACAATGACATCGTTCATGTATGCTTCCACGTTGCGTCCAAGTTGAGTGTGCAAACACCGCTGTATTGCACGTTGATAGGTGGCGCTAGTGTTTTTCAACCCAAATGGCACTGTTACATAGTAGAAAGCCCCAAACGGGGTGATGAACGAGGTCTTGATGCAGTCTTCTTCTTTCAACTTGATTTGGTGATACCCCAAGTAAGCATCTAAGAAACTCAGGAGCTCACACCTGGCGGTTGAGTCCACCGCCTAGTCGATGCGAGGCAACCTGAATGGATCTTTTGGGCATGCCTTATTGAGATCGGTATAATCAACACACATGCGCCAACTTTTATTCTTTTTGCGAACAAGAACTGGGTTTGTTAACCAGTCGGGATGATACACTTCTTTTATGAATCCTGTAGCTAAAAGCTTAGTGATTTCTTCCATGATAGCATCACGGCGATCTTGCGTGAACCGTCGAAGCCGCTGCTTGATAGGCTTCGCCTTCTCGTCGATGTTGAGAGAGTGCTCGATCACTTCCCTAGGGACACCAAGCATATTAGATGTCTTCCAAGCAAGGATGTCCTGGTTTGCCCGAAGGAAAGTGACGAGCGCATCTTCCTATTTGTGATCAAGCCTTGTCCCAATCAGAGCCGTCTGGGCCGAGTTGGACGGGTCAAGTATCACCTTCTTGACTCCCTCTTCAGGCTTTATGCTTGACTTGGCCTGCTTCTTGGCTAGGACATCTCCTTTGTCTTCTTGAAGCACATCTGCCAGTCGGATCTTGTCCCTATTGATCGCTGCCTCCTGCATCTCAACCATCTCACAGCTCTCCCTGTCACGCACGAAGGATTGCTTGACATCACCACGAATTGTGATAATGCCTTTTGGCCCTGGCATCTTCATCGCAAGGTACATATAGTGAGGCACAACCATGAATCTGGCTAGGGCCGGCATTCCCAAGATGGCATAGTATGCCGTCTCAAAATTAGCCACTTCAAAGTTTAGATATTCAGTCCAGTAGTTCTCCTAGTCCCGAACGTGACCGGCAGGGTGATCTGCCCGAGTAGTACCATCGAGGTCCCAGGGATTACCCCATGGAATGACGACGATCCACACTTCAGCTTGGAGCGGGGGATCTTCATGTCGTCAAAGGTTTTGGAGAAAAGAACATTGAGTCCACTCCCTCCATCAACCAGCACCCTCTTGAGCTTGACGCTGCGAATAACAGGGTCTAGGACCAGAGGATATCTACCTGGGTATGGGATGTAGTCAGGATGATCCGAGTGATCAAATGTGATCGGAACCTCAGACCACCTCAAGTACTGGGGGGTCGTTGATGTAACTGCATTGACTTCCTGAGTAGTAAGTTTTTGCTTTCGCTTGGACTCATATGTAGCCGAGCCCCTGAATAAATAATTGAGCTTGTGCTCGGTTGTCTGGTAGTCGCCCTCTTCATCTTTAGGGGGTTATGCTTCTTGCCTACGTTCTGCTTCTTGCCTGCCTCACCTTTATCTGGGCTCGGTCGCTTTTTGCTTTTTTTCGCCAACCTTTTCAAGGTGAAGCAATCCTTGGCTGCATGCTTCCCCTTGGGATGGAAAGGGCAGATCGCGTCAATCACCTTGTCATAATCATCTGTCCGCGGTGCTCGGGGCCGACCACGTTCTACGACCGCGACCAGCTCCTCACCCTTCTGCTTCTTGTCCCTCTACTTGGAGGACTCGGTGTGGTCTTTCTTGTCCTTTTTTCATGGACGATCATCTTGGCGCTCGGCCAGGGCATACGAGGCCGTGGCGTAGCGGTCTACCAAAGCGAACATCTCCTTCACTGTGGTCGGTGGCTTCTGGGACATCTTCTTGATCAAGTCAGCATCGCTGACTCCCTTCTAGAAAGCCGCTATGACGACTGCTTCCGAGATGTCCCGAATCATTTTCTTCTTCTGCATGAAGCACAGGATAAACTCCCAAAGAGCTCATTCTTCTTTTGATAAGTGCCCTGGAAGTTGGCAATAAATTTCTTATAAAGATCTCCCTAGGAATCTATAGAATTCTCTAAAAGTCCTGTGAACCAGGCCTGAGCCGATGGGGTGAGCGTGACTGGCAAGTAATTCGCCATCACATTATGGTCGCCCCTCGCTGCCTTGACCACGAGGCCATAAACCTGCAGCCAGGCCTTTGGGTCCCTCTCCCCATCGAACTTGACAATGCCCTTAGGATTGAAACCTTCGGGCCATACCACTCGGTGGAGCCGAGCAGTGAAGGCGTGGACCCCATCAATGGGTTTGTCACGACGCCAAGGCGGAGATCGGCACGGCGGAGTTATGGCCCGGCAGTCTTCGTCGTCACACCGGCCACGGTGGTGGTGGTCCCTGCAGTCGTCGCGATTGTCGTGTCGATCGCTGTGGCTGTCCTGGCCATCAATGTCGAAACGCTGATAGTCATCTTCACACCGGCATTGCTCATCGACTTCTCGCTGACGCCGCTTGGCATTTAGGTCCAAGCGGAGGTCACAGTTGAGACTCTGGTGGGCATCCTCCCGGTAGCGAGGCTCATGCCGACTACGCGTGAACCGACTACGGGTGATCCGGCTGCGGGAAGTCTGAGTACGAGCGCGAGAATGTGACTTCCCCGCTAGATCTCCTTGGTTGTGTTGGATTGCCGCCGCCGTCACCATGGCTTGAACTTGGGCTACGATCGGGGCAGCAGGGCTATCAGTCCCGAGCATTAGGCCTAGGGTGTCGAGAAGCGTCTTGGAGGCGACGATGTTTTGCTGTGCCGTATGGAAAACAGCTTGGTCCCCCATTTTCGTCTGCAAGATGTCTTCGTTGACATTGTGGCCTTGGGTCCGAAGAGCCCGCGAACGCGCTTCTTGCACCTCACATCGTAGACGATTTGCCTCCTCGGTTTCTTTGGCTTCCTTTTGACGCTGGGACTCAGTCCACTGGTCTTCGATCACATAGATGCCACGAAAACCTTGGCAACTCCCTGCACTGCTCTCCAACTTAGTTTCTAAGCCAGAAGAGTGAAGGGAAGATAGATCAAGTTGATCCTCAAATCCGAGTGGTTTGGTGTTGATGATGCCTACCACCCGGGACTCATCCAATCGGGTCTTTACCGTATCTGAATCGAGGAACAAACCCCTGGCTTACTGCTCGTGAGCAGATGGTCGTGGCATTCCCCAACCCGAGCGGTAGTCTAGATGAAGGAGCAATGGAGTCTCTCCCAGATTGGATATGGTCCAAGTCCGAAAGAGCAAGCTTTGCGAGATTGTCGGCGACAAAGTCCAAGCTCCCAAAGCGGAAGGCCTGGGTAGGAAAGAAGGTGCCAGCAACTCCATTGACGGCAGCCATCGAGCTTGATGAGATTGATCTTAGCGCTTCCCCTACCTGGCGCGCCAACTGTCGACGTTTGTTGTCGGCAATAAAGAAAACAGGGCTAGGTGCTGGATCGAAACTCGATGGTAGCACAAGACTCAGGAATTATACAAGTTCAGGCTCTCACAGAGGAGATAACACCCTAGTCCTGTGCTCTGGAATTATGAGAGTCTATCTTACTACTGATGATCTGATCTTGATGTCCTCTCGCCCCACTATATAGTGGAGGGGTGAGGTTACAAAGAAGAGTCCAGGTTCGTTACAAGATGGAGATTCTATCTCTATCCTTATCTGCCAAATATGGCAACGACCAGGATTACAATCATAGCCTACCTAATTGGTTACTATCGGTGTATTCTACACCGGGATACTCTCTCCACTGCTGTCAGGTGGGTCCGCGTGTGTAAGACATAGAAAGAAGGTCCTGTATAAAGGACTCAACCTACTGAAGAGAGGCTTGGCGGGCGACCAGGACGTGTGGCCACCCAGCGAGCAGTCGGGTGACCAGGTCACGACCCCCGATGACCAGGTCACGACCCTTGATGACCAGGACATGTGGCCACTCAGCGAGCAGTCGAGCGACCAGGCCACATGGTCATCCGATAAGCAAGTGGGCCCATTGTCTGTCATCCACACAAACAGGGCTAGGAGGCTTCTACCCGAAGCCTCCGCCAGGATCGCGACGTATCATAGTCATTAAATGTGCATGGGAGCCATTAAATGCGCATGGAGCCGTTACAATGCACCTGGGAGCCATTAAATAGGTGTGGCTCCCTGATAGTATGATGACCTGTCCCTCCGACTGAGCCAGCTCCACCAACTCCCGTTCCATCTGCACCGCCCATGGCAAGCTGGGGAGACTCGTGTACTAAGCGTTTGTCACACAACGTCCGAACCCGTCCCCTCGGGTAATCCTAAGACAGGCGGTGTCAAGCAACAACGTAGACAAAGAGGCTCAAAAGAACAGTAGTGATAGGACTCGACACAATCAATGTAATTAATGTAAGACCACTCCCTCCACTTGCCCTAGCCAGTCCCGAGAGTATATAAGGGAGCTAGTGTGCATGGGGGAGGTCGAGAGATCGATCAGTAGGTCAGTCGGTTGATTAGCTCTCAACAGAGAAGAGATCCAAAGCTCGAACGATCGAAAGATCAGGCGAACTAAGAACAAGCAAAATACTAGAGCAACAAGAGTTTGAGCAGGACGTAGGGCTGTTACCCGCATTCGGGGCCCAAACCTGGGTAAAATCCCTGTGTGTTCTTGAGTTTCCTGTCCTGCTCATCACGAAAAGAGAGTTGAGAGTGATACAGCTGCGAAGACCCCCCTCTACCGCAACTCGGTTATACACTCGAACCAATACTGTTTGACATAAACACACCGACAATTACTATCTTCAGGGTTTCCTTGTTGTGCACGGCGATGCCAGTCTAGGTGATATCCGTCTCCATGTAGTCGGCTCGGCCCATCCCCTCTTGGGTGGTCCTCTCAGCCCGCCATGCAGATACCCGGGGTCTATGTACTCCACAAGTTGGTTCCTAATTGGCTAAGAGAAGCTATCGGTCATGAAAGGCCAAATTAACTCATTGCGGTTAATTCTGGCTATAGGCCATGATAGTAAAAATGAAAACTTTAGCCAATTACACGCATCACACTTCAAGCAAGGGGATTAAATGTAACAACCTCCATTTTTACATAAAATACAAAAATGAAAATCTAATATGCATTTAGTACTAGTCCGGTGATCAGTAACTAGTACACACATTTACAACAATTGGAATCACAACCATACATCATTTTATTAGAGCAAAAGCTAATTATACAATGTATTTTACAATTCAGCGTATCTATTCATAGCATAGGAGAAGCAAAATCTCGTAGTGTGCCCATCTAACCCTTAGGCAATTGACAAGGCATAAATCCCTGGAAAGATGGCTTCATTAACGATCTCGTAACCTGCGATGAAAAGATATTCTTCGGAGTCTCGTTGTCTTATCCACCTAAAACAACATAATAATCCAGGTTGAGTACTTTCATACTCTGCAAGACTTAAGGTGGTATTTACAAATGCATACATGCAAGCTATATCAAAAGAGGCTTTTATGGTTAATTTGCATAAAGCAACATTTGATTTGTAAGATAAGTTGCAATTGAGAAATGGAATTTGTAAAAGCATGTTTGATTGATATAAAAGTAACAGTAGAGCATAAGTAACAACTCACAGTCCTCCATGACATGAGTGTCGAGAAGTCTAATTTCCTTCCAACTCGTGGCATAAGCAAATCTTTGCCAAAACAAGGCACATCAGGTGAAAATCATCCCATTTTGAAAATAATAAAACATCTAGCTATGTGATGACGTTACCAAGTGCCTTTGACCATAGACACAGCTAATTAATTAGATTTACACTCTGTAGAGGTGTACAACTTTACCCACAAAAAATGATCAACTCTTTGCACAGTGCAATTGACACATTTCCTTTGGTGTGCCGTAAAGAGATCATGACATAACCGTTACATTACTTAAACCCAACTTTGCACAAGCTCAGTGACGTCAACACTTGCTATGGACAAGAAGTTAGTATGGCAGTAATTCCCTATCATTTTAAGTGGAAGTATGAGCAGTAAATCCCTGCAATAAAGGTTTCTTCCCATAACAAGGTGTACACAGTTGTACCGATATGTATTTACCCACACTGAGGTGTGGAAGCCCCTCACAAGCAAACCTATCCAGTATGCTCCTACTAACTCCCACCTACCAATGTGCAAAGCCAGATTTAAGCAACTTAATAGATTACGACTGTCCCATACCAGCACTTGTGGTTGCACGGATTTCTTGACTTGTAAGCAACCATAGCTCGGTCCTTAATCCGACACGAGCAATAATCTCCCCCTACACTACGTACAAGTTCATTCCTTGCACAACCGGCTATTGCCAATAATTGCCCACATCAAAGCCATAGTTTTATTTTGAGTTTTTATTCAAAATACCCACAGCCGACATCATGTCATAACCAACGTTTTCATTTTCTCAAGAAACAATTTTGATCTGATCATCTTCGTCATTGGTTTTAAAGCATGGCTAAGCAAGGTTATTAAATCGCATATACCCAAATTGACATTATGTATTGTCTATCCTTAATCTATGGTTATCAAGGTTCCCATGTCCATACTTATCAAAGAAGTTTCATGAGACAATAGGTATATCTACTAGTACCATAAAATTGTGAATTTACAGAAAATAAGCGCATGCATGAAACTATTTGATAAACAAAAAGAAAATTAAATACTGGGATCAATATGATCAAAGGGGTGCTTGCCTTGCTTATTTGTCTCTTGTGACAATGTCATAGTTGCAGCTGGCTTTGCCGACGATGGAGTTAGCAACGTCGAGTTCTACACATCATTCCAACGAAAATATAGCAAATAATAAACTTTAATAAGGGCAAAAAGAAGATAGACAGAAAAACAAATAAAGACTTGCTATAGAAAATAGGTGTGATTTAGGGTTTAGGTTAAAGGACTTCATATTCTCGTGTTTTAGTCAATTAAGTGTACACATTCAAATTGTTAACAACTTGAGCAATGCATGGTTTCTTTTATGTATTATCTATTCTTATCTTACAACTTCAAGAAGCTAAAATTATGTATTTTTATATTTGTAATTTTGAATTCAAGATGCAAAAATTATTTGGATTAATAGAATTAAACATTAGTCAATTTGTTGTATGATGTGTATATGTGAATAGAATCATTCCTTAATTAACATTGCATAGGAATTAGTTTTGAATCTGCTGAACTTGTTACGTTAGGTTATTGATTATATATTCGTGGTTTTAAGAAGTTTCTGGTGATACAAACATCTTAAGTATGGATTTCTCATTTATTAGTAAGTTTGTTTACTCTCATTATGGACATTAGAGACCATAATACTTAGGGCTATTTGGCTGATAGGATTTATATGCAGAGCATGATGAAATGAGATTATTTCTTCAGCTTAAGGTAGTCTATACTTTGGCGAGCACTCCTAGACTGATTTTGTAAATTTTAGTGTTTAGACGAGACATTATATTCATCATTGAAAAAGCTTATGTGGTATTATAAAGTTTATGTTATATGGAATCAACGAGGTGAAGTGAGTGATTAACACTTAAGAGTTTCGAATTAGCTAGATTTAGTTGAAAAGCAAGATGTAAATAAGTGTTTTTCTAGAATACGGTAGTCCATATACCAAAGAGTGTTGCTAAGTTGGTCCTTCCAAGATAAAGGATCGAGATGGTGAACAGAGGGGGGTGAATGGTCGCAAAATAAAATTTTTCCCGCAAAATATTCTAACTAAGACCTCAAAAAGATCATGCAAAAGAAATCATGAACAACTGGACAACTATGTGTACCCCTAACTTCCATGGATGAGAACCATGGAATACGTGGGGAATTTTTTGTATCACAATCCTGTTTGTCAAGTGTCCAAAATAAAAAGGAATCAATTCAACCCTTGCTTTTAGAAAGGAGATTAAGCCAAATCACAAAAGTTACTTTTTGAAAAGTAAAAGCAAATTTTCTAGAAATTGTCCTCACTTGGAGCAGGTGGTTGATGGACTTCTGTGCTCTAAAAATTTTGGTAATTTTTATCCCCATGAGAAAATGAGTCATGAAGCACCCCACCAGAAACCACATCAAAACTCCTTGTAGAAAAATCAAATACCAAAGATTGTTAGGAACTTCGAACAGAGAGTTTCAGGCTCGGTATTCACCTCATGGCGCCCAAACGGTGCAAGCAGTGGACATGCCAATTTTTCCACAAATGGATATGGGAGTAAAGCACCATCTCCAATAAGAATCACTTAAAAATAATTTTTTAGATTTTTCTAAAAATCAAATACTAACTGCTGCGTGAAGAACAAGTTCTGGACAGAGTTGCAACTTGATAGAAAATTGATCACTAGTCTATTTTAGGGTGCAAGAGAGATGTGAAACTATATGAGCATACTCAAGACATCCTATATCAGCAGCATTTAGAAGGAGGGTAGGCAAATCTAAATTGCGAGAAAGTAAATTGTAAGAATTTAAAAGTTGAATTTAAGACATAAAGTAAATGCGTAATATAAATTCAAGCATGAATAAAAAAGATTTGCATTTCTGGAAGGAGGATGTTGTAACGTCCCGAATTTTGGTCAATTTTAAATTTTGGAGTTATTTAAATTTTTATGAATTAACCAACCTTTATTTGCATTTAATTGGATTTAATTGGATTTATCTAATTTTTCTGGGATTTATTGGATTTAATTAACATTTATTTAAACTATCCTTCTCTTAATTAATTAATACCAGAGAAAGTATTTATCAAAAATTAAAACTAATATTTTATTTAGGCTCAAAATGCTCTGAAATATTTTCTAGAATTTTTCTAGAATTTTTCGGATATTTTTAGTGTCCCAAATAATTACTTTGAATTACTGGAATTGTTTTTATTACTAAAATCTGGGAAAATGGCTAGCTACAGTGTTGGGCCGGCCCAACATTTGTGCTCACCGAGAAACCCTAAAACGCCGCATCGCTTCCACCGTTGGATCTTGATTCTGCGGCTGCGATGGAGTACCGTTTCGCCAAGCTGAGGATCAATCCACACCGTTGATGCGCGATCGAACGGCTGGATGGGACTGAGGCTCCTCGGGACAAGGCGCTCTGCCGCACCGCCGTCTCCTGTTGGCCGCCGTGATTTGCCGGGGATTTGCACGCGACACGAGGCATCTCGTCGACCGTGCTATGGCTGGTTAAATTGGTCTCCTCGCCCCGCATATTTGGTCCGTTCACCCTTTTGCTCTCATACCTTCTAGCCCGTGCCCGAGCTCACCGTAGTTGCCCTCACCACCGCCGCAGTGTTCCTCACTTTGCACCGCCGTCCGACACTCTCCTCCGCACTTGAAACCTTCGTCGAGTCCCCTGTGTCTCGCCGCGTCGATCAAGCCACTTCTTCACGCCGGAGAGGCTCGGAATCGCTAGCGACCACTTCATCTTCTTCAACTCCGGCCACGAGCACCGCCGCTCTTCTTCGACGCCTCGCGACTCACCTCCACCGTTGGATTTGCATCGGACGCTCACGGTAAAGCCACGTTTTTCTCTTTTTATATACGAGTCGAATCGGTAGAGATAGACCTTGGCCGTTGGATCTTCATCGAACGATTCTCGTTGGGCCGCGTAGGCCTAGGAATAGTAAACTGCTCGGTATAGCGTAGCCGTCGAATTCTCATCCAACGGGCGACGTTGCGCCACGTCTTCCCCGTTGCGTTGAGTTGAGTTTGCGCCGGTAGATCTTTGCCGTTGGATTTTCATCCGATGGTACGCGTGCGTCCACGTAGGCTTAGGAATAGTGAGCCGTAGCGTTAACCGTAGCCGCAGATCTTTGATCCGACCGTCGCAATTGTGCCACGTAGGCTTGATGCTTTTCCGCCGCGTGGCAGCTGATGATTGGACCAAGCACTGTTCCGTGGGGCCCACATGTTAGTGCGATGACCCCGGCTGTGCTGACGTCAGCATGACGTCATCCGGGCCCACTTGTCAGTGACCGAGGGCGACGTGGAGGCCCCTGGTGCTGACACGTGTCGCCGGTGGAATTAATCTGGATTTTCAGTAGGAAAATAAATGAAGTAATTCGGTTATTGTTTATTTGAATTTCAGCAAACTTAAAAATACTATAACTTTTGCATTTTAACTCGGATTTGGGTGATTCCTGTGCCCAAAAATTTGTAAAAATATGAACTATTTATTGGTGATTTTTATTTTATTTTTTAAAATTTATCTTGCTGTCTGTATAGTGTATTTATTGTGTGCTTGCTTGTACCGATTAGACCCCGAGTTGTCGGAAGTCGCCGAGGGAGCATTCGAAGACCCGTCGCAGACCTCGAACCAGAATCAACTCTTCTTTGAAGGCAAGTCATGCTTTGACCATGTGCCCCAAGATTTTCGAATATAATTTGATTCAACTATTGCATGCTATATTAATTAAAATGATATTGCTCATGTGGGAAATGTAGTTAAAATACCTACCTTGTTTATGCCACCTTAAATATAATGTTTATATATGCCCTGAAATCCTTGTCCACCCTAAGATGTTAAAATGTTGGATGCTAATATGATGCCAACACGGGAGGCTAGACCGTGAGTAGTAGCTTATCCTGCTTTTGTGCGATGAATGAATTTCAAATAGCAAATGAATATTGCCTAACCAATTATGGAACACATTTTTGTAAAAGGGCGATGATGTCATACGATAGAATTGGAATAGTGACCTGTGTGGTGCTATTCGCAAATGGATGTGAACAATGGCATGTGTTGCTTAAATATAACATGGGGTGGGGAAAATGTTTTGGACCGGGGCAAGTGGCAAGAAGGCTTCGTGCTGAGTGGGCTGTGTGGCAAAGGGCTGTGTGAATGATTGAGAAGGCTGTGTGCCGAGGTGTGTAAATTGGACGTCTTGCCCGGGACAGTTAAGGACTTAACCTTGCGAGCCTTTGAACTGAGTTCCGTGTACAACCACTTGTCCGGAATGGGACGGGCCTAGTTAAGTAGGTTTCTAACCTCTTTCCTTTGAAACCTCGGGGTGACAGTGCACATCAGTGCAACTGTAGGGGAAGCGTACCTGTGCTACGGCTTGGTACCCATTCAACGGCACTTGCCCTGTCTAAACTTCGGCTCTGAGTGAGGGAAGTGTTAGAAGGGAAGTATCGGAGGGGTTCAACGGTTAAATGTTAGTCTCTGAAAGACTTTGTTGCAATCAATCGCTTTGTGGTGAGCATCGTATCTTGTGGGTAAAGTGTCTGACCTCTGCGAGTGTGTGTGTGAATCTATTTGAATAGCCGTGTCAGTAGTCTTGGACATTGCTCGTGATTCTGATCAAGGGTTAGATTTTAAAAATAAAAGATCGGATTGGGTGGTGTGTGCCAAAGAATGACGAATGAAATTAGGGTGTGCCAAAACTCGGAAAAAGAATTGAGAAATTAACTATTAATATCTGATTTTCTTGCTTTTAATCTAATAAGGATTACTGTTAAAAGAAATGCTTTATGCAAAATAACCAATTAGGCCTTTCCTTTGGAATAAGCCATGCATGTAGTAATAGAAGCGCATTGTGCATGACTTGTTGAGTATGTTGTATACTCACCCTTGCATCGACAAAAACCTCGGAAGATGAAGTCATGCGGCTTGGGAGGAAAGATCATTGAAGGCCAAGAAGACTAAGGGGTTGAGCACTTTCAAGTAGCCTATGGCTAAGAGTGGTTCCGCTATCGTATTTTGCTTCCGCTAAATGAACTTGATACTGATGATATTTATCGCCCTGCGTGGCGAATTGTTGTAAAGCGACCATAAGGTCATGTAACTTCGACTATATTATGCTTGAAGTACTTTATTATTTATTTCTCATGTGTATGATTGTGGTACTTCAACTTTGTTTATCTGTGTGTACTAGCGTGATCCTGGACTAGTACGGCATACATAGAGTGTCCGAATCCGTGAAAATTCGGGGCACGACAGGGATGGTATCAGAGCCATACTGACTGTAGGACTTAACCCTAGTTAGACTGGCCGTTTTAGAGGAGTCCAAATTAATTTCTAAAGAATAAAATTTGGACAAGAATAATCAAAGAAATCTTGACTTATCCCCCTCTTCCTTACTTCATATCTCTGCTGTATCCTTCTATTACTTTTATGATCTCTTAAAATTTTTAGTACTGACGCGTTGCTTGGGCAGATGTGGATGGTTCACTCCATTGGAGAGCGTCACGGAGGCTACGCTGCAGAGCTTTGGAGGATGCTCCAGGTGTTGGGAGGCTTCGACCGTCCTCTCTACCGATCGCGCACCTGGATAGTCAACGGGATTGCTCGCGGATGGGAGACGACTTTGACCTTGTACGCTCTGGAGCACGCGCGTGCTAGTCGTCTGCTTCGCCTCGCGGTGAAGCGAGCCAGCCTCTGGCGGGCATCTGAGTGTGCGGGTTGCGCTGCGACGGATCAGCCGGGACCACGGCTTCGAAGTGTGGGATACCGCCTTCGTGTGCACCGCAAGCGCGGTGGACCCTGCAGCCCGTTTGGACACGGAGGGCAGCGCCGCCGTCGTGCACTGGGCGAGTTCGCCGCGCACAGAGGAGGTGATGGGCGCCACGACTACTGAGTGCGGGCCGTCTACCGCACCTTGAGGAGACCGAGGTGGCTCTGGGGAGACCCGGATGCCGCGATCGAGAGGATCGCTGAGTTGGAGGAGGCTCTCTACGGCCACGAGGAGCCGGACGCCGTCATGGAGCTCGACGACGACGAGGAGGAGCCAGAGGAGCCAGCGCCATCGCCTGAGGACCCACAGCTGGTAGTGCCCCCAGCTGCGCCAGTGGGAGGGCATGGGGACCAGTTTGCCCCGATGCCAGCTCACCCGCCGGTTTACGTGATCGGCGAGCCGCAGCATGGTTGGCTTGAGGAGTGATGTGTTGTCAGAGATGCAGTGATTGGCTTTTGTGTTGAGACTCAGTTGTTTTGAGTCGCGTCTTTTATTTTCGAACATTAGTATGCGATGTTGTAATGAACAATTTGATGTGCTGTGGTGACTATTGTGTGGTGGCATAGTCTCTAGACTATGTAGTAAACCATACTTAATTATTATTTATACTTGAATGTCTAATGGTTCTATTTAAGTTACACCTGTTTCCCCGTATAAGTTCCATGCTTGCCTATTCTTTTCCCCCTTATCTCTAAAACACCGAAGCAATCAGCAGATGGTGAACACTCGCAACCACGGGGCAGGAGGCAGTGGATCACACCACGGAGGCAGTCAGGACCATACACCACCACCGCAGGTAGCACCGCCAGTCGATATGCAGAACTTAGGGGCATTTCTTGCAGCGCAGACTCAGTTGATGCAGACGATGATGGCCACAGTCCAACAAATCAACACTCAAACTGTCGCAAACAATCAAGCTATGAACAATGGGCCGCGTCCCTACTCAAGATTATCTGAATTCATGAGGACACGACCGCCCACTTTCTCGGGCAATGCCAGCCCACTAGAGGCAGACGATTGGTTAAGAACTATCGAAAGGAAATTGCACATAACGCAGTGTGAAGGAAACGAGAGGGTACTCTATGCCTCTCACCAGCTCGAAGGAACCGCCGCCGAATGGTGGGAGAACTACTGCGCATCGCAGGAGAACCCGCAGGAGATTACTTGGGATGAGTTCACGACAGCCTTTCGTCAATATCATGTGCCGGAGGGCATCATGGAGCTGAAAAAGGAAGAATTTAGAGCGCTGAAGCAGGGAGGCCAGACAGTGGCCGATTATTTGAATAAATTCACCCAATTAGCGCTATGCACGGATAGCGTAACCTTGAGACAAGGCAAAGCGGTCCGATTCTGAAGGACTTAACACAGATGCAGTGGGACTAATTACCCACACTTTCCGGATTTCCAAGAATTGGTAAACAAAGCGCTCATTTGGAAGACAAGCGCAAAGAACTTGACGACAATCATAAGCGCCGCATGGCTCGGCGAGGAGGACGCCATGGCGTGACGAGGATGATACCAAATAGTTCACGAGGTTTCAGCCAGGGAACATTGTCGAGACACCAACCCCAATGCCAAGACCGGTAGGACGGACCCTCGGACCCGATGAAGGAATATCAATCGAGCGGAGCAAATCAGCGGATGTGCGGAAGACGCCGCTATAATTATAACGAGACCGGACATTTTGCTAACATGTGTCCAAAGAAAGGAGGCAGGTGGCCTTGATGCGCTTCAATCTAGGAACACCCGGCTAAGACCCTACCCAAGGAGGAAGCCGAGGACTGCACACCACCGGAGCCGCACCGCAAGCATTCACGCGAGGAAGGATCAATCATATCTCTGCAGACGAAGTCCAGAATGCTACGGACGTCGTGCTCGGTAAGTTCCTAGTCAACTCAGTGCCAGCTACAGTATTATTTGATTCAGGAGCTTCACATTCGTTCGTTTCGCGAGATTTTGCTGTGACAAACGACCTGGATATGGTTAATCTTAAAAGTACACTCCTAGTTCAATCCCCTGGATCAGAACTCCGTTCTAAGGTCGGATGTTCTGGAGTTAAGCTACTAATAAAAGGAGTAGAGTTCCTAGCGAACCTTATTATATTAGATACCCAAACCCTGGATGTTATCCTGGGAATGGATTGGTTGACTAAGCATAAGGCTGTATTAGATTGCGGGCGAAGAGTTGTGTCTATCAAGAGCCCCGATGGTAGAAAAGTGGAATTTCAAGCAGTGGCAGTTCGAGGAGGTCAAATGCTAGTGAACAATTTGGAGACCGTCAGCATAAGAGATGTACCAGTGGTCAGTGAATACCCAGATGTTTTTCCCGAGGAATTACCAGGAATGCCACTAGATAGAAACATAGAGTTCGTAATTGACTTAGTGCCTGGAACAGCACCGATAGCAAAGAGACCATATCGGATGTCCACCGAAGAATTGGTAGAGATGAAGAAACAGATTGAGGAGTTATTGGAAAAAGGATTCATCAGACCGAGCTCGTCACCTTGGGGAGCACGGTTACATTAGTTAAGAAGAAGGATGGGAGTTTTGGATGTGTATAGACTATCGCAAGACTTAATGAAGTGGCGATAAAGAATAAATACCGTTACCCGGATAGATGATCTTTTCGATCAACTAAGAGGAGCAGAGTATTTTCCAAGATCGACCTTAGGTCGAGGATATCACCGATTGAGAATCAAGGCAGAGGACATACCCAAGACCGCATTTTCTTCAAGATATGGACATTATGAGTTCACAGTTATGTCATTGGATTGACAAACGCATGACATACTTTATGAACTTAATGAACAAAGTATTCATGGAGTACTTAGATAAATTTGTGGTCGTGTTCATCGATGACATTTTGGTTTATTCAAGGACGGATAAAAGCACGCCCAACATTTGAGATTAGTCTTTGGAAAAGCTAAAGAACAACGGTTGTATGCAAAGTTTAGTAAATGCGATTTCTGGAAGAGTAAGGTAGATTTCTTAGGGCATGTCATGACTGCCGAAGGAATCGCAGTAGACCCAAGCAAGGTCGAGACAGTATTGCATTGGGAGTCGCCAAAGATAGTTTCGCAAGTTCGGAGTTTCCTAGGAATGGCTGGTTATTACCGCCGATTTATAGAAGGATTTTCAGCAATCGCTAGACCAATTACGCAATTGCTAAAGAAGGAAAAGAAGTTTGTTTGGACACCAGATTGTGAGAAGAGCTTTCAAGAGTTAAAGAAACGACTGACATCAGCACCGGTGTTAGTGCAGCCAGATGTGCATCAGAGTTTCGATATCTACTGTGATGCATCACGCCAAGGACTCGGATGTGTGTTAATGCAAAATGGAAAGGTAGTAGCCTACGCATCAAGGCAATTAAGGCCACATGAAGGGAATTACCCCACGCATGATCTGGAATTAGCAGCCGTGGTGCATGCACTGAAGATATGGCGTCACTATCTTATTGGCAACAGATGTGAGGTGTATACAGACCATAAAAGCCTTAAATATATTTTCACCCAATCCGATCTAAACATGAGACAAAGGAGATGGTTAGAACTGATCAAGGATTACAACATGGGTATCCATTATCATCCCGGCAAGGCCAATGTAGTGGCTGACGCCCTGAGTCGGAGAAGCCACGATATAAATTCGAAAGTGGAAGAAAGTCAGGAAGAACTGTGTAAGGATCTTCAGAGATTAAAACTAGAAATTGTTCCGAAAGGATTCGTAGCCGCATTAGAAGTGAAGCCTATCTTGGAAGACCAGATTAGAGAAGGTCAGAAGAATGATGAGAAGATCAAGAGAATCAAGGCCAAGATGGAGGAAGGCCAAGCAAAAGACTTTAAGCTAGACAAACATGGAACGTTGTGGATGAAAGAGCGTATTTGTGTACCTAACAAAAAGGAATTAAAGCAGTTAATATTGGAGGAAGCTCACGACTCCAAGTATTCGATTCACCCAGGAAGTGCAAAAATGTACCAAGATTTAAAAGAGATTCTGGTGGCCGAATATGAAGAGAGAAGTTGCTGAACACGTAGCATTATGTGATGTATGTCAGCGAGTCAAAGCTATGCATCAGAGACCAGCAGGACTGCTGCAGCCATTGAAAATACCAGAATGGAAATGGGAAGAAATCGGAATGGATTTCATTACCGGCTTGCCAAGGACGCAAGGAGGTTATGACTCCATATGGGTCATAGTGGATCGTTTAACCAAGGTCGCGCATTTCATACCAGTAAAGACAACCTACTCAGGAGATAAGTTAGCCGAGCTATACATGGCAAGAATCGTTTGCTTACATGGAGTGCCAAAGAAGATAGTATCAGACAGAGGAACCCAATTTACTTCAAGATTTTGGGACAAATTGCATACAGCAATGGGCACCCGTTTGAATTTCATCTGACTTATCACATAAATGCAGACGATGAAAGAGTCAACGGATACTAGAAGATATGTTAAGAGCCTGTGCGTTGGCATATACATCAACTTGGGATAAATGTTTGCCATATGCGGAGTTTAGTTACAACAACAGCTACCAGGCAAGTCTTCAGATGTCACCTTTTGAAGCATTGTATGGTCAACCCTGTAGGACGCCGTTAAATTGGAACGAGACTGGTGAACGTCATGTCTTCGGACCAGACATACTTCAAGAAGCCGAAGAGCAAATAGCACTGATCAGAGAAAGGTTGAAAATCGCGCAATCAAGGCAGAAGAGTTACACGGACAACCGTCGCAGAGAATTGAGCTTTGAACCAGAAGATTACGTGTACCTCAGAGTTACGCCTCTCAAAGGAGTCTAAAGATTTCACAAAAAGGGAAAACTTGCACCAAGATATGTAGGGCCGTTCAAGATCGTAAGTCGTAAGGGCGAAGTCGCCTATCAACTGGAGCTACCACGGTCACTAGCAGGAGTGCACAATGTCTTTCATGTATCACAACTCAAGAAATGTCTCCGAGTGCCTGAAGAGCAAACATCGCTAGAAGAAGTCGAACTACAGGAAGACTTGACTTATAAGGAGCAGCCGATAAAAATTCTGGATGCAGTAGATCGAAGAACCAGAAACAAGACAACCCGTTTCTGCAGAGTTCAGTGGAGCAATCACACGGAAAGTGAGGCCACCTGGGAACGAGAGGAAGATCTGAAAAAGGAATTCCCAAACCTATTCTATAGTTAAGCCTCGAATCTCGGAGACGAGATTCTGTTAAGGGGGGTAGGTTTGTAACGTCCCGAATTTTGGTCAATTTTAAATTTTGGAGTTATTTAAATTTTTATGAAAACCTTTATTTGCATTTAATTGCATTTAATTGGATTTATCTAATTTTTCTGGGATTTATTGGATTTAATTAACATTTATTTAAACTATCCTTCTCTTAATTAATGAATACCAGAGAAAGTATTTATCAAAAATTAAAAATAATATTTTATTTAGGCTCAAAATGCTATGAAATATTTTCTAGAATTTTTCGGATATTTTTAGTGTCCAAAATAATTACTTTGAATTACTGGAATTGTTTTTATTGCTAAAATCTGGGAAAATGGCTAGCTACAGTGTTGGTAGGCCCAACAACGTGTTTTCCTCGAAACCCTAAAGCAGATCGCTTCCACCGTGCCCAAAAATTTGTAAAAATATGAACTATTTATTGGTGATTTTATTTTATTTTTAAAATTTATCTTCTTTGTCGTATAGTGTATTTATTGTATGCTTGCTTGTACCGATTAGACCCGAGTTGTCGGAAGTCGCCGAGGGAGCATTCGAAGACCCGTCGCAGACCTAGAACCAGAATCAACTCTTCTTTGAAGGCAAGTCATGCTTTGACCATGTTGCCCCTAGATTTTCGAATATAATTTGATTCAACTATTGCATGCTATATTAATTAAAATGATATTGCTCTTGTGGGAAATGTAGTTAAAATACCTACCTTGTTTATGCCACCTTAAATATAATGTTTATATATGCCCTGAAATCCTTGTCCACCCTAAGATGTTAAAATGTTGGATGCTAATATGATGCCAACACGGGAGGCTAGACCGTGAGTAGTAGCTTATCCTGCTTTTGTGCGATGAATGAATTTCAAATAGCAAATGAATATTGCCTAACCAATTATGGAACACATTTTTGTAAAAGGGCGATGATGTCATATGATGGAATTGGAATAGTGACCTGTGTGGTGCTATTCGCAAATGGATGTGAACAATGGCATGTGTTGCTTAAATATAACATGGGGTGGGGAAAATGTTTTGGACCGGGGCAAGTGGCAAGAAGGCTTCGTGCCAGGTGGGCCTGTGTGGCAAAGGGCTGTATGAATGATTGAGAAGGCTGTGTGCCGAGGTGTGTAAATTGGACGTCTTGCCCGGGACAGTTAAGGACTTAACCTTGCGAGCCTTTGAACTGAGTTCCGTGTACAACCACTTGTCCGGAATGGGACGGGCCTAGTTAAGTAGGTTTCTAACCTCTTTCCTTTGAAACCTCGGGGTGACAAAGTGCACATCGGTGCAAGCTGAGGGAAGCGCACGTGCTACGGCTTGGTACCCATTCAACGGCACTTGCCCCTGTCTAAACTTCGCTCTGAGTGAGGAAGTGTTAGAATGGAAATATCGGAGGGTTCAACGGTTAAATGTTAGTCTCTGAAAGACTTTGTTGCAATCAATCGCTGTGTGGTGAGCAGTATCTTGTGGGTAAAGTGTACGACCTCTGCAGAGTGTGTGTGTGAATCTATTGAATAGCCATGTCCGTGGTAATCTTGGACATTGCTCGTGATTCTGATCAAGGGTTAGATTTTAAAAATAAAAGATGCGGATTGGGTGGTGTGTGCCAAGAATGACGAATGAAATTAGGGTGTGTGCCAAAACTCGAAAAAAAATTGAGAAATTAACTATTAATAATATTGATTTTCTTGCTTTTAATCTAATAAGGATTACTGTTAAAAGAAATCTTTGCTTTATGCAAAATAACCAATTAGGCCTTTCCTTTGGAATAAGCCATGCATGTAGTAATAGAACTGCATTGTGCATGATTTGTTGAGTATGTTGTATACTCACCCTTGCATCGACAAAAACCTTAGAAGATGAAGCTGTGCCAGCTTGGGAGGAAGAGATCATTGAAGGCCAAGAAGACTAAGGGGTTGAGCGCTTTCAAGAGCTTTGTGGCTAAGAGTGGTTCGCTATCGTATTTTGCTTCATTGAATGAACTTGATACTGATGATATTTATCGCCCTGCGTGGTGAATTGTTGTAAGGCGACCATAAGGTCATGTAACTCGACTATATTATGCTTGAAGTACTTTATTATTTATTTCCACTGTGTATGATTGTGGTACTTCAACCTGTTTATCCTGTGTGTACTAGTGTGATCCTGGACTAGTACGGCATACACAGAGTGTCCGAATCCGTGAAAATTCGGGGCACGACAGATGTTTACAAAGCCTCACAACAAAGTGGGCAAATCTCAAAGGAGCACAAAAACCTCTACAATCTTCAAGAGGAGGAGGCTACCCCTCCCCCTCTATTTATACTACTCTTGGGCAACCTACCACCTTTGGATGAGTCCCTCAACCCTAGAGCACTCATCCAAGGGCTAGGATTAACCCACTCACACAGCCATGTAAGGGCTAACCCAAAACCAATACACATAACGGGTTTTCTTGCATGGTTTTCAAAGTATACTACCTAGACCTGCTAACCTATCAACAAGATCGTGATCCAATGGCTCTTATCGATCCACGTGGCATCTAGCTAGTATCATCTCCTTTCCTTGTCTTCTTGGCTTGCACGAACTCTGTCTCCATCATCTTCCGGCGATCCCTGATCGTCTAGACCTCCGACACACCTCACCTAGTCCCGATCATCCTCCACCTCACCTTGATCGAGCACCATCGTCCTGCAACCATCAAAGACAAGAAAAACCCATTACATAGCAATGTCCAAAAGGATATGTAATAATCATCATAAAATTGTTAATCAAATCAATCACACTCACAAGGTCCGGTGCTACCACCCCCAGGCCGATAGTACTAGAAAAAACAGACAAAACTCAAATTGCTTCAAATTGAAAATCCAATTCAAATCAAACACAATTCCAAAGTAAATCATGCACAAATTTAGTCAAATACTCATCACATACAGGTATAGACCTCCACATGGTCTTTCACAAGATTTGCATTCATACGTGTTATTCTATAGGTCGTCGAAAGGGCTTAAGTGGTTTAGTTTCCTACGTGACTAATTCACGCAAGGTGTTTGCAGTAGCAGAATTTATATACAGAGCAAGTTTTAAATAGAATATTTTCCAAATTATGGTAGTATATATGATGGAGAGTGTTTTTTGACTAATTTTCCTAATAATGGTATTTACATAAGAAGTTTTACAGGTTGCCAAAAAGGCTTAAATGATCACAAAATTAACATTATTGGAAATCATATTTCATTTTAAGTTTATGACTACATTAAATATGATTACTTACTCATTTTTCTAGCATAAACAGGAGATGATCCTAGAAGCATTTTGAAACTAGTTTTGTAATATTTTGATTTTGGTTGCTATAGTTCATAAGCGTATAAAGATTAAAGTCTTTTATTGAGGTAAAACTTATAGAGGTAAAGCTTATGGTTTTCATGCCAATTAAGTTTCTGCATAAACAAACTACTGTGGCTGTTATTCAAACATTTCAACAGTAATTAGCTTTATGGTCATTCTGGAATATATGCATCTATTTATACTACTACACTTAGCTATTATACATATGCACATATATTCACATTTGGTTCATATTCCATTTATAAGGATTATTCCAAATCAAGTTCCCAAGCATTTTGTTGTTGTCAAATAAATCAATTCAATGGTCTTTTTTTACTGGTTTATAATGGCCATATTAGTCTTCTGTAAAATTTTTAGCTTCATATTCTTTATAGTTTATTTACTAAAATTTTTACATTAGTTTTTTTACATTTTCAGCTTTTAAGTGTTTGAATTTTTGTAATTATCAAATGCATTTATTATTTCCTAATATTTTTACTTTTGATGGCTTGATGCAGAATGAAGATAATATAAAAATTTCTAATCGAAATGATGTTGGAAAATTTTCATCTAATTCTGACATCTTTACTGTTTAAAGTCAAGTTTCATTAATTTAGCTTTCATTTCATACATAATTGCTTTGATATGACTTTTAAAATTTGTAATTGAGTCACTGAATGATTCCTGAGATTAAATAAAATTTTTATTTATTTTATTGCTATAATCTTTTTACTCTTCTTTTTATCGATTATTTGAGTTTATACTAAAAGGATTTCTTCATTGAAACAAAACCAAGAAAGTCTAGGAAAAGTCAATAAAATCTAGAGAATTCATAAAAAGCATCAATAATATTTTTAATATTTAAAAATTTAATTTCTTATTGTTTGTTAAGTTTTGCATTGAGGAGAGAACAAAATCAACACAAGAAAAGATTTTCTTAAGAGCCAAAATTCAAGAAAATTTTTTATTAAATGAAATTTCAAAGTAAAATTTATTTTCAACTCATTTTCATATTTTGTTTGATTTGAAGTTTTATTTTGCAGCTCATCCTTTGATTAAGATTATTTTTTCAAGATATTGAAACTAGAAGATAATATTTTAATTCATTCTCTTAATTTTAGTTAATAATTTTATTAATTTCATTTTTCTAATTTTCATATTTTATTTTTCCTATTTAAAATTTGTGGGATGTTACATTAAAGCATAAATAATAATCAATTAAACAACGTATTATAAATATACTACAAACATTCCAGCAATTGTTTCGAGATAAGTCTTTGCCATTACAAGCATTCAAGTTGATTATATCATAGGATTATTATGCTTGGCCCCGAGAGCTGATAATGCAGCAGCAGCCTTGGCCATGGTCAGCTCCACGTCTTTGAGGATCTTCTCATCCTTTTCAATGCTTCTAGACACAGGAGTGACTTTGGTAGATTATTTCTTCAGTATTGCCATGACCAGGCCAAGTTCAAGCTTCCAGGTCTTTAGAGCTGACGTGGAGTCCACTAGCATTGGCTGGCCTTCAGATATCTGCTTATTCACTTTGGCCAGTTTTGCTTTAAGAAAATTTTTGGTCGACTCTAATTTTTGAGTTGCCTCCTTGTTGAGTGTGTGAGAATTGGTGTTTTCATCAAATTTACCCTTCTTGGCCTTGGTGCCAATTATCATCTTATTCATGATTTTTTTGGTCTTCTCACCACATGTCCGAAAGAGCAAGCCTAGCCTTGGCCGCATTGACACCCCCCTTTTTTGTCATCAAGATGTCACACATTTAGTAGTGCTGCCATCGCTTCTTTGGGTAGATTGGCTTGTATCATAGCCATTGTGTCCCGAAGTGGCTGGGTATTTTCCAGCAGCTTGGCCTACATATGAACAGGAGCTCAAAATGCTTGTTTAGTCTCTCATTTGTGCCTGGGCCTAATGTCACTGTTGCCAATGCATCCTTGGACATACAAAGGATCTACTAGATTTCTTCAGAGTAGCTATCTATTGCTACCTCCTCATCATCCTCCAAGTTTGACATGGTGAAACTGAAGGGAACGCGTAGGCTACGCTAGCCGAAAACAAAATTTTCTATGCATTCAACCAGGATACATGCGAGTAGTAGATCATGGATCATTACCCTTGGAGCATGTTAGCAGCGGAAGAAGAGTGGGTTAAGCGTCACCGCGTACTCCAAAGTATAGTAGTAGATGCCGGAGTTGATCGTCTCCTCCTCGCGATCGCACACGCAACGCTGTAGAGGAAGTAGATGTTCTCGCCAATCAGCGCCGAGGCAGATGCAACGACGCCTCTACGGTATCCACACGTCAAGGGGTGGAACGCCATGCACTAGTGTGCTAGCACCACGCGCGTGACGGCTAAGGTTTTGGCAGGGGAAGGGAGTCGACGGCTAGGGTTTCGTGGTGGAAAAAAACCTCTCTTCTGCAGCGCCACCCCATGCCCCTTTATATAGAGCGCACGCTAATGGGCCTTCTATGATAGAAGCCCATTAGGAACCTCGTCCCCGCAGATCCATATCCGCGAAACCCACTAATGGATCCTAATCCATTTTGGCATGTTCCAACCCGTTAAGTGTGCGACCCGTTAGGTTCATGCGCAAACGGCCATGGCCTTGGAAACCTCTTTTCTAGACCATTAGACAACAGATGGTTCCTAGCAGGACATGTTGTCCCCCGAATGCACAGAGTGATCGTATCGGCTGAACCTTGATATACTCATAAACCGATCCTTTTGCCACGCGATACCAATCAAGCTCAAGGCAAGATGCGTGCCATCCTTGTGGTAGCTTGACCCATTCACTCGTCAATGTAATGGATATAATTCGTGATTAACACTTTAATCACTTTAGCATGGCCATGCACTTTTCCTTATCCATCCACACCGAGGGGCCCAGAGATATCTCTCCCGTTATCAAGGAGGGGCAAATTCCATCTTAATCTCTTATATCTTACGTCATGTTTCATGGCATACCCGTAAGCTACCTTTATAACTCCCCTGCTACGGAGAAGCGTTTGATAGCCCCAAAGTATACAATTACACATGCTGAGAATCAATAAGAATCTCAGGTCAAAGGATCGTATAGGTATACCACTCAAGACTACACCCTGATGGCACTTCTAAGATAACAATCACATCGGTGTCTTGGAGCGGGTCTATCCAACCCCATGTTCTCTAACATGTGCCCACATTATTGATTTGATATCTCCATATCTATGGTATGTGAAACATTACCATCAATCAATACATGTGCTGATTAGATCACTATTGTCCCACATAATGATATGTAACCAGAGATCATTTAGAATAATATCATATAACCAATGTGTTTCACAATTAAGTCATACTCAATGAATAAAGGAGTGACATTTATTCATGGAACTGATAAGTACATGAATATAGACGTATGATACAATCATCTCACATGATCGCCTCTATGGCATATCACCAACAGAAACCCAACCTGTCAGTAAGGGAGTCTGTCAGCTTGGTGGATTCTACGGTGGGAGCAATAGGAGCAGGCGGTGTTAGTTACGATGATGGTGGAGGGAGCTCAAACTCTGCTGCTAGCAGATCGGCTAAAATATTAGCCACTTGAGTAGTAGGAGAGAGCGCAGGCTGCAAAATGATATTGTTAGAAATTGTCAATGAGAGATTTTGAACTTGACTACCATGGGTGTATAACTTATCAGAGGCCGATCCACATGGTGAATGATCGGCTAATCCCTCTTTGGTAGGAGGGCCTTTGGAAGTGAAAACCTTCTTATTTTGGCTATGTTTCTTTTCGGTTGAGAAGATTGGCTATGAGTATCAATTTATATACGAAGTTATAAAGAGATCATAAGCCGATAAGTGTATACTCACTTGGTTGTTGCTTCTTGTAATCTAAGATGGAAGGGGCTTGGACACCAAGGGTTCCCGAAGAGTATCTCGCTAAGGCTATAGTGGCAAGGCATGGCTGCTTGCTTGATTGGCTGATGACCGATGAGTAAAAGTTAAGAAATGCTTGAAGATAATTGATGGGTAAAATCTAAAGTTAGCCAATACCTCGACAATAATATTAACAATACTTGTATTAGTATAGCTTGAAGAGCTAGCATCACTACTAGAACTCGATCCACTATTAGTGGGGTTAGTGAACACTAACTCAACAAGAGGACAGATATGGGAAAAATTTAGCTACCATAGCCGATACAGTGCACTCCATAGGAAACAAAATTACACAAATGGCCAACCAATAGTTGGTAGAGTTGCCTGCCCTCCAGGTCTATAGGATGAAGTGTGGCAGGCTTTGGAGTTGGAGATTGTTAGCTATATGCAGTGTGATATTTGCACTGGACAAGCGACAAAGCCAGTGCCTTGGCCTGATCCGATCAAAGAGCTGGAAGCTCGGGGATACCTAGCCAAATCCCAACTATCTGGCATACACGAATAGATGATATAGCTCATAAGAGGGCTGGTAAGTCTGATTTTTTATGTATAAGCCGACAGATAGTGCATTTGATGATATGAAAATCTTGTACATATTCAATGTTTTTGCAGGCATTTCATCACTGTCGGCTGCCAGCTGAAGGAATGATGGATAGGGAAAGCTGTCAGCTTCCTTATAACTGAAAAAGTCATCTCGATAAAGTCTATTTGATCGAGCTAGAAAAAAAACGGCAGAAATTTTCTTGCTTCGATAGGGGTAAGTCTTGGTTGGGTGTAAAAGCAAAGGATAAACTTTTCATCGAATGATCGACTATCTCTAAAACTAGGCTCTTGGCCTTCTGGAGTTTCTTCTAGAGGGTAGAGGGTGATTTTAGCTGAATCAATATTAAATGGTTGGCCAAAGATACAATATAGCCAGACCTGTATACACCATAAAGGGCTACCAACATTACCACCTAAATACTGGACCAATCAAGTGAAAAGACGACTGTGAATTACATGCATCATCTAGTACACTGCTCCCAAGATTCCCCAATGCTAGCCAATGATAGCATCTAGGCCCCCTAATTTTTCATTATATTTGATCTTATGGTTTTGGTGTTAATGACTAAGTCAATGACCCCTAATCAAGAAGGTTACTGATTGAGTATCCAAGAAGACATTAATCAAAAAGGTCAAGATTAAGGACCCTTGTTACTAGTTTTGGCTTGGGAGATGATTCAAGCCAAGTAGCTAGGATTATTTTAGATTGGCCGTACTATAAAGGGGGATTGTGCACAAGTTTCAAACTTTGGTTCATAGGCTAAGATTAATTAGACTGCTTGAAGTCAAAATCCTTAGTCATATTTTCCCTCAGAATGAGTCCTTCTCCCAAACAAATTCTATGTGTTTCCCTGGACTAAATTTTATTGTTCTTTCCTTAAGCCCAGCGCAACCTCAGTCAAAATTCAATTTTCACCGAACCATTCTTTTAGTCCGGTGCTGAAATCTGCTTAGTCAAATGTCTAACCGAGCACATCCTATTCACGATGGACTAACTTTGATTTCTCAGAATTTTATCTGGCACAAGCCCATCTTCGCCGGACCATATTCCTCTAAGTCCGTTGGTGAAAGCAATCCTTGCTTAAGTTAAACCGAGCGTACGCCATTCACGCCAGACCAACTTTCGCTAATTCAAATTCTAAGTCCGGCACAGATGCATTCCTCTCAGTTAGACATATCTCTTCTTTCAGAAAGTCCGTTGATACAAACCTCTTTTATCTCTACCTTCGGCAGACCAGATTTTTAGGTCCGGTGCATATGTTCAAGTATCCATCCTTCTATTGGACCAAATTTCATTCAAATCCTATGTACGACGGACCAAACTAATTCAGTCCGGACGCAAATGCTCTTTTCAACAATATCGGCCCGAAGTATAAAAGACTAATATTGAAGCCTAATCTTCCTAAGTCCGTTGCAAATGTGTGTAGGCTGTTTTGATAATCTGATACGTTCTAACGGCTCCTGTGGTAGGTGTAACGGCTATATACTATGCAAATGGCTATATAAGCATTTCCTGAGCATTCCTTCATTGAACTTTTGATTCTTTTGATCTCCTTGACATTTTAGCACCCTAGAGCTTTCTTTCCAACAAGGATACTGTGCTTCAACCTTGAACTAAAAACTTAAACATTTTTAAGTGTTTGGATTCAAGCTTAATCTAGTTAGTGTCGAGCTAAGTGAACCAAAAGATAGGATTTGTGGATAGTCTATTACTCTTGGGAGAAAGTGTTCCTAGACGGTTTGGAGGAGGTGTGATGTGACCTATCCAAAGGTGTTTGTAGAAGGCCACCATTATTTGTGAAAGGTTGGGACTCACCTCACCAGAGTGGTGAAAGGGTCACTTTAGTGGAGACCAAAGCTACTACGACAAGGTTTGGAGGAGCTATGCTTTGTGAGAAGTGCTCTAACGTGGAGCAGGAATTGAGCTCTGAACCACGGGATAAATCATTGTGTCTCAGTTTCACTTTCTTGCTATTGCTCTTTGTTGTATTTATCTCTTGCTGATTTTAAGTTATCTGTGCTTTTGTTGATCTCCTAATTCTAGTAGCTAAGTTCTTGAGTTAAGCTATAGTTGTTCAGTGGGTAATTCTAAAATTTTGAAGAGTTGCCTATTCACCCCCTCTCTAGGCCAACTCGATCCTTCAACCGACGGCCCTCAACTAGTTGTTCCGCTATAACTTCATACACTTGCATCAGCCCAAGTTATGTCCCGCAGAAGAGAAACCGATCTAGCCACATATTTATGAAGGCACAATACTCCTCGTCCAATATTGGCTTGATTCCTTGGTGATTACTAATATACTTACTCCATCCCTCTTCGTGGAACAGATCAATTTCTATTGGGGTTTGACACTGCAAGCCAATATCTAGTCTCCGTTTGGTCTCAAGCAGCAAAGTTGTACTACATCTAGGAGTGTTGGGCCAATCAGGCCAGTTCTAAACATAAACACATTAAGTGTATCTGATGAGAAATAATAGGTTGTGGTCACTAAGAGCTCGTTGACCTCTAGATCAGCTAATGATAGAGGAATACATTCTGCTATCCCCATCGTTTCCCATATTGGCCTCTTCTTGGCTGCTACCCGATTATACTAATTCGTTCAGACCTTTAGTGCTGTCGGTCAAACCCTAAAACTTTTACTCCAACCATTTATGTTATATTCGGGAGCCGATAAAGGAAGAGAGCATCTCTTGTTCTATGTCTATTGATGGGTCGGTATTTCCTAGTGGTCCTAGGTAGTAGTGATTGTTGCTATCGGATTAATACCTGGCTAGGATCCATTAAGCCAATGAGAAAGTTATGTGAATTGATGAAGATTGCTGTGCGGGAGCTTGCAGAATAGAGGATGAAGATAAAGCCGATGACAGAGGGTCTGAGAGCTTGAGCACGTAAAAATAACAGGTGAATGGACTCTATATTTATAGGAGGGTAAAAAAGGTGAAAAGGCGAAAGGTTTTTTGTGGTTTGTGTGTGGTTAATGGTGAAGATACACATCGCAAGATTCTACGGCTCCATAAATGGAGCGGTTACCGACAACAATATTGCGCTAAGCCGATGATATGGAAGCCAACGAAGAAGATTTTTTGAAGATAACATATTATCTCCCAAAAATGAGGTGGTATATGTTAGCACCAGAATTTGGTAAGACATGGCATATTTGTCAGGCTTAGGTTAAAAAGAATATTTCTGGCTGATATCAGTTAAAAGCGAAAATGTTGGGTTAAAGATAGACTGATATTGATTCAAAGATATAGTTGTATCTATGCAGAAGTCGATACAAGTCATGGTCGGCAATGCATTGGAAAAAGATACGATCGGTCGATGCACTATAAAAAGGGATCAAAGGCGAGCAAAAAAACACAATCAATCAAAACAACTCGCATATACTTTTATTTACTTTCCTGTTAACAAGCAGTAGCTTTTGTAATTGAGAATTCCTTTTGTAATATGATTTTGATAAAAAAAAGTTGTGCATCGCCGATTGTTGATCTTCCTCGATTATGCTAGGTTTGGTTTTCTTTGATCTTGTTAGGCATCGCATATTTTGAAAAAAATATACTTTTTACCATATAATCAACTCTAATTGTCTTTTTAGACTTATTGTTATTTTTGGTTTGATCGGTTACTAATAGTTGTTTAGATCTTTGCCGATTACTATATTAGATCGGCTTTGGGCGTATATTGTCACTACTACGGAAATGGCATTTAGTACCAGTTCAAAACAGCCTTTAGTACTGGTTTTTAAACCGGTACAGGCTATTCGGGACTGATGCTCAAAGGCATCGATCCGGTTCCCTCACCGTCTTGATAGAGTATCGATGCGATTCAAATCTGCGTGGCGTAGCGTCGGGAACCCCGAGGACCTCATCGATCACGGTTGGTTTCTCCAAGCTGCATGCGATGTTTTGTATATATATATGTCTATTTCTCCGGTAGCTATTATATATATGTGTGTGTGTTAAATCGAACTAATTAAAAGCACAGATAATCAATCATGCACTTTGCACGATAATTAAATCTTGAACATTCATTAACAAATTTAATTACATCTAATGTATTAAAATATGTACACATATTTGTTCTTCTGCTCATCGTCTAATGTATTACAATATATATGTACACAACTTTAATTACAACTTTAGTATTTCTTTTCCTTCTATTCATCGGGATCTTTTACGCGCATCGCTCTTGCTAGCCGTAGATGTTGACCCTGACAGTTCACCGGTCCTTATCGAAGGGCCCCACCTGTTTAAATTTGGTTCGTGAAACTCACCTTTTGGATTTACGACCTCATCGTAAATAAAGCCGACGAGTTGTTCTTGGATTGCTCTCACTCGTGCCGGCGAGAGTTCCGAACCTTGTTCCGCCAAATATTGAGGCACCTATCATTAAGTCATTAACTAATCAATACTTGGATTTGTACAAGATATAAGGAGTACCTATACATCATTAAAGCTAGTAATTATATTTACTCACCCCCTTGTTGCCTTTTAGCATGCGGTCGGCGGCTCCGGTTTGGGTGTGCATAAACTCGCATACATAGTAGCCGCATAAATTGTTACCCGGCGGCTAAGTCAAGATCTGCGGTGGAAAAAGTTGAAAGCGTGAAATGGATGCAAGGAAATTAAGTTAACTAACTAAAAAGCTAGCATCATGATATACGTACATGAGAGGCAATTGTAATGTCAAATTTCTCATTGAATACGCCCACGTTTTTAGCACGGAACCGTGTGAATGCACTACACATGTGATTACGAATTGTACATGATTAGAATTTGTTTCAAATTGAAGGAAATAGAACTAGTATGATAATGAAAGGAACAAGAATTAATACCGGTTAAGCATGTCGATAAAGTTTTGATACTTTTTAACTGGTCTCCTTTGCGAGTCCATAATTGTGATCGAGCTACGATCTAGCTCGATCATAAGAAGAATCCAGTGAAAACTATACATAGATATGTCAACGTAGATAACTAATTAGTTCTAACATCGTGTTATGAAAAAGGAGTAGAACGAGGTGGTACGAAAACACGTACTCAAATTTGTAGGCTAGATATATCTTTGACTTATATTTTTGACCCATTAGAGCATTGAATATGTTAGTCTCTGTATCGCTTGGGTGGTCCCTAACGGTTGTCCCGTTGATAACTACTGGGTCCATGAAGCCTATGTCGAAAATACGTTCCTTTTGGCATCTTTGTATCTCCATGCTACATAAGAAATTAGTTAGGCTTGCAAGTTAGTATAGTACAAGGAGTGCACGATAGTTTTTTGTAAATAATTAAGACACTTACAGAGTCCAGCAACCCATCAAGGATGCGCTGAGGGCGTCTGTCTGGTATAGATCATATATGTAGTCCCATTCGACAAAAAATTCACCTTCACCGTGAAAAAAATCTTGTTGCTTGTACTTGACAGCGAACAAATGTAGACCATGCTTGGTCGCATCCAAGTACTATTCATGAAATTGCCGCATCTTTGTCGTTAGCTGGGGCAGCTCCTTATGCCTGACCAATGACCCGCCCACTTTAAATAACCATTTTACTTGGGCAAACTCAATCTTTTCCGTGCCTAATATTTGATTTGCGTTAAGGCCAATTTCATCGAAGAATTGTTGCATCTCCTTACCCTTCCCCTCAGCTGACATCTTCTTCTTGGGGCATTCCTTACTCAATGTGCGCTCGTAGTTTGATTGGCGAGGCATTTCTTTTTTATCCTTCAAATTTTTAATAGACATCAAGCCTTTGTGAAATTCTTCTGTGCCAGGTTGAACCTTCTTCTCTGGTGACTTGGGTCTAAGAAATTTTGTTACCTTGCCTTTTACTACCTTCTTAGTCTCCTCATCGTTCATATCATATGGCAGCTTCGGAAGTGGACCCAGCTTCTTGGATTGGGTGGAGGACCCCGTCTTCTTGGGAGTTGCTGGCCGAGCTGGCTTGTTTCCCTTGGTCGGCGCCTTCTTGGGAGGAGACGGGCTTCTTGTGGCGCTTATGTGCGCGGGAGGTGGTGTAGGAGTCGGCGCCTTCTTGGGAGGAGACGGGCTTCTTTCGGGGCTTATATGCGTAAGAGATGGTGTAGGAGACGGGCTTCTTGTCGGGCTTATATGTGCAGGAGGTGGTGTAGGAGTCGATGCCTTCTTGGGAGGAGACGGGTTTCTTCTCAGGCTTCTTCGCGGAGAGGACACGTCCATGTTATCTCGAAAAATTATGTATCGTTTGCGCCACAGGATGAAATTGTGTACTGCCTCTCCTAGCTTCGTACTCCCATCACCTCCAGGAATTTAGAGGTCAAGGTCCTCGTACCCTGGGCAGACCTCCTCCACCGAGACCTTGGAGTATCCTGACGGTATCTGTTGGCCATGGATAAGCTGCCCCGACTCCAATGGGTGAGCCATGCCATTGGCCGCCTTGAAGGTAAGGTTCCGTGCTTGGACATGCAGCTCACAAGGTGTCCGCTGTCTGATGTCGTCTACAGGATACTTGTCCAAGTCCGCTCGGCAGCCACCGAAGCGCTTGACTACTCACGCCTTGAGGGGCTGATGATGTTAGGATTACTTAGAGGTTCTTGGCCCGTCTCGCATTTGTTGGCTCAAGGCTAGCTACACCTCTCTTCGGATCTCTTCTTGCATTCTCTCCTGTGTTTGATTCAGGCGTTCTTCAAGCGCACTAAGCTGTTGTGTCTGTCGAGCCTTGCTCCTCGCCCGACTCCTATAGGTCTCGGCGTCCTGAGCGAAACCAACCTTCCACGGGACAACGCCGACGCCTCGTGTACGTCTAGGGTGCTCTGGATTTTGCAAGGCCCTTGTTAGCTCGTCGTTCTCCCTGTTTGGCACAAAGCTACCCTGGGAAGACTCCTCGATGGATTGTACAAACCTTCTGGCCACATCTCTTAGCACCTCCCCAAACACAGCATTGCCGTTATCATCAAGGCCGCCGCCGTGACCATAGAACCAATGCTTTGCTCTGTCGGGCCAATCCATTGTTGCGGGTGCGATACCCTTCGCTAGCAGGTCCTATTCCCTCTTCTCCCATTTTGGTATTGCATGGCGGTAACCACTAGGGCCGAGTCGGTGGTGATAATTCTTCTTCTGTGCATTCAACTTATTCTTCTCACTCAAACTTTGACCTTCGTCCAAAGTCTTGTAGTTCAAACGCATCCCGATGATCTTGCAACTTTGGGTGCTTGTTGAAGTCGAGCGTTCGATTCTTCTTGATATACTCCGTGTTGACTTCTTTTTATAAGTGCGGAATGCGACCGCCATCTTCTTGAGAGTGTAACTCTTCACCTTCTCTTCGGTCCCTTGGGGGAAGGTGAATGTCTCATTCACATCGTTCCAAAGCATGTTCTTCATATCTTTAGGGACCTGATCCCATTTTGCTATGCTAATTGGCACGTGGTCCCTAACGTGGACGCCGCATGACGAATTGAACGGCCCAAGCGCCCTCGAGGGTGCAAGAGGTCGGTCGTCCTCGCCGACTTCGGTGACAACATGTCTTGCCTTCTTCTTCTTGTTTGGACCTCGCTGACGTGATTGCCTGCCTGGTTGACCGATCTGAAAGCATGGTACAATCATGAACGGGTCAGAATGTTGGCTTAGCATGATAGTGGAACCGACAATCATGAACATGACTGGATTGTTACCTCGCCGGCCTCATCGTGCTCTGCAGCCTCATCGTGCCTCGACCTCATTGGCCTCGGTGGCCTCGGCTGCCATGAGGGCGGTGCGAGCTCCGCCGTCTCATGACCATCACATCCCGAAATCAAACTTCTCATAAATTCTTCTTGATCAAATCTTTCATCGTCCATCGTCGTTTCTTAGGCTAGAAGAAGCACTGAAAATTAACGAAAATAGATCACATTTCATGTAAAGCTGATGGTACTACTCTAAAATGGCATGGAAGACGGTGGGGAAGAGACGGTAGAGAGGATGGGCGGCGACGCCGAAGATGTTCCTAATGTAAGTCGGCCAAATACTATCGACAAGTATACTTATACATATACATACAAATCTCACATATACGTAGAAACTTCACATATACATAGAAATTTCAAAATTCACCAGAAATTAGAATAATTCACATGATACATATACATTTCAAACTTCACATATACATAGAAATCTCACACATACATAGAAATCTCACATATATATAGAAATTGATCAATAAAAATAGAAATTTCAAAATTCACCAGAAATTAGAATAATTCACATGATACATATTCATTTGACATGATACATATACATTTCAAACTTCACATATACATAGAAATCTCACACATACATAGAAGGGGAAATATTCAATGCTAATGGTGAATTCAGTGCTAATTCCGTGCTAATGGCATGTAGAAGTTTTGAAAAATTCTCAAAAAATTACCACATGTAGGGGAGGTGAACCTCTACAACTCTGCAAAATTTGAAGATGAAACTCAATCGCATTTGAAAGATATAAAAAAGACAAACAGCAAAAAGAATAGTGCCAAAACAGTAACAAGTACTATTCATGCTGGTCTTTTTTTGAGAATTTTTCAAAACTTCTACATGCCATTAGCACGGAATTAGCACTGAATTCACATTAGCACTGAATATGTCCCCTACATAGAAATCTCACATATACATAGAAATCTCACACATACATAGAAATCTCACATATACATAGAAATCCTACATATACATAGAAATCTCACACATACATAGAAATCTCACACATACATAGAAATCTCACATATACATAGAAACTGATCAATAAAAATAGAAATTTCAAAATTCACCAGAAATTAGAATAATTCACATGATACACCTGTTAATTTTTCGGTTTTAATTTTCTTCAAGTACACTTGCTTTAACCATGGAACAGAATAGCTAGTAAAACACATTCTTAAACTTTGAAGCATGACAAAATATAAGGTCCTACACCAGGATACCAAAAACAGTGGTAGGAACATGTATACAGTCATGAAAATCAAAGTATCAGTACATCTAGCATAAATCAAATTAATCATTTATGTTGTTCTCAGATGTCGGGTTGCCTTAAAAGGCCATCCTCGCCACTAGGGAAAGATATTGACAAGTTTGTGACAACCTTACCACAAATTGATAGATTCAATACTTGGCAGTTTTAGAACTTAATCAATTTGTCATTCTATAACAGTGAACTAGATATATATATATGGACATTCAGATTCAAGACTTAATAAAAGAATCATTCAAGTTAGACTACCGACTTCTTTGGACGGAGAATCGATTCCAATGGAAAATAGCTTCTTGGACAATGAAACAGAGACTAAGGTAAGGGCAAACAATAGCACAAATTGATCTTGAATATTGACAGGAGGCTATCAGACCATCAAAACCTAATGACAGTAAGCAATCTGTCATATACAATACAAATTCACATGTTATAGCCAACAACAAAATGATCTAACCAAGCATTGCAGCAGGTGAAAGATAATTTTGTTCTCACAAACTGTCAATCTTAACCCAAATCCTCACAGAACAATCAACCCCCACATGCAAGGTCCCCAAGCCGCAGATCGACTGGCCCCTTTGCAAGTCTCTGACCGAGTATAATCACAGAAAGATGCTGCACAAGACCTCCGAAGCAACCCTTCGACCAAAAGAGTGAAACTGCCGAACAGTGCCAGAAATATACACGAACCAGCACTGGCATATGTTACAATCGAATCAAGAATCCACTGCTCCTAGAGAAGCCAGGCAGATCACAAGCCCGGATAGATGTTCTTGCTCATACAAGGATTGAAGGAGGTTTTACCGTAGGTGAGGAAGACGGAGGTAGGGTCATCCGAGGCGAGGAAGACGGCGGCAGGGTCGTCTGAGGCAAGGAAGACGGCGGCAGGGTCGTCCGAGGCGCGCGGTGGGGTCGTCGGAGGCGAGGACGACAGTGGCTCACACGCGAAGGCGAGGACGGCGGCGGTGGGGTCGTCGGAGGCGAGGAGGACGGCGGCAGGGTCGTCGGAGGCGCGCGATGGGGTCGTCGGAGGCGAGGACGACAGTGGCTCGCACGCGGAGGCGAGGACGGCGGCGGTGGGGTCGTTGGAGGCGAGGAGGTCGTTGCAAACGAGCGGGAGGAGGAGATTGGGGAACAATGGTGGGAGTAGCAAAAATTGGGGAAGAGGAGGCGGCGGGAGGGATTTATAGGTGCACCATCAGCCCCGGTTGATGTATTCAACCGGGACTGATGTCTCACATCAGTACCGGTTGGATACACCAACCGAGACTGATGACTCACATCAGTCCTGGTTGAATACACGAACCAGAACTGATGGGTTAGCGCAAGGGAGCCCTAGGCACTATCAGTCCCGGTTGAATATACCAACCGGGACTGATGTGAAGGGTTTATAAAACTCAAAATAATTTAGCGCCCTTACTACTCGATAGGAAATCTTCCTCCCCCTTGGCTAGCGCGAGGCGCTTGAGTGCGGGCTCTCCCGGCCGTGAGGTCTCGGGTTCGAGCCCCGCTCGCGCCCCCTATCCCTTCTTTTTTTTATTTCTTAATTTACTGTTTAACCACTTTAGATTCATTTAGCTTTTTTTTAATATTTCTTTTTTTTAAATGTACTATTTAACTTTTGTTTCATTAAATAATTTTTTAAAATGCTTTTACCACTTTAGATTCATTTAGCCTTTTTTACGATATCTTTTTTAAATGTACTGTTTAACTATTGTTTCATTAAATAATTTTTAAAAATGCTTTTACCACTTTAGATTCATTTAGCCTTTTTTTAGATTTCTTTTTTAAATGTCTTGTTTAACTATTGTTTCATTAAATAATTTTTAAAAATGCTTTTACCACTTTAGATTCATTTAGCCTTTTTTTTAAGATTTCTTTTTTATTTATTGTTTAACTATTGATTCATTAAATAATTTTTAAAAATGCTTTTACCACTTTAGATTCATTTAGCCTTTTTTAAGATTTCTTTTTTTAAATGTATTGTTTAACTATTGTTTCATTAAATAATTTTTAAAAATGCTTTTACCACTTTAGATTCATTTAGCCTTTTTTTAAGATTTCTTTTTTAAATGTCTTGTTTAACTATTGTTTCATTAAATAATTTTTAAAAATGCTTTTACCACTTTAGATTCATTTAGCCTTTTTTTAAGATTTCTTTTTTAAATGTACTGTTTAACTATTGTTTCATTTAATAATTTTTAAAAATTCTTTTACCACTTTAGATTCATTTAGCCTTTTTTTTAAGATTTCTTTCTTTTATCTACTGTTTAACTATTGTTTCATTAAATAATTTTTAAAAATGATTTTACCACTTTAGATTCATTTAGGATGCGTTTGGTTGGGTGTACGAGGGTGAATGGAACGGGATGGTACAGGGTGGATGGAATGATCCTGGATGAGATGGTACAGGGGAGGTGTTTGGTTGCCTGAATGGAATGATACAAGATTTTGTTTGGTTGCTTGGATGGAATGGTACAGGATGGTATGAGATGATGTTTGGTTGCTTGAATGGAATGGTACAGGATGGTACGAGATGATGTTTGGTTAAGGGATGAAGTTGAATTGAGAGATGAGGTTGGTTTGAGGGATGAAGCTTGATTCCTGGCCGGTTGCTCATCCGCGTTTCTTCAACCAAATTACGACAATTATGTATCATTCTTCCAAATTATGTATGTGTTCGCTTTTTCTAAGATTTAAATCCTGATAACTTTTTTAGAGATGAGAAGTTAGAAGCATTGAAAAACTTGTTCTATGATACATGCTGCCTGAGAGAAGCACTCTATGTCTTATTTTAAGTTAAATAACATCAAAAGTTGCTTACATAAAACTATCATAAGCTATCGACTATAAATTGAACACAGTGAACACGCTTGAACACCGAGATGAGAATGAGGCGGCTGAACGGAGGAGCATCAGCTAGCTAAGCTATCTTATGATGTAGCTCGACACTACACAAATTATGTATTTGTATTTCTTACATAATGCATAATTCCAGCATTTTACATGAGAAAAAGGAAATATTTCCTCATCCGTTAACATCAAAATATACATGTGATTAAAAAACAATGTTAACATGAGAAAACAAAGTTGTTTATCTCTAGCTGGAAATGCTAGCCAACGTTGGTATTTTTCAACTACAACCCACAACACAACTGTACATAACAGCTCCGTTCTTGGACAACAAATAAGAGGTTATCGAAATCACAAGTTCAAAAACAGCAAATGAATTCAGTACAAACCAAGGTATAACCAGTAACAAGGTACAAATTTAGCATCACAAGGTATCCATCAGACCATCACCTTATCCAGCACCAACGTTTTTGAACTGGTTATCCAGCATCACAAGGTATAACCAGTAACAAGGTACAAATTCAGCATCACAAGCTATAACCAAGTAACCAAACAGACGTCCTTAAGACCTGAACTACAAGTCCTCTAGCAAAAATTAAAAAAAATTATCCCCTTTCACCTCTGTATTCACTCTCCATGCACAGAGCCTTCAAGCTTCTAACCTCTGCAGATATTTCTCACATTAGAAATCAGCAATAATAAACCAATATACTTAAATTCAAACTAAAAGCTACAATATATTTATCCACGTCTTCAAAGATCACATACACCTCAATTGTATAAAACAGGTTAGAATATAGAAATAGGACACGTGGACCTAGCAGAGATTTTTCAGCCTACATTCATCCAACGAAAAAGAAGGTAGCAGCAAATCATATATAGCATCCAACAAATCCCTCAACACTAGCACATAAGCATCCAAAACAGGCACCTAGCATACAACGAAGACTACCATAAACTTAGTCTTAGGATTGCACAATCTGACCATCTGACTAAGAAATAGAAGCGAGTAAAAGAAAATTCCATTCTAATCTAGTAGTGTGTAGACACACATGCTATTGTCAAGGAACAAAGAGAAGTACACGATATATGCAAAAGGCAAAACCATCGACATTCTAGATGGCGCAAGAGAAAGACCTCGAAGAGAACATTTTTATATCAATCTTGAATTGGAATTGCTTCATAGATACTGATCGGTTTTGGATTTTGAATTCCAATAGTGAAGCAAGCAACCAATGTGCACAAGCAACGGTGGCGTGAATCCGCCATGTACGTAAAGCAATTGCAAGAACAGAGCAGCGATGAGTTAGTAGCAAAGAAGAAAAATAATGCATACAATAGATCCAGATTTTAATGGCCCCACATCTTCTCGCATCTTTGTCGAAAAGTGATCTTTGGTTCTTTCAGAAGATAGTCTTTCTCTTGGCTATTGAAATCAATAAGCTAGGTACAAGAATGAACTACTCCACTAATAATCTAATATTAGTACACCATGACCACTAATAATCTAATATTAGTGATCTTTTGTCATATCAAGAATCTGTGTCATCGATATCTAATCCACCCAAACTATAAGCTCGAATGACAAGGCATATTTTACATGAACATTTCATGCAACGATTCATCAAACAAAGAGAAGAGATATCATGTAATTCATGTCAATCAAACATGATACAAATGCATCTCGAGCAAACAATAGAACGATATTGCGCAACAAATATCAGATATGTTGCGCAACAATTATGACATTATATGTTAGAGTTGATTTAAGAATTCCATGAATTTGCAATGTGACTACGTTGCTATTTGAATGACCATTGCTAAATAGAATCTGCATAATGCTTTTTGGTGGAGCCATTTTGTCTCGAAGAATCACCGATAACCTTGTACAAGTATCAAATGTTTGTCTATTCATCGGTTAGCTAAACTATCGAGTAATTTGCACTTACTACTACCTTGTTCGATTCGAACTGAAACAAAACTTATGCCTTATTCAAATTACGCCATTCCTTTCTAGTGAATGATCTACCGATTTTGTTGGAATGATCCTCCTGTTCTCTCGGACCATAGTGCTTACTGTAAATCTGCAGAGCAGCCCAATGATACATCATGAAAAGCCACTTCTAATTTTAACCACATCGGGATGCAGAGCTTTACAAAGGATGCAGACCTTTATGACAATGTCACTCAATGAAAGAACTAAAACCGACATCTAAATTGGAAAAGGTCGGCTAATAGCATTCACATTCATATGCTACTCTACTCGTTCATCAACTGAACTAAATCCGGCCAAATGTGATGATCTGAGAATATGTAATACCAGATTCACAAACATAAAATTGCTACTGCTTGTGAGCTTGTCTGATTATTACAGTTGCTAAGTATTTTTCGATGTGAAATCAAAATCTTTACATTTTTTTAAGGAATGAAACATCCTAAATTCCTCCCGCTTTTGTTGGAACTTGGAACTAACAAATTAAACTCTGATAATAGAAAGGATTCAGGAAGGTGTCTGAGAAATAATTCTTATCTGAAACTAGAAAAAAAGAAAGTGGTACAAATTGCAGGGAGTAGCGCTGCTGAAAAGTAGCAAGTGAGAGGCATGGGGGAAATCTATCTATCCACAACGGAATAGCATGGATGGATTCAGCAAAATCTTTACTTCTTTTTTAAGGAAGGAAAAATCATAAATTTCTCCCAATTTTATCAGAACTCAGAACTAACAAACTAACCTCAGGATTCAGGAATCTGTATGAGAAATAACTCCTATTTGAAGAACAAAACCAAAACAGGGGTGCCCATCCCAGGGAGTAGTACAGCTGCCAAGCACCAAGGCTAGCTGTAAAACAGCTTGTTCCCATACCAATCAGTTAAACAACACCAGCACCCCCATATCCCAAAGATTCACCTAAGGAATTATTCTTACCATCTCGCAACTAATCCTTACTAGCAAGATCCCTGAACAACTAATTTCCATACGAATCAGCAAGCAGACGTGCAGAGGTAGAGCTCCAAGATCCCTAAATTTCACCTAAGCTATTTTTTAAAACAAGCTCGCCTAGGTCTGCCAATAGTGAACAAATCACTATCTGATTTCACGAATTCAGACCTCGCCGATTCCCATACTTCAGGAATCAATCATAAATTGGCAGACATAAATGATCCTGCAACGAATTCAGCACCCATACATCCCACCGATCCAGCTAACCAGTCGAAGAATCACTCACAAACAACAAGGGATAGGCATCGCACCGTGGAAGAATCTATCCACCCACGACGGAATTGCATGGATCGTCGAGATGAACCACGAGGTACAATGTTCGGTGTTCAAAACTGGGGTTAGGGTTAGAGAGGTTAACACGAGAGTACCCACTGCATGCGTGTCTCGCCCGATCGTGGCAAGCGGATGATGACGAGGCGCTCCTCCTCGGCGAGGATGGCTCGTCCACCGCCCACCCGGAGTGCGAGTGCGGCAGCAGTACGATATCTTCTTCGCCGGCGGCTTCTCGGCTAGGATCGGCGGTCTCATGGCTGGGGTGGTGCCGAGGCTGAGTCGCAAGAGGCATTTGGGCGGCGAGGGGAATGGCACCTTGGGAGAAGGAGAGCTACTGGCCGGCGTTCACCGGAGTGGGAGATGAAGCGGACTGGCGTGGCGAAGATCTCCCCCTTGATGATGCAGTCGGAGAAGGAGGAACGGCGAATCCCCACTCGGGTGAGGCGACGGCGAGGAATCCCGCTCGGGTGGCGACAGCGAGTGGGGCGAGGAATCCCCACTCGGGTGAACGATGCGAGTGGGCGAGGAGTCCCGAGGCTGAGCAAGCGATGCACAGACCGATCGGTTCGCGAGATTCGGCGTATGGAATGGTACAGGATTTGAAAGGAATATTCCAGGAATCTGTACCACCTCATCCCGTATCGGATGGTTCCATTCAGCCAACCAAACACGGGAATGGAACTCAAATCCTGTACGGAACGGTTCCGTTCACCCTCGTACAGTGAACCAAACGCACCCTTAGCCTTTTTTTAAGATTTCTTTTTTTATCTACTTTTTAACTATTGTTTCATTAAATAATTTTTAAAAATGCTTTTAGCACTTTAGATTCAATTAGCCTTTTTTTTAAGATTGTAAGAAATAAAGTAATTTTTGCACTCTTATAATTCCATTGCAAATTGTCACCTTGTTATATTAGTACAGAGGGACTTTGAACAATATTGTTAGTCAAATATTAGTACAATTTGAACATAAAATACGGAGCAACAGGAAAACCACTAGAGGAATGAGAAACTAGTATGTTAGTAGTCTATTACACCAAAAGAAAGCAAAGCAATCCTTATTTGCTAACATACTTTGCTTTTACAAGTGATCCTTCATTATGATCGCGGCGTACGTAGGAGATTCCTCTGTATCATTCAAGACACTAATGTCTCGCCCACCGTGAAAGGAGGCAGCTCGTCGGCGATTATACTCTTCTTCGTCCGTGGCGCCTCAACTCCGGACAATCCTTCTTTTACAGAAAGAACCACGTGGCGCCTTGGTGATCGCTCTCGCTAGTCTTCTTTACCTTTTTCGGTTTGCTGTCCATGTCCATCACATAGAATACCTGTGTCACATCATTAGCGAGCACGAACGGTTCGTCCCTATAGGCTACTTGCTTGAGGTCCACAGTTGTCATACCGTACTTATCGATATCCACGGCTGTCAGTTTAACCCATTGGCACCGAAACAGAGGGACTTTTAATGGCCCGTACTCCAGCTCCCAGATCTCCTCTATGAAACCATAGTAGGTGTCCATCTTTCCATTTTTGTCCAAGGCATCTATACGGACACCACTGTTTTGGTTGGTGCTCTTACTATCCTGGGTTATTGTGTAAAATATGTACCCATTTATCTCATACCCTTGGAATGATATGATTGTTGTGGACGGTCCTCGAGCCAAGAGTTTCAATTGTTCATCGTCTGTTTGGTTGCCCAACAATTGCTTTTGTAACCAACTGCCGAAATGATCCATTTGCTCGACTGCGATCCACTTATCTGACTTCTCTGGGTATTGGGCGCGTAGACTCATCTCGTGATCATAGATATACGGAGCCACTACAGTTGCTTGTTTCAATACCGTGAAATGTGCTTGTTTAAATGCAAGTAGATCGTCGCTATAGGATTCTTTTCTTCCTAAAGTCCCTTTTCCCCGTAGCCTCCCCTCATGGCGTGATACAGGGACGCCAATCAGATTTCAGATCATCAATGTAACTAATACAAAACTCGATCACCTCCTCTGTGCTGACACCCTGCGCAATGCAGCCTTCTGGGCGAGACCGGTTACGAACATACTTCTTTAGAATACCCATGTACCTCTCGAAATGGAACATATTGTGGAGGAACACAGGTCCGAGAATTTCTACCTCTTTAACAATGTGGACCATGAGATGTACCATAATATCAAAGAAGGATGGAGGGAAGATCATCTCAAGGCTAACCAGACTATTGACCATGTTATCATGCAGATTAGATACCTTATTCGGCTCGATGACCTTCTGCGACACCACGTTGAAGAACGAACACAGCTTTATGATTGTCCCTCGTACCCAATCTGGCAGAATACCTCGCACCGCCACTGGGAGCAACTGTGTCATCAACACATGACAATCATGGGATTTTATGTGTACGATTTTATTCTCTTTCATGTTTATGAGTCTCCTTATATTCAAGGAGTATCCAGAAGGGACCTTCACACTGTTCAAGAACTTAATCATGTTTTTTTTCTCTTCCTTGCTCAGAGTGTAGCTCGCGGGGTGGAAGTAATGTTGTCCTTTCTCTCTCTTTTCCGGATGTAGGTCGTTCTTGAGTCCCAATAGCTGTAGGTTCTTTCGTGCTTGAAGTGTATCTTTTGACTTACCGTACATATCTAGGAAACCTAGCAGGTTCATGCAGATATTCTTCGTGATATGCATGAAGTCCAGTGAGTGGCGGACCTCTAAGTCTTTCTAGTAAGGTAGGTCCCAAAATATTGACTTCTTCCAAATGGCCTTCGTGTGACCTTGTTCAGTCGGGACAGGTTTGCTACCAGGACCTTTTCCAAATACTACTTTAGATCCTTTACCAAAGAAAATACAAGCGTCCCACTGCAATGCATGGGCTTCTTACGTTTCTCTTCTGTCCCATCAAAATTCTCACCCTTCCTCCGTAACGGGTCCTTCATATGGAGGAACCTACGGTGGCCCATGTACACAACCTTTTGAGAGTTTTTTAGGTACTTGCTGTCCGTATCCTCTAAGCAGTGGATGCATGCTTTATATCCTTTGATAGATAGGCCCGATAGGTTACCAAGTGCAGACCAGTCGTTGATGGTTACGAATAGCAATGCACGTAGAGTGAAGTGCTCTCTTTTGTACTCATCCCATACACGTACACCATCGTTCCACAGAGTTAACAGATCTTCAACCAACGGTTTGAGGTACACATCAATGTCGTTTCTAGGTTGCTTCGGGCCTTGGATAAGCAATGGCATCATAATGTACTTCCGCTTCATACACAGCCAAGGAGGAAGGTTGTAGATACATAGAGTCACGGGCCAATCTTTGTCAGGATGTTGCTCATATCGCCGAACAGGTTCATCCCATCCGTACTCAACCCAAACCTTATGTTCCTTGCATCCTCAGCAAAGTCCGGGTATGTTCTATCGACTTTCCTCCACTGGGAGCCATCAGCAAGGTGCCTTAGCCTTCCGTCGTCCTTACGGTCTTCCTTGTGCTAGCGCATCATCTGGGCATGCGCTTTGTTCGCAAATAAACGCTTCAACCGGGGGGATTACAGGGAAATACCACACCACCGTAGCAGGAGGTCTCTTCTTCTTACGCTGCCCCTCTACCTCACCTGGGTCATCATGCCTGGTCTTATACCGCGAAGTTTTGCACACCGAACAAGCTTCCGAATCCTCATACTCATTGCGATAAAGGATACAATCATTACGAGATGCATGTATCTTCTGTACCTCCAACCCCAAAGGGCAGACAACTTATTTGGCATTGTACATAGTTTCGGGCAGTGTGTTCCCCTCTGGAAGTAACTTCTTTATGAGGCATAACAACTCGTCGAATCCCTTATCAGACAATCCATTGGTCGCCTTCTATTGCATCAGTTCTAGTGTGGTACGTAACTTTTTATGGCCCTGTCGACAGTTTGGGTACAACAGTGTTCAGTGGTCCTCCCATAGCCGCTGGAACTTTTCGTAATGTCTTTCATCGATGTATTCTCCCTCTCCATCACGTAGCATCTGCTCTAGGTCATCATCACTAAACTCCCCCAATGTATCTTCGAAAGAACCGTGTTGACCAGCGTCCGGGATATTGTTGTCCGCCTCTTCTTCTTCACCGTCTTCCTGTATAATCTCTTCTTCACCGTGCTTGGTCCAACTGGTATAGTTTGACATGAAACCTCTTGTGAGCAAATGAAAGTGAAGGTGGCTGGATTTTGGCCACTCCTTCTCATTCTTGCAGTCTATGCATGGACAGCATATGTAGCCTGACGTCGTGTGTGCATCGGCCGCACGAAGAAAACCTTGCAAACCCTGCAAGAACTCCCGGGAGCGTCGGTCCATGTATATATATCCATCGCCGGTCCATCTACATTATGTTACATCAAGATAACTGTTAGCTCATTTTCCGATAATGAATTGTTGAACCAAAACCTAAATATTAGCTAGATCCACACCTTCAATCCGAGCTAAATAATAATCCAAGCAAAATCTAAACTCACACAACAAGTTTTTGCAACCTACAAAAAGAATTGGTCGATCAGAGTCTGGATTCAAAATTCTGAACAAAATTCACGACAGCTTTGTTTGCAAATTCTGTTGAAATTGTAACACCCTAAAAATTTCCAAATTATTATTCAATCATTTATTTTTATTTTTTTCTAAATCTCTAGCACTTAATTAATGATGTTTTCAAAAATAATTTGCTGATGGAAATTAAAACCAAAATTATACTAGAAGTAATTTTTCTAAGTTTAAAATATTCCAAAGTATTTTTGAAAACTTTTCTGAAATTTTGAACTCATTTTATATTTTCTATTCATATTTCTGATATTATTTTAATTCGCAAATGAATTTAAATTTCTTCTTTTCCACATAACTATCGCCATTTCAAGACCCCAAACTCCTTGATTTTCATGCACCATTCTCCCTCCAACTACGTGCAACCAAACCTCATCCTTCATCGATCGATGGAACTAAAACCTAAATTTAAGCTAGATCCACACATTAAATGCGAGCTACATTATAATCCAAGCAAATTCTAAGCTTACACAACAAGTTTTTGTATCCTATTTGAAAAGATCAAGCTAGATCTCTACATTCATAATCTTTCATCAATCATGGGAAAAGATCGAATTTTCTTCATAATTCAAGCAAAAAAGAGGCTCCATTTAACACCAAATGAAGTGAGGAATGATGTTACTAACCTTAGTTACCTTGGTTGCGAGTAAAATGACCAAAATTTGAAATTTGAGCAGCACCTCCCTCTACATTCATAATCTTTCATCAATCATGGGAAAAGATCAAATTTTCTTCATAATTCAAGCAAAAAAGAGGCTCCATTTAACACCAAATGAAGTGAGGAATGATGTTACTAACCTTAGTTACCTTGGTTGCGAGTAAAATGACCAAAATTTTAAAATTTGGGCAGCACCTCCCCTCCCTTGAAGCTCTTGGCCGAAGCTCCACTATTCTTGTCACGCACTGAAATGATCTTGGTCTGCCAGAGAGCGGGAGGAGGAAGAAGTTTAAATTGTGACTTAGTACTGGTTGAAGGCACCAACCTGTACTGACGGTCTCACATCAGTACCGGTTCATATCACGAACCGGTACTAGTGAGCTCCCGCTAAATAGTACCGGTTCGTTACACGAACCGCATCGATGTTAGACCATCGAGACGGTTGGTGTCTTGAACCGCATCGATCTCCCCGCAGCCCTCAGAGCCGTTGAACCAGATCGTTTAACTATCAGTCCCGGTTCGTACCCAACCGGTACTGATGGCCTGGTGGCAAAGGTCAGTTCTGTAGTAGTGTGTTTATCTATCTTGCTAATTGTAAGATCGAATCGGCTGACGTACCTTGAATCTCATTGAATGGAGTGTTCTTGTGTGTTTGGACCGATTAATGCAACGCCACATTTTTTTTTGCGCAACAGTTGTAAAATGGAAAGAGTACGGCATACGTTGAATGAAGGCCGGGAGTTTTGTTCCGTGCAAGTCCTTGACAGCGCGAAAAGCCGGCTAGAATCATCATAGGAAATGAAGTCAGGTGGCGATGTAGGTCATGGGTTTCGACTTCTATGGGAAACCCTTACGTACGTGTGTCCTTGCGTCATCATTTTTTCCCATGGTAGACGTAAAATTCTTACACTCAAGTACTCAACGAGCCACACCCACACATGCATGCCTCGTGCAAGCAGCATTAGTGTAGCGAATCCTATTTTAATCAATAAAGTTGTGCATCACTAATTATTGATCTTTCTCGATTACAGCAAGTATGGTTTTCTCCTATCATGTTAGGCATCGCCTCCTTCAGAAAAATATACTTTTTACTATCTAATAAACCCTAATCATCTTTTTAGATTTATCGTTATTTTTGGTTTGATTGGTTACTAATAGCTATTTAGATCTTTGTCGATTGTTATATTAGATCGGTTTTAAACGTATATTATTTATTTATCTTACCGATTGTAGAATCAAATCTACTGATATACCTTGAATCTCATTGAACACAATATGCACTTGTGTGTTTGAACCAATTAATCCAACACCACATTTTTTGGCCCAGCAATTGTAAAATGGAAAGAGTACGGCAGCCGTTGAGAGAAGGCCGGTGTGTTTTGTTCCGTGCAAGTCCTTGACAGCGCGAAAAAGCCAACAAGAAGGCTGGAATCATCATTGGAAATGAAGTCAGGCGGCGATGTACGTAGGTCATGGGTTTCGACTTCTATGGGAAACCCTTACGTACGTGTGTCCTTGCGTCATCATTTTTTCCCATGGTAGACATAAAATTCTTACACTCAACGAGCCACACCCACGCGTTCCTCATGCATGCATGCAGCATTACGTACAGTGAATCCGATTTTGGTTAATAAAAATGTGCATTGTCAATTGTTGACCTTTCTCGATTATGGTATGTTTGATTTTCTCCTATCATGTTAGACATCACCTCTTTCGGAAAAATATAATTTTTACCATTTAATAAGCCCTAATCATCTTTTTAGATTTATCGTTATTTTTGGTTTGATCAGTTACTAATAGCTATTTAGATATTTACTGATTGTTATATTAGATTGGCTTTGAACGTATATTGTTTTTTTTATCTTGCCGATTGTATGATCAAATCTACTAACTTATCTTGAATCTCATTAAACCCAGTGTTTTCGTGTGTTTGGACCGATTAATTTAAAGTCACGTTTTTTGGCCCAACAATTGTAAAATGGAAAAAGTACGGCAGACGTTAAGAGAAGGCCTGTGTGTTTTGTTCCGTGCAAGTCCTTGACAGGGCGAAAAGCCAACAAGAAGGCTCGAATCATCATATGAAATGAAATCAGGCGGCGAAGTAGGTCATGGGGGTTTCGACTCCATATATGGAAAACCCTTACGTACGTGTGTCCTTGCGTCATCATTTTTTTCCCATGGTAGACATAAAATTCTTACACTCAACGAGCCACGCCCACACGTCCTCATGCACGCAGCACCACGTGCAGTGAATGCTGCAAACTTGCAACGGCAGCCAAGCAAACTTGCGAGCATCCATGTAAGCCAAGCAAACCACGTGCAGTGAATGCTGCAAAGTTGCTGCAGTCAAAATCGTACGTTTGTCATGCAAGCCAAATACGTAAGGCGGCTCCTCGTAGGAAAGCGGCGCTACCACGCGCGAGGCTGAGCGTGGCGGAGAGGCCCGCTAGGCCTCCGCGGAGGTGGTGGCCGTTCCTCGGCACCGACGGGGGCGCCTGTCTTGTCCCCTGGGCGCGGGCGTGCGGGAGAGTCAGCAACGTTGGCGCAGCGGAGGAGAGGATGACGGCCATGGCATAACGAGCTGCGAAGAGTGGACGACTTCATCCGGGCGAAGGTCACGGGCGAACATGGACATGCTCGTCCGGCCAAAAAGATCGGATCGACTGATCCAGAATCTTGAGGGAATATGCTGCTAGCTTGGATCAGCTCATCCATGCCATCCATTCAACCAAACACCTATCATCCAGCAAAAACTGGGACCGCCCTATCCCATCCAGTCGTTGACCACGAACCAAACACTACCTTAGTCAACTTGCTGAAGATGGTTGCATGGTGGTTTTATACCATCCACAATTGCGGGTCTACGTGTAGTGGTAGATTTCTCATGAATGTGAATAGATCCAAAAATAGAATATAAAAGATTTAGTTAGACATAGGAAACTCGGTGTGTCTCACAACCAGTTTGGAGGATCCTACATGGTGGTGGCATGAGCGGTTATGATAGCATCTAGGCCCCCTAATTGTTTGTTTTTGTGTTAATAATATAGTTTTGGTGTTGATGACTAAGTCAATAATTTTCGGAGCTATGAAGGATATCGGTTGGTGCATCAAAAGTCAACTAAAATGACAAGGATAGGGTGCCTTGTTACTAGTTTTTGGCTTAGGAGAAGATTCAAGCCAAGTAGCTAGGGTTATTTCATTTGGCCGTACTATGAAGAGGGACTGTGCACAAGCTAGTTAATTGGTTCATAATGCTAAGACGAATTAGAACAGCTTGGAGTTAAAAAATTGCTATATCATCTGTCCTTGAATAAAAAAAATCCCTTCTTCAGCCTAAATGTCTTCCCGGACAAAACTTCATATTTCGTTCATTAAGTTCGGAGAAATCATAGCAAAAAACCCGTTACCGCCAGACCAATCCTTTTAAGTCCGGTGCTAAAAGTCTTACACCCTAACTGAGTGTTTCCCTTTCACGCTAGACTGATTTTCGCCTTCTCTTACTTTAGTCCGGCGCAGTTGTAATTCTCTCAGTTAGTTCTTCCTTGTCCCAAAAAGGTCCGCAAGATAAAACTCTGTGAAATATCATTTGCGATGGACCAAAATATTTCAGTCTGGCGCGCATATAAAAGTTTTACCTTTCACTATACCACAACACACTATTAGCGTCGGACGTCCGACGGCAATAATGGGTAAATGCCGACAGAAAAGAAGTCGGCAAAAGTTTGCAACTGATGACCAGTCGAGAATTATCTCTATAGTGTCAGCTGGTCAGTCGGCAATAATACTTATTATTAGCGATGGACCGTCCATCGTTAAACTTAATTTTTCCTGTCTTATAGTCAGTCGGCAAAAATGTATGAAGTTTTTCCGTCCTACGGTTAGTCGGAAAAAATACGTCGGTAATTCTATTGGGGCACGCGCGGGGAGTGAAAAAAATTGGCGGCAAGTGAACCCTAATATCCCTCTCCCGGCCTGTATACAGTATACTCGATCTCTCCGCACACGCAAAATCAATCGATCGATCGGCTGCGCCTCCTCACGTTCCTCTCCGCCGACGCCTCCTCCTCCCCGCCCTCTCCGCTCCGCCTGCTCGTCCCCGGCCTCTCCGCGCCGCCTCCTCCTCCCCGCCCTCTCCGCGCCGCCTCCTCCCCGGCCTCTCCGCGCCGCCTCCTCCTCCCCGCCCTCTCCGCGCCGCCTCCTCCCCATCCTCTCCGCCGCCGCCTCCTCCCCGGCCTCTCCGCCTCCGCATCCATGCACCTCCCCATCCTCTCCACCGCCGCCTCCTCCTCCCCGTCCTCTCCGCCTCTACCTCCTTCTCCTCGCGCTGCCCTCCCCCACCGTGCCGCCAACCACCACGCCGAGGAGATCACGAGAGCGACGGCGGCGACGAGATCCCAGCGACGACTTCACCAGCAGCAGCGGCGGCGAGGACAGGAGATGCAGCACCAACTCCCACTCGATCCCTCCCCGCTTCGATCGGTAATGGAATGGCTTGTTTCCTTCATGTTTTTTTAACTGATTGATGTGAAGTACCGGATGGATAGCAGCAACAGCAGGAAATTGCAGCTTGTATGCCACTCTTCTTATTAGCAAATCATTTGATCCTATTCTGAGCACACAGCAGGTTTTCTCTTGAGCATTTCCTATTCTGATCATGTGATGCATACTACAATTGTAGTAGTTGTTAGCAGGTTTTCTTATTAGCAAATTCTATAAAGTAGATTGTATGCATACTACAATTGTAGTAGTTGTTAGCAGTTTGGGTATTTGATCATGTGATCTTTAATTGATCTGTGCCTTAAGCTAGGAGGGTGGGTACCGTAGCAAATGCATGATTCATGCCTTATCGAGAACCAGTTGAATGAATGAAATCTTCTTAGAACTTCAATGGAGATGCTACTTTGTTTTGGAAATGGCAAAATCTCTGTTCTGGTTATTGACTATCAGGACCTTCAAGAAATCCGACTTGCTTGCTGAAACCAAAAACCAAAAAAAAACATCCAAACAATCCAGAACAGAGATAAGGGATGGACGGAAACAGCAAGAAACCAAGAGAAAGGACTGCTATCTAAGATTCTAAGGGACTCTAGATATGAGTAATAGCCATCTGCTTTACTCTTTTCTTCCAGATGTTCTTATATTCATCCGATTACAGAGTCTCACCATAACAGAAAAAATTCCTTCTCTCTTTTCATCCCTCAGTAAAAGATCGATAAAAGTTACAGCTAATTGCAAACCGGTAATTACTATTCACCGTCAACCCGCCCTTAGATCCAGTAAAACTAATTTGAAGCTATCTTGACCGTTCAATCTTCCTTTAAGTGACCTCGGTACCGATTCGCTCTCATTGCTGTATTCTACTGTTCTTCGTCTTCCTGGATCAGCGCCTGACATTCGCCCGTTCTAAAGCTCAAGCACAACCTCAAGCTTGAAAATGAGGGAAGGTTTTCCTGATAAAACTCGGTAATGGAATGGCTTGTTTCCTACATGTTTTTTTTAACTGATTCATATCGAAATTGGGTTTAATCGAGAAGCAGTCCCAGCGATTAGTTTCCATTTTGCCAGTATTCCGAGTTGTATTGCTCTTCTGCAGTGACCTTCATCGAATTCGAACTCGTAGCAAACCAGAGTTTTGTCTGAAACTCCTAATTTCCTGAGTTTGGCAAGCTCAATATGGCATGCTAAGGGAATTGCATTTCAAGAATTTCTTTTAGCAATATACTTGCTGAGAATTTTGTATTGTTTGGAAGGTGCATAATCTTCAATTTGCAAGTCTTTGAGGAAAATGCACTCCAATTCAAAGATGATATCTGTCCGAGATGGAAATACCACCATGATTTTTAACACTTACTTGTTTTTTTAATAGGATATCTGTCCGAAATGTAAATCCCACCATGATACCAGAATAGCTTAAACATCGTATCGCTCCATACCACCACAAATCGATGAACTTCACCTGGTCACTTTATATAAAACTAATTAAAGTTGACAATGCCTCGGACAAACGGAAGAGCACACACTGCAAATTACAAACTGCAAGAAAAAAAAGAGTGAATTGTAGTGTCCACCTCTAGAATTACTCAAGTTGTACAACCACATGGAGTTAAGCTATCTCTAGCTGCATAACACCAGTTTGGCAGTCACATAGATACCCTATTGCACTTTGCACTGCCCTTCAAGGTCTCTCATCCAAAATGTTTTTGGTGGTGTTTTCCTCACTTCCTCAACATCATTCTCTAATTTCTTATGCTCCGCATTGAGCTCCTGTATCTTCTCCAGAGTCAAGGTACCAATTGACATTGAGAGGAGATAATCATAGCCACTTGCATCAACTCCTTTTGCAGCTTCAGGACTACTTTCTTCATTATCGTCCTCGTCATTTGTAGCTCCAACAGCAGTTGGCTCGGCCCTCTTTTTTTTCTTCAGGAAAGCAGTGAAGTTCTTCTACTCAAGTTCCAGGAATAGCTCTGCCCTCTTCCTGTTATTGACTATGATATCGCCTTCAACAACACAACGAATAAACCTAACTCAATCTGATGCTTTGACACCCATATGAATAGAAAGGAAGGATGGTGCCTTAACACAATTGTTTTTACATATGCAAGCTTATTTCACTTTGCAAACCAATTCAGATCGATTTTGATTTCTGAAATATCAATAATTTTATTGTTGCAGTATTGATCTATATATCTTTTGATGCCAATAAATGTTCTTTCTGCAGGTAAAAAAGGAAGGGCGTAGCTCAACGATTCTTACACCTCCAGTTCATGCCTCATTGACACTGTCTCTTGATAATGTGAGTTTAATCTCTCCACTTTCTGACAAGATTTCGGATAATGCAATTACAATCTCTCTTAGACCATTCTCATTAGACAGAACTTTTTCAACTAAAGTGGAAAAGCGCTCTATTTTCTCGAGAGCTTGCGTTATGGTAGGAATTTCTTCCTTGGAGCTCGATGCTTGTCTTATAAGTGACTTAACAAACTCATGCACCCTTGAAATTGCCTTTCTTAATTAGACCATGATCCATAGAACCCAAGTTCTTGGCTTCGCATCGTTGAAGATCCATCATCAAGAATCGCAAAGCGTGTGGTCATATGATTCTGTCTGCATTCATCGATTCGCCTCTTCTTCAATATCCCTTAGGATATTTCTAATACCATCTAGTACCTTGCCAACATTGTTCTCTGGTGATTGAAAGCGCAGCAAAAAAGAAATTCTTGAGTGCAATTTTGAAAGCGGGGAGTTTTCAGCGGATGCTCACTACTAGATGGAGTACACGTAAGCGCAAAGTCGCCACGAATCTTTATTATCGTCACTTTTATCGACAGTGGAGAGTCACCTCAACTTTATCAACCTTCTTCTTGTCAACAATGTTGCCACATCCTTTTGCTTCAGAAGATAAATGTAACACCCAGACTTCCCACGAAGTCCAGAATGCTACTAACTCCCGATTTCCCCAAAAAATTCGGCAGCACCTCCTCTAAAACTATGGACATCCACTCAGCAGACAGAAAACATTTGCAGTAGGATATCATTCTAGCAGGTCCTTAGTTAACCAATCACAAAACCAATAGAATTTTAATAAACTCCACCACGACTCATAACACATTACAATCTTATTAGATACATCAAGACTGAATGAATCGGTTAAGCGAATTGTGGAGACGAAGTCGGTATGCGTGTTACTACTCCCAACCCGACGAGCCACTTCAAAGTACCTAAAACAAGAAAACAAACAAGCGTGAGTCCAAGACTCAAAGAAAGCATAATCAGGCATAAAAAATAATGAACTCGACTAGAATATAAATGCTACAAGACATAAAGTAAAAGTTTCTTTAATTGATATCGTAAATAAAAGCAGTTTGAATTCATATACAACCAAACATAAGAGCACAACTACTTCATCTTTTGACATAACCAATACTTAATTGAAATCATCCAAGAAAAAAGCAAGATATCATCCCCATTTACCACATACAACTCGGAAACGAACTAAACCATACTCATGCCTCAATAATCGTTCCAGGATGAGTCCACAACTCAATCCTCAACTTGTCATTTCTCCTTCTCATCAATTAACATTTACCAATTGCAACACACAATGCAATGCTTTTATGCTCTCATCCCTTTTTTCTCATGAATCAAAAAAATGAATGCACCATGCATGCTCATAATGCACATTGTCATAGCGTATACTGGTATAGCTGAGTGCACACCCGTCGGTGTGCACCCTCAATCCCAACCATCCCGTGGCGGGGCCTACTCTTACTAACTCGCTCCCATTCACCTCGATGAATGGGACTACGAGGTAGGACTTTTGTGCTCACTACGGGTGAGCACCGAGGCCCGCATCAACATGGGACGCCTCGTCCATCATGAATGCAATTATGCAATTGACGTGAATGCATTTCATCCCTCATTCATTTTCACCACACATAGCCATAGCCAATATGGAAGTACCAGTTAACTTGCTATTTCCCCAATGTGATTCATTCGAGAGTAAATAAAGTCATGAATAAAATTCAGGGAAAGGCATCACATAATTTCTATAAATTAGATTAAATTTACAGATATGAACTAGGTGATTATAGTGCAAGCTTGTCCCTACACTTGCATCAACATAACCATACTCGTTCATACAATTTCGTAATGCAATGCAATAAATGGGAATTGAATAACTTACTTACCAATTTGCTAACATTCATCCATCCTCATCACCATACTAAAAATAACTTCTAGACATGCTATTAAACATAATCACATCATTAGAATTTTCATAATCTTATCGCAAACAAAGCATTTAACACCCTAATAACGCTCTAGGGGCTGCACTTGCCTTTTATTGAAGACGGCGCGAGGAGGGGTCGAGGTAACCCCCAAAGACCCACTACCTGAAAACAGTAGTCATAGGCTATTACTCGCATTCGGGACAACTCACTTCAACCTCACTTAAAACATTCGATACAAATCTGAATTAAACATTTGCAGGCATTACTACGATCTACACGAAATTCTCCATATTTATCTAGGTATACAGAAATGCTAATTCAACCTCTAGCATAAATTAAATATTAGCTTAGAAGAAAGAACTACCAAAAGCACATATAAAAATCACCAAAACAATTGCTCATAAAGTGGAGGATTCACGAAGAACAAATAATGATCCAAGTTCATTCTCCAATCATCACTTTACGACCATCATAGTCAATACATCTTCTATATGCCCACAAAGCAAAAAAGACGTAAATAAACTAATATGGACCAACATATAATATAATTTGCTAATGAGATGAATACCACATTTCACCACCAACTCACCATACATAAGTTCTGATTTCCACTACATTCAAGCCCTCCTTATCTTGACTCAAAGAGGATAAATTTGCTAGCAACAAAAGAAACTTTCCCAACACAAAACCAATGAACAGGCAAACAAATAGCAACCACGAATATTATCAACAAAACTCAATTTCCATCCTAACTCGTTTTCATTGCCATCCAATTCACCATTTGTCTGGCGAGAATAGCTCCACCTAAAAGGTTTCCTACCAATTATACCGATGGTTGCAAAGACAATCTTCAGTCGCAATCCAATATCAATCAAAAAACAGAGATTCTGCAGTACATTAAAAATCAAGAAATGCAAGATGCCGATACCAACTAATCAAGATAATACATATGCGCAATCACATTCAACAAACCTAAACCTTCTAGGCATTTCATCAAACATCTAGCATGCATAGTAGAAACCAAGCATTTCAATGGGATCTAGGGTTGAGCCTCACCACAGGAAGGCGGAGAGGCACTTCACCGAGGGAAAGGAAGATCGCCGGAGGAGGGAGGGTCGGTGCCGAAGGCGGCCGGAGGGAACCATCGCTGGCTGCTGGCTGCACCTTGCCGACCTGCTGGGCATTGCTTCGGTTGAAGGAGGGCGCCAGCCAGGAGAGCCAAGGAGAGGCTCGACCTGAGGGAGGAGGCAGCGGCGCTGGGAGCTCGGCCAAGAGGCGCGCTGCCGATTGGGACTGGAGCGACGCCCAAGGGGAAGGAGGCGGCGTAGCTGGCCGAGAGGCGCGGCCAGGGGAGGCGGTCGGGCTGGGGCGCGCAGGCTGGGCCAGAAAGTGAGCTGGAGGCCGGAGGCGAGCCGAGGTGGAGGAGTCGGTAGACGAGAGGGGAAAGGGAGGGAGCCAGGGCGCATGGAAGACTGGAGTGAGTCAGCAGGGACAAAGCAAAAATATCATCCCTCCGAGATTGATAGCCACACACAAAAAAAAGAAGGGAAGAGAGTGGCGGCTGGGGGCTTTGGGAAAAAAGAATGTAAACTACACCACCTCTAGAAACCATAAAGCAACCAACGCCAAAGACTGATACTTCGAACTCACGGCAAAAAGAAAAATCCTAGATTTTAGAAGACAAAACAATTCCGGCCAAAAGAAAACCCTGGTAAACGATTTGCGGTATTACACTCTTCCCCCCTTTAACAGAATTCGACCTCGAATTCTGACCATAACAAGAATACCAACATGAACAATGGAAACAAAAATACAAAACAAGGATATCTGAAACAACAAATCCGGGTATTTCTCACGCAAGAGGAACTCCAAAAGTCAATCCACTTCTCTTCCCAATAAAAAGAAGCAAATAACTTAACTCATTCCATCCCTTTTTCGAATCAACACTCACTTTACCTCCTTAAATTGGCATGGCACAAAATTCGGAAGCCAGGCCTTTCTCAAAGACCAACACTAATCTGACAACTCAGACAACTTTTCCTCAATGATTCAATACCCAACCTCCAATCAACTAATTATTCTTCCCGGACAATCATAATACTAACTCCCAAACTCAATTCTCATTTCTTTACTCAATTTCACTCACCCAACTTAAATCTCTTATCTCAAACTCAGTACCGCAGATCAACCAACTCGTGATGACAGAAATAACATGAGTCACATCACTCTATTAGGCATCCAACTAATTATCATCAAAACACCCAAGCTATCCGATTAAACAGCTGGGTTCTAAACTGGGATCCCCTACGAACCAAGAGAAACACTGATTCCCATCTCTCCTCATTGATTAACCTTCCTAACCAAAGAGCCACACACGGAATTCTTTATTCCAACAAGCTTCTAACCAATTCCGAACATATCATTATTTTTAACCATTTACCACCGAAATCCTCCAGGAACCAAAACACCATTCTTATCTTTTCAACAGTTGCTCTGGAAACAACAGGGCAAAGTCATTCCTTACTATCAAAATGAATCGCCCACCTGCAACAAAGTCCCACACAACCTAGGGACAACGCGATCGAAATGATCCTTCTACAAAGGATTTGGATCAAAACATGCCACATCCTTCAATGCTCTCCACTCTGGATCCATTTACTATCCACCTTTACTCGAAAATAAATTAAAGAGTATAATCTTCTACTATACTCCACCAAAAACTCACTACTCAGCATTTTCTTATATCACACTTGAGAACAAAGAGAATCTCGCTTCATTTAACAAAGCCAACCATTTTCCTCCACTTGAACTTAAAGCAATAAATTTCACATTGAGGAAAACTCAACCTTAAAAAGAAACATCACTTAAATCTTTTACAAACACGATCACAATTATCAAAGAAAATCAGCTCGCTTTTACCATAGCAAAACATCTCATACTAACCCCAACAACATTTCGGAAACTGAAAATCGATCTTCGAATCCAACATTTATACACACAACCACCATCCTTTTTCTTAAGAGAAAGGGAAATTCAGCTTAGACGAGAAACACCGCACAATTCTTTTCAGAAGCGACCACGAAACCAAAGAAAACTGAATTTTCCTTAACAACAAAAATCCATTTTCATCACCTCAAGATCCATGGTGTACCACTTCACACCGAAGAAAATTCGAATAAGAAACAACACATCCCATAACTTTTGCCCCAAACCACACAACTCGAGAAAGAAACCCTGTTCTGGGACCCAAATCTCTTCACTCACAACCAACACTTGCCTCCAAAGAGGGAAAATTTTCGTTTTCTAACCGAAAACCACTTTTAACAACAACTAAAGATTTCATCTTTTAGACCATTCCCGAAGATCATTCCCATTCAAGAACTTCCAACATTTTTCCATACCTCTATCTATTTCCTTCATTTAGTAAATCCACAAACTACCATCACATCAATTCATGATTAAGCATTCTTTCTTCCTCATCTTCATTCATCCACTAACTTCGCAACTTGGCTAAACGCAACGATTCTAGAAATTCTCCATTGCACACCAATGTAACGCCTTAACAAAGGCATACACCCAACAGACATAATCGACAATCCAATTCCATAGATTTTAATCATAAATCCAACCTTTCACCTAAATACATCACCCTGACAAAGTTACCACCAACATTAACCAATTCTTCCCCATGGTACTCATCACGAAAAGTAAGCTATAACTCCAACCATAATCAACCTACCAAATCAAAGTCCACTTCATAAGCTACATTCAAGTTTTCCTTTTCAAAGCAATTTCAAGAGGTTTAACGTCTGCCATCCATACTTCCGATTTGTTAGCAATACGATCAACATTGGATCAAACCATTTAGGTCTCCTCAATAAACAATATCTCCTTGAGATATAAATCGTCCAAAATGGCTATAAGACCATCCATTGCTAGCAACAAACCAAGCTCCCACATACTCCATCTAATGATTCTTAGATTTTAACTCCATTCCATTCTAGGTCATTTTATCGTCACCTCGAGAAACTTAACCTTAATCAACCCATTTAGTTAATCGAGGACACCTCTAGTCAAAACAATCCCATCAACTTATTTAAACAAGTTCCGAACCCAACTTGTTATTTCTTCTACATCATAACCACTACTAGGCTTTCGACACACACCATTACCAATCCTCCACTATAGCCGTGGATCACCATAACCAACACTATAATCCTTGCCCTCTATCAAATTTAGGGTCAACCACCCTAACCACCCAATCGTTCTACTAATGCACACAGAGATCTTCAACCAACCCACAATATACTCGATTGCCGCACTTTCCTTTCTAGAAGAACCCAACCGAAACTTCCAAGGTAGCTCAACTCTCAAAAGTTAGAGAATGACAGTCTCGATCCTAGTCATTCAACAAATCCTCAAATCATCATCAAACTCCCAAAATTCCACGAAAGAAGGAGTTGTACAACTAAATCGCGAGAAGTAAAAGCGGTCAATCAAATAACACTTTTCCTTTAAAGCCCCAAATCTTGAGTTCGCACGACCTAAGTTTTCACAAAACTCAATAACTCCTTTTTAAACTGGAAGAAGGTTCAACATCAGAAGGAAACCATAACTTTCTCCGCAAAGCAACCAAAAAGGTGCAACACAAAACTCTCTTCTTTGTCTTAAATCCAAGAAGACCAAGGAAGACAAAATTCACATACGCACTCCATCAACTCTCCAATTTATGATAGAAACACAAGAACTCTCCTTCGATGCTGGCTCTAAAATGCCGCACCAACAACCACAGCCACACAACAAGGCCGAACCCTTCGGCACAAAGAGTCCCACCGGACTCCACTAATCAATCTACCACTTCAAATACATAGCCATAAATAATACCATAGCCTTAACAAGACTAACATATAACATATCAACAAGTATCAATATAGCATAAATCTCAAAAGAACATTGTAACACAATACAACGATATCCCATCCCTTCCTACTGTGCATCAGAGTGTGTCAAATTTTAAATTAATTCGTCATTCTACATCAAGTTTTACGGTTATTTCCCTAGGGCCACATTTTAAAGGTTCAACCTAAACCATGTTTCTATCTTCACACAACAAAATTTTAATTCATTCTATAATTACTCACTACATTCAAACACCACGGACCTGAAGCCCGCTTTGATACCAACTGTAACACCCAGACTTCCCACGAAGTCCAGAATGCTACTAACTCCCGATTTCCCCAAAAAATTCAAAAGACCTCCTCTAAAACTATGGACATCCACGCAGCAGCAGTAAAACATTTGCGATGAGGATATCATTCTAGCAGTCCTTAGTTAACCAATCACAAAACCAATAGAATTTTAATAAACTCCACCACGACGCATAACACATTACAATCTTATTAGATACATCAAGACTAAATGAATCGGTTAAACGAATTGCTGGAGACCAAAGTCGTGTACGTGTTACTACTCCCAACCCGATGAGCCAGCTTCAAAGTACCTAAAACAAGAAAACAAACAAGCGTGAGTCCAAGACTCAAAGAAAGCTTAATCAGCATAAAAATAATGAACTCGGCTAGAATATAAATGCTATAAGACATAAAGTAAAAGTTTCTTTAATTGATATCCGTAAATAAAAGAAACAGTTTAAATTCATATACAACCAAACATAAGAGCACAACTACTTCATCTTTTGACATAACCAATACTTAATTGAAATCATCCAGTAAAAGAAGCAGTATCTATCCCCATTTACCACATACAACTCGGAAACGTAACTAAACCATACTCATGCCTCAATAATCGTTCCAGGATGAGTCCACGACTCAATCCTCAACTTGTCATTTCCCCTTCTCATCAATTAACATTTACCAATTGCAACACACAATGCAATGCTTTTATGCTCTCATCCCTTTTTTCTCATGAATCAAAAAATCAATGCACCATGCATGCTCATAATGCACATTGTCATAGCGTATATCGAGATAGTGAGTGCACACCGTCGGTGTGCACCCTCAATCCCAACCATCCGTGGCGGGGCCTACTCTTACGACTCACCGCCATTCACCTCGATGAATGGGACTACGAGGTAGGACTTTTGTGCTCACTACGGTGAGCACCGAGGTTCAAGATCAACATCGGACGCCTCGTCCATCATGAATGCAATTATGCAATTGACGTGAATGCATTTCATCCTCATTCATTTTCACCACACATAGCCATAGCCAATATGGAAGTACCAGTTAACTTGCTATTTCCCAATGTGATTCATTCGAGAGTAAAAAAGTCATGAATAAAATTCAGGAAAGGCATCACATAATTTCTATAAATTAGATTAAATTTACAGATATGAACTAGGTGATTATAGTGCAAGCTTGTCCCTACACTTGCATCAACATAACCATACTCGTCCATACAATTTCGTAATGCAATGCAATAAATGGGAATTGAATAACTTACTTACCAATTTGCTAACATTCATCCATCCTCATCACCATACTAAAAACAACTTCTAGACATGCTATTAAACATAATCACATCATTAGAATTTTCATAATCTTATCGCAAACAAAGTATTTAACACCCTAATAACGCCTAGGGCTGCACTTGCCTTTTATTGAAGGCAGTAGCGAGGAGGGTCGAGGTAACCCCCAAAGACCCACTACCTGAAAACAGTAGTCATAGGCTATTACTCGCATTCGGGACAACTCACTTCAACCTCACTTAAAACATTCGATACAAATCTGAATTAAACATTTGCAGGCATTACTACGATCTACACGAAATTCTCCATATTTATCTAGGTATATAGAAATGCTAATTCAACCTCTAGCATAAATTAAATATTAGCTTAGAAGAAAGAACTACCAAAAGCACATATAAAAATCACCAAAACAATTGCTCATAAAGTGGAGGATTCACGAAGAACAAATAATGATCCAAGTTCATTCTCCAGTCATCACTTTACAGCCATCATAGTCAATACATCTTCTATGTGCCCACAAAGCAAAAAGACAGAAAGAAACTAATATGGACCAACATATAATATAATTTGCTAATGAGATGAATACCACATTTCACCACCAACTCACCATACATAAGTTACTGATTTCCACTACATTCAAGCCCTCCTTACCTTGACTCACCAAGATAAATTTGCTAGCAACAAAAGAAACTTTCCCAACACAAAACCAACGAACAGGCAAACAAATAGCAACCACAGAATATTATCAAAAAAACTCAATTTCCATCCTAACTCGTTTTTCATTGCCATCCAATTCACCATTTGTCACAAGCAGGAATAGCTCCACCTAAAAGGTTTCCTACCAATTATACTGATGGTTGCAAAGACAATCTTCAGTCGCAATCCAATATCAATCAAAAAACAGAGATTCTGTAGTCCATTAAAAATCAAGAAACGCAAGATGCCGATACCAACTAATCAAGATAATACATATGCGCAATCACATTCAACAAACCTATACCTTCGATGCGTTTCATCAAACATCTAGCATGCATACTAGAAACCAAGCATTTCAATGGGATCTAGGGTTGAGCCTCACCACAGAAGGCGGAGAGGCACTTCACTTGGAGGAAAGGAAGATCGCCGGTGGGAGGGAGGGTCGGTGCGAATCGGCGGAGGGAACCATCGCCGACGCTGCTGGCTGGCATCGCCGACTTCTTCTTGGCATTGCTTCGGTTGAAGGAGGGCGCCAGCCAGGAGAGCCATGGGGAGGCTCGACCTGAGGGAGGAGGCAGGCGGCGCTGGGGAGCTCGGCCAAGAGGCGCGCCGATTGGGACTGGAGCGACGCCCGAGGGGAAGGGAGGCGGCGGCGAGCTGGCCGAGAGGCGCGGCAGGGGAGGCGGTGGGCCGGCCAGGGCGCAGGTGCCGCAGCAGTGGAGCCGGAGGTCGGAGGCGAGCTGGAGGCCGGAGGAGTCGGCAGACGAGAGGGGAAAGGGAGGAGCCAGGGCGCATGGAAGACTGGAGTGAGTCAGCAGGACAAAGCAAGAATATCATCCCTCCGAGATTGATAGCCACACACAAAAAAAAAGGGAGAGAGTGGCGGCGTGGGGCTTTGGGAAAAAGAATGTAAACTACACCACCTCTAGAAACCATAAAGAGAGGCGATACTTGGGGAAAAATCCTAGATTTTGGGAAAAAGAATGTAAACGATTTGCACCACCTCTAGAAACCATAAAGCAACAAAACAAGGAACGCAACAAAGGTATTTTCACGAGGAACTCCAAAAGTCAAACTCACTTCCCAATAAAAAGAAGCAAATAAAATCTCGGATTTTAGAAGACAAAACAAGCCGCCTTTCAAAGACCAACACTAATCGACAACTCGCATAACTTTTCCTCAATGATTCAATACCCAACCTCCAATCAACTAATTATTCTTCCCGGACAATCATAATACTAACTCCCAAACTCAATTCTCATTTCTTTACTCAATTTCACTCACCCAACTTAAATCTCTTATCTCAAACTCAAGATCATGAGATCAACCAACTCGTGATGACAGAAATAACATGAGTCACATCACTCTATTAGGCATCCAACTAATTATCATCAAAACACCCAAGCTATCCGATTAAGCAATTTGGGTTCTAAACCGATCCCTACGAACCAAGAGAAACACCGATTCCCATCTCTCCTCATTGATTAACCTTCCTAACCAAAGAGCCACACACGAATTCTTTATTCCAACAAGCTTCTAACCAATTCGAACATATCATTATTTTTAACCATTTACCACGAAATCCTCCAGAACCAAAACACCATTCTTATCTTTTCAACAGTTGCTCTGGAAACAACAGGGCAAAGTCATTCCTTACTATCAAAATGAATCGCCCACCTGCAACAAAGTCCCACACAACCTAGGGACAACGCGATCGAAATGATCCTTCTACAAAGGATTTGGATCAAAACATGCCACATCCTTCAATGCTCTCCACTCTGGATCCATTTACTATCCACCTTTACTCGAAAATAAATTAAAGAGTATAATCTTCTACTATACTCCACCAAAAACTCACTACTCAGCATTTTCTTATATCACACTTGAGAACAAAGAGAATCTCGCTTCATTTAACAAAGCCAACCATTTTCCTCCACTTGAACTTAAAGCAATAAATTTCACATTGAGGAAAACTCAACCTTAAAAAGAAACATCACTTAAATCTTTTACAAACACGATCACAATTATCAAAGAAAATCAGCTCGCTTACCATAGCAAAACATCTCATACTAACCCCAACAACATTTCGAAACTGAAAATCGATCTTGAATCCAACATTTATACACACAACCACCATCCTTTTCTTAAGAGAAAGGGAAATTCAGCTTAGACGAGAAACACCGCACAATTCTTTTGAAGCGACCACGAAACCAAAGAAAACTGAATTTTCCTTAACAACAAAAATCCATTTTCATCACCTCAAGATCCATGGTGTACCACTTCACATCAAGAAAATTCGAATAAGAAACAACACATCCCATAACTTTTGCCCCAAACCACACAACTCGAGAAAGAAACCCCGCTCGGGACCCAAATCTCTTCACTCACAACCAACACTTGCCTCCAAAGAGGAAAATTTTCGCTTTCTAACCGAAAACCACTTTTAACAACAACTAAAGATTTCATCTTTTAGACCATTCCCAAGATCATTCCCATTCAAGAACTTCCAACATTTTTCCATACCTCTATCTATTTCCTTCATTTAGTAAATCCACAAACTACCATCACATCAATTCATGATTAAGCATTCTTTCTTCCTCATCTTCATTCATCCACTAACTTCGCAACTTGGCGAAACGCAACGATTCTAGAAATTCTCCATTGCACACCAAGTAACGCCTTAACAAAGGCATACACCCAACAGATTATAATCGACAATCCAATTCCATAGATTTTAATCATAAATCCAACCTTTCACCTAAATACATCACCCTCGGACAGGTTACCACCAACATTAACCAATTCTTCCCCATGGTACTCATCACGAAAAGTAAGCTATAACTCCAACCATAATCAACCTACCAAATCAAAGTCCACTTCATAAGCTACATTCAAGTTTTCCCTTTTCAAAGCAATTTCAGTAGGTTTAACGTCTGCCATCCATACTTCCGATTTGTTAGCAATACGATCAACCGCTGGATCAAACCATTTAGGTCTCCCTCAATAAACAATATCTCCTTGAGATATAAATCGTCCAAAATGGCTATAAGACCATCCATTGCTAGCAGCAAACCAAGCTCCCACATACTCCATCTAATGATTCTTCGCATTTTAACTCCATTCCATTCTAGGTCATTTTATCGTCACCTCGTAGAAACTTAACCTTAATCAACCCATTTCGAGCACTGAGGACACCTCTAGTCAAAACAATCCCATCAACTTATTTAAACAAGTTCCGCAACCCAACTTGTTATTTCTTCTACATCATAACCACTACTAGGCTTTCGCACACACACCATTACCAATCCTCCACTATAGCCGTGGATCACCATAACCAACACTATAATCCTTGCCCTCTATCAAATTTAGGGTCAACCACCCTAACCACCCAATCGTTCTACTAATCTGCTACAGGAGATCTTCAACCAACCCACAATATACTCTGATTGCCGCACTTTCCTTTCTAGAAGAACCCAACCAGAAACTTCCAAGGTAGCTCAACTCTCAAAAAGTTAGAGAATGACAGGTCTCGATCCTAGTCATTCAACAAATCCTCAAATCATCATCAAACTCCCAAAATTCCACGAAAGAAGGAGTTGTACAACTAAATCCGCGAGAAGTAAAAGCGGGTCAATCAAATAACACTTTTCCTTTAAAGCCCCAAATCTTGAGTTCGCACGACCTAAGTTTTCACAAAACTCAATAACTCCTTTTTAAACTGGAAGAAGGTTCAACATCAGAAGGAAACCATAACTTTCTCCGCAAAGCAACCAAAAAGGTGCAACACAAAACTCTCTTCTTTGTCTTAAATCCAAGAAGACCAAGGAAGACAAAATTCACATACGCACTCCATCAACTCTCCAATTTATGACAGAAACACAAGAACTCTCCTTCGGTGCTGGCTCTAAAATGCCGCACCAACAACCACAGCCACACAACAAGGCCGAACCCTTCGGCACAAAGAGTCCCACCGGACTCCACTAATCAATCTACCACTTCAAATACATTGCCATAAATAATACCATAGCCTTAACAAGACTAACATATAACATATCAACAAGTATCAATATAGCATAAATCTCAAAAGAACATTGTAACACAATACAACGATATCCCATCCCTTCCTACTGTGCATCAGAGTGTGTCAAATTTTAAATTAATTCGTCATTCTACATCAAGTTTTACGGTTATTTCCCTAGGGCCACATTTTAAAGGTTCAACCTAAACCATGTTTCTATCTTCACACAACAAAATTTTAATTCATTCTATAATTACTCACTACATTCAAACACCACGGACCTGAAGCCCGCTTTGATACCAACTGTAACACCCAGACTTCCCACGAAGTCCAGAATGCTACTAACTCCCGATTTCCCCAAAAAAATTCGGCAGCACCTCCTCTAAAACTATGGACATCCACGCAGCAGACAGAAAACATTTGCAGTAGGATATCATTCTAGCAGGTCCTTAGTTAACCAATCACAAAACCAATAGAATTTTAATAAACTCCACCACGACGCATAACACATTACAATCTTATTAGATACATCAAGACTAAATGAATCGGTTAAACGAATTGCTGGAGACCAAAGTCGTGTACGTGTTACTACTCCCAACCCGATGAGCCAGCTTCAAAGTACCTAAAACAAGAAAACAAACAAGCGTGAGTCCAAGACTCAGCAAAGCGCAATCAGGCATAAAAAATAATGAACTCGGCTAGAATATAAATGCTATAAGACATAAAGTAAAAGTTTCTTTAATTGATATCCGTAAATAAAAGAAACAGTTTAAATTCATATACAACCAAACATAAGAGCACAACTACTTCATCTTTTGACATAACCAATACTTAATTGAAATCATCTAGTAAAAGAAGTAGTATCTATCCCCATTTACCACATACAACTCGGAAACGTAACTAAACCATACTCATGCCTCAATAATCGTTCCAGGATGAGTCCACGACTCAATCCTCAACTTGTCATTTCCCCTTCTCATCAATTAACATTTACCAATTGCAACACACAATGCAATGCTTTTATGCTCTCATCCCTTTTTTCTCATGAATCAAAAAAATCAATGCACCATGCATGCTCATAATGCACATTGTCATAGCGTATACCGGTATAGCTGAGTGCACACCCGTCGGTGTGCACCCTCAATCCCAACCATCCGTGGCGGGGCCTACTCTCATCGACTCACGCCATTCACCTCGATGAATGGGACTACGAGTAGGACTTTTGTGCTCACTACGGGTGAGCACCGAGGTTCGATCAACATCGGACGCCTCGTCCATCATGAATGCAATTATGCAATTGACGTGAATGCATTTCATCCCTCATTCATTTTCACCACACATAGCCATAGCCAATATGGAAGTACCAGTTAACTTGCTATTTCCCCAATGTGATTCATTCGAGAGTAAAAAAAGTCATGAATAAAATTCAGGGAAAGGCATCACATAATTTCTATAAATTAGATTAAATTTACAGATATGAACTAGGTGATTATAGTGCAAGCTTGTCCCTACACTTGCATCAACATAACCATACTCGTCCATACAATTTCGTAATGCAATGCAATAAATCGGAATTGAATAACTTACTTACCAATTTGCTAACATTCATCCATCCTCATCACCATACTAAAAACAACTTCTAGACATGCTATTAAACATAATCACATCATTAGAATTTTCATAATCTTATCGCAAACAAAGTATTTAACACCCTAATAACGCTCTAGGGGCTGCACTTGCCTTTTATTGAAGACGGCGCGAGGAGGGGTCGAGGTAACCCCCAAAGACCCACTACCTGAAAACAGCAGTCACAGGCTATTACTCGCATTCGGGACAACTCACTTCAACCTCACTTAAAACATTCGATACAAATCTGAATTAAACATTTGCAAGCATTACTACGATCTACACGAAATTCTCCATATTTATCTAGGTATATAGAAATGCTAATTCAACCTCTAGCATAAATTAAATATTAGCTTAGAAGAAAGAACTACCAAAAGCACATATAAAAATCACCAAAACAATTGCTCATAAAGTGGAGGATTCACGAAGAACAAATAATGATCCAAGTTCATTCTCCAGTCATCACTTTACAGCCATCATAGTCAATACATCTTCTATGTGCCCACAAAGCAAAAAGACAGAAAGAAACTAATATGGACCAACATATAATATAATTTGCTAATGAGATGAATACCACATTTCAGTCACCAACTCACCATACATAAGTTACAGATTTCCACTACATTCAAGCCCTCCTTACCTTGACTCACCAAGATAAATTTGCTAGCAACAAAAGAAACTTTCCCAACACAAAACCAACGAACAGGCAAACAAATAGCAACCACAGAATATTATCAAAAAAACTCAATTTCCATCCTAACTCGTTTTTCATTGCCATCCAATTCACCATTTGTCACAAGCAGGAATAGCTCCACCTAAAAGGTTTCCTACCAATTATACTGATGGTTGCAAAGACAATCTTCATCGCAATCCAATATCAATCAAAAACAGAGATTTCAGAGTCCATTAAAAATCAAGAAACGCAAGATGCCGATACCAACTAATCAAGATAATACATATGCGCAATCACATTCAACAAACCTATACCTTCGATGCGTTTCATCAAACATCTAGCATGCATACTAGAAACCAAGCATTTCAATGGGATCTAGGGTTGAGCCTCACCACAGGAAGGCAGGAGAGGCACTTCAGTTGGAGGGAAAGGAAGATCGCCGGTGGGAGGGAGGGTGGTGCGAATCGGCGGAGGGAACCATCGCCGACGCCGCTGGCTGCATTGCCGACTGCTGCTGGCATTGCTTTGCTGAAGGAGGGCGCCACCAGAGAGCTGGGGAGGCTCGACCGAGGGAGGAGGGAGGCGCTGGGAGCTCGGCCAAGAGGCGCGCCGATTGGGACGGAGCGACGCCCGAGGGGAAGGGAGGCGGGCGAGCTGGAGAGGCGCGGCAGGGAGGAGGCGGCCGGGCCAGATCTGCTGGCCAGAAGCAAAGGGAGCCGGAGGTCAAGGCGAGCTGGAGGCTGGAGGGAGTCGGCGCACGGGAGGGGAAGGGGAGGGAGCCAGGGCGCATGGAAGACTGGAGTGAGTCAGCAGGGACAAAGCAAGAATATCATCCCTCCGAGATTGACAGTCACACACAAAAAAAAACAAGGGAAGAGAGAGGCGGCTGGGGGCTTTGGGAAAAAAGAATGTAAACTGCACCACCTCTAGAAACCATAAAGCAACCAACGCCAAAGACTGATACTTCGAACTCACGGCGAAGAGAAAAATCCTGGATTTTAGAAGACAAAACAATTCCGGCCAAAAGAAAACCCTGGTAAACGATTTGCGGTATTACAATAAACATGCCAATCTCTCCATTTCTAGGAAGTCATCCATGAGTCCCATCTGATTGGAGTTTTCTATCGAACTTCCCTTACAAGACAAGAGATCACAACATCAGGTTACAAATTTACAATACACACACTAATTTAGTGTCTTTGATTTAGTTTCCCTGTTTAAAACCAGAAAGCTAGTGCTTAGATGGCTCAGTTTCACATTTTCATTTTTGTGTTGTTATGGCACTCCTTTGGATTTTGTTTTATCTATATTTACTCAATCGTTCATAGCTTTGTTGTCGATAGCATAATCTCACTATTTGTTGCCTTCACTGCATTGAACTAAGTCCACATAAACTCAATATTTCTTGATAAAGGAACCTAATCTTTTAATGTTATATTTCTTGTCCAAAACTCTCCAGATCATCGAACAAGCTCACCATCCGTAGCAACGGAATCATCGTTTCTTAAAAGGAATAGAAACAGTCACTTTCATCCAATCTCAAAATCATTTCAATTCTTCCCAAATCATGAACTCTACTGGCAATGCCAAAAATTCACCAAATATCATGGGCCTGTGCTGGTTGTATTATAGTAATCACCGGGCATGAGAAGATCGATCGATCAAGACTCGCCTAAATCATGTCTCCCATGTTCACCAACCAATCTTAGTTTATGCTTGCAGCTGTCAAATGCGAGGCCGATTAAGCATGTTCTTGACAATATGATATCCACTTTGCAAAAATGTTCTTGGCAATCCAATATGTCTGAACAAATTGAGAGTTTGCAGCGAAATGGCATACTCCTCTCCTGTCAACACAATCCAGAATATCCTTTTGATCACACAATTGTTTTTACATATGTAAGCTTATTTCACTTTGTAGACCAATTAAGATCGATCTTGATTTCTGAAATATCAATAATTTTATTGTTGCAGTATTGATCTATATATCTTTTGATGCCGATAAATGTTCTTTCTGCAGTAAAAAGGAAGGCGAGCTCAACGATTCATACACCTCCAGTTCATGCGTGAAGACTCCATACTTGCTTTTGGTGTTATATATATGCTTGTACAAACTATTATCTTTTGGGGATAAGCTATATTGGTGTTATTGTAATATAATTTTGGTGTATATGTAATTGTTATTGTCTCAGTTGGATGATATGCTATCTTTTGGACAAATTTGATTATTAGTAGAGTAAGTTGTTACTTTGAATGCTTGAATTATCCTATCATGTTTAATTGATGCTTGAATCATATCATGTTATGTCTCAGTTGGATGAATTGTGCTATTATTTTTTTTGAAGCGATCTGATTATACCAACGAACTGTGTCTCAGTTGGATGAATTGTGCTATTATTTTTTTTGAAGCGATCTGATTATACCAACGAACTGTGTGTCGGCAATACTCGACATTACCGACACATTGTAAGTCGAGAAACATAAGTGCGCCGGTAAAAACTGAAATCGGACGACAAAGCGAAGTTCGTCGGTAAAATTATATCAGTCGGCAAAAATTCCTCATTGCCGACACACTGTCCGTCAGTAATAAATGATCCGTCGGTAAAGCTTTTTGCCGACGAGACTTTAGCCGACACTCCTAATCCGTCGGTAATACTTTTTACCGACGGACTGTCTGTCGCTATATGGGGTCTTTTCCGACGCACAGTTAGACGTGAATAATATGTCATGGTATAGTGTTTTCGCTGGACCAAAGTATTGTCTTTCATTCCTTAGGTCCGTGTTAAGTAAATTCCTCGTTCAAAATCAAACCGAGCATATTCCTTTCCCGCCGGACTAAATTGCACCTTCACAAAATTCAGTTCGTGGCTAAAGCAATTATCTCAGTTAAACTTATTCTATGTCAAAATGTCTGTTGCTACTCTTCTCCTACAAGACCCTTTTTTGGCGGACCAAATATTTTGGTCTGGCGCACATGTTGAAGTCTCATTGCTTTGCCAGACCAAAATCAGCCTCTATTCCTATGTACGATGGACCAAATTTTTTGGTCTAGCGTAAACAAGTCCTTTTGGTCCGGGGTACATAGGATCAGTATCGCTAGCCTATTTCACTAAGTCCGTGGCAAACGTGTAATCTTGATTTTTGACAGTCTGACACGTACCAACGGCTACTGTGGTAGGTACAACGGCTATATTCATCCCAAATGCCTATATAAGCATTTCTTGAGCCATCTACCATAGAACTTTTTGATCTCCTTGTTATTCTAGCATCCTTAAAGCATTCATTCTCACAAGGAGACTGTGCTTCACTCTTGAACTCAAAAAACTTTAACACTTTCTTAAGTTCTTGCTCCAAGCATTGTCTAGCTAGTGCTGTGTTGAGTGATCCAAGAGGCAGGGCTTGTGTCTAGTCTATTACTCTTGAGTCTTAGTGATCCTAGACGGCTTAGAGGCAGTGAAGGTGCGACCTGTCTAAAGCGTTTGTGGAAGGCCACCTTGTTTGTGAATGGTTTGGAACTCACCTCACCGGAGTGGTGAAAGAGTTGCCATAGTGGAGACCCAAAGCTACTGTGACTAGCTTGTGGGAGAGCTATACTTCAAGGAGAAGTGCTCCAACGTGGATTAGGAGATAGGCTCTCAACCACGGGATAAAATTCTTGTGTCTTTTGTTTACATTCTAGCATTCTCGTTACTTGTTGTTGCATTTTTGTTACTCTGAATACTCCATTCTTTCATATTGCTTCTGTTAACCTAGTTGTTGAAGTTTGATAGTTGTACTATAATTAAGCACTAAAATTTGAAAAGTTGCCTATTCACCCCCCCTCTAAGCCAACTTGTTCCTTCAGGTTAGGGCACATGAACTTCAATGCCCTATAGTAGATGGCAGAGAAGGATATGGTACTAGGATTGCCAAAGATTGACCACCCAACACAACTGTGTGAAGGTTGCGTGGTAGGGAAGCAAACTAGAAATCTGTTCCCTTCACTAGTGCACCATCAAGCAAAGAAACCACTAGAACTTGTGCACGTAGATTTATGCAGACCATAACTCCACATACGGAAGATAGTTACAAGTACTTCATACTCTTTGTTGATGATTTTAGCAGATACATATGGGCACATATGTTGAAATCTCAGAATGAGGCTCTCGATGTATTCAAGAAGTTCAAAGCACTTGTCAAGAATGAGAGAGAGCTCAAGATGAAGGTCGTTAGATTAGTTTGTGGCAGAGTGTTCTTGTCATGTGTGTTCAGCTCATCTGTGATACTGAAGGGATAGCATGGCTCTTCATGGCACTGTACTCACCACAATAGAATGGTGTTGTGGAATGCTAAAACCATATCATATTATCCATGGTAAGGAGCTTACTCAAAAATAATCATCTACCTGAAGTAATGTGGGGACAGGCTGTACGACATGTGGTGTACCTCCTTGGCTGCATGTTAGCTAAAGCTCTAGATAGGGTTACGCCATATGAAATCTGGATCAGATGGAAGCCACGATTGAGCACTTGCAAGTGTTCGGGTGCATCGTTTTAACATCCTAATTTTTGGATTTTAATTATTTTTGGATTTTTGTGAATTTTTGGAACTTTGGAATTTATTTGGATTTTAGTTTATATTTTTGAATTAAGATTTTTGCAAATAATATTTAAATGTGTGCAAAGTTCTATATGTGTCAAAGTATTTTACAGAAATTTTTAGGAATATTCTAAGTATTTTTGCTATTTATTAGGAATTAATTCAAATTTTAGAATTATTTAACTTTGAAAACCATTTGAAAGTCCAGAAATTTAGTTTGGGTTGAAACCCATTGGTCTAAACCCATTTTCTCTCCGTGCTAGCCTAGTTTCTCACGCTTGAGTCAGCTCGTCGACCTACCGGCTAGTTGTCTTCTTTGAGCCACTGATAGGCGGGGCCTGCTTATCAACTGGCTTGTCCAAGTCCGGTGTTGACATGACACGCTAGTTGTGTCCATCAAGGAAATAGTTGCTGTCCCATGGATGATACAGACTCCTATCGCTATAAGAGGTGCGCACTGTGACTGCTAGGACCCAGAGAACCAAAACCCTAAATTAATCACTAGATCCTAGCAACTATCTCGCTGGATTTCGTGGTTTTCGTCAGAGCTCTACCATCAAGGAAAAGCTTTGATTCACCAACATCAGTGTGCCTTGTAGCTCGCCATCAGTCCCGTCAGCTTCGTCTCCTCTTGGCAGTGTTCAAAAATTCGGTACTTGGCGGCGAAATTGCGGCTGATATTGTGGTTGGCGGCTATAAATGCAATGAATTGAATTCAGCCCTTGGTGGCCTGTTTGGTAGCTTGGTTGAAATTGTGGGCCTTGGCGGTCCTTGGTGGGCTTTGCCTAGCGTGGCGGATGGCACAAAACTATGAGAGAGACCATTTTAATCTACTATTTACATGACCTAATGATCATGATTGAAAGATTCACGTTGTCGCCCTCAAAATAAGGTACACTAAGTCACTAACATAGTACTTACTACTTAGTTTATTACTTGATTAATTGAGTAGTATGTGTTCAAGTATTTTAGTTTAATATTCTACTTTAATATTTGATGTCTTGCAATTTGCAAATAACAGAAAAGAAAACTAAAAATTTTTATTCATAGTAAAATCAATAATATATATGAATTATATTAATTCTCGGTCGTCGAAGGTCAAAACACCGAGACCCGCAATTGCGCTGCAAATACGTCCTTGGCGCTTGGTGGTGCCTAACTGCCACAAATCCACCGAGTGAACTCTTGAACACTGCCTCTTGGGCCATCCTGTGCATGCTTTCAATTCATCGGAAGATCGCCAGAGCTTGTTGTTCTCGAGGAACCTTAGTCGCCGATGTTGAAGCTCATCAATGCCACTATTCGAGCCTACCAGAGTGGAAGCCGATCATATCACCAGGCAGGCAACATCAAGAGCTCACTGTAGATGCCCTCACCGGTCACTGGCAATGACCCTAGGTCTCCATGCTCCGCCGTATGATGTAGCTTGACCCAGGTGGTGCCACATTAGCTGTTGTGTCATCGCCGTGTCATCTCCTTGCTAATGTGTTGTATGACACGATTGTTTGTCACCCTAGAATGGACAATTATTAGTTGGTTGCTAATAGATGCCAACGTGGGTTGGTTAGATCATATGTAGTACTTAGCCATGTCACGTACATTGATATCTTTTAAAAGTGCAAATTCAATTTGACTTGGAATATAGAATATGTTTATGAATGGGTGTGTCATGTGTTGTCATATAATGACGTTGAGTTGTTGATGGCATGTGTTGCACAACAATCAATTTAGGCTAGGGCAAGTGGCTCCTTACTGTGGTGTGCCTGCGTAGCATTGGGTTGATATGTGAGCAAGAGTGATATGATTTCTATGAGTGATTGGAAGCCTTTACATGGACAATTAAGGACTTAACGTTGCAAGCTGTTGAACTGGGCTAATCATAAAACTACATGTCTGTTATGGGCTAGACCTAACTCAGTAAGTTACCTAGCCTTAACTTATATTGCCTTAGGTGGAAGACCAAACTATAAGTGAGATCAGGGGAGGGTGTGTGTGTAGTGGCCTCACATCTTGAATAGAGATTGTTCCTAGTCCAACGATCTCACATCTTGAATAGGGATTGTTTCTAGTACAACGATAAGTCCCTCCTATTCATCTGCTTTGTGTGGTGGAGGGAATAGTGTGTTCATGCTCATCGGGAGTGTCTGTGTTCAAATAGAGTTTCACAAAGGTTTTGTTATGATCTTTTTAGCCACACATCGATGGGTACGTGTCATTGTATGGCAGTATAAGGTTGATCATATCTTGTGGGTAAAGTGTATAACCTTTGTAGAGTGTAAATCTATTCGAAAAGCTATGTCCCTGATTATGGACAATGCTTGGGAATTTTAGTCAAGAGTTATATTTTATGAAATAAAATTTAGGAAGGGAGGTTGTGTGGCATTGAAAGTATTCAAAATTTTTTGGGACTATGTGCTAGTTTACTTGAGATATACTTGAATGTTACATATTATTGTTTTTTTGTTTTACTATCATTTTAATCTATTTATTGTATTCATTCGTAAATGCTGCTTTATTGTGAAATAACCATATTAGCCATTCATTTAGAATAAGCCTTGCATATAGTTATACTAGAATTGCATTATATGAACAACTTGTTGAGTGTTTTATGTACTCACTCATGTAACCATAACATTATCAATTGAAGAAGAGTCTACACCTGCTTTTGAGGAGTATCATGAGGAGTTAATTTCAGCAAGAGGCCATCCCACATGCATGGTACCAGTAGTACCAGAGTCACCAAGCACAACATCGTTTGATTCAGCACGTGTGGCAATACCATACACTATCCCTAGCGTGGAGTAGCTAGATAGCATAGGTAGTATGACACTCATGGATACAACAATGGCCAGAGGAGGTGAAATAGGCGAGCTATGATGACAAGAGTGGGCCTCACAAATATTTTAATCTCAATGACATCTATACAATGACTGAGGAAATCAAGGGAATGGATGAGTAGTACCTCCTTGCTGCAAAAGAGATGTCGTGTTATCACTAAGCTACACAAGAACAACCTTGGCAGGATGCGATGAAGAGCAACCTTGATGCCATTGGGAATGACAAGACTTGAAGTGCAACTTTCATTGTCTGTGCCATGAGGGAGATTTTCTTCTAGATGATCTTCATTTGATTGTTTATTCCCTCCACCAACTCCTCAAATGAAGGATTTGTAAGTGTTAATTCTTTTCCCTTTAAATCCATCGCAATCTTCTAAAGTTGCTTAAGAATAAAGTTTAGGGTAGGGAGCCCACTTCTCTGAACTGTGGCCAAGTATTTGGCGAAGACCTTCAGATGGTCAGTGAGTCTGTCTACTTCATCCTTCTTCACTGGCCTCCACTACTAAAAAAGAGGCTATATTAGACACATCATCACAGATGGTTTTAGGAACAAACTGTTTGTGATGTCTGATTATTATAGACGGTTTCATCAACGAACTATCTGTGATGAAAGGGAGAAGTTCGCAATCGGTTTGTGGATAAAACCAGTTGTGATGAGGGAAATATCACGGACGGTTTTATCAATAAACTGACTGTGATGATAGGTATAACTTCATAGATGGTTTGTGGATAAAACAGTCTGTGATATTGCCCTCATCATAGACGTGTTTATCCATGAACCATCTGTGATCATCAATTGAAAACAGCAAACGCGCACCTTACAAAAAAGACTACTAGATTGAGAACTAGATCGCATTATATATGTAAAGAAGCATTACAAAAGACTATGTACAAAAGTACTTTAACTAAAAAAGACTACTCGTCGTCACCGGAGTAGTCATCGTCAGAGTCGGCGGAGTCCTCGCTACCGCCGTCTGGGTCCTCACTCAAGCCGGCTCGGTCTGGGTCATCCTCCAGCTCCTAGCCGTCGTGATATCTCTCTGATGAGTCGTAGCTTTCATCATCATCATCATCGGAGGAGGCCAACGCTAGACGCTTCTGCACAGTGCGGCCGGAGGCGGAGGTGGTCGGAGGAAGCGGAGGCGCCATGTAGTGGGCAGCCGGTGGATCCATGCAGATGGCACTGGCGTAGCGCCACAACCATTGGTGTAGGGGCATGCCGATGGGTCTAGTCGGAGGTGCTGTCAAAGGTGGCAGTGGCAGAGGGTTTGTAGGCGGCGTTAGGGGGTGGAGCCATCAGAGAAGGAGACGTCGGAGGAGCTTTTTGGGCTGCTCACGGTGGCGTCGTCGGAGGCGATATTTTCTGCTGATGATCAAGTATAGAGGCGGTCGATAAGCCTCTCTATTCTTATAGGTGTGGAATTGCAGTGGGGAAACGAAATGCCGCCTGGAATTAATGGTCTGCATTGGGGAAACGAAACGCGTCTGCATTGGGAAGACGAAACGATGAACTGGAAAAGATTGCACGCGTCTGCATTGGGAAGACGAAACAATGAACTCGAAAGACTGCGCGCGTCTGCATTGGAAAGACGAAACGATGAACTCGATCGAAAGACTACGCGTGTCTGCATTGGGAAGATGAAACGATGGACTCGATCGAAAGATTGCGCGCGTCTGCATTGGAAAGAAGAAGGAACATCACGGATGATGTGGAGATAAAACCGTCTGAGATGACATCATTGCAAATAGTTTTATCCACAAACCGTCTATGATGTGAAGTGACATCACAGACTGTTTGTGGATAAAACCGTCTACGATTACATCACATAACAGATGGTTTTATGTACAAACAGTCTGTGATGTGATGACATCACAAATGGTTTTATCTACAAACCATCTGCGATGTCATCACATCACAGGCAGTTTATAGATAAAACCATTTACGATGATATCTGTTACCTGTAAAAGATAGAGAGCCTCGATCGCCTCTGTATTTTTAGATTTTCCTAGATATTTCTGAGGTGACTGCGATTGAGAGGCGTTCTGGTGAAAGAGACCCTAGATTTGGAGAATTAATTGCAGATCCTTGTGCTCTAGGTCATCCAAGGTTAGTAATTGCTTCTAATCTGAATTGGTCCAAATTTGCATTATATTTAATATCTATCTTGGTGAAAAGGGAAATGAAGCTGGTTAATTTGTTCTCTGTGATTTAAAGTAGATACATTTGCTATTCCTTGTGCAGATCTATTTGTACTTTTTGATCTAAATTCGTCGTTTAACACCTATTGTTACATATGTAGCGTAGATGGACTGAAGTTGGATGTACGTTGAGAATCGTGCGAGCGTTGAATATATTAATGGTGTCTCCGCTTTTATAAGAGCTACAGAGGAAGATATGTCGAACAAGGGGGTGGAATTTATACCTTGTCCATGCATTGACTGTGAGAATCTCCGGATGTTCCGAAACCCAGCACAGATTGAAGCACACTTGATTCTATGGTGTTTCAAAAGGGGGTATACATGTTGGACCAGTCACGGTATAGAGCAGATTACGTAGGGACTAGGTAGTACTACCATTGTGGATGAAGTGAACGATACTCTGGATATCGTCAATGAAGTCAATGATACTCTGGATGATATCGACTGTACTTTTGATGACAATCTGGATCAGATACTATGGGATGTAGAAGGGAACCGTGATGAGCGGGAGTATGTAAAATTCCGAGGCTTGATGGACGACTCGGAGAAACCTTTGTTCCTAGGTTGCAAGTCCAAATACACAAGGTTGTCATTCGTGCTGGAACTGCTGAAATTAAAAGCAAGTAATGGTTGGTTCGACAAGAGTATCATGGTGCTGTTAAGTCTGTTAGTGGATATGCTTCCGGAGAGAAATGAGTTGCTGACAACCACCTACAAAACCAAAAAGGTTCTTTGTCCCTTGGAAATGCAACGCATCCAGGTACAAGGGTAAAGATAGATCGAATGATGACGACGAGGGCATGGAGGTGAAGAAAGGACCTCCCGCTAAGGTGGCGTGGTATCTGCCTATAATTCCCCATTTGAAGCATTTGTTTGCGAACCCAAAAGAGCAAAATAGCTTCGATGGCACTCGGATGAGCGTAAGAACGATGGAATGATTAGGCACCCTACTAATTCGACGCAATGGAGAAACATCAATAGGATGTTTGAAGAATTTGCAGTGGATCCGAGGAATATAAGGTTCAGATTGAGTACAGATAGAATGAATCCTTTCGATAACATGAGCAGCCATCATAGCACTTGGCCTGTAAATCTCTGTGTGTACAACCTTCCTCCTTAGTTGTGTATAAAGCGAAAGTACATAATGATGTCTATACTTATCGAAGGCCCGAAGCAACCTAGGAACGATATTGATGTATACCAAGCACCATTGGTGGAAGATCTCAATACATTGTTACATATGTGGTGCAGGTATGGGATGCTCACAAACGAGAGTACTTCATTTTGCGCTGCCTATTGTTCTGCACCATAAATGATTATCCTGCACTTGCTAACCTATCAGGGCAGAGTACGAAAGGAGCCAAAGCATGTACTCACTGCTTAGATGACACCGAGTGTGTCTGGCTAAATCACTCACATAAAACCATGTACATGTGTCACCGTAGGTTCCTTCGGAGAAATCACCCATATCGCAAGATGAAGAAACAATTCGACGGCACCATCGAAGACGCTTTAGCTCCAAAGCCTTTAAGTGGGACAAACATTCATGATATGGTTAAAAAGTTGGATGTTGTGCTAGGAAAGGGTTGTAAATCGAGGGCCCGTGAGAAGAGCATGTGGAAAAAGAGATCAATATTTTGGGACCTACCTAATTGGGAGCACCTAGAAGTTCAGCACGTAGAGAAGAATGTGTGTGATAACTTGATTGGTCTCTTACAGAACATTAAGGGTAAAACAAAGGATGATATGAATACACGGCTTGACATGGTCGATATGGACATCAGGCCTAAGTTAGCACCAAAAGAGATTGATAAAGGCCGAACATACTGCGAGCCTGTTTGTTACACTCTGTCCAAGGCCGAGAGAACTGAACTGTGTCAGTGCTTGCATGGTGTGAAAGTTCCATCCGGTTACTCATCCAACATGAAGAGACTTATTTCGATGCATGATTTGAGTTTAACTGGCATGAAGTCCCATGATTGCCATGTGCTTATGACACAAATGCTCCCTGTGGCAATTAGAAGTATTTTATTGACCAAGGTTTAGGAGACAATCATAAAGATCTGTTATTTCTTTAACACAATTGGTCAGAAGGTCATCTATCCCGAAGGACTTGATGCTCTGCAGGCTGAGGTGGTAATGACTCTATGTAATCTTAAGATGTATTTCCCTCTGTCGTTTGTCGATATCATGGTCTATCTCATTGTTCACCTTGTGAGGGAGATAAAAATGAGTGGGCCTGTGTTCCTATGTAGCATGTACCCATTTGAGAGGTATATGGGAATTCTCAAGTCCTACGTACGGAATCAATCTCTACCGGAGGGTAGCATTATCAAAGGTTATGCAACTAAAGAGGTCATCAAATTCTGCGTGGATTACATGGCTCAGGTCGAACCGATAGGTGTGCCTCGATCCCGCCATGAGGGGAGGCTCTAGGGCATCAGGACCATTGGAAGGAAAGCAGTTACGAACACATGGCTGTTGTGGCCCCGTATATCAACGAGCATAAGAATTGGCTACGGTAAGAGAATCCGACGTGACAGACGTATTGGATCATCAGACAGTATAACCTTTAGTTCAATAGATGGTTCAAGGAGCGACAACCCATTACTGGAAGTACGTTAGGTGATACGCTGACATGGTTGGCAAAAGGGCTAGCTTTTATGGTTGTAACATGGAAAGGATATGACTTAAATGGGTACACATTTTACTCGAGAGATTAGGACATGAAAAGCACAAATCAGAACAACGGTGTTCGCATCGATGCACTGAATACCGCTGGATCAATGAGGAGCTTGTATTATAGGTTCTTTGAGGAAATTTGGGAGCTCGACTATGTGTTATGCAAGATCCCCTTATTTCACTGCCGTTGCGTTAACCTGCAGCACGTGAAGGTTGACAAGTATAGCATCACAACTGTGGACCTCGAACGTGTCGGATATCAAGAGGAACCATTCGTTCTCGCCAACCAAGTTGTTCAAGTCTTCTATGTAACTGACCCGTCCAACAAGCAGCGCCACGTCATTCTTCAGGGAAAATGGAGGATTGTTGGAGTCGACAATGTGATAGATGACGAAGAATACAATCAGTTCGACGAGTTGTCTCCTATTGGTACTGGTGTCACAATCCAGGAAGACCAACCTGAGGAAACTAGCTACACACGTGTTGATCATCACGAAGGGCTAATTTTTGTACAAAATAATAAGTAAGTGTTGTCATCATGAGGACTTCATGTATATATACCAAGTGTTCATGTATTATAATTAATTAATGGCATGTATTAATTATTGATTATATTGATTAAAATTAAGTAGGTGTATACTGTACAAAATGAGATGTATGTATTATGATTAATTTTAATACATGACGTATATGTTTGCATGTTTATCCCAGATGGTTCAATCCCAGAACCATCTGGGATGGTCTTCCCGCGCCACACAACAAATCCCGCGCTTGCCATTTCACCAAGTCCCACGCACACTTAGTTTATTGTAACCCTAGCTATCGTGAGCCCCTCTCCCGCAGTGACGCCCTCCCCCCTCGGTCATGCCATCCCCCATCGGCGGCGCCCTCCCCCCTCGGCCACGCCCTCGCCCTCGCTCGGTGGTGCCCTCCCTCGGTTGTGGTCTCCTCCCTCAGCGGCGCCTCCCCCCTCGGCTACACCCTCCCCGGCGGTGGTATCTCCCCTCCCCCTGGGTGGTGTCTCCCCTCTCCATCAGTGGTGCCCTCCTCCCTCCCCCTCCATTTTTTGTTGCCTTGCTTGCTCCATGATGATAATGGGTATTCTGATGACTAGAACATTTATTTCTGTGAACTAGGCCTTGAACCATATGCTTAAACGCTAATTAGATTATATCTTGATTGTTATATCAGTACATGTGCTATTTACATGCTTAGCTACATACACTTTGTTATCTTAACTGTTACTGGTTTGCTTAATTGAGTGGATCAGTTCTAGTGCTATTATACTATGATGGAATCTTGTTGTTCAAATGCTGAACTGGTAGGCTTTTGTTGATTTAGTTAGCAAGTGCTTAATCTACATATTAAGGTGGTAAGGGTTCAAGGCCTTATTCACTGAATTAATTGTTAGCCCATTCGTGATTAAGCTTAAAGATTTAAAATCTTCAACCAACCCTTATCTGAGAGCAATATAATACAATCTACATTCAATTTATCCGATTGGTGTTGCATGTACAAAATACCTCTTAACTTACCTTCTCTTAAATTTGCTTCTTTTAATTTACCTACTCTTAACCTTGCATCATACAATATGGCGTCTCCTCAATCCTTAGCATCGAAGGGATCTGATGACGCGCCCAACGTAGAAAGAAACAGGCGCGGTGCAGGAGGGCTTAGTAAAAGGCCTCAAAGCTGATACACCATCACAGTGGTCGATCTGCATGATGGGGCCCCTATCGCCCCTCCAAAGGCTGCGACAGATTTCCGGACCATGTGCGGGATCATTGGGTGTGAACGGATCCCCATCACCTATCCATCATGGAAGACACTGAGAGATGAGGAGCGCGATAACCTGGTGATAGAAATATTTGTGTCATTCGAGTTTCCACAAGACACCATGCCTGCACTGCGACAGTACGCGTTGCTAGTGGCGGGAAAAGCGTGGAAGAACTTGAATAGCATCCTCGTTGCTAATTACGTCAATAAGGAAATGACTCCATTCCAAAAGTATGGGTTCATCTCTGAAGATGTTTGGGGACAATTTGTTGAGTTGAAAATGATGAAAGAGTTCATGCTTCAAAGCGCGGCTCACAAGACCATCCAGTCAAAAAACACACACCCACACAGACTCGGCTCAACTGGGTACGCGGGTAAGATGGTGCAATGGACGAGGGAGGACAATGAGGCAGTCCAGAAGGATGTAGTGCTACCATTTGCCTTGATCATGGACCAGCGTGCCCGAAACTGGGTAAGAGCGAGGTCACATCACACTCCTTCAAGCGGTGTGTCCTTTGTAAACCCTACTGATGAGGAAGTGTTCCAACGCCTAATATCGTTGAGCACGGAATTTTCCCAAGGCTCTTTCACTTTGAACAGAGAGAAAGACATACTCTCCACGGCCTTGGGAAACAAGGAGCACCTAGGTCGCACCAGAGGCCTAGGTGTTTTCGATCCCTAGAAATTGGGATTCCCACAGGACTCGGCCACATACCGGAGTTGGAAGAGAAACAAAGCCGAGCGTGAGGAACAGCTGGTAACCCTCATTGAGGAAAGGGTTGAGGAAAGGCTTAGAGCGCAATTCAATAATCAGCTACGAAGTCTTGAGGAAAGGCTGGAGCAAAGGGTGGTTGAGGAGAGGCAGGCATAGAATGTGTTAGCCCAAGAAGCACATACGCAGTTCAGCCCAACCAACCGTTGGTGCAGCTGAGCATCTACCCCTGTGACAGACGTGGATGAAATCAGATTTCCTCCTGATGACACCTTGGTAACATGTCTGCAATGCTCCTTACCTACACTTTTAATGTTGGACGTGTTAGCTAATTACTTACGTACCCTTATGTAGGTGGCCATGCCTTGCAATACGCAAGTGAGGATTGCCAACGGCTTTATTCCCCTGTAGGCTGCTTGGGGACAAGCATATGCATCCAGTGTAGGGGCATTAGTGCACGGTCATACTGTAGAGCCGGACTAAGAGAAGGTCCAAGTCAATGGTGTACATGAAATTTTCAAGGCTGTCACACTGGACATCCCCCAAATGACGAGATCGTCACACTAGTGGATGCCATCAGCACATTCATCCAGTGTCCCAAGAAGGACATCTCCTTCGATGCCCACCCAGGAGCACCGAAGCTACAAGCAGTCCCAGAGGCACCACATCATGCGCCAGAGCTGCCAGCACTACTGGAGCCATGCCATACACCAAACGAGCCCGCCAAATCGGCTACCATGTCTCGTCCCGCGCAGATCGTTACTGCAGTAAGGGCCCACTCATCTCCTGTGAAGATGAAGTTTGGTAGAAGGGAACATGGAGACAAGGGCAAATCAAAATTGACCACATCAGTCGACGACTTTCCATTTGCCCCATTGGTGCGATAATTCGAGCTGGGGCAACCGTTTGTACCAGATGAGCGTAAGGAGATGCTTTCATTAGCCTATGTTAGATTGCAAGACTGGTACATACAACAAGTCAACAAGCCAGTGGCACAACGGACAACGAGTATCTTGGTGAGCTTTAAGGAGGAGTATTTCTTACACCAGTTTTTAGATGGCGTATTCGTGGTCGACTTCACTAACTTGTTCGATCTGTACAACCTCAGAGCGCTCGATATCTCACTCATAAGATATTGGATAATGTAAGTGTGTGCAATCACCATCTACATTTCTGACACACCGATAAATGTCTTATATATATCATCCTTGATTTGTATATGTAGATACATGATCCTGGAAGCAGCAGCAAGGGAACAACCGGTGGGTTTCGCCGACCCACACATGGTGTCTAAGCAAACCATGGATGAAAATAAAGAGGTCGTCTACGAGTACATGGAAAAAGTACTGCTGACTCATTCGAACAAAAAATTCATACTTTTGCCCTACAACCCGAGGTATGTGCTTCGTCTAGATGCTATACTCATTGATTTCTACTATATATCACAACTCGAAGTTAGGTTTAGTGACCATGGCGACATATCTATGTAGGTATCACTAGGTTCTACTAGTAAGTATACCGAGACAGAACCGAGTAAATTGCCTTGATTCCAAAAAGGGCGGCACCCACGATTTGAAGCCTATCAGAGATTTTCTCGACACGTCGTTTGGTGTCTACAAATCGAGGGGTGGGCCACACAAGAAGGGCCCAACCACTCTAACGCATACTTTTAAGTTTCTGGTATCCGATGGTATATGCAATAATCCTTCACACTCCATAATAATACCCTCAGAACTAATTAACCTATTATGTTTTGGCAGTGCCACCAGTAGCCAAAGGGTACTGACCTATGTAGATACTATGTTTGCCACAACATAGCACTCCTCGTTGGTTCCCAACAAACCAACGTCACACAGGTCTGTCAATCTTGCAACAATTGTCTCTACTTATTAATTTATATACATGCGAGACTTTACTCTTCTCATTAATAGGCTTGGCAATGCGCTGAATCTACATTGGAACAGGCTGACCTACTAACTATTCTAGGATAGCTCTGTGCCTTCTTGCTATGTGAGGTCACAAATCCAAAGGGCAGATGCTACTCAGGGCTCAATGAATCATGAGTTGTGAATTTGTTGCTTACTGTACATTTAGATTAATTTGTGAACCTTGTGCTGTGAATTTGTCATTTCTACTTCTGAATCCAATTGGTTAGTACATATGTGAGTTGATTTCTAAAATGGATGTGTTGTACATATGTTGTAATGTGCAATGTGAGTTGATTTATGAAATGGATGTGCTGTATGTTGTGTAACAAGTGATTGGAGTACATTTTTTTAAATTTATGTCATAATAATATGTTGGTCATGCCGTGTACTGTCTTTTGTTTCAAAGGGCATGGCTAGCAATTCCTGAGGCTAGCCAACGTATTAAAATTTAGTATAAAATAGAAAATCAACATCACAGACGGTTCTAACGAATAACCGTATGTGAATAGGCACAAATCACAGACGGTTCCACTACGGCACCGTCTGTGATGAGGGCATCATCACAGACGGTTTCAAATTGGAACCGTCTATGATATATTTCACTTCACAGATGGTTCTTCCTTAAAACTGTTTGGGATAAGTCCATCATCACAGACGGTTCGTAAGTCGAACCGTCTGAGATGATACCACATCACAGACGGTTCGTAAGTAGAATCGTTTGAGATGATACCACATCACAGATGGTTCTAAACTAAAACCGTCTGTGATGAGCTTTTTCACAGGCGGTTGGAAAATCGTCTGCAATGACTCTTTGTCATCACTGACACTTGCTTACAAACGGTTCACAAAACAGTCTATGATGAGGTTTCTGAATCGTTTGTGATGAGCTTTTGTGTAGTAGTGCTCTATTCTTTAGCCTTTGCTCTTTCTTCTTCCCAAATGGAAAGTTGAGATTCTTTGGCCTTTATTTCATTTTTTAAGTCTGCATAAATTGATTTTATAATCTTAGTTTTATCAGATAATTTTGAGTTCAAAAAACAGGTCGACAATTCTGTTTTACCTAAAATCTCAGACTCCTTTGCCTGAAGAGTACTCTTACGCTTCTCGGAGAGCCTTTGGAGTTTTTCTTCATTCCTTTTAGAGGCTTCATGGAGTTTGGCAGTCTTGTCCTCATGGTACACTTTTGTAGCAATAGGGTCGAACTTGTATCCCTTGGTGGTATTCTAAGCCACCAAGATTTTCTTTTCTAGTTCTTTTATTTGTTATTCTTGCCTATATTAGGGCAATTATGTCAGAACAAAAAAGGTTCGACTTAGATTTCATCCAAATCCCCCTCAATCGCAACATATCGCAAGCAACTTTCTTGTGACTTATCTAGTAAGTCCTTAGCAAGTTTAGCACACTTGATATTTAAAGATTAATTGTCAAGTTTTAGTTGCTTACAGCCTTTACATGAGCTGACAGGGTCCTTAGAAGCATGCATTTCAAGTTCATCATTTCTAGAAGAGAGCTTCCTAAGGTGAGTGCTCATGGCATCAATTTCATCAAGTAGTTTAGGGCAATTTTCACATCAGGGAGTAGAGTGGGCATGAAGAAAACTAGCATCTAAAGACATAGTATCAATAGAACAAGTGCTAGTATTCTTCAACCTAAGACTCTCAAGTTTGGTAAGCATACTATCATGTATAGTCCTTAGGTTCTCTAGTTTCACAAGCAAAGCATCACAGAATAAACAATCGTCAGAAACTCAAGAGGGAGAAGATCTAAGAGAAGCTAAGTCCCGAGTCAAGGTACCTACTTCCTTCTCAAGCTCCATACACATAGCTCTAGCTCTAGTATGAAGTTTTCTTATTTTGCAAAAAGCTTCAATGAGCTGGTCATATGAGGGTACTTTGTCCGAGTCGCTATAGAGCTCGGAGTCGTTGATGCTGTTAGTGTCCGCCATGAAGCACATGCTAGAGAACTTGTCACCACCTTTTTTCTCTTGTGGATCATCCTCGCTTTCGTTGCTTCACATCTTTGTGTTAGAGAGGGTGATGTCGTTGAGGGCGGCAAGGATGCGGTGGAAGAGCTTCTTATTCTTTGAGAAGTTGTGGTACTTCTTCTCACATGCTGGCTCGTGAGCTAGAGACTTCTTGTTGCGGTTCTTGTCTATGTAGTCGATCTTTCTTGAACCACCGGAGTTGTTCTTGCCCTTGTCCAACTTGGGACAGTTCGCTCGAATGTGGTTGGGGCCATCACATTCGAAGCAAATGATCATGCCACCTCTCTTCCTCTCTATCTCTCTCTCACCCTCTTATATGCATGAGAGAATTTGCAAGCTAAAAGAGAAAGCTCATTTTCTGGAAATTTTTCTAGTTGGTCATTGCTTAGCTCGCAAAGGGTGGAGATTGAAAATCCAGTAGAAAAATCAAAAGAAGATCCAGTGGGATCAGTGACCAAGGCCATCGACTAAGATTTCATCTTGTGAGAGACAACATCGATCTCATGAGTCTTGAGTCAGGAATAGAGTCCATCAAGACTTAGAGTCGATAAGTCGGTAGTGTTCTTGATAGCGGTCAATTTTCATTTCCCAAACTCGAAGATCGAGTGTGGTCAAGAAATGTCGAGCATTGTCTGAGTCAGGGTTTGTGCAACCGACTACTCGGAGGTCACTCAAAATCTTTGTAAAATGACCAAAGCACTCATCAAAACTCTCACCAGCATGTTGTACAAATTTTTTATATTCACGCTTGTACTGATCCTGCCTCACGGTCTTGATTTGAGTAGTACCCTCATGGTAAGTATCAAGGGTCATCCAAATCTCATGAGCAGATCTCAGGTGAGAAATCCTATTGTACTCACTGCGGCTAAGGCCCTGTATGAGGATGTTCCATGCCTTAGCATTTGCCTCAACGTCGCCATATTGTCGGCCATGACGTGCTCATCAGCAGGAACCTCATACGGAAGCTTCACCTTCTGCCATACCAGGAAGCCCTAGGCAGTGAAGTACGACTCCATTCGAGACTTCCAAAATGGAAAATCAACTCTAGAAAAGATGGGAGGCTTGGTTAAATATTTTTCCATCGCCATGGCTCTCGAGACCGGTCAAGATCTATGGAAGAGCAAACCTAGCTTGATACTAATTGAAGGATCGAAATGGCGATCACAGGGGGGTGAATGATCCCAAAATAAATTTTATCCCCCAAAGAAACCAAGCCAAAACTCCTAGATATCAAAACAAGGTTAAAGAGTCAATTTTCTTAAATTTTAGCCTGAGGCTCGCACTACTACTTTCTGGGGTGGTACTGCCAGAGTACGGCAGCTATAGTAATAACAGGAGAATGAACAGTGATTTTAGCATGAGTTCAAAAAGAAAATTGAGAAATCTCTTGATCGGCTGATCCAAACTTAATGAAACTTTGATGACACCTTCCTATGGATGTCAGGAACCTATTCTAACCTTTGATTTCAAGAATCGATGTCAAAGTTCTGACCTTTTTCAAATTTATGGAAGGGCACACAACAACGGGTTCAAGAATTAAAACTTTGCACATAGCTAGCTCGTGGGTTCTTGATAATCAAGATGATTCTAGATAGCTTCCCATATGTCATAGCAAGCTAGAACACAAGACAAGAATACCCAAAAACCCAATCTTTGAAGATTGATCCTCTCAAGAGCAAAAATTGATTTCTTGCAAGAAAGAACACAAGACTTACCTAGATGATTGGGATATAGACTGAAGAAGACTCATCCACCAATCATTCATCCTTGGCAAAATATCCACAAGCATTTAGAAGGAGGGGAGATGAATCCAAATGTGCGGAAAGTAAATAGCAAAATTTAAAGATATAAAGTAAATACAGAAAGTAAATTCAGAATTGAGAGAAAATTAGATTTTCACTTCAGGAAGGGAGGTTTACAAGGCCTCACTAACAAGTGGGCAAAGCTCAAAAGAGAACAAAAACCTCAAAACCTTCAAGGGAGGAGGGCTACCCCTATCCCTCTATTTATGCTACTCTTGAATCATCCTCCACCCTTGGATGAGTTCCTTCTTCCTTAAGGATCACCATCAAGGGTTAGGATTGACTCACTCACTCATACATGGGCTAACTCAAAACCCAACAACATAACGGGTTTTACACACTTTTCAAAGCATACTAACTAGATCCACTGCTCTATCACCTAGATCGCGATCCAATGGTCCTCCTTGATCCGTGCACCTCCTAGTTAGCATCTCATCCATTCCTCATCTTCTAGGTTCATAGTGACTCTGTCTCCGATCATCTTCTAGCAATCCTCGATCGTCTAGACCTCCGGCACACCTCGCCCAGTCCCGGTCATCCTCCACCTCACCAACCTAGCACCATCACCCTGCAACCATCAAAAATAAGGAAAACCCATCACATAGCAATATCCAAGCAAATCTTACTCAAATTCAAAATTCAAATATTGATTTCGCTCATAAGGTCGGCACTACCGCTTCTTGGGGCCAATAGTGCCACCTTTGTCGGCACTACTACTCCTACAAGGCCAATAGTGCTGCTCCGTTGAAAAACCCAGCGAATCCCCTCTCTAGAAAATAAGTACTGCCCCAAACGGCCGGTACTGCTACTTTAGCCAACACTACCGCCCCCATGGTCGGTAGTGCCACTCTAGGTAGATTAAATCCAAATTGATTCAAATTAAAAATTCAATTCAAATCAAATTCAAACTCAAGCACTTTAAATTTTAAACACAATCAATAACTCATCACAACCAGGTTAGATCTCCACATGATCTTTCAAAATTTCTCAATTGTTTTATAATAACTAGCTCATAACCTCAATCCAAAATTCAACTTCTATATCCACATTTGTTTTGATAAAATTTAACCCATGACTGTAATCACCAAGAAATGCTCAATACCATGAGCACGGCTAGTCGAATAGATTTTACACTCTACAGAGGTTATACAATTTGCCCACAAGATACAATCATACACCACAAAGGCAAGTGACTATAACATAGCCTTTCCAATGCATATCTAAACCCGGTACTACCCGCTATGGTTTCAACACTAGTGTGACTAGTTACTACATCCAGGGCACCCTCTCGCGCCATGTGAGCCTACCAGTGCGAGGACTAGTTACCACAACCTGGGTCTCACAGCACCACTACTAGTACCAAAGCTTAGGCGCAACAAATTAATCAGCTAGGTCTATCCTGTACCAGACTTGTGGTTGTACGAATGACTTAGTTCAAATTCTGGCAAAGTAAAGTCCTTAGTTGACCAAAGCAAGACTAATCAAAAATCATCATAACCATGAACCGGCAATGTAACATCCCAAAATTTGAGTTTTGGAATGTTTAAAGTAGAAAATGAACCATCTGCCTTTTTCTTGAATTAATCGAAGCTTAATTTGTATTTTCTAAAAATGAAAATATTTAATTTGACTAATCTGTGCTCCAAACTAAAGGTTTCAAGTTTTTGTTGGGTTCCTTGTACTTCAAGGATTTTTTTTGTATTTTTGAAGATTTTTTCAGAATTTGTTTGCTATTTATTTGAATTTATTCAGATTTATTTGAATTTCTAGAATTTAATTAATTGGAAAATTATTTTTATTCCAAAATTGCGCACGAGCCTAATTCTTCCTCCACTGCCCATTCCTGTTCATTTCGGCCTAGCCCCTATTCCTCCGCTTAGCCTAGCTTCGGCCGAGTCCAACCGCTTCGCCTCGGCCCGTGTTCACCAGTGCCTCGACCTAGCTTCGCATTTGCCCGGCCTGCTACGTGCGTCCGCCCAGCCCAGCCAAACGCAAGCCACAGCCGACCGATCAACGCCACGTGTCCAACTCAGATGGTGCCACGTCTCCCGCGCTGCGTCGCCAGCCGAAAATCCTAACCCTAGCTGCCTTTTTGGCATCCGTGCTAGGCCCGCCTCCCAAGGCTATTTAAGGCGCCGCTGACCCCATCCCGAGGTTCCCCACTTCGTGCTGCACTTGCCGCCTCCTTCTCCATAGCCCAAGACGCAACCGTTGCCGAGATTGAGCTCGCTGGAGTCCTCCACCGCACCCGCAAGCTTCTACGCCATGGTTCGCCCTCTCTGGTGCGCCTCTGCCGCGGCTGATCCATCGCGTTTTCGCCGAATCACGCATCGTCTTCTCCACTACTGGTGAGTGCGCCACCGCCTCTTGCTGTTGATCTCCTTCGTTCAACCTCAGCTGTCCAATCTCCAGTGAATGTCCCAGATCACGCCACATTGCAACCACTCGTGCCTTGCCTCCTCTATCGTCCGATCCGATCACCACACGCGGCCAGTCCGTGTCAGCGCTTGTGCGGGCGCCTGTGTCAGCGCCACGCCAATGCCGTGTCAGCCGTGCTACCCGGTCAGCCACCGCGTCACCCTCTTCCCAGTTCCCATGAGTCTAGTCCTCTGTTTATTTGGAAAATTGATTGCTGATGTCAGCGTTGCGCAATAAATCAATTTTCTCGTAGAGAAATAAATCGGGAAATTCAGATTTTCAATTTTTCTCTGAATTCAATCTTTTGGAAGCCTGTTCTCGCTCATACGAACTCTGATTGAAGCGATTCAAATTTCTAAATTTTTGTCAAATCGAGCTCTACCTTCTAGAGCCATTTATTTTCAGTTTTGAGCTTGTTTGGTTCTCTATTATGTACTTATTTAGTTTCATTGCTTTCCTTCCTGGTAGACGCAAATTTCGAAGGAGCGAACGGAGACTTTGAAGACCAAGACTCAGCACTAGATTAGTAAGGCAAGTCATAACCTTTGATCATGTTGAACCTATGTTTGCAAAATTATTTTGTTTTATATAATTGCATGCTATTTGTGTATCAATGCTTAGTTTTGGGAGTAACTATTCACCTGATTGTCATTATGCCACCTTGACTTTTGGAATGCCACATACCCATTGTTAACCTTAGGTTGGGACATTATTAGTTGGACATAATCACAATACCAACAGTGGGTTATCGTAGCTATGCTTAGACCTGCTTAGTCATACGTTGGGATTCATATGACATATGAATTAATGTTAATCTTGACTTAATGAGATATTGAATTGTGGCTATTGGCTACTGTTGTAAAACTTGTTGTACCATGGCGGGGTTTGCCATTGATCTTGGTTGAACAAAATGTTTTCCCTTGGGCAAATGATCGTGCAGTAAAGGGGGTGCTTTCTAGCACATCGGGATGTGGTTGTCTTGCCTGAGACAACTTAAGAACTTAATCTTGTGCGCCATTGAACTGGGCCTAACCGTGCAACCACAAGTCTGGTATAGGATAGACCTAGCTGATTAATTTGCAATGTTTAATCTTGAGTACTGCCAATTATTGATATGGGTTCCAGGATGGACGGGTAGATTCACATGGCTCAAGAGGGGGCCCCAAGGGGCAAAACCTTAGAGGTTAGTACTGAGTTTGGATAGTGCATTGTAAAGGCTTTATCATGATATCTCTACAACACACCAAAGGAAGTGTGTTAATATCGATTTCACCAAGAGATGTTCATGTCTTGTGAGTAAAGCTATACAACCTCTGCAGAGTGTCAAACTATTCGAACAACCGTGTCCCCAGTCATGGACAAGCCTGGGGATTTCACACGGGTTATAGAGTGTTTCATGAAATATGGAATTATTGGGATGTGAACTGGAAGTTCACTATTGTTTTAAGTCATACCGTTGAATTTAGTGGTTTGATACTTATTTTGGATGGTGTAGGGTGATGACTCGCCATTCTGTTTATGTTGTCTACCATTGATTTACCAGTTATTTATTATCTTTTTCATCAATATGCTTTCAATCTAATTACTGTATTTCAATTCAAGTTATTGCTTTCTACAAATGAACCATATGACTATCCTTGTCAAGCCGTGCATGAATATATTGCATCAATTCCCTACGGCTTGCTGAGTAGTTTTTGTACTCACGGCTTTATGGCTTTGTTGATTAGTTGCTGAGGAAGAACCAAGAATTAATGAGTATCATGACGAGGAATTCTATGAAGACTACGTCGACTAGGGAGGCGTTTCCCCAAACAATTGCTTGTGGCATGTCGAATGGCCCAAGTTATCTTATTTCCGCTGCAATAGTTTTATTTGTTTCTTAAGCCATAAGGCATGGATGTATGAACCTTGACCATTAGGTCGTTTGCTTTATTCAATAATCATTTGCTTCTTCTTAGTTAATTCATTGTATGGAATGATATGTTGTCTATGTTTCCACTGTGTGCTCTAGCGTGATCCTGGACTAGTACAGAATACACAGAGGGTTTCGGATTTGCATATCCGGGTCCCGACAGAGATGGTATCAGAGCCATATCGACTGTAGGTCACTCTCTTAGTTAGCATGGTCTTCAAAATTATTTTCTAAATCAAATCAACAAATTTGTATTTAATAGTTTGTCTACTCTTATCTCATTCCTAGGTTCTTATTCCTCTCCTTTGCTGAAATATTGCTTTGAAATTTAAATTGATCTTATCTCATTAAACTTCTCAAACCCCAAGGCATCTGCAAGGAATCAAATCAAGGGAGGCGATGATCAAGCCGTCGAAGAGTATGTTTGAGAAGACTACCATATAAGATAGGTTATGGTGCTCCGTGGATTTGAGCATGCCATTTCTTTTCGGTTTAGCTATGTTTAGTTCGCGTATACTAGGATTTTCATTGCTTGTGTGCTAGGTATGTTGTACACTTGCCTCAAGCATGGTGTTGCTACCATACCTTAGTTGGAAGCATTAATTGGCTCTTTATTTTGTAGCCTTTTTGGCTATGTCCTTGGTTGGCTTTTGTTCTTGGGTATTACCTTCTCCCCTAGATGACCTTACCACTTGTCTATTGCTTGTCCCTCTTACCTATCAAACCCTTGTGCTGCATCGCAGATGGTTGACACACGTTCTGGAGCCAGCAGCGGTTCACTAGTGGATGCCAATGCTAATGACAGTGCCAGCGCCAACCCACCACCACCACCTGCAGTGTCATATCAGAATTTGGGACACTTCTTGGTAGCCTAGACTCAGCTTATGAATACAATGATGCAGAATATGAATAACGTAATGAATCGGCAGAATCAGACTGCAGTTGCTCTGGCTAACTTGTTGAACCAGCAGAACCATGCTGCTGTTGTACCTCCTCAGGCTCGTCTGTAGTTCAAGCTAGCAGAATTCATGAGGACAAGATTAATTAAGATGTTTCATCATCATTTATTAAGATTAATTATTTTCATATAATATGATGTCTCGTTGCGTGGCTAAGCTTACTACATACGTTCTAATTATCCATGTTAGCAATTCTAGCTACCTGTCGAATATCCAAATATGGGATATGGGCATGCACCAAAAAGTCAAAAATCATGTCACATACATACTTGCCAATGCCAAGAAATTCTGTATATCTCTAGCCCGAGTCTGCAGGACAAGTTATACGCGGAATGGATATCCCCTACAGAGAAAGCTCCGATCCTACTCCCGATACGAGGAGACCTACTCGAATACGCCCAGCAGCTATGGAAGTTCAGATATGATACAGGGATTGTAACGGCAGAAGGGCTCCTCATCGATCACGACTCGGTACTCCAGCCTATTATATAAGGACCTGGAAGGACGTAGTTAGGGAGAAGCGAAAACAAGTCCATGAAGCCCATCCAGAGCCAATCGGAAGTGAGTGCAAGCCTGAAGAAGCCATTGCAACCCTTAGCGATTTAGCATAGCCATATACAAGCCATAGTCTAGCCATCCCCCGGATTTGTAGTTCTTCCTTATAATTAGGGATACCCCCATTAATTTGTAATTTCTTCATCGATCTTAATCATCGCCGCCACAGGAGTAGGGTATTACTCGTCGATGAGGCCCGAACATGTCAACATTGCATGTTTGACCCTGCATATCTCGAAGGTACCCGAATATATGTGTGTTGTTGATCACTAACCTTCGACATCTGGCGCGCCAGGTAGGGGCCTTCAGCTATTTTTGCTCGTTAAGCATGTCCTCAACACGCATCAACGCTGGAATTCTCGACATCAGCCAAACCCCGCCAATGGGCTCTGAGAATGTCTTCGAAACCATGCTGTACCAATGGGGTCCAGCCAGTAGCCTCGAGCATATCGGCTTCATTAAGTCCTGTTCTGAGGACCCAAGCCGAGAGGTGTGCTTCATCAAGTTTGACGCTCTCGAGCCCGGTGTTCTCAGGTGCATGGACATAGAGGGTGATAGCGACAGCAGCAGCAATGACCTCAGCACTCAAAGTAGCAGTCATGCAGATCATCACGTATTCATGGCCAGAGCTAGCAAAGGAACAACTGCTGAAAGTTCCCAAGAGAGGGACCCTGGAGCAGAAACCTTGGGTAACCAGGAAGGTCACATTCCTCCGAGCACGCCCCAAGATCTTGGAGTAGTAACCGGCGCAGCGCATGCAGCCATGGATATTTTTGCTCCTGGCACAGTAGACCATCATCGTGACCCGACAGCCGCAGCCACGGTAGGAATTACGACCAGGTTGTCAAAGCACCTCAACCTGGACAATCCTTCGACACCTTACCCGCAGGCGCCAGGATTCCAGGGGCAGCAGACCCTTTGGCAGCGTAAGGAAATGGCGAGCCCAGCCGCGTTCTAGGAACAACGTCCTAGCAGAGCAACCCAAGTGGTGTCTTCAGCACCCCTGAGGCCAACGTCCAGTGCGCTCACATTCTATTGAAGTCTCTCCCACTGTTGGACCCGGCCAATCCTATGACGCCGGTGTTTGACCAGATGAAGACGTTACTCGATGCAGCGTAAGCCCAGATAGCTCGAGCGGCTAATTTAGGATTCAGACAGCCAAGCCGGTAGGGAGCCCGGAGTCGGCTGCCAAGACCATCCTACGACAGTCGCCAATCAGCAAGATCAATGGTGTCTAGTTCTAGTCATCGTGTTTCCAAGACAATCCGCTTGAACCCCCGTAGGGGATACCTAGAGACCTTCGAGATCGAATCCTGCATGATCGTTGAGACTTGTGCGATGTCCTACGAGAACGGAGGGAAGAGTGAGACCGCGAAGAGCGTGAAAGGCGAGATAATGAATCTTCATCTTCAAGAGGCCAATCTCCAACATCACGTGCGCACCAAGGTAGATCTTCGCCCTCGAGGGATCACTCGCCGCCGCGACACAGGTTTCCCCGTTGGCAAGATGCACACAGAGGACTGCGCCATATGACCCCGGAAGACATCGATGAGGGGTGCAAGGCATTCACTCCAACACTGCGCGCGGTCAGGTGGCTGGACAAGTTCAAGCCTAGTCCGGTTGAGAAGTATTCGAGGAAGATCAACCCTATTGAATGGCTACAGATCTATACCACAGTCATGAGAGCAGTCGGAGGCAACGAGAAGGTGATGGCCAACTACTTGCTCACCACTCTCGATGGGGCAACTAGGTCTTGGCTACTAAACCTCCTGCCTCAGTTGATATCGTCATGGGCCGAGTTGCGGGCACAGTTCATTGCCAACTTTCAAGGCACGTATGAACGCCCCGAAACACGTAGTGACTTGCATCGGCTGGTGCAGAAGCCAGGAGAGTCGCTGCATAGTTTCATCAGATGATTTAGCAACAAAAGGAACCTTATCCCTGACATCTCGGACGAGGCAGTGATTGTTGCCTTCAAGAACGGGTGAAGGATGGAGATCTGATGGGGAAGCTCGCCACCCGAAAGATCAGAACCACCAAGGAGCTCTTCGAGTTGGCGAATAAGTACGCCATTCATGCCGAAGCTCGAGACCATCTCGATAACCCAAAGCTTGGCAGTGACATGGCTGAGTCGTCCAAGCAAGGGGTGAAGAGGAACAAGAACCGCGGGGAGAAGCGCAAGGGCGACTCCACTGTGGCTGCGGTAGAGAGGGGCAAGACGCGCAACCTAGGCGACAACAAAGGTCGAAGCCGCGGAGGTGGCAAATACTGTCCTGTCCATCACTTGGACAAGCACGACTTCGAAGAGTGCCAGGTAATCAGCAAGAAAGTCCAAGAGAAGCTCAAGGTTGCCCTTGCCATGTGTGGCATCAAGCGGGCTAGAGACAAACTCAAAGACAATGAACCTGAGTATCGGGGAGCTGAGCATAAGTTGGCACACATTTTCAGGGGTCTGCCATGTACGATTCTAAAAGGCAGTACAAGGCAGTTGAGAGAGAGGTCAATCTGACCACACCAGCTCTCCCTCGATTCCTTTAGTGGTTAGAGATGCCGATCACGTTCGACCAAATGGATCATACAACTTCGGTTCCCCATCCAGGGCAATACCCTGTGGTGGTTGAGCCCACCATCGTAAACATCAAGGTCGCTCGAACCTTAGTCGATGAAGGAAGCTTGTTGAACCTCATCTTCGCGAAAACACTAGACAACATGGGTATTTCCCAGACCGAGATAAAAGCTGGAGCCGAGCCGTTCCATGGCATAACTCTGTGTTCATCGACTACCCCGCTGGGTCAGATTGAGTTGCCAGTCACATCTGGCACGCCGGACAACTTCCATACTAAGAAGATCCTCTTCAACGTAGCGGATTTTGAGACCGCGTATAATGTCATCCTGGGTCGCCCAATGCTGGCCAAGTTCATGGCAGTAGTGCACTATGTGTACCAAACAGTCAAGATGCCGTGGTCAAAGGGAGTCCTCACGATCAAGGGTGACCAGCGCACGATGGTCAAGTGCGACAAGAAGATCCTAGAGATGGCTGAGCATCTCGACCGATTGGCAGCCAGAGCCGGCGATGAGAGAGCTAAGCGTGAGAAATCCGAAGGCAACAATTAGGCTTCCACGCCCAACAGAGCCGCCAATGACCAAGTCAACGACGGCACGAAGGGCAAGAAGATCTGTGAAGAGGTCAAGACAATGTCCCTCGACCCGACGGGGCCATCAAAGACGGTTAAGGTAGGCACCGACCTCGACCCTAAATAGGAACTCTAGCTCATCACTTTCATTCGGGCAAACCACAACGTGTTCGCATGGCAGCCGTCCGATATGCTCGGAGTCCCCAAGGAGGTGATCGAGCATCGATTAGCTGTGGAGCCAAGCGCCAAGCCCGTGGTGCAGAAGCAGCGTAGATTCGCTGAGGATCAGAAGCAAACTATACAAGACGAGGTTGGCAAACTCCTGAAGGTTGGCTTCATCCGAGAGGTCCACCACCCAACGTGGCCATCGAACCCAGTTCTCGTAAAGAAGGCCAACGGCAAGTGGAGGATGTGCTCAACTACACCAACCTCAACAAAGCATGCCTAAAGGATCCTTTTCCTCTCCCTCGCATCAACCAGATAGTGGACTCCACTGTAGGTTGTGAATTACTAAGTTTTCTAGATGCCTACTCGGGGTATCACCAAATTAGCATGTCCGCTGAGGACGAAGAGAAAACAGACTTCACTACTCCTTTCGATGTATTCTGTTATGTGAAGATGCCCTTTGGTTTGAAATGTTCTGGTGTGATGTATCAATGATGCATTCAAAACTGCTTGAAATCCCAAATAAGGCGTAATGTAGAAGCATACATTGAAGACATCGTAGTAAAATCGAGAACCAGGGGTACTTTGGTCGGGGACCTCAGCGAAACATTCGACAACCTCAGGAAGTATCGGATGATGCTTAACCCTGAGAAGTGCACGTTCGGCGTCCCGTCCGGCAAGCTTCTTGGCTTCTTGGTGTTTAGTCGAGGCATCGAGGCCAACCCGCATAAGATCGAGGCAGTAAATCAGATGTGTCCTCCACGAATGCTAAGAGAGGTACAGAAGCTTACAGGATGTATTGCTGCCCTCAGTCAATTCATCTCTCGGATGGGTGAGCGGGGGCTACCTTTCTTCAAGTTGCTCAAGAAGCACGATAACTTCGAGTGCACCAAGGAGGCCGAAGAAGCCTTTCAAGATCTAAAAAGGTATTTATCATCTTCATCAATTCTGGTTTCACCTAACGAAAAGATGAGTTTTTCCTTTACATTGCAGCTACCCCCCAAGTAGTAAGTATGGTCCTGGTGGTCAAACGGGATTGCCCCAACAAAAAGGCCAAAATCCAGAAGCCGATATACTACGTCAGTGAAGTCCTGCATGGAGCCAAATCGCGATATCTTTAGATACAAAAGATGATATATGCCATCTTGATGACTTCTTGAAAGTTACAGCACTTCTTCCAGGCGCATAAGATCATGGTAATGACCACGTACCCGCTAAAGAAGGTGTTGCGCAACAGAGACGCAACCGAACGGATCACGCAATGGGCGGTCGAGCTCGACGAGTTTAAGGTCAATTTTGCGCCAAGGACCTATGTCAAGTCAGGGATTTTGGCGGATTTCATCACGGAGTGGACACACGTCGACAAGAAGGAATCCATGGCAAACGATGACCACTGGACTATGTTTTTCGATGGATCGCTCACGCTCCAAGGCTCGGGGGCTGGCATCGTGCTAAGATCTCCGACAGGTGAGGAACTCAAATATGTCATCCAACTCAATTTTCAAGCTTTGAGTAACCTTGCAGAGTATGAGGGACTGGTCAACGGGCTTCGGATAGCCGTAGCACTAGGAATCAAGCGATTACTCGTGAAAGGGGACTCACAGATAGTCGTAAACCAATTGCAGAAGGAGTACCAATGCTCGGATGACAACATGGTAGCATACCTGAACGAGGTCCGCAAGCTGGACTACAAGTTCGAAGGCTTCGAGGTAAGGTATATCTGGCGAAGTGATAATGCCGTGGCCGACGAACTTGCCAGGCTCGCTTCATCCCGTTCGCCTACACCATTGGGAGTCTTCATGGAGAAACTCCCCAAATCATCTGTCTCCTTTCCACGAGAAGCAGATGCTACCCATCTCGACTAGCAGCCAGGTCGAGTCAGCGAGGCAGAACTCACAAACACGGAAGCTACACTACTCGAATATGAGTTGACCTGGATGACTCCATTCCGGGCCTATCTCGAAGGTCAAGAGATCCCTGACGATGATGCCTCAGTCGAGAAAATTACACGTAAGTCCAAGCTCTAGGCATTGGTACACGGCAAGATATATCGAAAAGGGAGTAACAGAATCTTGTTGAAGTGCATCAGTCAGAAAGAGGGCAATAAAATATTGCTCGATGTTCATGCAGGCATGTGTGGCAACCATACATCCTATCGCACCCTAGTCGGGAAGGTATTCCAGCAAGGGTTCTTTGGTCAACTGCCCTGTAGGACGCTTGCGAGCTGGTGAAAAAGTGCAAAAGCTGCCAATTCTATGGCAAGCAAACTACCGACCAGCCCAAGCCTTGCAAACTATTCCTCTGTCTTGGCCCTTCTCTGTCTAGGGATCAGACATCTTGGGACCATTCCCGAGAGCCCAAGGAGGTTACAAGTTCCTGTTCGTGGCAATTGACACGTTCACCAAATGGATCGAGACTAAACCCATCAAGAACATCACCTCAGAAGCAGCCAAGAGGTTCATGAGGAGCATTGTTTCCCAAATCGAGTAATTACTGATAACGGCAGCCAATTCGAGAGTAGAGCTTTTACAGTCTTCTACGAGGAACTGGGAATCAAACTTTGCTTCACTTCTGTCGCTCATCCTCAGACTAACAGTCAAGTCGAGCACGCTAATGGCACGATCTTGCAGGGGATAAAGACCCGCGTAGTCGATAGGCTAAAGGCTTACTCGACCTAGTGGGTGAAGGAACTTCCCACGGTGCTTTGGGCAGTTCAAACATCAACTAGTCGAGCCACTGGTGAAACTCTGTTTTTCTTTGTCTATGGAGCAGAAGTAGTGCTCCCGACTGAGTTAACATTCAAATCACCTTGAGTGGAAAACTACTCAAAAAAGGAACAAGATCTAAAGCAAGCAAGTGACATAAATCTACTCAAAGAGTACAGAGATCGAGCGTCCATTCGAGTAGCCAAGTATCAACAGGCCTTGCGAAGATATCACAGCACGAAAATCCAAGAAAGAGAACTCGATGTTGGGGACTTAGTACTACGAAAGGTGCAAAAATAGGATAACTACAACAAGTTATTACCTAAGTGGGAAAGCCCCTACGTTGTAGTCAAGGCTACTCGACTAGGATCAGTGCGATTATCTACAGCACACGGCATGACACTTGAAAACTCGTGGAACATTGATTAGTTAAGAAAATTCCATGCATAAAAAAGGAGTTGTACAGACAAAAAACAAACAAGAACAAGTAAAGATTCCAGGTAAGTAAAAATTCATTTCATTTATAGTATTAACCGCAAGTAGCGAGAACAGGCTACTATTACATTTTTCAGAACAGGCTACCCTAGCTACCCTATAGCTACTTGCCGTTGAAGGTGTCTCGCCTCCTCTTTTCCTCGCTCGTGGGCAAGCAACTGATGGTCCTCAGAAGAGGCCGGCGACCTCGTGGAAGGGGATCAGAAGAGGCGGCGAGCGGGCGTAGACCAGTTGATGAGAAAGGAGCCACCTCTTGTCAGTGTTCGAAAATACGGTACTTGGCAGCGAAATTTTGGCTGATATTGCGGTTGGCGACTATAAACGCAATGAATTCAGCCCTTGGCGGCCTGTTTGGCGGCTAGGCTGAAATTGTAGGCGTTGGTAGTCCTTGGTGGGCTTTGCCTGGCATGGCGACTGGCACAAAACTATGAGAGAGACCATTTTAATCTACTATTTACATGACCTGATGACCATGATTGAAAGATTCACGTTGTCGCCCTCAAAATAAGGTACACTAAGTCACTAACATAGTACTTACTACTTAGTTTATTACTTGATTAATTGAGTAGTATGTGTTCAAGTATTTTATTTTAATATTCTACTTTAATATTTGATGTGTTGCAATTTTCAAATAACTAGAAAAGAAAACTAAAAATTTTTATTCATAGTAAAATCAATAATATATATAAATTATATTAATTCTCAGCCGTCGAGGGTCAAAACGCCAAGACCCGCAATTGCGCTGCAAATACAGCCTTGGCGCTTGGCGGTGCCTAACCGCCACGAATCCACCAAGCGAACTCTTGAACACTGCCTCCTGTACTACCAAATATCCTCGACTGCCATCATGCTAGGTTAGAGGGTGAGCAGGCGACGGACCGATGAATCTGCCCTAAGCTTCACCTCCACCGCCGGCGCCGATGTCCTCGCCTTTTTCTCCTCTGGTGTTGGAGGAGGTGAAGCCCATCCTCAAGAGAGGGGCAGAGGTGGCATGGTCTTGTGGGGAAGCAGCACGCAACTTGCTAGTCACTTCCTCCCCTTCCTCAGGCCATACCTCCCTCTCGATGGCCTCCCAGTCGATCTTTTCATCCTCTTCGATTGCGTCCCAATTGATCTCATCGTCTTCATCATCGGAAAGGATGATGACAATGTGCTGGGAGGGCCCTGTAGCACGAGGCAGAGAAGTGATCTTGATAGGAAGCTCCTGAGGAGGGGCCCCCTCAAGGATCTCCAAGGAGGGAGACGAAGGCGGCGAGGAGGCCATTAGAATATCTGAAGTTAAAGGTGATACAATACTGAAGGAAGAAAAGTGATGCCAAGAGGTTGGGCATCCCATCTATTTATAGCCACGGGAGCACGTCAGGCCAAGCATCGCTAGCCAATAAGAGTCCGTGTTGGCTCTGGTTTACGAAGCGTCACAGCTGTGTCTTCATATTAATGCAGAAGTCGAGCATGCGTCGAGCGATGATGAACCGCTCAGAGACCGAAGGACGCGACGGCTGCAGCAAGCCACAATAATAAAAGCACAAGTGGAAATGGCGCTAAGTCTGAGTGGCGTCCTCAAGGGCTCATGTGCTCAAACATACGATCAAATAATATCAGACGTGACGCTTATGCCCAATTGTTACCTCGATGGTCTGATCGAGCAAAGAGTCAGGGTCCACGTCGTGCTACCGCTAAGCATGAGACTCTGCCAGGTACACTCGGGGGCTCAACCACCGAGACGTACGGCCGAGGGTTCTCTTCAAAGGCATTTATGCCTACTCGTCATAACATGCAATCAAGTAAGAGGTCGAAGATTAGCATCGCTCAAATTCTTGCCTTGGCGTGGCCACATCCTCTATTCGAGACACTCATCGAGTAAGGTATCAGGAGTCACGACAAATGCACAAGATTGACGCTCCACTGACACCTCGATTTGGCTATTGAGTAGAAACCGAGAGCAGAATCGCAGCATAATGTTGACCATACTCTACTCCCCACCCGATAGTCTCATCGAGTAGGGAGTTGGGGGCTACAGGTAACTCGATACTCGACACACGGCATACAGGTAACCCGACACCTTGTTTCATTTTTGCCATCTGTCAGTTCTCTTTTAATCGATACAACTATCGAGCAGAGCACACTGTAGGTGAAAATTTTGTATTTCATAAACGTGAATCCCTTTGCACGCATTTACTCGATTCCGTGCTCACTCGGTCAGCAAACGAAGCCAAAGCACGGACATGCCTGAACCCGACGAGCGATTCTATCCTGTGTGCAAACGAGCACCAGATTGTCAGACATCTAATGCTCAGCGGCTAGTGGGAGATGAGGTCTCTAGTTAGTTCTAAATGCGCTGTCCGATAAAGCTCAAGTTTGCTAAGCGGTCTAAGCCGTATGGTCGATGAGGGCCGGTAAAGGATTATGTAAATTTCTAGCGTTGTCCACACAACACAGATGTTATGAACAGCCTCTCCGAGCACAAGCTCGGGGGCTCAGGAATTTAACAAAATCTCATCTTAAGTTTTGTGTGCAGGTATAGCCAAAGCACAAGCACCAATTTATAAGTGCTAACCAAAATTGCATCTATTTGTGTCACCTTTGTTTCATCGGCAAGGAACCAAAAGGCATGACACAAATGGACAAGCAAAATAGTTAGTATCTTTATCCAAAAAAGAGGCGTTTACATCAAGGCCATCAGCTTAAGTGTTTCGCTCATCCTCACTATCCAAAGACATTTCCAGCCCGTCTACAAACCGCTTGGCCTGATCTTCGAAGGAGTCAACTGGGTCATCAACCTTGTCCTCTTCACAAGCGATGCCATCTTCCAAGCGCGAGAGGTCTAATTCCAGGTAATGAGAATTCACCATGGCAACCAGGGATAACGTTGCAAGATGAGCCGAATTGGTCAAGTGGCGAAGAGTCTTCAACTGTAGAGCAGCCAATGCCGTGTCTATCATAGCCTTTTCTCCCTCGACCTTCTTCAAGTCCGCCTCCAAGGAAGAATTCCTGGCCTTTAGCGTCTGTGCCTCCGCAAGTAGCTTTTGCTCCCTCATCTCAGATTCGACCTGAGCTTCCCTCAGTTTCTTCATCTCCAGCCAGAGTTTCGCCAGCTCATCATTCTTCATCTGGACGTTTTGGCGCGATGTAGGGTCTCCGAAGCCCGCTGCTGGAAGACAGACGACAGAGGTTGAAAAAGCACCAAAAAAGGAAAATAAGCTTGAACCGTAGGATTGATTAAGTGCATTTGCATACCTAGAGATCTGGTTCCAAGAGTGACCAATGTTCAAGGGGGGTCGAAGGAGGCAGAAGTAAGGACCTGGGCATCAACATGAAGCCACTCCGCCACCGTCTCCACCGCCACCCGTGCTCTTACCCACGCCCGGGCTGGGTCGCCTTCGATCCCAGCGACGGTCGCCGTCGGGTCAAAGGAGGCGTCGTGGCTGGCGCAGCAGGCCAGCACGTACTCCGCCACCAGAACGACGACTTCCCGCCCCTCGCGAGCGTGTGGGGAACCATCCCCGGGACTCCACTGATTCACCCAAATGCGTGGTACATCTCAAGTGAATCAAGGGAAGCTTGGGCGTTCCGTGAATATACCCATGTTGGTCCCAGGAAAGTTCGCCAACACGCGCATTCTCATCCAATAGTTGACATCACAACACATACACAATTATCAGAAGCATAAACATTATTACATTCCAAAAGTAGGACTACCGTCCATAACGACATATCTAGAGTTATTACACCAAGTAGCAGCGGAATTCATAAGATAAACAACAAAAGGGCCAGCATGGCATGCCCCCAAACCCTCAGGCAACCATCTGGGGCAAGAACAGCGACTAAACGTTAGAATCATCGAAATCTGCCCAGTAAAAGTCCCCGCGCAGTGCCTTATCCTCACCTGCAGCAAGTGGACAATCCGGTTGAGTACAAAGAGTGTACTCGCACAATAATATAAGTTGCATATTGAGTTCTAACTACATGTGGTTGCTACATCAAAGGGAGGCAAAATGGCAATTTCAGCATAAAGCAATATTTGGGATAAAGCATAAACATGTATAGATTGACAAATTGCATTTAGTAAACATTTGGAAAAATCTAATACATAATATAATATCATCAAATCCACATTTATATCATGCCTTCAAGCATTATCCGAACCATGAGTTCCATCGCTCATGCTCGATTTCACACACAAGTACTCCAATACTCGTGTCTTTTTCCCACTCCCATCCCATTCCTACCAAGTCCTTAATACTCACCCGGTGGATGACAATTCAGCGATCGTCATAACAGTGGACGCGGCTATTGAATAGTTTAAACTCTGCAGAGGTACGACTTTACCCACACGACACGTCACACTCGTAAGCCAAGCTATCAACACATTTCCTTAGATGTGCCGGCCGAGGTTAATGTGACAAACCATTTTCCAGTATGCATGGCAGTGTATCTAAACCATCCGAATGACTGTGACCCTTGATCCCGCGTGCCCAGTGCCCGGTGTGTGTGGATCAAGGAGTACACCCGTTGTTGGACATCCCCAACTCAACAAAGTTCTAGGGACTCCGAGGATATTCCTTGGCGCTCCACTAAGCCCAAGGAATTCCGGTGGTCATTCCTTGACGCTCCACTAAGCTCAAGGAATTCCGAGTGCACATGGTTTACACACCCTAGTCATACACAAGTACTTGGTTACGCCGGTCCCATAAACGGCGTGTGGTTCACACGATAGTTACTCAAAGAGGCGTCACCAGATTTAATCCTTAGGGTCCTTAACCAACATCTCTACTCATTAACCAACATTTGAAACCATCATCATCATAATAATTCTCAATCATTGCGACCAATGGACTAAGTCCATCTATCGCGGTTTCTAACGATGTTCTAAGCATGGCTAAGCAATTCGCACGAACCCATATACAATAATAATAAACCAACCACCTAGGGCGACAATGGAACATGATAAGGGAATAACATCATAATGTGGTAATAGCTAAGATTTCTACCCAATCGTAATTGTAGTTGAAAGTAAGCATGCAATTGATAAAATAATTCTAAAAATGTAAATTTCAAATAGTAGGAGCAATCATGGTCAAGGAGTAAAGTAGTGTCTTGCTGCTCGTTCTTGACTTCGAAGGCGTAGTCGTACTCGGGAGTGCCTTCCGAAACGTCAACACCTAACGAGAAAATCCAATTCAATAAACACCAAATCAAGAATTCAAATGATGCACATGATTAAAAGATGTATGGAATGCTCATGATGCGTAATACTAATTACAATATGAAAATATCAATTTAGTTTGTGAAATTTGGACTTGTGTGTCAAAAGTTCAAGTCTTAGGGGCATTTTATCAAATTTGGTTCGGAGTATCCGGATGAAACCCCGGAATATCCGGGTTGACCCCCTCGGTCTCGCGTATTCTACCCTATCCGGAGTATCCGGACAAAACCCCGGAGTGTCCGGGTTGTTCAGACTGTCCGGGTAAAACCTCGGACTGTCTGGGCTGACCTGATCTGTTTCAAAACGGAAATTTGTCTATTGGCTTCTATACTTCATAACAATGTACTAGGACTTCAAAAGGGTGGACTAGGGTGGGATCTTACCACTATGGGGTTACTTTTCACGTAGTGATGGTTGGTTTCGGCGAGGGAATGATGAAAGGTGTCGCAACGTCGGTTCTCGCGGTTCGTCTTCTCCTAGCTCGTGTAGATGACGATGACCTCGCTTGCTCGTGCATGCAACAGCAACTAACCTTCCTCCTCAAGCTTCCATGCGACATGCGCGACCCGATCCAAGGTATGATAATGGATTTCATGGAGAAGAAAGAAATGAGTTGCAATGGCAAAATTTCAGAACATAAGAAGAATGAAAATCGATTACCACTCACCCAAAACTTGGTGCCTCAAGAATCCAATTAGATGGATTTGAAGCTCTTAATATTGGCTTCGATGTGGTATAACATGCACAAGCTCAAACTGAAAGACCATGTGGAGGTCTATCCTTGTGTGTGATGAGTAATTGACAAGATTTGAGATTGGATTGATTTGAAATTGAGTTTGATTTGAATTGGATCTTCAAATTGAAGCAATTTGAGTGTTGGTTGCTTTTCCTAGTGCTACTGGCCTAGGGCGATACCGGACCATTGAGCATAATTATGATTGATTGATGATTTTGTTTGATACAATGCACTCATGTGAGTGGTTGCATGGATTGACTTTGAGTCAAGTCGTGGACTTGTGCTCGGATCGTTGTTTGTTTATTCGTGTGCGAGGTGTTGCTCGAGGGCGAACATAGTCGATGTGGGACGGAACTAGGTTCATGGAGGCGAGGTTGGGACTAGGTTCAGGAGGAATCGAGGTCTGGTGGTCGAGGATGTCATGCGGGACGTTCGGGCTAGAGAAGGTGCACGAAATTTGGTTAGTCACGTGAGTGCGGGCATTTGTCTGGCGTGCATGTGTGAATTTTGGGTTGTATGCATATATTGGGCCATGTGTATTGGGCCAGGTGGATATGCATATATGTGTTAGGGTTTTGAGTTGTATAAAAGGACTTGAAACCTGATCATTGAAAAAAAGAAGCTTTTTGCGGCGGCTGCCGTTTTTCATCACGAGCTCTGGTGCGTGAGCGAAAATTCCTAGCGCAAGAGCTCCTGGTATCTAGTTCGTCTTGTTGCATCTTTGGCGTGAGTCCCTGGCGATTGCATGCATGCAAGCGCAGGTCCTGGTGGCATGAAGATTGACCGGCGGCTGAAGAAAAAGTTGCTGGCGTTTTTGGCTTTCTAGTGTAGGCATCCGCGCATGCATGCAAGAAGTAACGTCGAATAGATTATTTCTTGCATTGCTGCCGGCGACTGTTCTTCTGCAATCATGCATGCATGCAAGAAGTGCTCCTTGGCGACTAGATAATCCTGCGGCTGGAAAGAAACAAAAGCTTTGCGCCTGAGTTTGTTTCTTGATCGATGCATGCATGAGCGACTAGATATTTCTTCTCCTGCCGTTTTTGTTCCTTGCGGCAACCAAGGCTGGAAGAAGGGACGTGCGGCTGGAGTTGGCGTTTGGCATCTTACGACTAGAAGTTTTCCAGAGCCTCCAGCGCTGGTTGGTTTCCGGCGGCGGCGCACGACACCAGAGCGCTGCTCTCCATCGCCCAAGAATCACGCGGCATGCATGAGCACTGCTATACTTCTTCGTCGTTGTTTTTTCTTGTGTTTGCATGCATGCAGGTTTTGGCGATTGATTTAGGCCGACTAGAAGTTCTTGTGCTGCCGAGTGCATGCATGAGTGCGTGAAGAAAAATCGAGGAACCTGAAGTTCTTTGCGTCTGGAGTGCTTCCGGTGATATAGGTTCTGCAGTCGATCAGATTTGTTTTTCTTGCACCTGCTCTTCCTAGCGGCGAAAAGGAGACGTCCGAGCGCAGCACGTAACTTCGGTGCTACAGTACCCGAGAGCTACAGTATTCGGCGCTATAGTAATCTCAATTGCTACATTGTTCTTTGGGTTGATACTGTAGCCGAATCTACAGTATTTTCGTTTATTTTTCTGTTCTTCGCTTTGCATGCCTGTTTTGATTTCAGATTGATTCATGTTTTCACCATGATAATTTTGATTTGATCCATCCAAAATATTGCTAGGGCATCTAGTAATTGATCTTAAAAGTTTGATTGGTTAATTCCTTGTAGATTTTGTTTAACCTCATAATTAGGGTTTGATCTATTCTCATCATTATTTGATACAGTCAACTTGCGAAGGTTATAACTCTAGATCTGTATATCCGATTGAGGTGATTCTTATTGCATTAGTTTCAGATTTGAATCTCGTTTATACAGTTAAAATTTCACATCAATCCGACGGTCAAATCCTCAGGAATTATGGTTTTAGTGAACGTCTATTAATCTGTTTTTGTCAGAACCGAAGCAGTTTTTCCTAATGTTGTTTAGGGGGTTTTAAGAATCACTAAAAATTTATTTTAGCTTCTGCTCAATCATTCACCCCCCCTCTGATTGACGCCATCCGATCCTACAAAAACTCAAGATTTGAGGGGATTTGTGGGGGAGAATGGCAAGGTGTTGGAGAAGAGGTGCTTGCTGTTTTTTTTCAGGTTTGGATGAGCAAATGAGCAGGTGGGGGAGGAGAAACCAAGGTTTAGAGCCTTATATATGGCTGCCCACTCATGCTTACATGTGGGGTTAGGTCCCACATGTCATAGGGTGAGTAAAAAGGGTGGGTATGAGGGATTGGAGTGAGAAAAGTCATGGAGGGGATGTGCAGCCTACCAATCCTTATGCAAGGTAGGTCCCATGTGTCATTGATTGGTTAGGTAAGTGGGTAGAGGTAGGTAAAGTAAGAAGTGTTATAGTAGATATGTGCAGCCTACTATCCTCTCCCTTATGAACATGGCCCACATGTCATTGACTAAGGTGAAATAACATGTGTGCAGTTTTGGAAAATGATTTTCAGGATTTTGTTACTCTCTCTTTATGCAAGATGAATGTTCTAACACTTGTATGATTATAATTAAAAGAGGATTTTTTAATGACATTACAGAAGACGTTAACATGACAAGCCTCACTTACCTGATTAGCGAAAATCGGTCATTCTGTAAGCGTATAGCTCGTGACCTCGCCTCCCCACCAAGGTGGTGGCCAGGCGCCCATGGCAGCTGGCGAGAGCCCGAGCCAGAGGCGCTGAAAGAAAAAGTGAAAGCAAGTCAGCGTCAGTAAGAAGAAATCAAGGCCATCCTAAAGCTAAATAAAGGAAACTCACACTGGAAGAGGGTTCCAGATACAGAAGACAGACGAGGGCAGGGTAATCCCGCCCCTCACCGCGGCTGTGGAGGACCCGACATCGGTGCGGGGCCTCTTGGGGCCTGAACCCCGCGGGTCCCCAGCCACCGCGCGCTTGCCGGCCCTCCGGTCGTCACCTCCGCTCGCCATCTACACTTGCACTCCCTGGCTTTTTCCCACTCTTGTTGCAGAAAGGCGCGGGGAGGCGGAGAGGCGAAGGTAACAGTTAGGGGTGGTTGCTTTCACGCCCCCATGTCGTATTTATAAAGACGGGGCGGAGCGGTCCGAGCGGGCGCCGTTGGGCAGGGCGCCGCACGCGCATTAAATCCACGCCCTGCAAGACGGGACGTGCCCTTTCCACTCCTCCCACTACGCATTAAAAGCAGCGACACGGCAATTTACCGGGATGAAAGGACACCACGGCCGGCGCCTGCGTGACCCCTGTTTCAGCTCTGGGTGGGTCGACCTGCCATGACGGGGAAAAAAGGCCTAGACGGGCCGCTGCGGCCTCGAGGTGGCAGAAGGCCCATTAGCTCGCCGCCCCGGTGGAAGGTTGAGCGAGGGGCCCGATAGCCACGCCATCTCCAACACGCGGAATAAAAAGTTTAGGCGACTCTATCCCTAAAGCTCTTTCTTATCCTCGCACCCATTTTCCATTCCTCCGAGTTCAAGTGCTGCGTGGCGACCACAGCTTGGTCCCCACGCACCGCTCGGGAGCTACAAGTAGTTCCTACACTCACACGGATCGGTGACCCGACTGGCCACTCGGTTCCCCCTAGCGGTAACCCTCTCGACCCAAGTACTACGGCCTACGCCCCAGCGGCTATGGTTGCTAAGTAGTGCTTCGCGGAAGAAGGAAGTACCCGTGCGGTGCGATCCATAGTTGGTCAGGAACACTCCTCTTCCGTGTCGAGTGCAAGTGAACGCTTCGTCCCCACTCACACAGATCGGTGACCCGACTAGCTACTTGGTTCCCCCTAGCGGTAACCCTCTCAGACCCAAGTACTACGGCCTACGCCCCAGCGGCTACGGTTGCTAAGTAGTGCTTCGCGGAAGAAGGAAGTACCCATGCGGTGCGATCCATAGTTGGTTAGGAACATTCCTCTTCCGTGTCGAGTGCAAAGGACAAAGTCGAACTTACGGATTGGCCCGACTGGCCAAAACGCTAAAATAAACCTTAGTTCATTACATTACGGAAAAGCAAAAACAGCTAACTTTTTCCTTTACTCCCGGTGGAGGACGCTCTGCGGCGATATCCGGTCGGCGATCACTCAGGCACGCGGCTCAACTTGGGTCTCGAATCCGTTGATCTCCTCGTCGATTCGGTCTGTGGTGATCCCACTACTAACGGCATCGAGGTTGATGCCGCCATAGTGGGAGATGGCGCAAACGAGCGCCGAGCAAGCTCCGAGTGCGATACCTTCGCTCACCGAGCTCTCGACGTGCTCCGGCACGCGGGCTAGCTCGGTGGCAAGTGAGCTCGGACCCTGCACGGCGGTCCCGAGCACCCGGTTGCAAACCTCCCGACCGACCCTCCGAAGGGCCGCTAGCTCAGTGGTTTGCTCGGACAGTTCCCCCTCCGCTTGCTCCTTCGCCGACAGGGCCACGTCCTGCGATGCGATCGCCGCGTCACGCACCTCCTCCGCCTATCTCCGTGCCTCCGTGGCGTCGTTGAGATTCCTCCGCAGCTCTGCAGATCGAGACAATCTTAAAAAAGGGCAAACTACGATGGCAAGAATCGACCAAGAGGTTGGGTCACTTACCAGTCGTGGAGTCCGTCATAGTGCTGAGCTCCCCCTCGAGCCTGGCCCGGGTCTTCTCATCGAGCTTCTTCACCGCAGCTACCTCTTCCTGAAGTGGTGTCCCTAGCGCTGCTGGCCTCCGCTAGGAGGGTTTCAAGCTCGGACACCCTCGCCTTCAAGGGCTGGCTCGTCCGGCGCTCCTCGAGCAAGACATGGGCAAGCTGATCCAGCTCCCGGCGGGCCTCCTTCGCCTTCGATCACTGGCACGCCAAGGCTTCCCGAGTGTTGTGCAGCTCGGGCCGCAGCTGGTCGCACTCCTTCTCGGCGGCCATACTCCGGCCGTGCAGGCTCCGGAGGAACTTCGACTTCTCCACCGATCGGTCCAGCAATTGCTACGAAACACGAGCACCCTATTAACTCGCTAACCGCTAAAACTCATTAAGAACTAAGGATGGGGTTTGGTTTGGCTTACCGCGCCGATCGGGCGAGTTTCCTCGGAGATGGCCTTTAGTGCCTTGTCAGCGGATTCGAGGGCGAGAGCCAGACCCTTCAGGATCTGGCTCACCTCAGCCTCGGCTTCTTGACGCCCCATGGAGGCCTCCCACGCCCGCCCTCGCTTTGTCGTCCAACAAGCAAGCGGCTTGGCCGGTCGGTCGTTGCCGGCAGTCGGCCTGAGACAAAGGCGTCCAGCGGACTCCCGGTCGCTACTGGCGGCTGCGCTATGAGGGTCGTGCGGCGCCTCCACCCGTGGCCTAGTGACGACCACCTCCAATGCCTCGACCGCCCCCTCTGGCAGGTCCCCGGCTGACGGCGGCGGGATCGTGACAGGCACCAAGATCGCGCCAGCTGGCGGAGGTCCTGTCAGTGGTGGTGGGAGCTCTCCGTCGTTTCCTTCGGCCTCCGATCGAGGCCCCGACCCGCCAAGGATCGCTGGGACCACCTCGCGCCCCAGCTCCTCCAGGACCCTCTCCTCCTGTGGCTTCATCGGCGGCAACAGCAAGGCAGTCGATGCCTCAACCGTCGCCCACTGCAGGGGCGGTGCCGGCCCACGCGGGGCCACCATCACTTCTGATCGGACCAGCACTGAGTGGGTGCGCGGCAGCCGTACTTTCTTCGGTGGCTCCCCTTGCAGAGACGAGTCACTCCTCCGCTTCCCCAGGAGCACCTCCGTCGAGGGCGCCTACGCCTGGGGCATGACAATGGCAACACTCGCACTGGCACCCCTGACCGGGCCACCACCAGTTGGCGGCCCGAGGTCGATCCCGCGGTACGGATCGCCATCGCCATCGCCATTGCTGTCGCTCGAGGATGACTCCGGATCGGCCGTGTCAACGACGTCGTGTCAGAGACCTCCTCACCCCGCGCGGCCCTCACCGCGCGCTCCCGTTTCTTCTCCACCTTCCTCTTCCTCTTCTTCTCCTCCCTCCGCCTCTTGAGGGGTCGTCTTGATCACGGACCTCGACGGCCTCGACCCTCGCCTCCTTCTCCCCTGCAAAGAATGCCCGAGAGACTGTCCCGGCCAACCCCTAGACAGCGTGGAGACACTAGTCAGACCAAGAACTAAGGGTTGAAGAAGAAAGAAGAGAAAAGGAAGGGAATGGCTCGGCTTACCAAGTCCGGGGGATTCTGCGCTGAGAATGGCTCGGGGCGCCACCCGCCGCCTCGGTGGCCCTCCCGCCCATGACGACGGCCACCCAAGCCCCGACCTCCGACGCAGGGAGCTCCGGCTCCACCATCCTCATGGGGTCGGACACCCCCTCGTACTGGAACATGGGGCGAGCCCTCCCCATGAGGGGTTGAACGCGCATCTTCATGAATGCGCGCACAATGACATCGCCGGTCAGACCCTGCTCCTTCTGGGTCTTGATCCGCTCGATGATCACATCCACCTTATTCTTCTCTTTCCGGTCGGCGCCCCAAGACCACTCGGGCCCCACCTTGGGAAGCCAGCCGGTGAAGGCTGGGGCGCTGCCTTCCAGGTTCTGGGCATAAAACCATTCGGAGTGCCATCCCCGGTTCGACGACGGCAGCTTCAAGTCGATGTAGTCCGCCGTGCGGCCGCCACGCAGCTGGATGGCCACCCCGCCGAAGGGTGCCGTGCTATCCGCTGGCTTGTCTTTCCTCAGCCGTGCCTAGAAGAGGTGCCTCCAAAGCGCCCAATGAGGCTCGATCCCCAAAAATACCTCGCACAGCGTCATGAAGACCGCTATGTGGAGCACGCCGTTGGGGTTAAGGAGGTGTACCTCCGCCTTGTAGAAGTGCAGCAGCCCGCGGACGAATAGATGGAGCGGAAGCCCAAACTCACATTCGTAAAATGAGGCGGGCACGACGATCTCGTCGTCTCCTGGCGAGGGGACCGCAACCCCCGTCGTGACCCTCCACCGCGAGAGATATCGCGGGGGGAGGAACCCCTTCTTCTCCAGGCCAACCGCGCGGCTGGGCTGGGCAGAGCACTCGGGCCACGACATCTCCAGGGGTGGAAACAACGAAAAGGTGGGAGAAGGGGAAAGGTGAGGAACTCTCTGGCTCTTTTGCTCTCTTTTCTCAAGCAGGAAGGCGAGGAGGTAGGGAAAGCAAACATGAACTCGCCCAAGCACCCCCCATGCCAGATTTATAGGCGCAGAATAGGCACCAGCCAAACAGGCACCGGCCGAACGGACACCAGTCAAACGGACACCGTCTCGGTCGAAGCGTCGCACATCCCGTCCGAACGCTCCGACGGACCGCTGGTGAGATGCATCGGTTCCCAATCCTCTCATTTCGCATTTAATTGCCTCCACTACGCAGTAAATGCTGACAGGAGACGCCAGGACACCGTTTTGGGTGACACGACCCGTGGCCTCTCATTCTCCGCCTTTGGGCTAGGTTGTTAGCCCCATGAACAGGCATAAAAAGCCCACCAGGCCGCTGCGACCTCGAGGTGGCAAAAGCGTTGCGGGTTCCAAAGGGCTAAATCCACCAAGTGGAATCCAAGCCGCCCCAGCATAAGATTGAGCAAGGGGCGAGGACAAGGCGAGCCCCTAGTGGGTCTCTAGTTGGGTCGGCGGATGACCCAATCGCCTTAACTCATGTCCAAGACCATACTTCACACTCTCCCGCGGAACCCATCGATGGGTGGTAGCCAGCTGCGCTCCGGGTCGGCAGACGGCCCGAAGTCCAATACGGGATCGAGTAAAGAAAGGTTTCTTATGGGTCGCCCCCAGCGGGTTGGACGCCCGACGAAGGGATCGTCCGCTCGGAAAGGTCCCCCTTAGGAGGGATCTCCAGGGCCCACTCGGATAACCTGTTATTAGCTCCACGAGCACGATGTTCAAACCAACGATGGTAAACAAGCGTTCGCTCACCCCCTCCTGGTCCCACACCTGCGGATGGGGCGTACCCATGGGACAGACAGCGGCCACTCCTCCTAGAGATAGCCTCACTAGATGAGGACTCGGGACGGATGCCCCCCGCTTAGCTCCGACGTTAAGCCAGCCTTACAGACATGTCCAGCTACAACGTAAAACGAGCGCTTGAACACCAGAACCTTGCATAAGGCATCTGGGCGTCCGCGCTAACCTAGGCAACGTCCAGCTACGACGTAAAACGAGCGCTCAGACACCAGAGCCTCACTGAGGCCTCTGGGAGTCTGCGCCGACTAAGGCAACGTCCAGCTACGATGTAAAACGAGCGCTCTGACACCAGAGCCTCGCTGAGGCCTCTGGGCGTTCGCGCCGACCAAGGCAACGTCCAGCTATGACGTAAAATGAGCGCTCGGACACCAAAACCTTGCATAAGGCATCTGGGCGTCCGCGCCGACCTAGGCAACGTCCAGCTACGACGTAAAACGAGCGCTCGAACACCAGAACCTTGCATAAGGCATCTGGGCGTCTACGCCGACCTAGACAATGTCTAGCTACGACGTGAAACTAGCGCTCGGACACCAGAACCTAGTCTAAGGCATCTGGACGTCCGTGCCAACCAAGGCAACGTCGGGTCGGATCCCGCCGACCAAGTCGTTCGACCTTCGCAAGCCAGAGTAACCCCCCAACCAGCTCTCCGACCTGCTCGGAGGCTCGAGGGCTACACCCACCGGGTGCGCTCGCGCGCACCCGGTCGAAACCGGCCGACCAAGTCGGTCGGGCTCTGCCAACCAAGGCAGCCTTCCGATCCACTCGGGGGCTCAGGACCGACTGAGTCCACCCGCGAGCTCCTGGTCGGATTTTGCCGACCAAAATAACCCCCCGACCAGCTCTCCGACCTGCTCGGGGGCTACACCCACCGGGTGCGCTCGCGCGCACCCGGTCGAAACCGGCCGACCAGGTCAGTCGGACTTGGCCGACCAAGGCAGCCACCCTTCTCGCTCGGAGCGCGAGGTGTTTGCGTCTTTTGGGGCCGGATAATCAGGGGGTTGACTGTGACACGGTCAGCTCAAACTCGGCTTATACACTCGGGTTAACTCCATCGAGTCCCGATGGCTGTCTCCGCGAGCACCGCAAGCCCTATACCACCCCAGAGAACCCGTTGCTTCGTTACGCGACGCTGTGGCTAAGATCCGAGAGATCGCAAGGACAAAGGTTCCGAAAGGGCGATCTATATTACGCACGATTTATAAATTGTTTGCATCTCAACAGTCAAGAAACAGCAAAAGCATTAGTCTAACTTGAAGACATCAAGATGGCGTATGAATCTAGGCACCACGCGCATGCCTAACCGCTTCGATAAGGGCATCCCTCGCCTTGATGAGCTTCAGGACGACGTCGATCAGCGCGTCAACAGCAGCGGTGTCGCGAGCGGTGGCGTCTAGCTCGGCCCATTCGGTCATGGCGAGCTCGGAGTCAGCCCAAAGCTCCGCCAAAAAGATCTCCTCGTCCGTAGGCGCTGGCGGTCCTTCATCTTAAAGCTGAATACCAACCCCTCCACGAAGGAGGGCGATGGCGGAGTCTCGTCGATAGAAGAAGAAGGGCGGGAAGAAGCCATTGAGGATTCAAGGGAAGCTAAGTGTTGCGGAGCAGTGGGAAGTTTGTGAGGAGAGCAATTGCCCCAAACGCCTGCGACGGTACCGCTCTTATATGCTTAAGACGCAGAAGCCGAACAGGTTCAAATGAATGAGGGCGTGAGAAGTCGAGGCATCATTACATTTTCAAAGAGACCGTGCCGCCAGAGATGATGGGCCCATCCAGGAACGCACTGATTAGAAAAGTAGCTGGTGCGCGTTCCAGGACGGGCCCAGGGGTTACTAACTAATATTCATTCCAGGGATACCCCCAGCAGGCTGGAACACCAAATGGGCCGTCTTAGGCCCAGCTCTGGCCAAAGGCCTCGTTGGGTCACGGAGGATCCTCGACCCCGATCAAGCCCACCAGGGCGCCTGACTGCCTCAGCTCAAGCGCCTCACAGTTCGACTGGCCTCGTGGTCAAGCGCGCTCACAGCTTCAACTCGCCTCGGGTCGGGCGCACCCAGGCTCGACTGGCCTCGTGTCGGGCCCCAACGAGCTCCGACCCAGTGACCTCCACCACATCACGGCCGACCTAAGTTGGTCACCGCCCGTGGACACGACGCCATCTCAAGGCGGTGGCTCCTTCCCAAGGTGGCTGGGGCCGCCAAAGTCAAGCGCCATCCCTTCACCCCGTCATGCACAAGTCTGAGATGCGCTCTCCCGAGGCGACACTGTGGCACATCAGAACGGGCAAGTAGCATCCGAAAGCGCACAGAGGGCAGGTTCGCCCCTTCCCGACAGAACACCGCTCGCTGTGTCTATCAACCCAGACATGGGATGAACAAGAACCTGTCAGTCACCAGGACCGAAGATCGAGACTCCCGGGTGTAGTACACCCCTACTTTTCTTTTTAGAACTCCCGTGTAACCTGCCCCTTTGCCTATATAAAGGGAGGCAGGACCCTCAGGGAAAGGGACTCACTGGAGCATACTTAGGCACACATAAGCATAGACAAGCAGACCGAACACTTCGGAGCACTTACGAGCATACAGCTCTCACTTCTCCCACTCGGATGAGGCACTCAAGGCTGGCCCTTGGACCTCGCTTGTAACACCGTGCAGTCTTCTGCACCCCAAGCAATAAAGAACCACCACACGAACTGGAAGTAGGGACATTCAGCCCGAACCAGGATACATCTTGGGCTCCCTGAGTCTAACCATTCAAGGAGAGGGAACGCGCGGCCCCTTAACTTACAAATTTACTTGCCGGTATACGAAACACCGACAGAAGTGGTGGCACCGGCAGATCAGCAACCGGAGAAGCAATCTGCTCGTGCAGGGAAACTATCAGCATCTGATTCGGACTACTAGCCTGGTAAATGGTCGGAAATCATCACTTTACCTATTCGATTATCTCGATCGATGAAGGAATTTCTCAGGGCGACGCCTGCAAAGTCGCAGCCAAACGTTGCACATCAGCGACCAAGGTGTCCCGCTGTGCCTCCAAAAGTGCCAAACTACGTCAGCAGCGACCTCATAACACCCGAGTGATCGATTGAATGTCACCTGATCAAAAGTCTTCGACACTCGACGGCGTTTCCATCGAGGCAGGGGTGATGGCGACGCTGAACTCCCCGGTCGAGGAGAAACCACCGCCTCTGCTCCTGGGATGCCTTGACCTCACTTGGAGCTAGGGCAAGCGCCGTATACGGACCGGCATCAACAGGACCTGAGCTCGATGCATGCCCGCCATCTCAAGCAAGCTCAACGTCCTGGTCTATGGCCCCCTCCAGCAGTTCGCTGTGGTCATCCCACTCGATCTCCTAAGGAGGTAAAAAATGAGTTAAGCACTAATGGCTGCCCTAGAGCAGCAACAGTGGTAAGCACTCGATACATACCTCTAGTCGAGGATTGGTGAGAGAGTAGGCCTCTATGCCATAGGGTCCCAAAGACGATCCATGAAAATTTTTGCTCAATCGAGTAGAAATATTTACATATGACAGGACTGTTAGTCAGTAAAGTGGTTCATTAGCCACTAATCACAGCAGAAAAGGAAAAGCAACAAAAGAGATCAGTATCACTTACCTTCGGAAGAATCCCTGGTCACGTCGTTGATCCCAGAGTACTCCCGCGCCAGATGGTCCCGGCACCTCAGCAAACTGGACTACTGTGTCAGGAAGTCTCGAGCGACATGCCACCCAGAAAGGCCCCTTTTCCTCAACTCCTCAATCTTCTCGACGTAGCATGCATTCCCAGCAGTCAACGAAGGGAATTTCATCCAGAGCTCAGAAAAGGCCGGAAAGGAAGGTTTGTAAGATAAAGGAAAATTAACCATGTCCAGAGAGGTGATATAAAACCACCGCTTCTTCCAGTCCGACAGCCAGGAAGAAGTTACCAGCACAGGTATATTGACGCTAGCCGCACCGCTGCGAAGATGGAAGCCAGCGCCCCCGACGACCTCATTCTTGGTCGACCTCTTCAGATTATAGAAATGGCGGAACAAGTTGAGGCTGGGTTGGATGCCCAGGTAGGCCTCACAGAGATGAACAAAGATGCTGAGCATTGTCATAGAATTGGAGCTCAGGTGAAAAAGATGGATTTCATAGAAGTCCAGAACATGAAGCAGAAATTTGGAAGGGGGAAAGCTGAGACCACCATGGAAAAATGACTCAAAAACAACAGTCTTGTCCTCATTCATAGGAGTCGGATATTTCTCACCAACGGAAGTCCTCTAATGGAAGAACGCTTAAGAAGGAATAATTCCATCCTTCTCCAGCTCCACTAAGCGTTTCTCCGTCATGGTGGATATCTGCCACACCTGCCGGTATGTTTCGTCACTGAAGATTGGTTCTTCGATGGGCTCCGCCACAACCTCCTTCTTCGGGACAACGACCTTGGGGTGGGCGAAAGAGCCAGAAGCCATTGGAACAGGAAGAGGAAGCTCTCAGGACATAGAAGCGTGAGGGCTCAAGGAAACGAGACGGAGGCTTTGAGAGGAAGGCTAAAGGCAAAAGCATGAATGGGTAAAGTTTTGAATCCGGAGATTTATAAGCTAAAAGGTGTTTAGGCACAACGGTTCGTTTCCCACCGAATGGCATGACGATCACCAAAAAAAGTGGAATGATGGCACCATATTCATTATGATGTGAACAATAAATGCTCCAACTGCTCAACATTCAGAATCTTTGACAATAGTTTCAACTCCGCTCAGAGTTGGGTTGACTGGCCAATACCAGGCAGCGCAAGGTTACCCTAAGTACTTGAGTTAGGCTTGCCGTAGGGCGCTCGACCCCGCACAACCTACTCGATACTTAGCGATTCCTACTCGCTCGAAGTATTCGACCAGAAGCAGGCGAGGCATTACTTAACCAAACCAAGTTTGGCGGTAATCGACCCAGCACTCGTGGACCCTCCGCTGAGCGAAGTTCAGGGGCTACTGTCAAATATCCAAATATGGGATATGGGCATGCACTAAAATGTCAAAAATCATGTCACGTACATACTTGCCAATGCCAGGAAATTCCGTACATCTCTAGCCAAGTCTGCGGGACAAGGTATACACGAAAAGGATATCCCCTACAGGGAAAGCTTTGATCCTACTCCCGATACAAGGAGACCCACTAGAATATGCCCAGCAGCTATGGAAGTTCAGATATGATACGGGGATTACAACGGCAGAAGGACTCCTCATCGACCACGACTCGGTACTCCAGCCTACTATATAAGGACTAGGGAGGACGTCGTCAGGGAGAAGAGAAAACAAGTCCACGAAGCCCATCCAGGGCCAATCAGAAGTGAGTGCAAGGTTGAAGAAGCCATTGCAACCCTTACCAATTTAGCATAGCCACATACAAGCTATAGTCTAGCCATCCCCCGGATTTGTAGTTCTTCCTTGTAATCAGGGATACCCCCATCAATCTGTAATTTCTTCATCGATCTCAATCATTGCTGACACAGGAGTAGGGTATTATTTGTTGACGAGGTCCGAACCTGTTAACATTGTGTGTTCCCTCTTGTGTGTTTGACCCTGCATATCTTGAAGGTACCTGAATATAAGTGTGTTATCGATCACTAACCTTCGACACTACCAACTAGTAAGAAATTGTCCTAGCATGACAATGAGATATGACATACAACATGGCAAGGTGGATGTAACACAAAGTGGACAATTTATTATTCCCAACATAACTGAAACAAGTGATAATTGAATTAGCATGCATTACTTTAAAACAATATAATATTTAAAGCATGGGTTCGACAAAATCAAAGCACAACTTGCCTTTCAAAAGCTCTAGTCCTGCTCTGAACCTTGTTCGAGTGTTGGCTCCTCACACTACAAGAAAAGTGATTATTTGTGACGAAAACGTCATGACATTGTCGACTTTTGTCATGAAAAATCTATTTTCTATGATGAGTTGTTTATGTTCGTCATTAATTGTATCAGGCGCCGTCGCCCCATGTACTTTTGTGACGAAACATAAAATTTCATCATGAAACCATAATACAAATCGTCAAAGAAAATGAATGGTTATTTGTCTTGGACTGACGTCAAACATATATGTCTCAGACAGACGATATGCTTTTTCGTCACGGAGGCATGGCCTATCGAGAGGCTATATCTAGAGGGCCCCTTGTCCGAGGTGGCCTTGTTGTTATTATAGATAATAACTCATACAATTATCTTATGTTGTTTATATAGTCGTCTCTTTACGTATTATATTCTCTCCTCCTCCATGTTAGTAAAAATTTTACATGGCAAAACATATAAACGACTAACATCATATTATTGTACATGTAGTCGTAGGCTCTATCATAACAACATAAGTGATGCTATATTTACCTCCTACGGTTACAACTAAAAAAATGCATGCCAGCTGTAACACACGGTGAGACGTTTTTTCCCTCTATTATCTGAATCTGAAAGTTTTTAACTCCCCCAATATTTAACAGGATTAAGAAATTTTGTATTGGATGTAACAAGGATATAAGAACTTTCATATCCCAAAAAGTTTCAATTAGATCCAAAAAAATATTCAGCTTTCAAACTTTCAATTTGGTGAACTTTCAGTTTCAGCTAAAATTACAAAACTTTCAACTCAACTAGGACATATTTCAACAGAAACTTTCAAATTCCAAAGAACCCCTAGAACTCAACACAAAATGTACTTATTAGATACTAAAACATAGTTAGCATCTAAAGAAATGTGGATTTAAGGTGCAACTACGTGCAAAGCATCGTATGAAATCCATGTCCCTGTGCAACCCTAAAAACTTATCATCATATAATACCTATACTATACCTATACTAAAGATTGAAGGTTTCCCGAGCAAATGGCCCTGCCACGTTAGCTCCCCCTCACGCGCAGCTCGCACGAGGAGCTCAGCTCACTCCTTCCTTCGCACGCAGCGTGCCCTCGTGACAAGTTCTTTCCCCCGCCACACCATTGTCTTCTGGAGACTTCCACGCCACGCACCGTCCTTAGCCCCGCGCTCGCCTTCCCGATTCAAACTAGCCCAGCTCCTGGCCTCTTCATCTCCGTCAAGAGGGGAGCCGCGCCGACCCCCTTGCTTTGCGTGGTGCCGCCGATTCCCATGCCGATCCCACGGCACTGCTTCCTCTCTTCCTGCTAGGGGTGAAAACAGGCCGAGTAATACTCGACTCGTATCCGTATCCGGAATAAAATTATCCGAAATTGCGGGTACGGATTCGGATACTTTTGGTTCGAGTACGGGTTCGGGTACTACTTGGATGATTTTTGTTCAGATACGGGTCGGATATAGGATAGAATATACCCGACGAAAACGGGTCGGATACGGGTACTAAACGGATAATTTCCCCAGGTACCTAGTGGATATGTCACTCCCGGGCCCCTAGCTCCCACCCCACGTAGTCCATCCGGACCATGTCATTCGTGACCTAAATCTCCGAGACGCCGATGCCCGATGCCATTCACTTCTTCCTAACCTAAACCGGCAAATCGCCCGACCTCTAGTCTCCACGCCTCTAGGCTCCAGGCTCCACACCGCTGCCCCTCCACGTCGGGACTGCGACGAGCCCATCCACGTTCCCGGGATGCTCTCAAGCAATCACCAGCGCTACCTCGCCACCAGCATCCGCGTCAGCTTCGACTCCGTCATCCGCGTCGGCTTCGGCTCCATCCGTCTGCAGCGCCAACGTCAGGACGCACGCCGACCACATACCGCCCAAGGGTGGCTCCAAGCCGCCGAGCGTCGTCACTCCTGGTGGGGTCCCCAAGCTAGTCCCGGCCCCCGCGCAGGAGGTGTCGTCGTCGTCGTTATTGCCGCCATCGGGCTGGGCCATGGAGGACTACGAATCTAGCAACAAGGCAAGGAACTATATAATAGCAAATCGATCTTCATGAATGAGTATCTACTGTTGTTGTTCAGTGCTTTAACACCTTCTTTCATTTATTTTTGTAGAATTATTAATGCAGAACCCATGAATGTGGAGATATTAGATTTCCCTTTCATATTATATAAATCAGTTCAGAATCTAGAAATTCAGTCCATGAGAATAATAACCCATCAATGCCATTTATCTATTCATGCATAAGCTATTTTACATAGTAATTTATACCTTATTCCCGTCTTTATGTCACATATATTGGATAATCAACGAAATATCTCCATTACAGATTAAATAGAATGGTCATCATATGCAAGTTTTATGATATGAATTAATAAACATCAGCTATTTCAAAAAAAGCATAGGATTAACAAAAAAACACAGAGCTGTGAGAAAATCACATAGCCGATCTCCTCGTTTTCCTGTTAAGATTTCACAAAAATCACATAGCTGTGAGAAAATCGGCACATTGGCAGAATGAGAAGATGGAAATGTAAGCAAGAAAATTAGCTACCATTTTGGGTAAGAACAATCTTAGGTGGACAGACAAAAGGAGTAGTTGCTAAGCCATATAAAGCATCTTATATCATGGACGAGTCTTCCTAGGATTGTTTTATGACATCTTCATTTAGCCAGTTTGAATTTGTCCATCTTTACCTAGGCTATTACCTTTGGTAGTATGCAACTTTGTCCAGTCGTTTTGACATGTACACATTAGTCCCTCCAAAGAAACATCCATACATGTATCATAGGATATTTCGTTGCTTTCTTCGAGATCACATCGCAGATCAACTTTTGTATGAACGTACTTTACAAAGTTGAAAGTGATGCCAAATGCGTCATATATTGCTGGAGCTGATCAAACCAAAGCATAGCTTGTTCACATACAGTACCTGACATTTCATTTGAGCATTCCTTCCCAAGTCATCCTAAGCATCGGTGCTGGTATATTGGGATCTCCTTTGACATTACCACTTAACTAATCCATATTCTTTGGCATATTTGGCATGTTTTCAGTATGGGAAGATATTGCAATCACCAGATAATTGTATAATAGATAAATTTCACGTTAGTCTTATTTCCAGTCCCATGTTTTTCGGTGTTAGTAGTATCTTTGGAAAATTCATAGTTTACCTATCTGAGAATGCTTGCATTTTTATTTTAAACTTCCAAAGTACGAAATGAACAGACAAAACTATATATCAATATGATATGTGAGATATGTAGTTCCTTTGGCATCCCGACATCCATATGAATAATTTGTAGGGTATATGCCTTTAGTTACCCATCAACACATGCTATTTTGCTTTTCAGTTGCATTTTGTTGGGATTATGTTTGTACCTTAATGCTTATGAGAAATAAATGTTTTTCCTCGCAATTTTAGTCCCCCAACGGGTAAAATAAAATCGTTGGTTAGATAAGGTCCGATATATCGTACGGGCATATGGAGTTTGATTGGTTACCCTCTCAAGACATGGGGTCACTTTTTTCGTAATATATATCCTCATTCTTGATATATATCCTTGCTCATTGTCATTATTCTCCTTGATATATTAGCTTTACTAAGGTCCGCCGCAGAGCTTTCTTACTATTCTCGTGAATCGCTATCGCCGTTGAATGTGTTGGATCTTCACCAAATACAAAGACCGCAAGAAAAGTTCGAGAAGATTTGTTAACAGATTGCTTTTGTTGGGTATGTCTCGAGATCTTCATCCTTAGATTTTCTCGATTCTTTGTATCACCTCTTGTTAATTTGAAGCTATGGACTATGAGATATTAGTAGTAAACTCGGTATGTGGTTAATCTTGTTCTTGCTAACCAAGAACACAAGAACTAATCGCTAGTTCTTTTTTGGCTCTCTAAACTATAATGCTATAATTGCTTGCTTTTTGTATGAACTTGTTTACTTATACCCAGAGATGAGTTTTGTAACTATCTCTTATACCCCTTAGATGTAATGAACAAATCTAACCATTACTTACAAAATTTATCCTTTGTTTATAAATAATATATCAAATATATTTATCCATTTTAGGAGGATTTGATTGGTCAGAGTAAGAAGGCAGCTGATGATATGAGCAGAGTTGCTAGATTGGATAACCATTGCATGCCTACCTGGGCTAAATTTTCGTAGGATCACTCCACTTCATTTCACGTGAATGGACCACTGATACAAGCCCTTTTCATTCAGCGTGTGCAAAATAGGCTTGCAGTTTTTGTGGGACCCCAGATTTACCATCCGGAATCTCCTGTGTATTTCTGTACTAGTCCCAGATCAATAGCTAGTACACACAGTCAAACAGTGATGAATCATTACTGAACAAAACGAAGTAATAGCATAAATATAAAAGTACCAGCCACATGGCTATTTATTACATCACCTGGTCACATGACCATAGTTCAAAGCAGCGGAAACAAATAACAAAGAGGTAAAACCCAAAAGACACCACAGGCGACAACTAGGAGCGCGCGCTTAGTTATCTTGGCGATCTCCAACGAACTCCTCGACATAGAACTCATTGTCTTCGACTGCATCTTGGTAATTCTCTGATGAAAAATTTGTGTAGCATGTGAGTACAAATGTACTTCGCAAGTCTGGGAAATTATGCAACATGTAGGGCTTCCCAAAGAAGGCTTTTTAGGGTTCTTTTGCATAAAGCCAAGTTTCATCAAACTATACTTAATAATAATTCACAATGCACATTTTAACAAATTTTTTAACAATTGAATATATTTATTATTCTAGCGAAGGTTCTATCCACCATCACTAGTATACTGGCTCTATCCGCATAGTTTAAAAGATTAAGATAAACCAACTCATGACTCTATCCGTCATGATCAAAACAGGTTCCATCTACCTGATTGGCTCAATCCGCCAAATAAACATCTGAGAGTTCTATCCACTCCCGAATCCCAAAACATCAGTTATTTTAAAACCAAAACCAAGTCTACTAGTATGAAAGCATTCTTCGCTTTGCCCTTGACCGTAGGCACGGCTATTCGAATAGTTTTAACTCTGCAGAGGTGTACAGCTTTACCCACAAGATATGATCATCTCTTTAACGCCAAGCGCTACGAACACACTTCCTTTGGTGTGCCGGCAGAGAGATCATGACAAGGCCTTTACAATGTATACGCCTAACCCGACCCACTCGCTGAGGTTTCACCGCTGTTAGGGTTCCATCCACCCAGTACAGAAGCCCCCTCTTGCGCCGTGTGGGAAATATGACTTGTCTCCATCCGGCACCCACATTCCACCAACTGGCGAGTCTAAGTTAGGTTTCTACAAATTATTCAGCCAGGTCGTACCCATTATAGACATGTCGTTGCACGGTAATGCTTAGAATGGAAAGGCATAAGCATCGGTCCTTAAATTGATTAGGGCGGCTTTCACAAACCAGAATCAGTGCTCCATCTGCACCCGCCCGACAAACCATTCCGCTCCAATCTAAATCATTTTTATTTTATTTTTATTTACAATCACAGCAACAGTCACCTTGCTACAATTTCGATAAAACACATTTCAACAACATTTTAGAATTTAACCCACCATAGGCATTTTGATAATTATCAATCCTAAGCACAGTCTAACGTACTAAACAAGGTTAATCACATGATATATGATTTCATAATTAAAACTTAAGGTTACAAAGACATGGTAATCAAACAGCAAGGATGTCATTTCGAAAGTGTGTATAACTAACATCCTATATTTTAACATTATTATTTTATATAAATAGCCATGCAAGTTGTAAACATTTTATAAAAGAGTTGCAAACAATGGGATCAACGTGCATCAAGGAGACTTACCTTCGCTGATGAAATGCGTTGAGTTGTTCTGAAGGTCTTCTCCTTCATCGGCGACGACGACCGCTTCTTCGACTACGAGCAAAACGCTGCACGAAATGAATAAAATAAAATAAACAGAAACTAAAAATTATAATAAAAACTAGTTCAATGCCCGTGCGTTGCTACGAAAAACAAAATTGCTAACGAAACATAAAGGTCAAGCAATAAAACAAATTGTGCTAAAAGATCAAACATCTATTTCTCCCGATTACAAAAGTTTCTACGGTTTCTCTCGATTACAACATACGTAGAGATGATATTCTTGGTATATATTCCGAAAGATCTTAAAATAAATAGTTACATTATTACACGACTTGGATATCATTTCGATTAAAACCTTGTCTATGATGTGAGTACTTCTTTGTAGACAATGTTTTTTGTGAGGTTTCCGTGAGTTTTATTAGATTTTCGACCCTTATCCTTCTCTTTATTTGCAGCGGCAAGTATCTTGATATTGCTTCTAGCGGTGGCTCTAGATAGCGCAACATACAATTGCCCATGAGAGAAAACCGGTTCAGGGAGGTAGACACCGACATTCGGAATGGTCTGCCCTTGCGCCTTGTTGATTGTCATTGCGAAGCTGAGCCTGACAGGGAACTGCTTTCTCTTGAACCTAAATGGGAACATCTCGTTATCAGAGGGACATAGAGGTATTCGAGGTAGAAACACCCTCTTCCCGGCGTGCTGGCCAAGCACAATCTCGGCATCTATAGTATTCTTTTGGAATGCCCGGACTACAAGTCTCGTCCCGTTGCATAGTCCATTTGCAGGGTCAATGTTCCGCAACAGTATCACGGGACAGTTAATCTTGAGCTTGAGTATATGCGGAGGTAGACCGTTAGGAGTCAGGGTGTTTAGGAATTCAGGAGGGTAGTAGCTATGGGGATCATCCTCTACAGAATCGAAGCTATGGTACACCATCTCCTCCCCACGAAACATATCAAACATCTTCATATTGATCGTATCAATGTACTCGTTCCGGGTCGACAGGATGGCTCGAGATGTGATATAGTTGGCATCCGATAGGTTGTCATTCAGCATAGGAAAAACACTCTGTATAAGTTTATCGATGTCTGTGCCATTTCCTGTATATGGAACACAGATCTGGTTGGGAAGCCGCACGCAGCCATCCTCATTAGTCTCCTCGATACCATTCCCAATCCGCAATAGGTACTCTGCGTACTCAGGATCACTCTGGGCCCTCATGTTACGTACGAGTCTTAGCTGCCGCATAGAATCCCATAGGTATGACTTACGCAACGTTGCGTCAATTATTTGTGGCCTCGTCCCCTTACGAACAACCGGTAGAACCTGCCTGAAGTCTCCACCAAACACGATCGTTTTTCCACCGAACGGCAGATCACGTCGGTCCATGATGTCCCGCATGCTACTGTCTAGGGCCTCCATCGCCTGTCGCCTCGTCATGGAGGCTTCGTCCCATATTATCAATGACGCCTGCTGAAGAAGCTTAGCGGTCCCACATTGCTTTGTGAAGCTACAGACCGTCCCATTTGTAACGTTGAGTGGGATCTTAAACCTCGAGTGCGCTGTCCTACCTCCAGGCATGATGAATGCGGCTACGCCCGATGTCGCGGTTGCCACTGCTATCTTGCCATCACCTCGGATCTTCGCAAGCAAAGCTTTATATAGGAATGTCTTTCCGGTTCCTCCCGGGCCATCTACAAAGAAGACACCTCCATCGCCACTGTCAACCGCAGATAATATGTCGACGTATGCTACCATTTGCTCAGGGTTGAGGGAGGATGATAGAGATATATGCTCATCGTCGACCTGGATTGTTGACTCCTCGTATATCTCTTTGACCTCTATACCGGCGTTGTCGTGAGACTCATCTATAACAGGGAGAGGAAATGATGTTATGTCCTTCCCCATCGATTGCAGCATATTTCTGATGTCCAATAGCACCATCTGCTCAACTGTCTATTGGCATGCATGGGAACGGCGGTAGTCGTCTGACATTCCCTCCAGATGCCTTTCCCATAGCCCACACACGTCGTTTGGCTCGCAGAACACCAGTATAGTTGCAAAGAGCCTCCTGAGCGATGATGGCATCTGGAATAGCTCAGCCTCACTAAGGCACTCCTCTAGGGTGTTGTCAGCCTCGATTAGTCCCCTCTTCTCAGCAGCTTCACGGAAGAACGGGTACACTACACCGTTCACAGTCCTAAGTTCTTCAAAGGAGGTGGCACCAGGTACGTGGTTTAGGAGAACCCTTAGATAGTAACGCTCCCCCTCGTTCAGACGAGCCGACACGATTCTGCCAACTTGTGTTCGTTCTACCCTCTTCTTCCACTGCTTTAGTCCTGGCTGCCAAATAAATGTCGCTGGAAAATCTCTGTACAAGATCCCTCGAGCCTCCTCGCATGTTCGGTTCATGTTGAAATACTCTGTCAGCATGGTCCTCTCGATGCCATGCTGGGCAACAACATCATGAAGATCTTGACTTGCGGAGAACGAGACCATGTGCATGTTCGGTAGATGTAGTTGCAATTGCAACATGGGTGGGGAGATCTTGCTGAGGTCGAAGCTGTAGATCCTCCATAGAGCTTCTAGTGGGGTAACCCACCTAGCGTCCCTAAACTGTTTGATCTCGTCGATGTTTCCATTGCTATCGGGTTCATTGAGAGCTACAGAAGCACGATCGTGGCCTTTGTAAATATACTTGAATAGGTATTTTACAGCTTTTATGCTTGAGCAAACCTCCACATTTATATGATAGTTGTACTTCCTCAGAAGGTAAGGGTTATATGGCACTACCCACCTATTGTCAAGCGTTCGCCCTCGAACCTTTGCATGGCGGCCATTATCCCTTCTCCTGTATAAGGGATATGAGTCATTGCCTTGTATTGTAGATGCATTGAAATGACGTGGGTAGTAGTTCTTGCATCTACCCTCCTGCATGCACACGTTCTTCGGATTTAGGACTCCGCATGGGCCATGCATCATATGCTTAATTACCATCTCGTACAACTCTATATACTTGTTCCTGTCTGGGAGCTCAGCGGAGATGAGACAATCAAACTGCTCCGGACACGTGAGCTTGTACCCTCCCTTCATGATAAGAAGGAAGTGAACATGCGGAAGACCCCTCTTCTGGAACTCAATGACGTATACATAAGCAGCTACTGTACCAAGGATATGCCTCTTGAATAGTTGTTCCTTAAGGCTCTCAAGCTTGGCTCTGAATACCCGAACGATGAGATCAGGGCGATCCTGTGGGGTCTGTCCAGGCTCTAGCTCTCGTATTATCTCTTCCTAGTTAGGGTTGCAAGTCATAGTTAAGAAGATGTCGGCTTCCGTGCATTTACGCACCAAGGCCATAGCATCCGGTACCTTCGTTGCATATCTCTATCACCCCAATGAATGAAGCCGAAGCACGATCCTTTGCCCACGGCTTGTGCACGACTCTCTCCGGACTCTATGCTATCAACCACGCATACAGTGCAGATCGCTCGTATCTCCCTTTGGTGGTGCCTGATGTAGTCCAGCCTTGCACTGTCCACCTTGATGTACATGTCAACCGTGTACTGCTAGAATAGGCACTTGCCGTATAACAAGGCGTTGAATATCCCACGACGCATCTGGAATTTGTAGCAGTAGTAGTCCCTTACAGTAACGCAAAGCCGGTTATTCGAATCTACACAAACGAGAGACATAGTCAAATGATGTGTAAATAATCTGGACATCGATAACGATGAGATACCATGTTCATAACAATACTCACCTTGATCCTCGTAGTGACTATTGTTATTGTTATTTTCTGATGCCCGAATTACAGCTTCAAGGGGCACAACATGCTTGGCGATATGTAGATGCCATCCTAGTTCTCCTCTTGGGAAGAAGAGTGGATACGATAGGGGGTCGTAGCATCCATAGTGCGGCTTTATACTGTACTTCTCATTGTTGTTGCCATATAGGATTATGCTGCGATTGAATTCTTTGCGTCGCTCGTTGCCCTCGACCCACACAGCGGCCACTTCTGACGTTACTGGCCTGTTGTACACTCGTTGATCCATCTGTAAGTCGGTGTTAAGTGATACACGATATTCCTGGAGGCTTTCGGCTTGGCCTAGGCTCCTAAAAGTTTGAGAGTAGGGGTTGTCCCGGAGGATGTTGACCAACCTCCTCACGACTTCCTGGTCGAGGCTAGGTGAGTAACGAAATCGGTGATTCAGACTGGGGTCGTCATCATAGAAATAGAGCTCCAAATGATTTGGACCGGATTCGCTCGGGCCAAAAGAATGGACATTGTGGTAAATTTGTCCGTGGGCTCAAAATGTGTACACTCCAGATCTCATGTTGGTGTAGTTCTCATCGAGACTCACGCCTAAGATGGTGAAGGAGAAGTGACCGTTGAAGAATCTTATGTTTTCGCGAAAATGCCTAGCATCGTGATCTGCACTCGACCAAAGCCTACGGAGTTCAGGAATTGGCTCTGGATCCGATAGCCTGATTTTACCGTTGCGACAACAAAACCCGTTCGTCTCATACTGAAACCTCTTTGCACCGCAATGCTTGCAGTCTGGCTCAGCCTTCAGCACATGTGTGCTATCGGGCACGTTGCTATACACATGATCGTAGGGATCTTGGACATTCGACGCCGCTGGAGAGTTATCTGCTAGCTCATCAAAGTCCCTGTTCTCCATTTCGTCGTCATCTGGATGGATTTAAGTTGAGGGGATTATGATAGTTGTTGGATTCCATATAAAGAAGAGAGAAATGACATCTGGACTACCTCCACCGGCGAACATGTAGTACTCCTCATCCATGTCCTCCTCTACGATTGTTTCTGTACCACCTGTCATTTTTCATGAGTACATGTTAATAACGGTTACGTAGTTACAAAAGTAAATATAATTATAAATATTACCATCATCTGTAATGAATGACTGCGTTGAGGGACCTGCAATAGCGAAGCCATGCGATGATGGATCGGCCACCACTGAAGCATCTCACTATGGGCATTGCATTGCAATTGATTCAGAGCATGGGGTGTCTCTCCTACTCGCATAGCTTGCATTACGTTCATGTAACAATGCTTGCCTATCATGTGGTGTAATTATTTGCCTGGCTGATCTTCTACGGGCGTTAATCTCTTCCCTTTCTTTAGGAGCCAAACTTGGCCTACGCGCTCTTCGACGGGCATTAATCTCTTCCCTTTGTTCTGGTGTTAAACTTTGACGACGTGCTCTGTCACATTCTCGTCTCGCTAGCCTTTGCTCTGGTGTAAGAGCTGCATTCCTAGCATTTTGTCGTTGACACCTTGATTGTATTTGCTCTTCTGTAAGGTTTGCATTTCTTACAAGCTGTCCACCATGACTTGGTACACTTTGTTGAGGTGTAATGTGAGCCACTACTTGACCAAAATTTAGCTGTGTTTGGTCCTCTGTCATGGCAGTGGAACTTTCAGCAATATCACGATAATTCATCCTACTTGAATTGTACAACGCATGTAATAATAATGAGCTATTTTGAGGAGCAGGAATGTTTGTGATTAGAACACACATCATAGGATAAAAGCAACTTGTACCATTTGAGCAATCGCCTTGTAGCGATACACCCATTGTGAGGGTACTTCGAGGTGGAATTGTGTATAGCATAGGTGTTTGATTATGCTCATCTTCTTCGTCTGAAGACGAAAAACTTTGACTTTGAATATTGTTTCCATCATGTATAGATAAGCTAGCAGATGCTTGTGGCAAAATAGCAGTACGAAGTCTCTTTGGAGCATGATGTGCATCCATCACTGCCAAAATGATATTTCAAAAAATAATATCATGTAGTTTTAGTTAATATCATGCAGTTACAACAATATAATATAAGCCAAAATTTAAAGGGATGGCAATATAGCAACCTTGTTTCCCTTTCCGTGATGATTGGTCTGGATGATGCGACATAATTGCCAAAATCATTTGTGATCTACAAAACGATTAGCGTCAGCTACTAAATGAAATTATGACAGGAACACTTTGTAGCTAGAATCTCATGCACGCTTCTCTGCATTAATGACACTAATTGAAGTCAAAAACACTTTTTCCGCATTGATCTTGTGCAATTGTACTCATTTCTACTTGTCCTTGTTCATTCTTCGCATCCGTTGACAATCCAAAACAATCATTTTCATAGTGAAGAGCAAGTATTTTACAGGATTGGCTGGTGCCAGGTTGCATACAGATTTTTGTTTGGTTTCTTGTATAGGCTGCCCAATAATTACCCATGTCCAATTTTTGGGGCAAATCACAGGAATCAGCGAGGCTCTCGCAAACCGGTGAGGCTGGGAATAAGTTCATTTATGACCTCTTGAACCTCGGTTCCATCTAATCTAGGTCTCCCAAGCATTTATTTACTTTACCACGATGATATATCTATTACCTATTCCCAATAACCAATTTTTACTTGGCTATCCTGCCGTTCTCTAGATCGACTCTTCGCAATCTGTTTTGCATTTTTTTAATTGCGATCCATCTTAACTATAAACTTGAACCAATAATTCTGTGAAATTATGTGTTGTGTACCGGATTCAGTAATTGTTGGCTTAGTTTTGGTTGATGATGCAACCCTAACTAAACTCCTAAATATGCCCATGTGGTATTTTTTGGGATTGTTGGCTAAAATCATGGCCCATGAAAGCAAGAGGTCCATAATACATGTCATCTTTTGTTAGAGCAAAGAATAGTTTTTCGCTCCATTTGGATAGCCCTTACGTAATCCGAATTCTTTTCATGTCTTCGAACCAGCGGCGAAAGTGCAAGCGGTCGAGACCGATATCAACATCCAACTTGTGTAAACGTCATTGAGTCGTATAGATCCTTCTTTCAGACACCGGTATGACTCACTTACAGAGAGCTGTCTTGATCTGTGGATCATAACAAATTCTTGTAAGCCGGGTCTTTTACGTGCTAGTATCCTTTGAGACGGTTGGGTGGAGGGCTCACTAGTCGGTGTATGTTTGGTGCTACAATTGTACAAGGAAACAATGAAAGAGGATGGTGTGTTGATGTGATCGAGGAAGGGTGGATATATATGTTCTGTCAAATAGCCCCTAGATTCTTGGATATGTGAGACAAAACAAGGCCATGATAAGCAATGCATGATGGTTCTTGCATGTGCAGCACAGGAATGTTGAGCTAGCCACTGTGTGCAATTTATACTATGTTTTGTGTGTGTGTGTGTGTGTGTGGGGTGGCTTCTAATAGGATTTGGTGGCTAGTGAGCAAATTGGACGATACGATGTTCTATTATGTAAAATGCACCAATTGTAATGTAGTGACGGAAAAGGTTTATAGTATAACTTGGTCTAATTCTAAAAGAACAAGATAATTTTTTTTAGTGTAGTCAAATTGCTTAATAATGGACTTCAAATGGTCAGCCTATTATTGGTTGTCGGTGAGCGTAGTTAAGATAAACCCAAAATCGTTGTGTTTCTTCCACGCTGAGGTGCTCTTTTGCTCATTGGCAGGTTACTGGAGATTCTCTTTTTAGCTTGCTCTTGTAGGAATGTGAAGTCAATGATAACAAATCAGCAATTACACCTATTCGGAGGTCCCCACGGTTCCATCCAGATGATAAGAATTCGAGAAAGCCCTTAGTAGAGAAGGAAAGCTACGTAAATGTAGTCTTTGCCACCAAATCTCCAGGAATTGCTCATAACCGGAATACTCGAAATGCTTTTAGCAAAGGCAAAAATCGAGAAAATCCAACAAGGAGTAAGAGAAATGCTGCAGCAAAGCCTTTGGCAAGGATGAAAAGCCCCAAGGAACCAGAGAAAAGCCGCAGCAAGGTTTTGTTGATATACTAAAGTAAACATTGTACAACAGACATCAAGTACAAGGTTAAATATTCTCCAAAAGATTGTCATATTCCAACTCCAAAATACCATTAGTGTCCACACAAACAATTACTCATGTCATCAGAATAACAAAAGATGTCCAGCATCCAATTACATCATTTATCATATTAGCATCATCTATAGTCGATTGGTAGTCCTAGTAACCACATGAGCTAGGTATTGCCACCTTCTTTCAATAAAGCTTTTTATGAATGTGAGATCAAATGCTCCTACCACCAGATTGTTTCGAAAGCCTACAATAATAATTTAAAAAATATATTAGTAAAAGAGGGTTGCAGTTTTCTTTTAAATGGAGTCTATTTTGTCTTATTACAAAACACTTACTTTGAAGTTCATGTTGTGTAGGAAGATCTGGAGCGAATGCTAGTTTCGTGTACTGTGTAGTTTCCACACAACCTGTGTTTAAACCCAATATATTATGAGTACCTTTTTTTTAATAACATATTACCAATAGTATTTGTTATTTTGTAGGTCGATGATTTTTTTACCGTATCTGTTGTCTTTTTTCAGCATAGTTGCTACAAGCACATGGTTTTTTGCCTTAGCCTTTGACCAACTGAGCATATGTTGGGTTAAATGCTCATCCCATACTTGAACAACTAACAAGTTAAACCTACAATTAAACATAAGAAGAAATATTTTAAATATTATGCACCGATTAGTTTTAATCAAATCATACTTATTTGAAAATACTATAGATTTACCTTGTGTCTAGAAGAGTGACCTCTCTATTCACTATGCGGCGTGGAAATGTTTCATAGTACTCAAGATCACCAAAATGAACGACTACTCCAACTACATCTGTATGAAATATTGTATGTTTATTTTGCCATCAAAAAATTATTTGATATTATATTTGTTACGATGAAATTTTGTACCATACCTACAAATGTTTTGTTCGGACGTCCATAAACGTCTTTAAATGGCATGAAATGCTTTGGGTAGAGAGGAAAATCAACAAATACAGTATAAGGTTCAACTGTTGTGTGGTTCGTTAGCAAGCACTCATAAGAGTTTCGGATGCTCCGAAACGCAACTTCCTCGTAGTTAGGCTGGAATTGCACATGATGAATGATGTATTTTTGGCCTTCATTGAGTGCTAAGTTAAACCTATGAACATTTCTATCTCTGACAATAGCTTCTATTTTGGAACCCTTTTAAGTTTAAAATAAACCATGTTAGTTAACAGAATAAATAAATTTTATAGGGATAGAATTACCGTTGAACTTACAGTCTCATCTATTAAGATAAATCGAAGCAAATCACCGTTATCTTCGATAGGAAATTTAACATCCACAAAGACACAAATGCTCCAAGATCTGTCTATATCCCCAAATTCAATGTTGTCGAACTCCTTGAATCTAAAAAAAGGCTTATTTAAACATTTGGTCTACTTTTAATTAGATGAAAGAAATAGTCAAGTAAAACTCACTTAGGCACCATAGGGCTTTCAGAAAACAACGCGTACGTTCTCTTTCTTGTTCGATTAATTGGTGCCATTGAGCTGACATAGACATTCAGATGTTACAAAAGAATTAAAAAATATTTTATTTAATGGTGACAGGAGCATTTTCCACATTCACATAACCTTCGAATGCACATAAAACAATGGCACGCAAGGATATTCCAATACAGCAGGCAAAAGGCAGTTCTATGTTCAAACTAACATAAAAGCACAGAGGCAGTTCTATGTTTTTCTTATTTGCCGAAACTGATAAACTGGTGTGGAAGGATCATGTTATCAAAGTAGACAACATCATCAGATCACTGTTTTGGTTTCTTTAGTAGCAGAATTTGGTTGAACTTACAGTCTTATCAAAGCAGACAACATCATCAGATCACTGTTTTGGTTTCTTTAGTAGCAGAATTTGGTTGAACTTACAGTCTCATCTATCCCACTCTCTGAAATACCAACCTCTCTTACTGTAAAAGCATGTCCGAAGTAAGCTTTGAGTCAAGGCAAATGAAACCTTCATATCTACTCCTTACCGAAGTGTTGGACTTTGGAGACACTTTTCGCCATTAGAAACTAATAGGCTCCTTCAACACTTAATGATAGATATAAATATACTATTCGCCATTAGAAACTAATAGGCTCCTTCAACACTTAATGATAGCTATAAATATCAAGTAGTACATACTTGGTTGAGTTGGAATTTTAAAAGTAGTACATATTTTGGGTTTTTAAAAGTAGAATTACTAAACCGAACACAAGGAAACTATTGTAGAGGTTAAAGGAAAAAGTAAAGGGGTAGCTGAAGATCAGGAAGAAGCATTTCATTGCCTTATGAAACGTTGAGCATGGAGAGTCATTTGTATCAGAATTTGGTTTCAGAATTTGTATTCAGAATCAGGAGAGGCATTTCATTTGGTTTCAGAATTTGCTCAGCTGAATAAATAGGAAATTTACCTCAGAGAAGATAGTTGAGCTTACAATAAAAATATGAGAAGCAGGAACCACGATAATTAATATTGAGCATTTGCAGACATGAGTTACAACCTATATTATTACTGAATAAGGAGATCTCAGATCAGAAAAGAAGAGAGTCAACAGAAACTACAATCCATTTTATTACCAAGTGAAGGCATCTGAAGGTTGCTTCCAGAAGATGCATGCACTAAGTGCTAACTACAAAGGTAGCACAATTTTCTTTTATTGCTTGACATAAAGGTCACTTATTCACTTATTCCTCATTATTTTCTTTACAGATCAGGTTCGAATTGTCAAGTAGGTTTAGCGGGGGTAATCTGCTTATAGTTGCAGAAATTTCAATTAGCAGAAAAATTAATCATTTCTAGAAGTGACGAGTTTATTCAGAGGTACGTACTTTTAATATGGAAGACAACAGTTGTGTGCGATAACATCAAAAGCCCAAGATGGTATATTCTACAAACACTATCTGACAAAGTCCGGATTACAATGCCAAACATTCAGAGTCAGCCAGCAAGTAAAACAATTTGGCACCTTGTTAAATTGTGGGATATATCTCCAGAGAAGATGTTCTTGGTCATAGAACAAGGAACAAGGTTTTGCTACATCTTGATTCTAGAGACATTGGTAAGTAGATCATGACCGTTACCAATACAAAGCCCAGCTTCACTACAAAGGCTGATTGTGCATATTAGCAGTTGACGACCAGGAGACAAACATCATTAGCAGTTGAAGACCAAGATGCATTCTACCAGGCTAATGGAATAGACATGCCCATGTCAACGCCCTACAGAAGCAGTCAGAGGAGCTGCTCCTAGAGTACGACCGTTTGCTGGAAGACAACCAGATTCTACAAGCCCACTTCACTACAAAGGTCGATCAATCAATTAACACAGGGTCTAATAAGGAGATCTCGGATCGTAAAAGAAGAGAGTAAGTAATTTCTATTGTAGCATGTAGGAATGATGCAAGGCTATGTTCATTTTAGTATTTCCTATGGCACCTTGATTTTGTTCTTAAATTGTATTTTGGAAGTAGCCAAATAAAATTAGTAGTCATTTCATTGCCTAATCTGCTTGCCATAGTGGTTTATGTAGCAATCCTGACCATGAACAGTCCAGCTATAGGCCTATAGATTAGCTAAATCTATAGCTAGGGAATAAAAGACAAGCCATGATGTATACATGATTACATATACTCAGTTCTCTCAGATAATCGGTAAGAAACAATATGAAAATGAGAGATCTGTCGAAACCTGCTCAAGTTCCAAATCATGTCCATTTAATTTTGCATATATAACAGGATATCCTTGTTGCTTGGTCCATGTAGTCATAAGATCCTTAACGGGCTCTCCAGTTTCCTCCTCAAGAACCGCCCATAGGTCTTCGGTTTTAGCGTTTGAGTAGGCATATTTCTTTATGTATGAAGCCAAAGCTGTTTGATTATAACTATGCTTTTTTTTAACTACATAGGGTGGTTAAACTACCATGTCCCCTTAGTTGATATATGCTGAGATATATCTATCTACATAGTATGCATGCTAAAAGCCCAAGAAATGAAATTGGGAACATGAATCATGGTACGCATGCAGGTCTGCCAAGACATAGTCCATTCAACATCAATAAGAAAAAGGATACACACGGGCATACACAAACATGTATATGGAAGCTTGAATGCAAGCAAGAAAGCAACAAAGGGAATGTAAACTGCACTCACCTGTATGAAGGTTTAACGTGCCAGAAGTGTTTTTCCCTTGATCTTTTGCTTTCGGGACTGTCACATTAGAACAACAATATCAAAAAGGTAAATCAAAAAGATGTACAAAACACAATGAGTAATGCATATGCAGATTATTGCTCAGTTCATTTGCTTGATTCCTACACATCAATCATATACGTTTCTCACTAAACATAAATAGACGCTACTAAAAGAATTTATATGCAGGCCATGCTACTCATGTTTCTCCTTATTTTCAGTCAAACCAAAGCCCAGGTTTCAAATAGAGTTCAGATATTTCTGTTTGGTAAGCAAAAAAAAAGATAGTACAGAATTCAAGAAAGGCTAATAAGGAAAGGTTTCATGCTTCAGGTAAGACCAGCAATATATGTGGGGTTTCAAAATCTGGAAGGAGATGGCAAAATCAACTATGAATTCAAAAGCCAGACCAGCAGTATATGTTAAACTACATTCCTAAGTTCATTTCATTTTGGATGAGTTCGAGTGATTCAGGTAGACTTCAGATAGTTTAGCATGGTTGTTGGCTTGTCAGGCAGTTGTGAATACCTCAATCCAATTAAAACCGTTCAAGGTAGAACATACAAAGCAGTTTACTATGCCTACTTGTAGTACAGAATTCAATTCGTCTACAGGTGATACTGGAACTATGGACAATCATCGCATTTCATTCATGTTTCTTAGTTTGCCATAGAATGGCGGTCTGTTCTTCCGCAGGCCCCACCCCCGAACACAGCGCCGATTTCCTCGCACTCCCCACGCGCGCGGCACCGAATCGAAGGCCAAAATTTGAAACATTTCAAATCTCCCTCGCCCTTTCCCCAATTCAAACTCCCTTCCTCGCACGCAGGCCCTTGCAATTCCATTCCGCGCGCTCGGGGGTGCTCCACCACAAGGAGAACGCCGACGCTATAGAGCAAAGAGAAGATAGTAAAGAACACTATGGCTTAGACTCGCTCTCACCTTCCTCAATGATTGACATAGGGAAGCTGCCTCTAGATCCCAAACTAAGGAGTGCACACATATCCTGTCTACCTAGAGGGCCCAACACCTGCTAGACTTATAAAACTGTGAGGGACCTCAACCTAGAGAGAAGAGAGAATAGCTAATTAAGTATGATAGGAACCTAAAGCACAAGATGAGAGGTCCATGCAAAGCATGCCAGAAGTCTAAGTGAAGAGAACTCATAACTCTAAGGAATAAAACACATAAGCACCCAGAGATATACAAAAGATAGGAAAAACTAAAATAAAATATAATACATAATATACAGATCAGCTCCCCTCATAGAAGGCCGTAAGGGCACACGACTCCAAGCTCACTCCTCAAGGCATCAAACCTGGAGCTATCCAGAGGCTTGGTAAAGATATCAGCCAATTGGTGGTCACTCTCCACAAACTGGAGCACGATGTCTCCCTTCTCCACATGGTCTCTAAGAAGTGATATCTAACATCAATATGCTCGGTCCGGGAATGCTGCACTGGGTTCTTTGCAATGCAGATAGTAGAAGTGTTATCACAAAAAAGTGGAACACTCTCTATCTCTAACCCAAAGTCCCGCAAGGTCAATCTCATCCAAAGCACCTGGCTACAGCAACTGGCTGTAGCTACATACTCGGCCTCAGCGGTAGACTGTGTAACACCAGATTGCTTTCTAGATGAACAAGAAATAAGAGAAGTGTCAATGAATTATCAAGTACTAGAAGTGCTTGTCCTATCTATCCTATAGCCGGCAAAGTCTGTATTAGAAAAGACTCTAAGGGATAGACAAGAAGAAGAAGAGTACCAAATATCATAATCATTGGTAGCTTGAAGGTACTAGAAGATGCGCTTCACCGCTAGGCGATGAGAGGCGCGAGGAGAAGCCTGAGAACGAGCTCACATACACACAGCAAAGTGTATGTCCGACTCAGAACTCCTTCTAATCTGCAGACTCACCATCCTCATCGGGCTCGAGGACAGCAGTGCTGGCCATAGGAGTCATCATAAGCTTTCCATCAGACATATCAAACCACCTCAGGAGGTCCTGAGTGTACTTACCTTGGTGCAGGAAAGTACTCTCTTCAGTCTGCTTGATTTGGAAGCTGAGAAAGTAGCTCAACTTGCCCATCACACTCATCTCAAACTCTGTGCTCATCACCTCAGAAAACTGAGACACAAGACAATGAAAAGAGCCACCAAAGATAATATCATCCACATAAATTTGAACGAGAAGGAAATGAGAATCCTAGTGTCTGATGAACAGAATTTTGTCTATTATACCCATTTTGAAATCATGACTGAGAAGATATGACTTAAGCCTCTTATACCATGCTCTAGGGGACTGCTTAAGTTCACACAAGGCTTTGAAAAGCTTGTAGACATGGTTTGGGTATTTGGTGTTCTGAAATCCTGGAAGTTGCTTGACATAAATCTCTTCCTCAATAAAGCCATTGAGGAAAGCACTCTTGACATCTATTTGATTGAGCTTGAAGCCCTGGGATATAAAAAATGCAAGTAGGATCACTACGTCAGGATAGGCCTATAGTAACACGCATATGTGCTACTGTAGCTCAAAAAAAGTGCTACTGAGTCCTATTGCAACATATTTGTTTAGTGTTACTATAGCCTATGTTGCTATAGAAGGGTCTATTGTAACATGTAATAAGTGTTCTTGTATATAAAAAAAGATGTTGCAACCATGCTACAGCAACATGCATCAAATGTGTTGCTATAGACTACAGTAACACCTTTTTTAGCAAGAGCAACATAGTAGCTCGTGTTGCCATAGACCCTAGTAACACCATATTTTTGCTAAAGCAACATAGTAGCATGTGTTTCCATAGACCCTAGTAGCATATTTTTAGATACAATAATTGAACTTAGTAACACACTTTTTGAACGGCAACAACACAATGTTGAGCTCCTAAAATAAATTTAAATATCTTTATTATTTTCTTATTTTTTGTGATGTACAAATTAAAATTGATTAATAGAATATCTTTTGATAAGCATATATATATATAACACTGTACATTAATACAAAACACAAATGACCATAAATGCAACAATCATATATAACATATTGCATTGCATCAAACAAATAAAATATCAAGTACATCACACCATTCGATAGAATACATAATGATTTGATTTCTAGAGGAGACAAGTCTTTAGTCTAAGATTCTAAAATACATCGGTCTAAATAAAAAGAATCTAAAATATATCTAATGTTTCTAATCTTCATGAAATTCTTTGCTTCTAGATCCCTTCATGTAGTAAGCAACCAAATGTTTGAATTTCAGCCATTGATTTTTTCAACCTGCACAAAAGAAAGCGTTAACATTTATGATTGCAATTACAAAATTTGATATATGCACTTCATTAAAATTGAAGCAAGAAACAAATAACATACACAAAAGGAAGGCCAAGCAATTGGTTTTGCTTCCACATGGGCATCGCCAATTGTCTTGCAGCGCTTGATTGGCCTTACTAACTCCTCTTTTTCCGCAACAGGATAATTGATAACCACTTTCATAAATTGGTTACCTATCTCAACATCATCAACTATTGCATGTGGATCACTACTCAAAAGAGTAGCATATGCCACACATTCTTTATTTGGATATGTCGTAGTCTTGAGAATTACCACGGTATCGGCCTATATTAGCATTAATATAGTGAAATGAGTAAATTAAAAACATGAATTAGCTGTATCAATTAGAATCCAATAATTTTTTGTGATGTTTTTGTACCTTCATTAGAGATGGTTGCATCTGCTTTGAAGACTTGTGTTGTGGAGTCTTCTTTCGAGTGCCTTGTGGTTGTGTACTGTTTGTAGTCTCTTGTAAATTTTGCCGCTTCTTATTCATCTATGAAGAGATAAGATACAATTTGTAACAAACTAGCAATTTTGTGCCTAAAATTCACATTATGTTTTTCTATAAACAAATATATGGGATAGATAATCTTACGTGCTAACATCATTTTTCTACCTTCAATAGAATTTGTTCTTTGCATATGAAACTAAAAATGAGAAAACGATTAGTAAGGCAATACACAACAAATTAGAACAAATGTTTGTCAAAATTGAAGACATTCATTTTGGTGTGATCATCGGCATATATCATCTTCAAAGCTCAATTAGTTATGGATTACAAGCTAGCAATGCATTGATCTCAAAGACAACCAAGCAATAAGTGGAGATGTCTAGTAGTATTCTAGTAAATGTGATCAATAAAATCCTAGGTACACAAGTGTCGCTAAATAGCTCAACAGAATGAATACACAACACTAGCATCACTGTAAAAACAAATATTAATGAATGAGTATAAAGTAGAATCAAGAGCTTAACATTCCTAAAATCACATCACACATCCTGATCAGCAGTGCTACCCACCTAAGGAAACTGTACACAAGCATGTCTTCACAGATGGACTCAAAGATTCAGCAAATACATATGTGGGTGAGATTAATCCCATTTTCTAGACATCAAAATCATGCCATGATATTGGCTATGCCAATGCACATAAAACACTCCCATGTATGTCACTACATAGGTAAATTTAAAACATCAAGCAAGCAAGTTTAATCATCATGGAAAAACACTTCAAGATACATCACCCACAAAACTATACATGTATCATTCCGAACCATAAAGGGTTTTGCATGCATGTGTAGTAGATGTAGAAACTCATGGATAGTGGGCACCACATCTAGTCCAGGAGAAGGGGATTGAGAGATCAGTCACATGGATTTAACACTAGCTAATTAGCGGATTTCTTAACGCATAAGAATTACCTCTTCTTGTGGCAAATCAGGAGCAATGCATGGTGGTGATGATGATCCTTCTTGGCATGGCAACTATTCCATCGTACAACCATATAAATTAACTATTTGTAGTGTCTTTATAAAATGAGTAATAGCAATGTCCTTACCTTTTTACTAGAAAATAATATATGATTATCCTCATGTATGATCTGTTGGCCCATGTATCTTTCTTTATTCTATAGTCCAATGGAAAAACAATAATTATTATGTATGAGTATGAATGTAGAAAGCGAAAAATGTAATAATTTGGCAATTACCATTAATGTATCTCTTTGCCCACTCAATGAGTCTTCTAGATCTGGTGCACCGCACTGAACTCTCTGCATATTTAGATAATGCTCAAGTGAAATTGAAGAGAGCCAAGATTGGATTAAAATTTTGACAAATACCTTTCTTTTAGAATGCACCGCTTGTTGTTGAACATTGTCAAGATTAGTTGTTTGGGAATTCAACTACAAAAAGTACATCAAGTATGAGTGAAATTTCTGTATGAAAGTAAAAAAATCATAATTATCACTACTAGTGAAAAATAAAATCATAATTACCACTACTGGTTCCTTGTTCCCATGGCTTGCCTGCTTGTTTAGCAATTCTTGAATAAGTAGACCTTGTTTCTTCACTTGTTCTCTCAACTCTTCTACTTCTTCCACAACATGCATCCCTTCCTCGGATGATGAGCCTTCTATTGTAGTAATATTTATATTCTTAAGCTGATGTGGTGTATGGCCATAGACTTTTTTAGGCACAGGAAGCAATCCCATGCCATGCACTTGCCCAGGTTTTTCTTTGCCCAAAACTTGATGCAATGCTTTCGTTTTAGCAGTTGAAGCAGCAAAAAGATACCGTGCTTTCAACACCCGAGGCTTTCGTTTTAGGCCTAAACGTTTGGATAGAGTGACACAAAACAGTGGAGTAGTGCTAACAGCAAAAACATCTAGTTATGCTAGAGCAACTGATGCAAGTCCGGTTTTAGGTGATGTGACTTACTATGGGAGAGTGATCGATATTATTGAGCTGAACTACTCGAAAATTTTCAGTTTGTCTTTTAAATGTGAATGGATTGATGTTATTTCTGGAAAAGGAATTAAAAGCAGCACAAATATGGCTACACACTTGTCAACTTCTCTCATTTGATACACTCAGATCAAAAATTGAGCATGAGGCATTTATTTTTCCTAACCAAGTGACCAAGTGTTTTATGTGGAAGATCCAACTAACCTGTGGTGGTCTATTGTAATGAAGATGAAACCTAGGGATATATATGACACGGGCAATGAGGAATGGACAAACGACATAGAAACTGAGCCATTCCATGTTTCACACCTTGGGGAGATGTTCACCAATGCAAAGAATAATAAACACTGGGTCAGAACAGATGTTGAGGGAACAACAGTGGATGCTGATAATAATGCTTTCAACAATGAAGCTTAGTGGAGGGAAATACTTCCATGACTAATTTGGTTACTTCAAGGTATGTGCATTTTTCACTGCAAAAATACAAGAAAATTTCATTTATGCCATCTCAAACCTTAAACCTTATTCTTGAATTATTTTTGGTTAATAACATTGCCCCTGTAGTGTTCAATTTGATCTTATACCTTCTCATGGATGATTTTATCAACTATATAAAACAATCTTATTCTTTGCCTTTAACTCTCTTTTTTCAGATATGGAATATAATTAATCGAAGGAGGATAACAACTAGCTTGAGATACTTCAAAAACAAGGAGATAAAACATTTGGAAAGCGCAACTTGTTTGAGAAAATGCTATCAGAAGCAATACCTATTGATATGTAGCACTTGTGCAAGTGTTTCTGGTCTTTTGTGTGCTCTATCGGTGAAAAATATTAGTTTAAATTCCTATAAATGGCTAATATGTGTTCCAATTTTGGTAACAGAAGAAAACAACCTCAACTTGTAGCCAAGATTGCAGTAACACTTGCAATAAGGATATGTATGAGGATACCCTTGGTTAAGTTTATTATAAAAATATGTACTAATGATATGATGCTTCGATATTTGAAATAGCTCTACATAGTTGTTTTCCATGTTACTACCGCTAAAGTTTTATCCGCTGGGTGATCTCTTCCGAGCTGTAATAGTAACACTCTTCGAAACTAAACTACTAAAGTGCTTTGTAGATAATCTTGTAAAACTAGAACAACTAAAGTCAACTTCACCTCTTCTTGAAAATGAAGACCAATTTCACAAAAAAGGCATTGAAAAAGATCCCTCGTTTATCCAATCACTGCTAATCAAACTTCATCAACCATACAACAAAATCAGATAGGACGCTAGGGGGGTGAGAACACATCAGAGTGAGTTGGTTGTGTGGTCCACTACTGAAATCAATTCCGCCCCATTTGCAGAAATGATTGGTCAAAGAATCAGCATGTGATTGGTCTATATAATGGACCAAAGCACGACAACTTCAACCAAATGGCACAAAAAAAAGCCCGTATACCACATTTAGCTTCACCCCAATTTGAAAAGGAAAATATCCACCAGTGTTATTAGTTACTACTAGCTTCTGGTACCTTTTCATTTTCCCAATGGTGTTTGGCAAGAATTTTGAGAAACATTTACGATGGCCTGTCGATAGAAATATAGCTCCAGCTATATTCCAGGAAAAGTTTGAGTAAGTAGTGTAGGTTTTTAGACTTTTAGGCGAGAACGACAAGTTCAGTTCAGATTGAACCTAATTTACCTGCCCTTGACAAATATATGACAAGACTTACAATATGGAAATTCCTGCTAAGAATATGCTCCCTTTTCATGAAGAAAATAGTTAAGCAAAGGAAGAATCTGTACCATTTTGTCACTACAACATCGGTGATGCGAATTTATTCTTCTTTTGAGAGAGCGGATATAAATTATTTGATCACCAATTCCACTACAGAAGACAAGTTTGGCTGCTGAACATGACTTTTCTGTATCTTTGTCGTGATGATCTATCGATAATCAGATATCACACCTGCAGGAGAAGAAAACATTAAGCATATAAAATCATACATCGACTAACTCATATATATATAAAATAGTAACAAAAGAGGAAGTGAGACCTTGGTGTAGTAATCCTTCCACACACGGCGAGCAATCTGATGTCCTCCTAAATCAAATGCCTTGAACTTGATCTTCCCAATACTCAGCTCTTCACAAGTCGGATACTGCCTAGGCTGATGCTGAACCAATCTCTGCCAGAAGGAACACAAATCCATGCACAAGCTTATTCAGCAAACAGAAGCAAAAACACTAAGCAATACATATTGAACATATTCATCTATCAAAGGGCAGGAATCGCACAAGAGATTACTCCTAAAACTACACAGATGCAATCCATCCTGATCCAAAATTCATCACAATTCGTCCATGCCTCGTAAAATTACCAAATTTCACTGCTAGAAAACACCTAGCCACGCCCAAATCAAAAACGAAAGGCGCCTCAAACTGGGCTAGAACTACACAATTCCCACAAAAAATCCTAGTCAAATCACCCCAGCAATCCAATCCAAGCGCCTAATCGACCAACCCGAGAGAGCGTAGAACTAAGGACTAGTAATTTTTATCTGTACATTTCATTCTACAGCTCAAGTTAGCTTCACGTATCTGAAACCTTGGCGCTGGGTCCCGGGGGAGGGGAAGCGCCGACCAGGTCATTGGGGGAGCGCTACCTCGATCCCGGACGCCTCCTCGCTCGGCGTCACCAGCTCCGACTCGAGGAAACCAAAGCAAGAACCATCGTACGAATTCGGGGACGGCAGGGGCTCGGGCTTGACCGTGGCGAAGGAGCCATCAGGGAGCCAGCCGTAGGAGAAGGCGTAGTCGTCGGGGCGCAACGGGAGCGAACCGCCCATCGGTCGGCCACCGTGCTCCCCGGCCGGTGCTCGCAAGACGCCGCCGCTTCTTCCCTCGGCGCGCGGCGGTTACCACCGCCCCGCCATGCGGCTCCTACAGGAGGTGCTGCCGGAGGGTGTCCATCACGTGGCTGCCGGGGTTGAGGGACGGCCGGATGGGAGTGTCGGCCGAGAACGGGTCGGCGGGGCTGGGACTACGGACGGAGCGTCGTCGGAGGAGATCTGAAGAGTGAAGAGTGAACCAGATCTGGCAGCTTCATCGGTTTTGGTCCTGGGGACTCGATCGGGGACTCGGGGTTGGGGAAGGGGAATGACCAGGAGGCCGCTTGGGCATAGCTGACTGGGACTGACCGACTTGTAAAAACCAGATATATCCGAATACCCGAATACTCGATATCCGATTCTCAACCCATATCTTTTGGATATTATACTCTCCAAATCCGATCCGATATCTATTTTTAACTATCTGGATCTGGATCCGGATCCGATCCGATATCCGATTTACTTCCCGGATCCGGATCAGACCGGATCCAGCTCCGGATCGGGCGGGAAATATCCGTCACGTTTTTAGCCCTAGGGAGGCGACGTACGCAAGCTGATTAATTGATCGGTACCGATCGAGGCCAACTAGCCAAGACAGATCCGGACGTATATCCGAATGGATAGTTTAAAATATATGACAAATTCATATGTCATTCTATTCGAGACAAATATATGTTTTTTTAAGATGTGATGCATAGCATAGTGTCAAATAAATTTGGTTACGAATAGAGAGAGATTGTTGGTTTATATATATATATTTTAATTTATTGCAATTAAGTCATGTGTTACAATCTGTCTCTATATGTGTTACTACAGTATTATTATTCACACTTTACAAGCATGTGTTACAATATTCCTCTGTAACATATATTATGTGTTGCTATTGTAGTTCCCTGTAACATTTTTCACATCTCGATAAGTATGTGTTACAACATGCCTTTGTAACACAAATTATATGTTACTGCAATATCTCCTTGTAACACATTGTTCAATGTGTTACAGAAATATGTTACAGAAGATATGTTTTGTAGTAGTGGATCCTAATCGCCTCTAGTTTAGCTACAGGGGCAAAGGTCTCCTCAAAGTCAAGACCCTCAACCTAAGTAAAGCCCTGTGCAACTAGCCTAGCCTTGTTGTGAATGACAACCACATCCTTACTCTGCTTGTTTTTGAACACCCACTTGGTCCCATTGACATTATGACCAGATGGGGGCTCTACAAGCTGCTAGACTTTGTTCCTCTCAAAGTTTTCCAGTTCATCATGCATTGCATTAATCTATAATTCATCAAATAATGCATGAGTTACATCCTTTGACTCGAAAGAGGCAACAAAGACAGAGTGAAAATGGAAAGAAGATAAGCCTGATTTTGAGCGTCTCACATGCTCAAACAGATCACCAATGATTTTCTCAGATGGATGAGAATGCTGAATGTGGCAGGGAGGACCAGAAGCAGAAGTGGTCTCTACCTCTTCAGCAGAAAAGGTAGGAATAGAGCTACTTGCTAAAGGAGAGTCCAAAGGCAAGGGCTGGTCTCTCTGAGGTGCAGAAATGGAAACAGGAGGCACCTCAGGTGTAGAGGGGACTAGATCTGGTGGAACACCATCATCTCCATCATCCTCATCCTCTATAAAGATGGTCTTGGAGGGACAAGAAGAGTCTAAAATATCAGGTCAAGCTCCTGGGCTAGCCTCATCAAAAGTCATGTCATAGGTCTTTATGATCCTATTCGCATCACAACTCCAGACCCTATAGCTACGAAAAGAAGTTGAGTAACCTAGAAAAATACCATTAGAAGAACGAGACTCAAACTTATCTAGGTTACTAGACTTCAACATAAAACACTTGCAACCAAAAATGCGAAAATAAGAAACACTGGGCTTTCGCCCATATCTCAACTTATATGAAGTGCGATGCAAATGTGCTCTCAAGAAAACGCGATTGGAAACATAACAAGCAGTAGCTATAGCCTTCGCCTAAAACATCCTAGGAGTACTATACTCGTCTAGCATCGTCCTGGCCATCTCAACTAGGGTCCTGTTCTTTCTTTCCACTACGCTATTTTGCTGAGGGGTGTAGGGAGAAGAGAATTGATGCTCTAAACCAGACTCCACACAGAAACTCTCAAAGTAGGAATTCTTGAACCTCGTGCCATTATCACTACGTATAGCTCGTAATGCAGTTGGGAGCTCAATAGACAACCTACTAACAAATCCCCTAAAGTAAGAAAAAGTCTCATCCTTCGACGCCATGAAAAATACCCAAGAATACCTCAAAAAATCATCAACAATGATAAGGACATACCACTTCCCTCCGTCAAAAATATCACCTGCCATTATGCCAGGTGCAGTTCTGCCCCTGCATGTGGGCCCCACAGCATGCGGGCCCCATGTGTAGGGGCAGAATTGCCCTCTACCGTAACGGCAGAGGATGCACGTCCCCTACTGACTACACTCTAGCTGGACCAACAGTGTCCATATGTAAAAGCAATCCTGGTGCATCAGTCATCACTACGGTGACAGCAGGATGAGAAGCAATAACTATCTTGCCATGTCGGCAGGGAGAGCAAACTAAGTCTTTGACCATCTTGAGTTTGGGCAAACCACAAGTAAGATCGTGGCTGCTAACTCTGGTCAAATGATCAAAACCAATGTGACCAAGTTTCCTATGCTAGAAGGAGAGATCACAGGACTCAAAAGCAATCAAACACCGAAGAGAGTCTCTAGAAGAAACAAAAAAAATCAGCACAAAAGACTCTCCCAAATCTAGAAATCCTGCAAACTAACTTTCTTGATAAATCAAGGGTTCTACAAGCATTACTCTTAAAGCTTACCTCAAAACAGTCATCGATAAACTGAGAAATAGAAAGCAAATTATATTGCAACCTACAAACTAAGGCAATGTCCTTAAGAATAAAATTTTCATTAATGCAGATGGTACCTTTAGCAATGACTCTACCTGAAGAAGCATTCCCAAAAGTGATCAACTCATCATCGGGGGCTCGGACTAAGGAAGAGAACCAACTGAAGTCTCCGGTCATATGGCGAAAATAACTGGAGTCAACAATCCAAACATCTCCCTTCCCCATCCGGTGAACCTAATCAAGTTAAAAGAGAGAGAGAGGACTCAGTACTAGGATAAAGTGAAGACTTGGAAACCCAATACTGAATCACACGATACCTCAAAGTACCAGCTACAGAAAAAGAAGACTGGGCTCTAGTGTCTCTCTAACGCTCGACTCTCACAAGATCAGAAGAAGCAACGCTACGTAGAAGATCTGGGAGCTGTCACTAGTTTGGCCTGCCATGGTGCAAAGGCCAGACCATCCTAACGAGGCTGCCTAAATCTCCTACCTGGAAACACCTCATGCCACTGGTATCGACATCGGTGGAAAAAATGAGGAATATCAAGAGGACGGCGAAAGACTGAGCATGAGCAACTCCAGGACTAAAACTCGACTAAACAGTTTGAAAACCGAGAAGTGGACGCTACCCAAAAACAAGCGATTCTCTAACCTGTCTAGAAGCAGTGTGTGCCTTAGGAGCACTCAGAGTTTAGGGATGACCCTGAATACCCCTAAGAGCAGCAACACGCTCACGACTCATGATCCTGGTGTGTCTAAAATAGAAATATACTAGATGACCATCCTTCTTACAGAAGGTGCATAAATACTTCGCCTTGCTAAAAGCAGAAGTGACAAGAGAAGCACCCTTTTACTCAAAAGTCTTATGGACAACCCCAGCAGACCTAAACACAGTGGTACTCACCTTGGGAGCTACCACAATCTCTCCACTCTTGGATCCGCGCACAATGGTAGGAGGATAAGTCCTAGCGTGCTCCAAGTAGTCAAATCCTAGACCCTGATTAAATCTGTCGATTTTTTATTGGTCTGGAATGAGGTTTAGCTTTTTCTTATCTCTTACAAACCTCTTTAGAGTGCTCATGAGATACTCACACTCCGGAAAGAGAGTGGCACATGAAGAACAAGGGTGATAGGAAGAAGAAGAAATACCAGCACGTGCATTTTTCTCCCTTAGCACGGCTGCCTCAATTTTGAGGGCCTCACAAGAAACGCAAGGAGCTTCTCTAATCCTATAGGCTTGGTCTTCTAACTTCTTCTTAAGTTTGATTTGGATTTTATCTAAGTCCCCCTCAATCACAGAATAGTGCAAGCAAGTCTTATGTGAATTATCTAGTAAGTCCTTATCAAGTTTAGCACACTTGATATTTAAAGTTTCATTGTCAAGTTTTTGTTACTTACAGCCCTCACATAAGCTAACAGGGTCCTTAGAAGCATGCATTTTAAGTTCATCATTTCTAGAAGAAAGATTCCTAAGGTGAGCATTCATGGCATCAATTTCAGTAACTTAGGGCAATTTAAGCAAGAAGAAGTGGAGTGAGCATGAAGAAAACTAGCATCCAAAGAAGAAACATCAACAGAACAAGTGCTAGCATTCTTCGACCTAAGACTTTCAAGTTCAGTTTGCACATTATCATGCAAAGTCCTTAGATTCTCTAGCTCCACAAGCAAAGCATCACACAACACACAATCATTAGTGACTCGGGAGGGAGAAGATCTAAAAGAAGCTAACTCCCGAGTCAAGATACCTACTTTCTTCTCAAGCTCTATACACCTAACTCTAGCTCTAGTATGAAATTTTCCTAGCTTACAGAAAGCTTTATTGAGTTGGTCGTAGGTGGGTACCTCGTTTGAGTAGCTGTAGAGCTCAGAGTCACTGATGCCGTTGGCATCTGCCATGAAGCACATGCCGGAGAAGTCGTCACCTTTGTTGCTCGATGTCTCCGTGTCGGAAAGGCTGATGTCGTTGAGGACAGTGAGGACGTGGTGGAAGAGCTTCTTGATCTTTGAGAAGTTGCGGTACTTCTTCTTGTGTGCCGGCTTGCGAACTAGAGGCTTCTTGTTGCGGTTCTTGTCGATGTAGTCGTTCTTGCCGGAACCGCCAAAGTCATTTTTGCCCTTCTCCAGCTTAGGATAGTTCACTCGAATGTGATTGGGGCCACCACATTCGAATCAGGTGATCATGCCACCTCTCTTCCTCTCTCACCCTCTTGTATGCATGAGAGAATTTACGAGCTAAAAGAGCAAGCTTATTTTCTAAAAAAATTTTCAGTTGGTCATCGCTTAGCTTGCAAAGGACGGAGAGAGAAAATCCAGTAGAAGAATCAAAAGAAAATCCAATGGGATCAGTGACCAAGGCCATCGATTGTGATTTCATCTTGTGAGAGACGACATCGATCTCATGAGTCTTGAGTCGGGAATATAGCCTATCAAGAATCAAGGTCGACAAGTTAGTAGTGTTCTTGATGGTGGTCACTTTCATCTCCCAAACACAAAGATCGAGTGTGGTCAGAAAATATCGAGCATTGTCCGAGTTAGGGTATGTGCAACCGACAGCTCGGAGATGGCTCAAAATCTTTGTGAAACGTTCGAAACACTCATCAAGGCTCACACCAGCGTGTTGTTCAAATTTATATTCACGCTTGTGCTGATCCTGCCTCACGGTCTTGATTTGGATAGTGCCCTCATGGTAAGCATCGAGGGTCACCCAAATCTTGTGAGCAGATCGCAGGTGAGCAATCCTATCATCTTCACTGTGGCTGAGTCCCTATATAAGAATGTTCTTTGCCTTAGCATTTGCCTCAACGTCAGCCATATTGCTGGTCATGACGTTCTCATCGACAGGAACCTCATACGGGAGCTTCACCTTCTGTCATATCAGGAAGACCTGGGCAGTGATGTATAACTCCATCCGAGACTTCCAAAATGGAAAATCGACACCATAAAAGATGGGAGGCTTGGTGGAATACTTGTTTGCCGCCATGGCTCTCGAGACCGGTCAAGATCTATGAAAGAGCAAAATTGACTCTGATACCAATTGAAGGATCGAGATGGCAAACAGAGGGGGGATGAATGGTCACAAACAAAATTTTCTCAACAATATACTCTATCTAAGACCTTAAAAAGATCACGCAAATGAAATCGTGAAAGACCCGAACGACTTGAGAACTATGTGTACCCCTAACTTGCATGGATGAGAACTATGTAATATGTGGGGATTCTTGAGTCATAATCCTAGTTATCAAGTATCCAAAACAAAAGGAATCAATTCAACTCTTGCTTTTAGAAAGGAGATTGAGCCAAATCACAAAAGTCACTTTCAGAAAAGAAAAAGCAGAATTTCCAAAAACTATCCTCAATTAGAGCAGGTGGTTGATGGAATTTTGGTGCTCTAAAAATTTTGGCAATTCTTATTCCTATGAGAAAATGCGTCTTGAAAAACTCCACCAAAGATCACCTCAAAAATCCCTATAGAAAAATCAGCAAAAATCAAATATCACAGACTGTTAGGAACTTCAAGCAGAAAGTTTGGGGCTCGGTATTCACCTCATGGCGCCAAAACGGTGCGTCCAGCACACTAAAAAAAATTTTCACAGATGGATATGAGAGTCTCACACATTCTCCCATAAGAATCACTCAAAAATATTTTTTCTAGATTTTTCTAAAAACAAAAACTAACAGCTGTGCAAAGCCTCTTAAGGGAGTCCAGAGGTTTCACAAAAAGGGTAAACTTGCGCCAAGATATGTGGGACCGTTTAAGATCATAAGCCGCAAGGGCGAAGTCGCATATCAACTGGAGTTATCGCAGTCATTAGCAGGAGTACACAATGTTTTTCATGTATCGCAACTCAAGAAGTGTCTCCGAGTGCCTGAAGAGCAAACACCACTGGAAGAAGTTGAACTACAAGAAGACCTGACTTACAAAGAGCAACCAATAAAAATTCTGGATACAGTGGATCAGAAAATAAGGAGCAAGACGACCCGTTTTTGCAGAGTTCAGTGGAGTAATCACACAGAAAGCGAGGCCACTTAGGAAAGAGAGGAAGATCTGAAAAAGGAATTCCCAAACCTATTCTTTAATTAAGCTTCGAATCTTGGGGTCGAGATTCTGTTAAGGGGGGTAGGTTTGTAACATCCCGAAATTTGGCCCAATTTTAATTTTTAAAGTTATTTAAATTTTTGTGAATTAATTAAAATTTATTTGTATTTAATTGAATTTATCTAATTTTCTGGGATTTATTGGATTTAATTGAAATTATTTTTAGATTATTCTTTCTTGAATAATTAAATATCAGAAAAGGTAAATATCAAAAATAAATGAAAATATTTCATTTAGGCCCAAAATGCTCTGAAATATTTTCTGGGATTTTTCTAGAATTTTTCGAGTATTTTTAGAGCCCTCAATAATTATCTTGAATTTCTGGGTTTAATTTAATTGACAAAACCTGGAAAATAGCCTTGCTACAGTGTCGGGCCGGGCCCAACACTGTGGTCGCGCCAGCAAAAACCCTAGCGCAGCCGATTCTGGTCCGTGCGATCTCCATCGGACGGTTGTTATCAACCCGCGTCGCTTGCGCTCGGGGTTCGTTGGATCCGCCTGGCCCAACCGTCAAGATGCTGACGCGTGGCACTGATTCGCCGAACCGTTATCCAATCAACGCCGTCGGATCAAAATCGGACGGTGTGACGTGACCGAAGCTTCTCGGGACGGAGCGTCTGACGCGCCACCGTCGCCGTTGGTCGCCGAAGATCGTGTCAGAGATTTTTGCGTGCGTCTCGAGGTTGTCCGAGCGAGTGATATACCCCATTGCACGCAGCACTTCGTTCCGCTCAGTTTGCCACCTCTCTCGTGCACTCTCGCTCACAGTAGCCTTCGCCCGAGCTCACCGGAGTAGTTTTCTTCCTCCGCCTCGGTTTTTCTTGCCTCTCACCGGCGTCAGTTACTCTCCGCCGCCGCCGAGAACCTCACCGATTTCAGCAAGCCAAGGCGCTTCGGGTGGGTTACTTCTTCCGACCGGAGACACCCTGAAACGTCGCCGCCGACTTCATCTTCCCCAAGTCCGGCGACCAGCGCCACCGTTTCTTCTTCGATGCCTCGCGAGCAACCATAGCCGTCAGATCTGCATCCTTCGTCCAGGGTAACGCCACGTTTTCTCCCTTAGGGTTACATTTGAATACGCATCGGTAGATCTCGACCGTCGGATGGCAATCGTGCGGGTATGGTCAGGCCATGTAGGCTTAGGAATAGTAAACCACTCGGGTAACCATCACCGTTGGATCGTCATCCAACCGCGTCGGTGCGTCCACGTAGGTGCGGTGAGTAGTAAACTCTCCGGGTAACGATAGCCGTAGGATTTGATATGAGTGGTGTGGATGTTGCCACGTGTGTTGGTTTGGGCGCGCATGTACCGACCGTTAGATTTGAATCCAACGGCCGGGAAGATTTGTGTCTACGTGGTTTGATGCTTACTCGCCGCGTGTCAGCTTCTGGTTGGTCCAAGCACTGTTCATCGGGCCCACTTATCAGTGGGTGGACCGCCGGGTATGCTGACGTCAGCATGACGTCACCCGAGGGCCCACGTGTCAGTGACCGAGCCAACGTGGAAGTCCCTGGTGCCGACATGTGTCTCCCGAGAGGAATTAACCGAATTTTCAGTAGGAAAATAAATAGAGTAATTCGGTTTTTCTTTTATTTGAATTTCAGAAAACTTGTAATTGCTATAACTTTTGCATTTTAACTCAGAATTGGGTGATTCCAGTTCCTAAAAATTTGTAAAAATGTAAACTATTTAATGGTGATTTTTACTTTATTTTTAGTGATGATCTTGCTATCTGTATCGTGTACTTATTGTGTGTTTGCTTGATACGAGTAGACTCCGAGTTGCCGGAAGCCGCCGAGAGAGAATTCGAAGACCCATCGTAGATCTCAAACCAGGACCAACTACTTTTCGAAGGCGAGTCATGCTTTGACCATATTGCCCCTAGAATTTCAAATGTATTTTAATTTAAATTATGCATGCTATGTTAAGTAAAAATGGTATTGCTTATGTGGGAAAGGTAGTTAAAATAACCATCTTGTTTATGCCACCTTGTATTACTATCTGTATGCCCTGAATACCTTGTCGCCTTAAATGTAACTTGCGTTGGTTGCTATATTAATGCCAACACGGGAGGCTAGACCGTGACTAGCTGCTTAGCATGCTTGCGTACGTTGAATGACTTTTAAAATTGCAAAAGAATATTGACTAAACAATTATGGAACGCATTTTTGAATAATGCGATGATGTCATGAGATGGAATTGGGGGTAGCGACCTGTGTGGTCCTACTTGTGCAATGATGTGGGCATTGGCATGTGTTGCATAAATGCAAACCCGGGGTGGGAAATGATTTGGACCGGGGCAAGTGGCAAGAAGGCTTCGTGCCAGGTGGGCCTGTGTGGCAATGGGTTGTATTGTGATGATTAAGGCTGTGTGCCGTGAATTATAAAATGGATGTCTTGCCCGGGACAGCTAAGGACTTCACCTTGCGAGCCTTTGATCTGAGTTTCTCGTATAACCACTTGTCCGGAATGGGACGGACCTAGTTTTGTAGGTTTCTAATATCTTTCCTTTGATACCTCGGGGCGACAGTTACACAAAAATGTAACCGTATGGGGGAGCGTACCTGTGCTATAGCTTAGTACCCATCCAATTGTATCTGCCTGTTCTAAACTTTGGCTCTGTGTGAGGGAAGTGTTAGAAAGGCAATACTGGAGAGGATCACTGGTTAAGTGTTAGTCTCTGAAAGACTTTGTTGCAATCAATCACCTGTGTGGTGAACGACTGTATCCTGTGGGTAAAGTGTACAACCTCTGCAGAGTGTGTGTGTTAAATCTATTCGAATAGCCGCATCGGCGGTATTGGATATTGCTCGGGGATTACAGTCAAGGGTTAGATTTTCAAAATAAAAATGTGGAAAGGGGTGGCTGTGTGCCAAAGGCTGATGAATCAAACTTAGGGCTGTGTGCCGAACTGTTGGAAAAGAATTGAGAAACTAATCAGTAGTAGTAATGGTTTTACCGCTTTAAATCTATTAGGATTACCTGTTAACAAGAAATGCTGCTTTATGCAAAATAACCATTTAAGCCTTTCCTTTGGAATAAGCCATGCATGTAGTAATAGATCTGCATTTGTGCATGACTTGTTGAGTATGTTGTATACTCACGCTTGCATCGACAAAAACCTCAGAAGAAGAAGCCGTGCCAGCTTGGGAGGAGGAGTTCCACGAAGTTCAGGAGGATTAGGGTTGAGCCGCACTCAGTTGCCTATGGCAATATGATGGGTTCATTGCTTACTTTTGCTTCCGCCATTGAACTAATGCTACTCTTGTTATTTATCGCCCTGCGTGGCGAAATATTATAAGGTGACCATAAGGTCTTGCAACTCGTTTATATTCAAGTTTGAAGTACTTTATTATTAATTCCGCTGTGTATGATTGTGGTACTTCAACCTGTTTATCCTGTGTGTACTAGCGTGATCCTGGACTAGTACAGAATACACAGAGGGTCCAGATTTGCAGATTCGGGTCCCGACAGCCTCCCCGTCACCTTTGGGGATGAGAGCAACTACCGTACGGAAGTGGTGCACTTTGAGGTCGCCGACTTCGACCTTCCCGTACATCGCCCTGCTTGGCCGACGAGCGTTGGCCAAGTTCATGGCAGCAACCCACTATGCGTACATGGTGGAGAAGATACCAGGGCTCGGTAGCCCCATAGTCATCCGGGTGGACAGGCTGGAAGCCTTGCGCTGCCATAAGCAGGCCTTGGACCTGGCCGGCGCCACCTGTGCTAGGCAAGCCGATGCTGCCTACTCGGGAGCCCCTCCAGTGAAGACCCGTGCCTCGCCCGGTTCGTCTGGTGAGGTTAAGGTGGTTTCCCTGAGTGTGGCCGAGCCCGAGAAGACTGTCATGGTAGGCGCCCACCTTGGCGCCAAATAGGAAGGCACGCTCGTCACCTTCCTCCGATCTAACTCCGACGTGTTTGACTGGCAACCGTCCGACATGACTGGGGTCCCCAGGGAGGTGATCGAGCACCGATTGGCAATGCTTCCAGGAGTGCACCCGGTCCGACAAAAGGTCTGGAGACAGGCACCAGAGCGACAAGATGCTATTCGGGAGGAGGTAGAGAAGCTGCTACGCGCGGGCATCATCAGGGAAGCCTCTCACCCCGAGTGGCTTGCCAACCCCGTGCTCGTCAAGAAGTCCAACGGGAAGTGGCGGATGTGCGTCGACTTCACCAACCTCAACAAGGCTTACCAGAAGGATCCGTACCCTTTGCCGCACATTGATCTCATTGTCGACTCTACGACGGGGTGCGAGCTGCTTTGCTTTCTAGATGCATACTCTGGGTACCACCAGATTAGCATAGTGGCTGAGGATGAAGAAAATACCACTTTTGTAACTCCGATGGGCATTTATTGTTATATACGATTGGCATTCGGGTTAAAAAATGATGGTTCTACTTATCAGCATGCTATGCATACTTTCTTTCATCCGCAGATAGGACAAAAACTCAAGGTGTACATCGATGACCTGGTGGTGAAGGTTAAGATGGGAGGAGGACTGATCAAAGATCTGGAAGAAACCTTCGCCAACCTCTGGAAGAATTTTCTGAAGCTCAATCTAATAAGTGTGTGTTCGGCATGTCCTCTGGGAAATTGCTAGGGTTCCTTATGTCCAACCAGGGCATTGAGGCCAATCCTGACAAGATAACGGCTATCGAGCACATGAAGCCGCCAACTCAGCTTAAGCAATTGCAGTGTCTTGCTGGTCGACTGGCGTCCCTTGAGCGGTTTATCGCTCACTTGGGAGAAAGGAGTCTACCCCTATTTAAACTGTTGAAGAAGACCAACCACTTCGAATGGACCCTAGAGGCCCAGCAAGCGTTTGAAGACCTAAAGAAGTACCTATCCACCCCACCAGTGCTGGGCGCCCACAAGCCTGGCAAGCCATTGCTCGTGTATATCGTGACAACCCCTGCAGTGGTGAGCGCGGTACTGGTGGTGGAGAGGGAAGGCGTCCAGAAGCCGGTCTACTACGTCAGCAAGGTGTTACATGAGGCGGAGACCAGATACCCGCAGGCACAGAAGATGTTGTACGCCGTCCTAGTGGCGTCCAGAAAACTACGGCACTACATCCAAAGACAGGAGATCACAGTGGTCAAGGCCTATCCCCTGCGAGAGATCCCCCACAATCGGGAAACCGAGGGTCGCATCGCCAAGTGGTCGGTAGAGCTGGGGACTCCCGCCGCTATCAAGAGTCAAAGACTAGCATAGTTCACCCCCGCACCGCTATCAAGAGTCAAAGACTAGCGTAGTTCATCGCCGAGTGGACTCCTGCCGCTCCTGAAGCTGAAGAGATACCTGCGCCTTCTCCCTGGACTTTATTCTTCGACGGCTCCTTCAGGCTCGAGGGCGCGGGGGCTAGGGCTGTCCTGGTCTCCCTAACCGGCAACATCCTTCAGTACGTGGTCGTCATGGACTTCAAGGCCACCAATAACATCGCCGAGTACGAAGGTTTGCTGGTAGGGCTGTGCACCGCCTCTGCGTTAGAAGTCCAGCGTCTCCAAGTCAAAGGCAACTCCATGCTGATCATCAATCAAGCGCGAAAGGAATTTCAATGCTCTGACCCCGCCATGGCAGCATACCTAGCGGAGGTCAGGAAAATGGAGCGTCGCTTCGAAGGACTGGGATATATCCATATCCCCCGATGCGATAATCATATGGCGGATAGGCTTTCGCAGCTCGTGTCGTCAAGAGCCTCCGTTCCGGTCGCGGTCTTTGAAGAAAGACTTACACGACGGTCCGTCGCTACCCCCGTTCATGGTGGGGACGATGGTGTGGTTGTCTCAGCCTCTGACTTAGGTGGGGAAGGTGGTGCAGCAGTCGTGGCCTCCAGTTTAGGGAGGGAAGACAACGCGCCTGCCTTAGCACCCGATTCCGGGAGGGTAGACGGCGGTGCCGTTGGCGCGGCACCCGAGGAAAAGCCTGGCCAAGCGGAGTACCCAGGCGATCACCACGTGATCGCTACACTTGGCCAGGAAGGTTAGTGGATGGATCCAATCCTAGCCTTCCTGCGGGACCAAGTGATCCCCGACGATGATGTGTTAGCCCAGAAAATTACACGTAAGGTCAAGTGCTATACTCTGGTAGGTGGGGACCTATATCGCTAGAGTAGAAATGGTATTCTTCTGATGTGCATCACTCGGGAAGAGGGGAGCAACCTGCTCTCTGATATCTTTGGAGGCATGTGCAGGAGCCATATGTGCCATATGTCCAGTTGGACGCTGGTCGGAAAAGTATTCTGCCAAGGATTCTATTGGCCTATTGCCCTCCAAGATGGTTGCGAGCTGGTGAGGAGATGTGAGACATGCCAATTCTTCGCCAGGCAGATCCACCGACCAGCCCAAGCACTGCAAACCATCCCGCTCTCTTGGCCGTTCGTGGTCTGGGGGCTGGATATCCTGGGCCTATTCCCGCGGGCCACAGGGGCTTCACCCATTTGTTTGTCGCCATCAACAAATTCACCAAATGGGTTGAAGCCGAGGCGGTGCGCGCCATCACAGCCTCTGCTGCCATCAAGTTCATGTGTGTGATCTTCACCCGCTTTGGAGTCGCCAACCGCATCATCACCGACAACAGCACCCAGTTTACTAGCACGGCATTCCTGGAGTTCTGCAAAGAGATGGGCACCAAGGTGTGTTTCTCCTCGGTAGCTCACCCTAGGAGCAATGGCCAGGCAGAGCGTGCCAACGTGCTGGTGTTGAGGGGCCTGAAGACCAGAGAGTTTGACCGGCTCCACAAGTGGGGACCATGGTGGACAGACGAACTTCCGGTGGTGATGTGGTCGCTTCGAACCACACCCAGCTGGGCGACCAGAGAAACACCTTTCTTCCTAGTCTACGGAGTAGAAGCTGTCCTTCCATCCAAGTTGTCTTTAGGCTCCCCGCGCGTTTCGGCGTTTAGCGAGGAGGGCCAAGAAGATCAGTGCCGGGAAGAAGTCAACCTTCTGGAGAAGGGCCAAGGTGTCTTTAGGCTAGGTTTCTCGCGCCGGTAGTTTGCGAAAAGGCAAAAGTGCACGACACTTCAGGTCCCTAGAAAATGCGGCGAAAGCGGAGAGGACTGGAGCGGTTGCATGCGTAGAAGTGGTGGACCCGTCTGGGAGCATGTCAGCATTAAAGAGGTCTGAGAGGGCTAGCGCACACTCCAGGAAGAGCCCAGGGGCTATTGTCGGCGTACTTTACGCCAGGGTACGCTCTCCGCCACTGTTAGAAGGGGCCATGGGTGCCGAAGCACGACAGCCTCGTGAGCAGGTGGGCAATCAGGCCCTGCTACCCGGTGACCACGTCGCGTGGCGGCCTGGCGAGCAGGTGGGTGATCAGGCCCTGCTACCGGGCGACCGTGTCGTGTAGCAGCCTGAGGAGCAGGTGGGCGATCAGGCCCTACTACCGGGCGACAGCGTCGCATCGCGGCCTGGTAGCAAGTGGGCAATCAGGCCCTGCTGCCAGGCAACCACATCGCATGGCGGCTCGGGCGGCGGTGGGCGATCAGCCCTACTATCAGCGATCGTGTCAGAGAGTACCGACGAAAGTGTAGGCGATCAGGCCCTGCTGCTGGGTGACCGCATCGTGTGGCTTCCTGGGGAGCTGGTGGGCGTCGAGCCATCTTTGCTGAAGCGATCGGTCGCGCAGAGCGTACCGGGCGAAAGTGTGGGCGATCAGTTCGCCGCCGGCGACTACGTCGCGTAGTAGCCTAGCGAGCGGGTGGGCGGCGAGTAGGCCCTGATGCTAGGCGGCTGGGCTACGTGGTCGGACGATGGAGCCCAAAAGTACTTGGGGGTACACTGCCGGTCATGCGTTAAGGCTTACACTGACGGAATGGGGGAGCTCCGCCACGAAGTGTTCTCCCCTGACACCCCGTGTTAGAACCACTAAATGCGTGTGGGCATGCTGATGGCACGATTGCTTATCCCTCTGTCATTCTACACCTAACCCGTCCCATACAAGTCATTTTCGGGCAGACCGGGCGAAGATGGATGATGGTGCGAAGAATGAGGCTAGAGGATGGGGTTACAACAACTGATATAATAAATGAAGTGTAATCATTGTGATGTCATCCTTCTCACATGCCCGAGTCAGCCCGGCCTATATAAGGGGGGTTCGGTGCATGAGAAAGGGGGACCAGAAATGAACGAGAACACCAGAAACGAACGAGAACACCAGAAACGAACTAGAATAATAGAGACGAGTGTAGATTGTGTGCTTGTAATCGTCCCAAAATACATTAACAAAAGCAGAAGCAGGACATAGGGCTGTTACCCACATCAGGGCCTGAACCTGGGTATATCAGTGTGTTCTTGAATCCTTGTCCGCGTAGATCCCCGGAGAGAGCTCATAGGTGTCTGTCCGTGAAGATCCCCTCTATCGAACCTCGGACCCCTTCGCAGCATAATAGCTGGCCTGCAAAAACCATCGACATCTGCGAGACCAAGTGATCCCCGACGATGATGCATCAGCCGAGAAAATTGCACGTAAGGCCAAGTGCTATACTCTGGTAGGTGGGGACCTATATCGCTAGAGTAGAAACGGAATTCTTCTGAAGTGCATCACACAGGAAGAGGGGAGAAACCTGCTCTTTGATATCCATGGAGGCATGTGCGGGAGCCATATGTCTAGTTGGACGCTAGTCGAAAAAGCGTTCCGCCAAGGATTCTATTGGCCTACTACCCTCCAGGATGCTTGCGAGCTAGTAAGGATATGCTAGGCGTGCCAATTCTATGCCAGGTAGATCCACCGACCAGCCCAAGCACTGCAACCCATCCCGCTATCTTGGCCATTCGCGGTCTGAGGGCTGGACATCCTGGGCCCATTCCCACAGGCCACAGGGGGCTTTACCCATCTGTTCGTCGCCATTGACAAATTCACCAAATGGGTTGAAGCCGAGATAGTGCACGTCATCATGGCCTCCGCTGCCATCAAGTTCATGCGTGGGATCTTTACCCGCTTCGGAGTCGCCAACTGCATCATCACCAACAATGGCACCCAGTTCACCACCGCGGCATTCTAGGAGTTCTGCGAAGAGATGGGCACCAAGGTGTGTTTCGCCTCGGTGGCCCACCCATGGAGCAATGGCCAGGCGGAGTGATGAGGACATCACTACTATGGATATATCCACACCAAGTTGGACCAACACCATCACGTCACCACCCATGGGCCAAGAAGACGGCGATATCAAATCCATCATGTTTTGGAAACCAATTCGGCCTCCCAAAACAGTCTGAAGTAAAACGACTATAACTTTTGATTCCGGAGGTTTCTTGTCGGGACCCGAATATGCAAATCCGGACCCTCTGTGTATACTGCACTAGTCCAGGATCACGCTAGTGCACACAGGCTCAACATTAGTGAATATCATAATCATACACAACGTAAATATGACAAAGACATAATATATTAAATATTAGCAGTTGTATGACCTTATGGTCAACTTACTTAGCAATGCCTCACAAGACTGAACAACAAATTAAACCGCAATGAATGAAGACGTAGATAACCCTCAAGATACCACGAGTAACCGACAAGGCTCAGACCCTAAACATTCGTCCCTTCATGGTACTCCTTCTTCAAAGACTGATGATTTTTGTAGGCAAGGGTGAGTACACCAACACGTACTCAACAAGTTGTGCACAGAATGCAATTCTATCATAGCTATATGCAAGGCTTATTCCAAAGGAAGGCTAAGTGGTTCTTAAGTAGTAAGCAGCATTTTCAAACATAAGCAATATGTAGATTGAAAAGACAATAAAACAAATAATAACAAGTAAATAGATTCCCTTGTTTGCAAATCAACCCAAGTTTCAACCTAAATCAAATTCCATTATCCACATGGCATCCTGCCATCCCATAACAGTTGACAAATTTTAATTAACTACCCCTTGACTGTAATTCCCGAGCATTGCTCAATACCGTGAGCACGGCTATCCGAATAGATTGTACACTCTGCAGAGGTTATGCACTTTACCCACATGATACAACCATGCACCACACAAAGTAACGATCGAACGAAGCCTTTACAATGCATCCTCTTAACCCGGTGCTACCCGCTAAGGTTTCAACATCAAGGGCTACACCACCACAACAGGCCCCCTCTTGCGCCATGTGAGTTTCCCGTACACAGGACTCACACCACCAAGATAGCACTTAAGTTAAGCATTTGCAAATTAGTCACCAAGTCTGTCCCATACCGCATATGTGGTTGCAAGTTAGACTCAGTCAAAGGCTCGCAAGGTTAAGTCCTTAGGATTGATTAAAGCAAGACTTACACATACCCTTTCTCGCCCATCGGGCCCACCCCGCACCCTTGCCCTTCCACTTGCTTCAATCTAAAGTGATTACCTCCGGTTGGTTACCAAGCATCACATGCTTATCACAAATCAACATCGTTGTGTGACCTCCCCGCCACGACAACTCAATCTCTTCGTGCATCCACACATGATACACAAATTAACATCATTGTTCCATATTCCATTAGTCAAAATTATTAACCATTAATTCATGAACATGTGATGACGTAGCATGGCTAAGCAGTTCTATTCCGATCTATCCATCCATGTTGATTTTCTATTAACCAACTATAATTAACCAACCTAGGGTGACAAGTGGATCATGGCATATAATTTAACAAGGTAGGGTGTAATTCAAGAGGGTATAATATCTAAATCCCAATTTAGGTCAAATCATTTGTACTCATGAAATAACAAGTAATAAAGTAAACCAAAATAGCATGCAGTCTAATTTATGGGTGCAACATGATCAAAGAACAACTTGCCTTGGTTAAGCTCCTGATCCTGGTCTGGAAATAATTCTTGAGATGTGAAATCCCCTTCCGAAGCCTCGCACAATTCAATGTCTACGCGAATCGAGAGAGAAAAGCAAATAAAAACCAAAACCAAAGAGCAAACAAATTCAAATAAAAGCCACCATTAGAAAGATCTCAATTTTACAAATTTTTAGGAATTTGAATCACCTCAATCCAAGTTCGTATGCGAAAGTTATAAGGTTTTGAAATTTGGAAATTCCTGAAAATACCCTGAAAATAGAAATTCCGAATTTAGTGAATTATTTTTATGAAGAAAAATCTGATTTCGGCGTCAGCTGACACACGTGCACGCGTGGCGCCAACTCATCGCCACCTCAGCGCTTCATCCCACGTGGCGACACGCGTCAGCGAAGCATCAACCCTACCTTAGCATCGACGTGGCGCAATCCTGGCCTTCGGTGGTTGATCAGACGGCTCACCGAGCTCCCGAGCGGCGACGAAGCGGTGGCGGCAAGAATCGACTGCACCGAGGACGATGACCACTCGAATGGCTCTCCAGCGCGACTCCGGCGGCGTGAAGCGGCGGATCCGATGCGGCGTGAGACGACGAATCCAATTCGACCTTCGAGTTGACGGAAGAGACACCGACGGCGACGAAAACTCGGCGCAAAGCCTCGGCGACGCCCTTCAGACTCGGCGAAGTTCCGTCGCGACCGAAGCCTCTCCGGTGGCGGCGCGACAGCGAAAAGAAACGGCGGCTTGTGCTGAGTTGCGGAGGGGGTCTCAAGGCAACTTAAATACCCGGCCGGGCACGCAAAACAAGGAAAGGCGGCAGTACAGAGCTCGGCCAGATATTTGCAGCAAGATGTTTTCCATCCGGAGACGACGATCGCCGTCCGTCCGATGCACAATCGACGGTCGAGATTACTCTAGGGTTTTCCTATAAGATTCAAGGCGGCACAAGAATCGGGCCGCCCGCCATCGTTCCTTCCTTATTTTCCGAATTTTTTTTATTTATTCGATTAAATATTTTGATTTATTTCAGGCTTTAGAAATACTCTAAAATTCCAATAAAATTCTCAAAAATACTTTGAGATAATTTGGACTTAAATAAAATATTTTCACAAAAACTTTATTTTGCAAATATCTTTTTATAATTATTTCTTGACAAAAGACAATGTATTTTAATTTAAAAGAATTCAATAAATCTCAAAAAATCCAATAAAATCCAGAAAAATCATAAAAAACATAAATGGCAATAAAATAATATTAATTAATTAAAAAGGCTAAAAATTGGGATGTTACATTTCTAGAGGACCAGGAGTACACGTTTGAAAGATCTCAGAGTCTACTTTCCAATGGATCTGGAATCATCTCCAAATTACTTGTGAGTCGATGAGAAACTGCCAAAAACCACACGTCACTTTTCTAGTCCGAATTGACATGGGCCTTGGGCCTTGTAATTTGAGTTGTAGTCGGTCTCCAAATATTTTGGCTGAGTTTCCATGCCCCCCTCCTCCTTAAATAGGTAGCCACACCCTCATCTAGGGTTTGGTTGGGTTTTTTTACTAGTTTAGCCAAGTGCAAACTTTAAGTCTTCAAGTTGTGCTGGACAGCCACCTTGTCAAGATCTTCAATAGAACCCCACCCTTATTTTTGTCTTCATTCATATTCGCAATTTCAGATTGCTTTACCATTGTTCTTGCTTGTTCTTCGGTTGCATGCAGGAATTGAACCTCGTGTTCAGGTTGATCGTGCCAACGGCAAGATCAATAACCCTCTGGAGTTGGTTTAGCGATTGGTAAGGCGCATCGTCATCGTACGTTGTAGTCGGATCGTCAAAGTCAATTCCTCCAAATCGAAGTTATCACTCTCATCGAAAGATCGGGACACCAAAATCACATCAGGTGGTATCAAAGCGCCAAGTTGCTCGGTGGAGATTCAGTACCCTAGATTAGTTTTTGTTTTCTGTCCAAAATTGAAAATTCTCCACAAAAATTCAACCTTTAGATTCAATCTGGTATTTTAGTGAGTTTTGTTAGGTTTTGATCCATTAGAGTCCTTGTTTTAGTTGCTGATCGTTTTTCCTTCGCGTAGCTTTTATTTCAATATATCCAGTTCTTTGTTTTGTTCATAACTTTCGCATACGAGCTCGGATTCTAGTGTTTTTGTACTTTCCTAAAACCTTGGGAAAAGCTCCACAAAAACCTAGTTGGGCACGAAATCTAATTCCATATGAATGGTTGTTTAATCTGGACATCAAATTCGTGAAGCAAGTTGCAATTGCAATCCAGATCGGTTTGGTTTTTTGATCATAACTCTCACATTAGAACTCCGATTGAGAAGTTTTTATACTTTCCTGAATCCTTGAAGAGTCCTCTACAAAAACGTTTTTGGGTGTCCTTAGTGATTCGGACTCCTTCAAACCGAATTTGACTCGGATTCAGATTTGGTCAGATCGGCTGAATTTTGTTAAATCTGTGCACCTTAGTGTTTTGGACATAACTTCTTCATGTGAGCTCCAAATTATGTGTTTGTATACTTGTTTTAAATCCTAGAACAGTACCTTCAATTTGTTACATTGTGAGCAAGCTTGATTCGGTCATTTTCATTCCTTAATTGCAACGACAACATTGCTGCACAGTTCTAGCCGAATTTGGGATTTTTGCTTCAATTTGTGCTCTAGCTTTGTTCCTTTGAGTTGGTTGAGTCCAGTAGCATCCACAACCATAAAAGTCCAAAATATCAGTGCACATACCTTTGGGAACCAATTCATTCTTTGCGAATACTTTGATCCCAACTGAGACTAGCTATTTCAAATTACTTGGGGCTGCTCCTCTTGATACGTTGCACTATCATATATCTTGTGATATCAAGTTAGGGATTCCAAAACATTGCTCATTCTAGTGTTGGCCGAAAGTCACCAAAAGAAAAAGAAAAGAGAAAGAAAGAGCCAAAAAAAGAAAAAAAAATAGAATAGTGGCCGGCAGCACTACATTGAGCAAAACCCTAATTTGTGTTCGTTATTTTCAGATTGTGCAATTGTATTAAATAGTGAGCAATCTTGTGCCCTTTTACCTTTTTCTGAAGCAATTAGCTAGCGTCTCTTCATAACTTATGCAACACGAGTTTTGGTGCTAAAATTATTCTTATTTAGCTCATTCCATTGGTTGCATTAAGTTTCATTATCTTTGCGTGTGTGTTGTCTTGAAATTCACTTATATCTTTGAGATCAGCAACTAGGGCTTATGAATTCTAGTTTGGATCATTACTTATCATTACAATAACTATGCTCTGTGCATTTCTTGTGAGGCCCTCAAAATTGAGGCAACCATGCTGAGGGAGAAAAATGCATGTGCTATTAGATCTTCTCTTTCTAGTTCTTCTTCTTCCTCTCATCCATGTTCTTCTTGTGCCTCTCTCTTCTGAGAGTGTGAGTAGCTCATGAGCACTCTCGAGAAGTTTGTAGGATGCAAGAAGAAGCTCAATATTATTCTAGACCAATCAAAGATTAGCAGATTCAATCAGGGTCTAGGATTCGACTATTTGGAGCATGCTAGGACTCATCCTCCTACCATTGTGCGTGGCTCCAAGAGTGGTGAGATCGTAGTAGCTTTCAGGGTGAGTACCACTGTGTTTAGGTCTGCTGGGGTTGTCTATGTGACTTCTTGTCAGAAGGTTTCTACTCTTGTTACTTCTCCCTCTATCAAGGTGACGTATTCATGCACCTTTTGTAAGAAGCATGGTTACCTTGTAGATTTCAGCTTTAGGCTCGCCAAGATCACAAGGCATGAGTATGTTGCTACTCTTAGAGGTATTCAAGGTCATCCCCAGACTCTAGGTGCTCCTAAGGCACGCACTGCTACTAGACATGTTAGAGAGTCGCTTGTCATTGGGCAGCGTCCTGGACATGGTTTTCATGTTGTTCATTCGAGTTTTAGTCCTGGAGTTGCTCGTGGTCAGCCTTACCACTGTCCTCTTGATATTCCTTATTTTTCCCATCGAGGTAGATATCAGCGGCATGAGGTGTTTTCTAGTAGGAGAGTCAGACAGCTTCACTGAGATGGTCCGGCCTTTGCACCACAGTGGGTCAACCTAGTCTCAGCTCCTAGACTTCTACTAAAGTTGCTACTTCTGATCTTGTGAGAGTTGAGCGCCAGAGAGACACTATAGTCCAGTCTTCCTCCTCTGTGGCTGCTACTTTAAGGCATCGTGTGGTTCAGTATTGGGTTCCCAGGTCTTCACTTTATCCCAGTACTGAGTCCTCTCTCTCTCTTTTAGCTTAATCAGGTCCGTTCGATGCGGAAGGGAGATGTTTGGATTGTTGACTCTGGTTATTCTCGCCATATGACTGGAGACTCCTGTTGGTTCTCTTCCCTAGTCCGAGCCCCCGATGATGAGTTGATCACTTTTGGAGATGCTTCTTCAGGTAGAGTCATTGCCAAAGGTACTTTTGCATTAATGAGAATTTTATTCTTAAAGATGTTGCTTTGGTAAGTAAGCTACATTATAATTTGCTTTCTGTTTCTTAGCTTATCGATGACTCTTTTGAGGTAAGCTTTAAGAGCAGCACTTGTAGAATCTTTGATTCATCAAAAGAGTTAGTTTGTATGATTTCTAGATTTGGGAGAATCTTTCGTGCTGATTTTTCTACTTCTTCTGAAGACTCTCTTCATTGTTTCATTGCTTCTGAGTCCCGTGATCTCTCCTTCTAGCATAGGAGACTTGGTCATATTAGTTTTGATCATTCGACTAGAGTTAGCAGTCATGATCTCATTTGTGGTTTGCCTAAACTTAAGATGGTCAAAGACTTAGTTTGCTCTCCCTGTCGACAAGGCAAGATGGTTACTGCTTCACATCCCCCAATCACCGTAGTGATGACTCATGCACCAGGACATCTTTTACACATGGACACTTTTGGTCCAGCTAGAGTGCAGTCAGCGGAAGGGAAGTGGTATGTTCTTGTCATTGTTGATGACTTTTCGAGGTATTCTTGGGTATTTTTCATGGTCTCAAAGGATGAGACGTTTTCTCACATTAGGGGTTTCATCAGTAGGTTGTCTATTGAGCTCCCTAGTGCCTTACTAGCTATACACAGTGATAATGGCACGGAGTTCAAGAACTCCTACTTTTAGAGTTTCTGTGTGGAGTCTGGGTTAGAGCATCAGTTCTCCTCTCCATACTCCCCTCAGCAAAATGGAGTAGTGGAAAGGAAGAACAGGACCCTGGTTGAGATGGTTAGAACGATGCTAGATGAGTACAGTACTCCTAGTAAGTTTTGAGCTAAGGCTATAGCTACTGCTTGCCATGTTTCAAATCGTGTTTTCTTGAGAACACATTTGCATCGCACTTCTTATGAGTTGAGGTATGAGCGAAAGCCCAGTGTATCTCATTTTCTCGTAGTTGGTTGCAAGTGTTTTATGTTGAAGTTTGGTAACCTAGATAAATTTGAGTCTCATTCTTCTAATCGTATTTTTCTGGGTTACTCGACTTCTTCTCGTAGATATAAGGTGTGGAGTTACGATGTGAATAGGATCATAGAGACCTGTGATGTGACCTTTGATGAGGCTAGCCCAGGAGCTAGACCTGATATTTCAGGCTCTTCTTATCCCTCCGAGACCATCTTTGTAGATGATGAGGATAATGGAGATGATGGTGATCCATCTGATCCAGTCCCCTCTACCCCAAAGGTGCCTCCTATTTTCATTTCTGCATCTCAGGGAGACCAGTCCTTACCTTCAGACTATCCTTCAGCGAGTAGCTCTGTTCCTACCTCTTCTGCTCAAGAGGTAGATGCCACTTCTGCTTCTGATCCTTCCCAGCACATTCAGTGTTCTCATCCACCTGATCAGATCATTGGTGATCTATTTGAGCGTGTGACGCGCTCAAAATCAGGCTTATCTTCTTTCTGTCTTCACTCTGCCTTTGTTGCCTCTTTTGAGCCAAAGGACGTTACTCATGCATTATCTGATGAATCAAGGATTAATGATATGCATGAGGAAAGAAAAAACTTGGAGTTGTGTGCCCTTACGGCCTACTGTGGCTATTGTGAGGGGGAGCTGGTTTGTATAGTATGTATTATATATCTTCTTCTAGTTTTTTCTTTCTTTTGTTTTGCTCTGGGTGCTTATGGGTTTTATTCTCTAGTGTTTTGAGTTCACTTCACTTAGACTTCTGGCATGGTTTGCATGGATCTCTCATCTTATGCTTTAGGTTGCTATCATGCTTAGTTAGCTGTTCTCTCTTCTCTCTAGGTTGAGTTCCCTCACAATTTTATAAGTCTAGCAGGTGTTGGGCTCCCTAGGTAGACAGGGTCTGTGTACACTCCTTAATTTGGGATCTAGAGGCAGCTTCCCTATGTCAGTCATTGGGGAAGATGAGATCAAATTTGAGCCGTAGTGTTCTCTACTATATTTTCTATGCTCTATAGCCACCCAGTTTGCAGTTTCTTGAATTCTTCTCCCGATTCTGTCTTTCTGGTTTTATTTCAATTATTTGGATCTTTTTTGAGTTTAATCTTGCTAATAACTCAACTTAAATCAGTTTTGTGCTTAAAATTGAATTACATGTTGAGGGGGAGTTTAAGAATCTATTTTGTGCATTTTCTATTTTTTAGCTTTGTCGATTATACAAATGGTCTATTTGTTCATCATATACACCATGCTACATCATTAAAAATGCTCTAGCTTAGATATGTCCAAGTTTATTTATCTTGCTAAGCTTACTAAAACTTAAATGAGTTTTAAACAAACTGAATGAACCATGTTGCTTGTACTTGCTAAGTTTCTTCTCTAGCGGTATTTGCCATGATTTGTAAAATTTTGGAGTTCTCTAGAGTCCCTACAACAACTTGGGTGAAACTAGATTGATCTATACTTGAATCCTTCATCTGCTTATCAATCAAAGTGCTAAAATGACAATTAAGCAAAATTTACTCTTTTTATGCGCATTAGACTCAACACCTCACATTCACAAGACAGCTTTCCATTGCACTTGGGATAAACTTAAAATGTATTGTGTATGACTAAGATCATTCTCTCAAGAGTCCTTCTTGAGATGATCGAATATGGCTTAAGTCAATTGCCTAAAAATTGCTAACAAAAAAAATCAAACATATGTGGGTAAAGAATGCAAATAATGTTACACATTTGCACCCCACTATGTATTTCAATGTATTAAAGAAAAATTTGGTTTAGATGGAAAATAAACACAAAGGACCTTGTATGTACTCCTAGATTCCCCAAAGTGTTGAGTAGGTTGAATTCTAGGTTTTTCATTTGATCCTTTGAATGGCTTTGCTTCTAGATTTGAAACTAATGCTAAGTGTTGCTCATGTCAAAAATTGCTAAACATGATCTTTTTAAAATAAAACTAAGCTAGCAAGCAAATCTTCTTATTTGCACTTGGACATGTTGTAGTCTAGTCTAATTTGAAATTGCCTACCTTGGTGTCATATCTTGTCTTTACAGTCATTTGGATAATTTTCAAAGCTCCTCTAGGTTGCATGCATACATTAAGGGGGAGAATATGTTGTCTTGATGCCTGTATTGCCAAAAGGGGGAGAAATCATTGAAAAGGCATCTTGGTTTTTATGATCTTGGTAAAACTCTTGCTATCTTTTATGGATCATAAGCATATTTGTGTTATTAGATATTTGAGTTTTATGGAAAACTTGCTTTTCTTGAGTTTAGCTCTAAAACTTTCTCTCGCTAGCTTGGTCATGTCTCACTTCTTTCTCTTTCTAATCATGTCTGGCATTACACCCAAATTACTTTCTTCTTTCTCTCCTCAAACTCAAAACTTGTATGCCTTTTCATATGTTTGTCAATATACTCATCAAGGGTGTGATGAGTAATTGACTGGATTTGAGTTTGGTTTGCTTTGGAATTGAGTTTGATGGTTACAGGACGACGGTGCTAGTCATGGTGAGGCAGAGGATGACCGGGACAAAGCGAGGTGCATCAGAGGTCCAGACGGTCGAAGATCATCAGAAGATGATCGGAGATGGAATCCGAGTAAGCCAAAAAGATAAGGAAAGGAGATGATGCTAGCTAGATGTCGCGTGGATCAAGGAAGGCCGTCGGAGCGCGGTCTAATTGATAGGTTAGCGAGTTTAGGTAGTATGCTTTGAAAACTGTGGAAGAAAACCTATTATGTGTGTGGGTTTTGGGTTAGCCCTTGCATGGCTGTATGAGTGGGTTAATCTTAGTCCTTGGATGAGTGCTCTAGGGTTGAGGGACTCATCCAAGGGTGGTAGGTGGCCCAAGACTAGCATAAATAGAGGGCGAGGGGTAGCCTCATCTTCTTGAAGGTTGTAGAGGTTTTTGTGCTCCTTCTAGCTTTGCCCACTTTGTTGTGAGGCTTTGTAAACCTCCTCCTTTCAGAAATGCAAATCGTTTCCATTCATGCTTGAATTTAAATTACGCACTTACTTTATGTCTTAAATTCAGCATTTAAATTCCTGCAATTTACTTTCTTACAATTTGGATTTGCCTCCCCTTCTTCTAAATGCTGATCTTGGATGTCTTGAGTGCGTTCATATGGTTTTACATTTTTTTGCACTCTAGGATACACTAGAGATTAACTTTTCTATCAAGTTGCAACTCTGTTCAGAACTTATTTTTCCCGTAGCAGTCAGTTTTTGATTTTTAGAAAAATCTAGAAAAATCATTTTTAAATGATTCTTATTGTAGAAGGTGTGGAACTCTCATATTCATTTGTAAAAAAATTGGGGAGTCCACTAGTCGCACCATTTGAGTGCCATGATGTGAATACCGAGCCACAAATTTTGTGCTTGAAGTTCCTGATAGTCTGTGAGGTTTGATTTTTGCTGATTTTTCTAAAAGGAATTTTGAGGTGGTGTTTAGTGGAGTGCTTCATGACTCATTTTCTCATAGGCATAAAAATTCCCAAAAGTTTTAGAGCTCCAGAAATCCAGCAACCACTTGCTCCAATTTAGGACAATTTCTGGAAAATCTGTTTTTGCTTTTTAGAAAGTGACTTGTGTGATTTGGCTTAGTCTCCTTTCGAAAAGCAAGGTTTGATTTGGTTCCTTTTTATTTGAATACTTGACAACCAGTATTGTGATAAAAAAATTCCCCACATATTCTATGGTTTTCATCCATGCAAGCTAGGAGTACACATAGTTATCTAGCTGTTCGGGTTTTGGAGAGTTGCTGAATTTGATTTGCGTGATCTTTTTGAGGTCTTAGTTGGAGTATTTCTGTGGGCAAAAATTTTGTTTTGTGACCATTCACCCCCCCTCTATTCGCCATCTCGATCCTTCAGTTTTTTATTTGCATTTCTCAAGTGTAGTTGACTCAAGCCATATTCAACCATCTCAAGAAGAACACTTAAGAGAATGGTTTTGGTCATACATGACACATTCCAAGTTCATCGCAAGTGCAATGGGAAGCTATCTTGTGAATGCGAGGTGCTGAGTCTAATGTGCACAAAAAGAGTCAAAAAATTTTTTGTTTTAGCTTATATGAGCGAATGATGGAGTGAAGTATGGATCAACCTAGTTTCATCCAAGTTGTTATAGGGACTCTAGAGAACTCCAAAATTTCACAAATCAAGGCAAATACCCCTAAAGAAGAATCTTAGCAGATAAAAGCAACATGTTTCATCAAGTTTTTCTTTTAAAGCTTATTTTTTAATTTTTTTAGCAAGCTTAACAAGATAAAGGAACTTGGACATATCTAAGTTAGTGTTTTTCTCCATATAATGTAGCATGGTGTATATCATGAATAATAGATCATTTGCATAATAGACAAAACCCATAAAACAAAAAACAAAGTCTAATATGCAGTGCATGAAACAGATTCTCAAAACTTCCCGTGAACATGTGAGCCATTTTTAAGCACAAATCTGGTTTAAATTGAATTATTAGCAAAAATAAGCTCAAGAATGGTCCAAAAGAACTCAATCAAAACGAGAAACACAGAATGAAGAGAAGAAGTTGAGAAACTGCGAATTGGGTGGCTATAGAGTATAGAAAAGACAGCAGAGAACACTGAGAAAATTGGTTATTTGCCATTTTAAAGATTGACCATTTGGATTATGATGCCACTTGAGCCAATGACAGATGGGACCATCTGAGTCAATGAAATATGGGTCCAGTGGCAAATTTGCGAAGCCACATGTTTGAAGTGGCAAATACTCAAATCCCTCAGAGAACACTATGGCTCAGACTCGCTCTCATCTTCCCAAATGACTGACATAGAAAAGCTACCTCTAGATCCCAAGCTAAGGAGCGTAGACAGACCCTATCTACCCAGGGGGCCCAACACCTGATAGACTTATAAGACTATGAGGGACCTCAACCTAGAGAGAAGAGAGAACAACTAATTATGCATAATAGCAACCTAAAGCATAAGATGAGAGATCCATGCAAAGAATGACAGAAGTCTAAATAAAGTGAACTCATAACTCTAAAAAAATAAGCCCATAAACACCCAGACAAAAGAAAAAGAAAGGAAATGCTAAAAGAAAAATATATAATACATAGTATACAGATCAACTCCCCCTCACGATAAGCCGTAAGGGCTAACAACTCCAATCTCACTCCTCAAGGCAATAAACCTGGAGCTAACGAAAGGTTTGGTGACGATATAGACTATCTGATGGTCACTCTCTACAAACTGAAGCATGATATCCCCTCTCTCCACATGGTCTCTAAGGAAGTGATATCTAACATCAATATACTTGGTCAGATAATACTACACTGGGTTCTTAGCAATGCAAATAGCAGAAGTACTGTCACAGAAAAGTGGAACACTCTCTATCACTAACCCAAAGTCTTGCAAGGTTGATCTCACCCAGAGCACCTGACTAAAGCAACTAGCTGCAGCAACATATTCGGCCTCAATGATAGACTGTACAACTCCGAACTGCTTCCTAGATAACCAAGAAACAAGAGAAGGGTCAATGAATTGGCAAGTATCAGAAGTGCTCTTCCTATCTATCCTCTATCCTACAGCCAGCAAAGTCTGCATTGGAAAAGGCACTAAGGGATAGACAAGAAGAGGAAGAGTACCAAATACCATAATCAATGGTAGCACGAAGGTATCTGAAAATGCGCTTCACCGCCTAGTGGTGAAAGACACGAGGAGAAGACTGAAATCGAGCGCACATACACACAACAAAGTGTATGTCTGACCTCGAGGCAATGAGATAAAAGAGAGAGCTGATCAAGCTTCTGAACTCCTTTTGATCAGTAGGCTCACCATCCTCATCAGGCTCGAGAACAGTAGTGGTGGCTATAGGAGTCATTACTGGCTTCCTATCAGACATATCGAAGCATCTCAAGAGGTCTTGATTGTACTTGCCTTGATGCAAGAATGTACCTTTCCAAATCTGCTTGATTTGGAAGCCAAGGAAGTAGCTTAACTCACTCATCATACTCATCTCAAACATTGTGCTTATCACCTCAGAAAACTGAGACGCAAGAGAATGAGATGAGCTACCAAAGATAATATTGTCCACATAAATTTGGACAAGGAGAAAATGAGAATCTTAGTGTCTGATGAACAGAGTTTTGTCTACTATACCCTTTTTGAAACCATGGCTGAGAAGATAGAATTTAAGCCTCTCATACCATACTCTAGGGGCCTGCTTAAGTCCATACGAAGCTTTGGAAAGCTTGAAGACATGGTTTGGGTACTTGGGGTTCTCGAATCCTAGAGGTTGCTTGATATAAACCTATTCATCAATATAGCCATTGAGAAATTCACTCTTGACATCTATTTGATAAAATTTGAAGCCCTTGGAAGCAAAGAATGTGTGCAGGATCCTAATAGCCTCTTGTCTAGCTACAGGGGTAAAGGTCTCCTCAAAGTCAAGACCTTCAACTTGAGTGAAGCCCTGTGCAACTAGCCTAACCTTGTTTCTAATGATAACCCCATCCACACTCTGCTCATTTTTGAACACCCACTTGGTTCCAATGACATTATGACCAGATGGGGGTTGTACAACCTGCTAGAATTTTATTCCTCTCAAAGTTTTCGAGTTCCTCATGCATAGCATTAATACAAGACTTATCGGATAATGCATAAGTAACATCCTTCGGCTCAAAAGAGGCAACAAAAGTTGAGTGAAGGTAGAAACTGGACAAGCCTAATTTTAATCGAGTGACCAGCTCAAATAGATCACCAATGATCTGATCAGGTGGATGATTTTTTTTTAATATGGTGGGGAGGTTCAGAAGCAGAAGTGGCCTCTACCTCTTGAATAGAAGAGGTAGGAACAGAGCCACTCGCTGAAGGAGAGTCTAAAGGCAAAAGCTGATCTCCCTGATGTGCAGAAATGGAAATAGGAGGCATCTTAGGTTTAGAGGGGACTGAATTGGATGGAACACTTTTATTTCCATCATCCTCATCCTCTACAAAGATGGTCTCAGAGGGATAAGAAGAGCCAGATATATCAGGTCTAGCTCCTGGGTTAGCCTCATCAAAGGTCACATCATAGATCTCTATGATCCTATTCGCATCACAACTCTAGACCCTATAGCTACGAGAAGAAGTCGAGTAACCTAGAGAAATAACATCAGAAGAATGAGACTCAAATTTATCTAGATTACCAGACTTCAAGATGAAACACTTAGAATCGAACACATGAAAATGAGATACATTGGGCTTTTGCCCATACCTCAACTCGTAAGAAGTGCGATGCAAATGCGCTCTCAAGAAAACACGATTAGAAACATGGCAAGTAGTAGCCATAGCCTCAATCCAAAACTTCCTAGGAGTATTGTACTCATGTAGCATCATCCTGGCCATCTCTACCAGGGTCCTGCTCTTTCTTTTCACTATGCCATTTTGCTGAGAGATGAGTTCTTAAACTCCGTGCTATTATCACTGCTTATAGCTCGTAGGGCACCTAGAAGCTCAAAAGACAGCCTACTGACCAATCCCCTGAAAAGAGAAAAGTCTCATCCTTCGAGGCCATGAAAAACACCCAAGAATACCTCAAAAAATAATCAACAATGACAAGAATATACCACTTCCTACCCACTAACTGCATTTTAGTTGTACCAACAGTGTCCATATGTAAAAGCTATCTTGGTGCATCAGTCATCACAATAGTGACTACGGGATGAGAAGTAGCAACCATCTTGCCATGTCTGCATGGAGAGCAAACTAAGTATTTTACCATCTTAAGTTTAGGCAAGCCACAAATGAGATCATAGTTGCTAACCCTGGTCAAATGTTCAAAGCCAATGTGACCAAGTCTCCTATGCCAGAAGGAGAGATCATGTGACTCAAAAGCAATCAAACAATGAAGAGAGTCTCTAGAAGAAATAGAAAATTAGCACGAAAGACTCTCCCAAATTTAGAAATCCTGCAAACTAACTCCCTTGATAAATCAAGGATTCTACAAGCACTACTCTTAAAGCTTACCTCGAAAGAATCATCGATAAGCTAAGAAACAGAAAGCTATATTGCAGCTTACTCACTAAGGCAACGTCCTTAAGAATAAAATTTTCATTAATGCAAATGTACCTTTAGCAATGACTATACCTGATGAAGCATCCCCAAAAGTGATCAACTTGTATTGGGGGCTCAGGCTAGGGAAGAGAACCAATGAGAGTCTCCGGTCATATGGCAAGAATAACCGGAGTCAACAATCCAAACCTCTCCGTTCCCCATCTGATGAACCTCGTCTATGTCATTGTAGAGCTCGGAGTTGCTGATGCTATTGGCGTCCGTCATGAAACACATCCCAGTGAAGTCGTCACCGCTCTTGTTCTTCTTCTACGGATCTTCCTTGCCCTCATCACTCCTGGTCTCTGTGTTGGAGAGGTTGATGTCGACGAGTGTGGCGTGGATACAATGGAAGAGCTTCTTATTCTTTGAAAAGTTGCATTACTTCTTCTCACGTGCCAGGTCACGAATTGGAGGTTTCTTGTTGTGGTTCTTGTTGATGTCGTCATTCTTGCCCAAACCGCCTACGTTGTTCTTGCCCTTCTCTGGCTTGGGGCAGTTCGCTTAAATGTGGTTGGGGCCACCACACTCAAAGCAGGTGATCATGCCACCTCTCTTCCTCTGTCTCACCCTTTTTGTAATCATATGAAAACTTGTGAGCCAAAAGAGCAAACTCATTTTTTGGAAATTTTTTCAATTGGTGATTGCTTTGCTCACAAAGGGTAGAGAGGGAGAAACCAGCAAGTAAATCAGAAGAAGATCTAGCAAGATTAGTGACCAAGGCCACCAACTTAGATTTTGTCTTGCGAGAGACGACGTTGATGATGCGACACGGGGCCCAATCTTCCGATAGGTAGACGGTAATTTGATTTGTGGAGGACTCGACGTAAACGATCCGGGCTTCCAATCAGTTCTAATCAAAACCTACAATCGCAACACCACGGCTCCGTTAGTCATCAACCGTGCCAAGACGTGGTTGACTTCGCCCAGAAGGCTAGTTCCTGCAAGCAAATCGAGAACACGAGCAAGAAGGAGAAAGAAGCAATCTCAAATTGCGAATTGTATTAAGCACACGGAATTGGGGTTCCACAAACCGAAGAACGGCGAAACTGCAATGGCAGAGTAATCTAAGCAAAACCCAAGCATAACTATGACAGATACGAGGTTTTAATTCGTGAGAGGGGTGGCGGCTAGGGTTTGAGGAACAACCCTACTCCAAATACACGGGCCAAGGGGGGCATGCAACCCTAGGTCGTACAAGGCCTTTGGGCCCAAGTGGAGGTGTCGCAGCACCTGGCAGATTCTATATGTCATATTGTTTTAATGATTTCTATTGATCTAGAAGGAGTTTGAATGTGAATCCACTTCCATTGGAAAGCTCTCGTCATGGGCTTCTCCGTAGAGTCCAAGAACGCCTCAATAGGACTTCGTATGACCCAGATATGGTCGTTTTATTGATGTGCTGTCCTCATACTCCGAACCAAAATTGGAGTCCGACTTGAGCTCGACTTTGATTCCAACTAGACTTTGACTTCGAGGGATGACGTCCAGGTAAGCTTGTGATTCTTCTCCCCTATTCCTCAGCAATAAGACATCACAAGAATTTAGTAGCAACCCATCCAAGAAATCATGAGCAGCGAGGAATGAGTTCACCTGGTGGTTTAATTGTTGTGCACGTGCTCTTGTAATTGGTCCTTGCATATTGTGTTGTACGTATCCGAAGGAGTGTCTTGAGTCAGGAATAAAGCCTATCAAGAGTCAGAGTTGATAAGTTCGTAGTGTCTCTGATTGTGGTCACTTTCATCTCTCAGACTCGAAGATCGAGTGCAGTCAAGAAATATTGAGCATTATCCGAGTCAAGCTATATGCAACCAACTGCTTAGAGATCGCTCAAAATTTTCATAAAATAACCAAAGCACTCATCAAGACTCTCACCAGCGTGTTGTTCAAATTTGTTGATTCACGCTTTTATTGGTCATGTCTCATCGTTTTGATTTGAGTAGCGCCCTCATGGTAAGCAACGAGGGTCACCCAAATCTGATGAGTAGAATGGATGTGAGAAATCCTATCGTACTCATTGCGGCTAGACACGGTATGAGGATGTTCCTTGCCTTAACATTTGCCTCAACGTCAGCTATATTGCTGATTGTGATGTTCTTATCGGTAAGAACCTCATAAAAGAGCTTCACCTTCTGCCAAATCAGGAAGCCCTGGGTAGTGATGTGTGACTCCATTCGTGACTTCCAAAAAGGAAAATCAATTCTAGAAAAGATGGGCGGCTTGGTGGAATATTTGTCTATTGCCATGGCTCTCGCGACCGATCAAGATCTATGGAAAGAGCAAAATTGTCTCTGATACCAATTGATGGATCGAGATGGTGATCAGAGGAGGTGAATGATCCCAAAATAAAATTCCACCCTCCCACGTCACAAAATAATCCAAACAAGCCCTCAACAAAAAGACTCAAAAGAATGCGAAAGAAATGAGGCGACTATCCTGTATGGCCGGTACTACCACTGGGTGGCTTGTAGCACCGCATGAGGGGCGGTAGCACCGGGCTCAAGAACAATTGAAGAGCAATTCGAAAAATAGCATGAGTTAAAAGCAAAATTTGAGAAAAAAAAATCACGAAACTTGGTAGATGTGATCCTAAGGATGTCAGAAACTTGTTCCAACCTTCAATCACAATGATTGATGTCAAAGTTTTGACCTTTTTCACTTTGAAGGAAGAACACACCAAGTTTGTGAAAAATTCAAGAACTTAATCTAAGACTTGCTTGTGGGATTTTGATGATCAAGATGATCTTGGATAGCTTCTCACATGTCACAGCAAGCAAGAACTGAAGTCCAAACTTCCAAAAACATGATTTTCAAGAATCATTCACTCAAGAGTGCAAAATCAGTTTTCCACAAGAAAGTTGCATGGATTTGTCTAGATGATTGGGATATGAGCTGAAGAAGATTCATCCATCAATCACCATCTTGGCACAAGAAGCCAAAGCATGTAGAAGGAGGGGAGTCAAATCCAAATTGTATTAATGTAAATTGTAGGAAAGTAAGTGCGGAATTTAAATGCAGAATTTAAGACAAAATGTAAATGCGTAAAGGAAATTAAACATAGAAGAAAAAGATTTGCATTTCTGAAAGGGGAGATTTACAAAGCCTCACAACAAGGTGGGCAAAAGCTCAAAGGAGCACAAAACCTCTAAAACCTTCAAGAGGAGAAGGCTACCCCTTTCCCCTATTTATACTACTGTTGGGCCACCTACCACTCTTGATGAGTCCCTCAACCCTAGAGAACTCCATCAAGGGCTAAGATTAACCCACTCACATGGCCATGCAAGGGCTAACCTAAAACCCACCAATAAACTAGGTTTTCTTGTATGGTTTTCAAAGCACACTAATTAGACCCACTATCCTATCAACTAAACCGTGATTCGATGGCCCTTCTTGATCCACGTAGCATCTAGCTAGTATCTTTTTTTTCCTTGCCTTCTAGTCCCAATCATCCTTCGCCTCACCATGATCTAGCATCATCGTCCTGCAACTATCAAAAATAAGGAAAAACCCATCACATGGCAATTTCCAAATAGATATACAATAATCTTCACAAAATCACTAATTTTATTAATCATGCTCAGAAGGACAGGTGCTACCGCCCCCAAGCCAGTAGCACCTCCCATAGTAGACCAGTGCTACCATCCCCAAGCTAGTAGCACTACTCTATCACAACACCATAAAAAAATACCTTCTCTAGAATTTTCACACTGGCCAATTGGGCCAATGGTATCGCTCCACCAGTAGCACTGGGTTGCTTGATCCCCCTAAAAACACCCTTTCGTGATTTTTCACACCGCTTTGGCGTCTCGAGCTATCACATGGCAAGTAGCACCATGCTACCATGGCCGATAGCACCGGAAAATGCAGTCAAAACTCAAATTGCTTCAAATTGAAAATCCAATTCAAATCAAACTCAAACCAAAGCATACCAAGCTCATATTTAGTCAAATACTCATCACCAACATGGGTATACCTCCACATGGTCTTTCGGCAGCTAATACTAGAGACTTGGACTAATATTCCTTTATATTTTCAAAAGCCCTTTGTTGATCGGCTCCCCAAACGAATTCTTGATCCCCTTTAACTTACATAGTGTGGTAAATGCATTGATCCATCCAGATAGATTAGAAATAAAATACCTCAAATAATTAATCTTGTTGATCAACTTTATAAATCTTTTTTGCTCTCAGGCATTTTGTGTCGGCTATGGCCTTGACCCTTTCTTGGTTAACTTCAATTCCTCCCTCATGGATCATAAAGCCCAAGAATTGACCAATCAACACCCCAAAAGCTTATTTGTATGGATTCATATTTAAACCATGTGCTCTTTTCTTAAACAATGTTTCCAAATTGGCCAGATACTGGAAATCTTCCCTAGATTTTACAATAACATCATCAATATAGATTTCCACAATATGGCCGATTAAGTCATGAAAAATCAATATAGATTTCCACAATATGGCCGATTAAGTCATGAAAAATCAAATTCATAGTGCATTGATATGTTGCACCAGTATTTTTTAGCAAATGTCATAACTACCCATTCAAGCAAATCCGGTGCACCATGGCACCTGAAGGCTATCTTAGGAATATCGGCTTTCACTATTAATATCTGATTATAACCAGCATTACCATTAAGAAAACTAATGATCTTACTCCTAGATGTAGCATCGATAAGCATATCAGCAATAGGCATCAGGTATTCATCTTTGGATATAGCTTTATTTAAATCTCTAAAATCGACACACACCCTAAGCTTACTATTTTTCTTTATAACAAGAACGATATTAAAAATCCATTTAGCATATTAACAAGGCCTGATAAATTTAGCTTCTAATAATCGCTCAACCTCTTCTTTTATTTTATCATACATGGCCAGATTAAATAGTCTAGTAGACTATTTAAATGGCTTATAGCCTAATTTTATTGGTAGCCAATATTGAACCAATTGTCAGTTTAAACCATGCATTTCATGGTACTTCCAAGCAAAACTATCTTTATAATTTCTTAATAGTTTGAACAACTTTTCTTTATATTCTACTACTAATTTTGAACTAATATAAGTTAGTCTTTTCTATCACCATCGCCTATGTCGGCTTCATCTAATAATTTCATTGACGTGAAACCTTGGCCCAATTTCTCAATTCCTTGAAAGTCTTCAATGGCCTCAAAGCTATTCGTTATTTGTCGATAGCTTCGCATTTTATATTGCAGAGCTCTTATTGCTGTTTTGGACTCCATCAGTGTAAAATATCACCTATCTGATTAAATGTGCTTGGCCTTACATTGAATGGGATAAGACTAGCCATGTTGATGTAGATAAAGTCATAGTAGTCTAGGCCTATACCAAATATGCATTTAGCCTCATCATGTTGCCATTGTGCCTCTGAACTTGCCATACCTATATGAGCTGATATGTCAGCTTGGACCACTTTGACCTCATGTCCATTCCATTGGACGAATATTTGGTTCGTAGTCGATAGAATACAACAATTAGCATAGATACAATCTCACCCCAATAGCACGTTGTAATTTCCTTTAGCATCGACTATGAAAAACACCATCGGCAATGTCTTGTTGCCAACTATGAGCTCAGTTACCATCACCCCTTTTGCCTCTATGGGATCATCGGTGAAATCTTTCAAAACCACGTTACTTTTAATAAGATCCTTATCGGACTTACCTAGTTTTTTGCATGTTGTATAGGGTAGTGCTTGTCTTGAAATCAGCTAGTAATGTCAACACCATATTAATGCCCATCGATGGTGAAGAATCACCACGAATCATAAGAGAATCCAAATCGTCATCCGAGTCAAACTCATTTTCAATTGATTCTTTCGTTCTCCATTCCTTTTTAGAATTTTCATCGGTAGAAGCTAGTTAAAGGTATCATCCCTTTGTTTTTCTTGCTTGGCCTCCCTTATCTCTTGAGTCCTTAGCCATTGTAGCCTTCTTCGTTGAGATCGGCTTAGGCCTGTAGGACACCATCTCGGCTTTGGCTCAATCGACTTGTGTATTTTGCCAGCCAGATTAACACTAGTAGTAGAACTAGACCCTTCATCGGCTTTGGCTCAATTGACTTGTGTATTTTGCTAGCCAGATTAACACTAGTAGTAGTACTAGACCCTTCATCTAGTTGCCTTTGTCCTTGGATCGGACTAGAAATTCTTTCATGGACCGATTTTACATTGGATCCCTCACTTTGATGGTCTTGAGTCAATTTAGAAATCTTATCTTTAGCCTACTATCACTATCGGTCACCTTGGTGTGAGTAATACTGCATTGGACATGTGTATGGTGATGGCAAACTGACCCCATTTCCCAACAGAATTGCTAAAATAATTGGTGAGCTCTTTCAAGGTTATTTGGCCAATACATATTATCTAGCCAATGTAGTAATTTTTTTCGTGGCCTTTCCTCCCTTCTCATATTTAGCTAATAACTAGAAGAAAGTTGGTTTTGGCTTGTATATCAGCTTTCACAGTGACAATGATCTCTCAACCTTATACCATTTATTGAATTGTAAATCTCCCTTTGGCTTGCCCATTCTTGAATTTCCCCTCACAGTCAATTTCTATTTGAATAGAGCCAACCATAATCTTTAGGGTCTGATGGCCATTAGAGCTCACCTGCATGTCGACTTGCCGTGCCATTTTTGTAGATGATGACACATGTGCTTGACCCTTAGGCTCGATAGCTTGTGTCGGCTCTGGTTTCTTTCTTGATCAGTGGACCATATTAATTGGAAAAGGATTAGTATCTAGCTGCATCGTCTACCCTTATACTAATTTCAGTTAGCCATCCTCTATAGTCGATTATATCTACTATAGAAAAATATTGTAAACATTAGTATTATAGGAAAAAGAATGATACCATTTGCAGTACCTTCACTTTTAATCTCATCGACTGATGGTAGAATTTGTCCTTCAAGGAACCATATTATCTTTTCTTGTAGCAATAAGTTAAAAATATGGTCATATTTTGAGACATCAAAAGCATACTTACTTCTGACCAACTCTTGGTTGGCTTAAGCTATGAACAGACCAAAGACTTCTTGGAACCCTTTTTGACCATTCAACTATATTTATTTAAGCTTCACCATCATCTTCAGATGAATCGTTTGAATCATATTCGACGAGGTTGACTTTGGTATTTTATTTATCTTTATTATTTTTGAATTTATCGTTAAAGCCTCTATTATTGCAAAATGGCTTTCTTGAGCTAATACCCGATGTAGGCCCTCCTTAGAACAGATTATGGGAACGCAGATTCTAGATTCTTGAAGAATCAATTGGGTGATATCTTTTGATTTTGTGTACAAATTCTGCTTCTTATTATGGGAGCATATTCTAGGAAGATTCTCTCACAATCAGAAGCAGAATTTGTACACAAAATCAGAAGCCATCATCCACCCGAATCTCCTAGAATCCAGAATTTGCATTCCCATATTCTATCCCAAAGGGGGTCATAAAAGATGAATTAAATTGGTAAATTCTTACCCATTGAATTTCTCCTTCAATTGAGGCACCAGCCCTTCGAAGACTAAATTAGCTAATCGATTATAAGGCAAAGTAACACTAAAGTACTAATTTCTGATTTCCCTAAATGTTTTAATGTAATCACTAACCGATTCCCCAAACTTCTATCAAATAGAACTCAAATATGAAATTCTAAGTTCTAGACTTCCACACAAAAGTATTCCTGGAATCGGCTTTCCAAATCAGTCCATGAATTAATCGAATATGGCGGTAATGTGGTAAACCCTGTGAAAGTTGCCCCTATTAAAGACAATAAAAATAATTGTACCCTCAAGCCATCAGAGTGGGCTGCTTTGCCACATTGTGCAATAAATTGTTTGATGTGCTCCAAGGTGCTAGTAGAATCGTGTCCTAAAAACTTGGTAAAATCGGGGACTTTGAAGTTATTAGGGTATAGAATCCGATCAACATAATCAAGATACATCTTTTGATATCCGGTTATCGTTCCCTTCAGCTGTATACCAAATTGATCTCAGGAAAGATCATGTGGAGGTCTATCCTTAATGGTGATGAGTAATTGACTATGGTTGAGCATGTCGTGCTTGAGTTCGAGTTTGATTTGAATTGGATTGCAATTTGAATTATTTTGAGGACTGTTATGTCTGGAGTGGTAATACCGGCCTTGGGAGGGCAATAGTGCCGACCATGCAGTAGTACCAGACTAGGGGAGCAGTAGTCTTTTTACAGAGAGGGTCTTTGCTGGGTCTTCAAGGGGGCGGCACTGCCAGCCATGTTAGGGTGGTAGTGCCGGCCAAGCAGTACTACCGGCCCTAGGGGTGGTAGTGCCGACTTTTGAGCAATTTTTGACATTGGAATTTTGAAATTGTGTGAGGTTTATTGCATATCATTTTGGGCAATTCTATGCGATGTGTTTCTTTGTTTTTGATAGTTGCAGGACAACAATGCTAGGTCTTGGTGAGGCAGAGGATGACTGGGACTAGGCGAGGTGCGTGAGAGATCCAGACGGTCGAAGATCGCTGGAAGATGATTGGAGATAGAGTCGCTGCAAACCTAGAAGACAAGAAATGGATGAGATGCTAACTTAGAGCTACTCAAATCAAGGAGAGCCATTGTATCATGATCTAGGTGATAGAGTAGTGGGTCTAGTTAGTATGCTTTAAAAAGTGTGCAAAAACCCGTTATGTTAGAGGGTTTTGGGTTAGCCCATGTATGAGTGATTGAGCTAATTCTAGCCCTTGATGGTGATCTTTAGGGTAGAAGGAACTCATCCAAGGGTGGAGGATGACTCAAGAGTAGTATAAATAGAGGGGTAAGGGTAGCCTTCCTCCTCTTGAAGGTTTTAGAGGTTTTGACGCTCCTTTGAGTTTTTCCCACTTAGTTGTGAGGCTTTGTAAACCTCCCTTCCAGAAATAAAAATCTATTCTTCTCAATTCTGAAATTTACTTTCTGCATTTACATTATATCTTTAAATTCTGTAATTTATATTCTTGCAATTTACTTTCATGTAAGTTGGATTTGCCTTCCCTCCTTCTACTTGTTTGTGCTTCTTGTGCTAAGGATGAATGATTGATGGATGAGTCTTCTTCATATCATATCCCAATCATCTAGGCAACTTTTGTGCCTCGCAAGAAACCGATCTTTTGCACTCTAGGGGATTATTCTTGGAAGGTCAAGTTTTTGGTGTTATTGCCTTGTGTTCTAGCTTGCTATGACCATCTAGGATCATATTGATCATCAAGAATCCACGAGCTAGCTGAGGGTCAAGTTTTTGTTTTTAAACTTACTCTTGTGCACTCTTTGTCAAATTTTAAAAAGTTCAGAACTTTGACATCAATCCTTGCGATTGAAGGCTGGAATAGGTTCCTAACATCTATAGGAAGGTATCTACAAAGTTTCACTAAGTTTGGATTAGCCGATCAAAAAATTCATCGAATTTTCATTTCGAAGTCGTGCTGATTTTACTATTGCTGTGCTGCTACAGTGCCCCAGTAGTGCCAGGCTATTGTTCATCTGGCACTACCGAACCAATTTGCGGTAGTGCCACCTGTTGCTAAATTTTTTCAGAATTTTGTGTTCTCCACTTTGGTTCTTAGTTGGATCCTTTTGCGGGGAAAAGTTTTATATTGCAATCATTTACACCCCCTCTGATCGCTATCTCGATCCTTCATCCCATAGCACCATAGCTATTTAATCGGCCCAATTAGCTATATTGGCCTATGGTGGGTTAGATACTTGCCAATTATGATCATAACTGGCATGCTGCCCCCGAGCATAGGCTTGGGTTGATATTGCACTTGAGCCAAGGGAGGCTGACAAGGTTGTTCATAGCTAACGTTCGACCTTCTAGCCGTCAGCTCTGACAATGGAACAAAGGGTTTCAAATAAGTTACAACCATATATGGCAACAGATTCCTCTATGAAATTGGCTTAGTATATTATGGACGTGTAGGGGGTTCAATCGATTGTAAAACCGATTGTGGATAGATGTAAAAAGGAGTCGATGGTGGTAAGCTATCTTGGAAGTCCAACTTGCCCCCATCAATGTGACCTTGATAATAATCAACCCCACTTGCATGAGGGTTTTGTGGCAAGATTATGGTCGGCTAAGTGGGCATCATGGTAGGATTCAGAGCTGATGGCTTAGGATTGGCTATTGGTCCAAGACTCTACATAATCGGTGCTACCGAATGGATAGGGTAATTTGATTGAGCTTGCATTGGATCTAGCAAATTTTCAGCCGATGCTAGCTTTTGAGCCACGACTTTAACGCTATTAGCTATCATTGGCTTAAGGGTTGTTACTAGAGCTAATGATTAGTTAATCAAAGCATGGTGCAAAAATTGATTAATCATATCAGATAATTCAGCTTGCATAGGTATATCTCGACTTACCAGCCTGTTGTCTAATGAAACAATGACTTCAGTGTTATCAAAGATATTTACTGTCGGTAGCATGGTTCTCTGTGAAACGCCACATCGAGTTTTTTTACAACAATTCAACATCATCTCCTTGCGTGCAGCCTTTCGATTCTTGATATTTTTACTTTGTTCTGGAGTTAAATTGTCCAATGTCAGGATGATTATTGCTTCAAAACTTTGATCGGATGGGGGTTTCAAAAGTGTATTGGTGCTAAAAAAGAGCCAATCAGCCTCAACACATGCAAACACCACATTTAAGTTTGATTCGTGGTGTGCCAGCCAATTTAATCCTACAATCAGCAAGATTGATCGAAAATAAGTGCTCACAACTGATTAGATGGTACAATTGGCAAGATAGATCTAAACATCTATTTCAATCAATTAGACACTAGGTAAGTAAAGATCGGTTTGTCTAAAAAGGCGACGTGCAACAAATTTAGTATAAAAACAAACCTGGGATAACTTGGTGTAATCGAAGATGATCAAAATCAGTGATGCGTAACTTTGTTGATCAAGAACAAATTACAAACAGAATTTCTAAATTACAAAATCTACTCCTTGTTGATAGAAAGTAAATAAAAGTAGATGTAAGTTGTTTGATTGACTGTTGTCTTTTCATCAGGTCGCCTTGGGTCCCCTTTTATAGTTTGTAGGCCAATTGTATCCTTCTCTGATTTGTTACAAACTATGAACCATATCAACCTATATCTCTTGAAGAGAAAATTCCTTATTTGAACTGATATCAGTTAGAAATCCAATTTTAACTTAGCCTTCAAAATCGGTCATATATCTTGCCAAATTTTGGTGCTGAGTGTGCCAATTCAGTTAAGTTTATCTCGAGAAATATATGAAAATCTTATTATTACCATTATTCATTTTACTTTTGTTTTTTTATCTATTATTGTTTTCAATTGCAAATGTCACTTTATGTAAAAGTAATTATGTTCGCCATTGTTTAGATTAAGCCTTGCATATGGTTATGTTAGACTTGCATTCTTTGGACAACTTGTTGAGTACTCCATGTGCTCGCTCTTGCAATAATAATCCATCTGTTGGAGAAGAAGAGTCAACTGAAGTTTCCTTTTCATTGCAGTTTATCTAATTTAGTGAGTAAATCCTATGAGGCATAACAAATGTAAACTCGACCATAAGGTCATCACAATATCTATCAAATTTAGTTGTTTATTATTATTTTTGTGTGTATTGATATTTCATCTATGTTGCCACTGTATGCACAAGCTTGATCCTAAACTAATGCAGTATACAACGGGTCCAGATTTGCATATTCGAGTCGTGACATTGTGCATAGAATGCAAATCTAATAACTATATGCAAGGCTTACTCAAAGAGTGGCTGATCTGGTTAATTTTGCACAAACTATATTTTAACAATTGAATACGATAATAGATTAAAAACATAAGTAAAACAAATAACATCAATAATAAGCTGTCTAGAGTATTCTCAAATTGGCACATAGCCTACATCATTTACTTTCTGGCAAACAACCTCCTTCCCAGTTTTGTTTTATAAAATCTAACCCTTGTGTGAATTTTTTTAGCATTGTCAATAATTGGAGATATGTCTATTCTGATAGTTTTACACTCTACAGAGGTTATACACTTTACCCACAAGTTTCTCATGCTGTGCAATCAGCATGCTTCCTTAGGCGCGTGACCAAGATCACAACAAAACTTTTCAAGAATTCTGTTCAAATATTGACCCTCTTGATAAGTCTGATCATTCCACCCTCACATAGAGCGGAAGAATGGGAGGAACTCACGTTGGACTAGGGACAATAAACGTCCAAGATGTGGCTCCGTTGCAACATATACCCTCCACCCTAAGCAAATAGCTTAGCCTAACCTACTAAGATATCACATGTCAAGACTCGATAATATATTAAATTAGGCCTATCTGATCTCAGATGTATGGTCATGTGATTAGCCAAGTTCAATGGCTTACAAAGTTAAGTCCTTAACTAATCAAGGCAAGACTTCCAATTTACTTGTTCACACATAACTATATTAGTTGATTCACATATAATAACCAATCCAGTTTCACACAGAATCACCAGCACATAGGTTCTTGCCACTTGCCTTAGTCTAAATCATTTACCACCCTATATTGATTATAGTGCAACATATGTTATCAACAATATCTCATCTGATAACACATGACACACCCTTTTCAGAAAGATATACTATAGTCATTTAGTCATATTTGAATTTTCAACTTCCAAATGATATCAATTACCTGTTGCATTGCCAACCACACTAATATAACCACATCTAAACCAACGTTACCCTCATTTGTTCTATATTAGTGACCAACTACAATTAATCAACCCATAGTGATAAATGATCAGAATATAACAAATGACAAGGTAGGCATAACAAGTAACAAGTTAGGTATAAATCAAGTAGGTCGTATAATTTGTCCCAAACAATAGTTGATAATTTAAACTAGCATGCAATAATTTGAAATAAAATAACTTTGTAAAAACTATGTGCAATGTGATTAAAAGACAACTTGCCTTGGAATAGGTCCCGTTCTTGGTCTTGAGCCACTCTTCTCCTCTAAACTATACCACACTTCAACATATATGCGAAACGTGAGACAAAAGGCAAGTAAACAACAAATAGACGCAAAAAAAACTCTAAAAATAAAATAAATATATTGTAATTTAGGGATTGATTTTATATAAATTTAGAAACTTGAACGGACTCAATTGTAGTTCATATAAAGGAGAAAGGGCCCTCGAAATATTTGCCAAACTAGAAAATATTGAAAATTGTGAAAGAAAAAAGAATATTTCAGGAATATTCCCTTTGGGTGAGACTAACATGTGGAACCAAGGAATATTCAGAAATCTTTTCATTTTTCTAAAATTTAAGAAAATACCCAAGAGGCTGACGTGTGACATGTCATAGACGTAATCCATCATAGACCAAGTCCACCAGCTAGTGTAGGGTTTTCATGTTGATGTGTCGTACATATGGCATACACGTGACGGCTGACGTGGCTAGGACACAGGAGGTTAACTCGGCACTGGCTCAACGCATGTGGCATCGATGTAGCTTCCAAAGATTGAATTGGCTTGACCTTAGTGCATGGTGATCCAAACTTGAATCAACTTGTGCGGTGAGTAGATCAAGGCCTAGAAACATGAGATGACACGGTTGAATTTGAATAGAACACACAGACATGGCAAGGAATAGAGAAATATGTGGCAGGCGTGGTGGCTCTAGCATTGGAGGTGGAGAAGATAACCCGTGGCAGCAATTTCCGATGCTATGGTAAGAGTTTTGATGTGCAGATATTGTGGAGGGACGGTGTGAAAGGACAAAGACCAATGTGAGGATAGAGTTCGGCGTGAGACAACAATGGTGTAGTGACAGATGGGGCCCACCTGTTAGTGGCACGGCATGAGCCCGTATGTAACATTCCGTTTTCAGCTCCTCTTTGAGTTGAATTTCAAAATCCGAACTCGTGAGATTTTTTTTTTCTCGAATATAATTTAGCTTAATATGAATTTTTAAAAGTCAAAAGAATTTAATTGGTTAATCTATAACTCAAATTAATTATTTATTATTTTATTTGGGTTCCTTGTGCTTCATTTGATTTTTCTGTATTTTTTGGGGATTTTTCCTGATTTATTTGCTATTTATTGGATTTATTTGAAGTTTATTTGGATTTTTGTGGATTTTCTTAATTCGGAAATCTTTTTCTAAACCTTTTTCCTCCGTGTGGGCCGGGACTACTGTTCATATCCCGTCGGCCCGACATCTTTGTCACACTCACGGCGGCACATTCCTGCAAAAACCCTAACTCTATCCACCATTGATCGCCGATCCAATCTTGGTGTTCGCCGCCACCAATGATAATCCTAACCCTAAAACAGCCACCGCCGCCCGTAATAGCGCAGCCGCCCCGACCAACCTCGTTTCCCGGGCCATTTCCCGCAACCCTAGCCTATTTAAGGCCACCCCGACTTCCGTGCCGCACTCTCCACTCCGCGCCGCCCCTTTCCCCTCAAGTCTCGCCGGCGGAGACGTCTTCAGCCGTGCATACGACCTTGCCGAAGTTGCTCCACCATGCCGAGTTGTTCCGCCATCTCTTGCTCCCTCTCCGGTGAGTCTCCAGTGACCCCGATTATATCAAAGAGTTCCTTGTTCCATTCTCTACCCATTTCGCTTTGTCTCTTGGCTGATCTATTGTCGTTCCGCCGATTCGTGGGTCTTCTTCCTCAGTTCCGGTGTCTTGCGCCGCCGCACTGCCGTCTTCCCTCTGAGAGCTCGTAGCCATCTGATCGTTCCTCCACGGCTCGGATCGTGCGCGTCTCACGCCGCCTCATCTCGGTATTTGCCGATTGATCTGCGCACGGACGGTCGGATCTGCATCACGTATTCGTTGGTAAGCCTCTGAGCCAAGATTTGCCGAGTCATCTTCCACGTGTGTGCCACGCCACTGCCACCGCAAGCCCTGACGCTTATTTGTCAGCCACTTCACCGCCACATCGCGCCACGTCAGGCGTGTCCGCCAAGTCACCGAAAGCCATGCGCTCAGTTCACCGTAAACCGTGTCTATGACATGTGGTCCCCACCGGTCAGCCATAGTGTAGTTTTCCATTTTTTCGATTTAATCTCGAATTTCCGAATTAACAGCCAATCCGAGCCCGACACGTGTCAGACCCTATTATTTTTCCGATTTTCTCTCCCGAGAAACTTCGGAAGGCCCGTTCTCCTCCGTTCGAACTCCGATTCGAACGATTCAAATTTCTAAATTTATCTAAAATCAAGATCTATCTGCTGGTGCCTTTATTTTGAATTTTTGGATTTTATTTATTTTTGTTTTATTTATTGTTGTCTAGTTTTGCGTGTTTCGCGTATAGACGACGCATCGGTTGAGCGAGAGGAGCATCCAGCGGAGGTTGCAGCAGCGGGAGAGGGTGAAGGCAAGTCTCCCTTGACCATATTGAACCCAAGTTTATGAAATGCTATTTTGTGTTTAAATTAGTGCATGCTATTTGATTTACGTAATGTATTTTAATGTCTTTTCAAATGCTTAGATAAATGCCAAATTGTTATACCATATTGAAATTCATGTTGCCAACCATTGACACCCTAGGAAAACTAATTACTGTAATTAATGGTAAACATTTTATTATGGGAACGGTAGAAAATGCTTAGCCATGCTTAATTACATCGGTACCTTACCATTATGGAAATGATTTCATTCTTGATTTAAAATGAATTGTGGAAATTATGGCAATTGGTGTTGCCGGTATTAATTTGAAATTAAAAGTGAAAAATGATTTAGACAAGGCGGATTGGTTGAATGGCGGGTGCGGGATGCACAAAATTTTGGAATGTGATTGTCGCCCTAGTCAATTAAGGACCGATCGTGTGGACACCATGGGCCATGCTATACAATACAACCACATGTCTATATGGGTGCGACTGCTAAGTAATTTGCATGTATCGTTATTTGACTTCGCCCGATGAAATGTGCGGGTTTGTCGGGATGACACTTGCAAGGCGCAAGAGGGGGCTTCTGGACTTGGCGGAGGTAGCCCTACCAGCGGTGGAACCTTAGCGGGTGAAGTCGGTAGCGGTATTATGCATTGGAAAGGCCTTGTCATGATCTTCCTGCCGACACACCAAAGGAAGTGTGTTACTGGCCTGGCAAAACGGGTTGATCATGTCGTGTGGGTAAAGTGTACCACTCTGCAGAGTCTTAAAACTACTTGAGTAGCCGTGCCCACGGATAAGGGCAAGCGTGGGCAGCTTTTACATAGTAGATTTTACGTTTTTGGTTTTAAATGGAAAAATGATGATTTGGTTTAAAATGAAAATGTGGTTGGGAATCATGAGCGCTAGAGCTCCGGATTTAGTTTGGCGGCTAGAGCCAACCGGTAGTTGGAACACGGAAAATTGTTATACTTCAAGTTTAATTATTTATGCTATTTACATTTTGTTAAATGATGCTTTATGAAATTATTACTTGTATTTAAATTTCAATTTAAGCTTTATGCAAATGAACCCTATATGCTTCCTTTGTTCAAGCCATGCATTTAGTTACTTGCATTAAGTTTAGAGACTTGCGAGTATGTTGCATACTCACCCTCGCTTTTCATTCTTGGTCGCTTATTCCATAAAGCGATAAAGACATATGTGGTGAAGACTTTGATGAGGAGGATCAGCCGGACTACTAGGGAGCGTACCCCAGTCGGTTGCCTATGGGCATACTGATTGGCTCTTTTTGTTCTACATTTCCGCTGCTACATTTTCACTTAAGCCGTAAGGCTCGATACTTGTAATAATGTGATGATGTTGTTTACACTCTTTTGTTTATTACTGTTATTTCCGTTATGATATGTCTGTGTTATCATCACTGTATGACTGTGTGTGCTAGCTGTTCCTGGACTAGCACGGTTGAAATACAGAGGGTTCGGATTTGGTAATCCGGGTCCACACAGAGGTATTTGAGCTAGGCCAAGCTGGTGGATCAGGTCGAGGCAACATCCTGTGGCAAGCTTGGTAGGGGAGTAGGCGATGCGAGTTGAATGTGTGAGAGGATGACCTGGTGGGCCAGGCCAAGAGAGAGAATAGACCTTGTAAAAAGGTTTCGACCCAAAGCTCTTTTTTGATATTTTAATTAGTTTTTATTTTTACAAATGTAATAAATTCATGAAAGCTCAAATGAAATGGAAAATGTAATCAAAATATTCTTAGAAAAATTGGAAAATAATTCCAAGTACAAGGAACCTAATGAAATAATTTTGACAATTGTTAACTTGGGATTTAATCACATTAAATCATTTTGATTTATGAAAGTCCATATTAATCTTTAATTAATAATTTAAAATTGATGACAATTTTTGGAGGGCTAAACTACAAAAAAATGTTTTTGAAGATGTCAAAAATTGAGACGCTGCAAGTTTCTAGCTTCAATGACACATAATGCAAACACATACCCAAACAATACTATGTAAATGTTTGGCGTCCATTTCCCAAAATCTCATAGGGCTAGTCCGGCCAACGGCACCACAACTGGTCTGATCGAGACTAGGGAACGGTCTTAACAGTCCTACAGATCAGTCTCATTGCCCATGCGTAGCACTTTGACTGACTCTGGACAATGGTCACACTGGCTCTAGGCAAGCGGAACTCCAAAATGCAAACTCCCAAAACCAATCTTAAACTTCGACAACACATTCAACTCTAAAATGCAAACTCCCAATACCAAACTTAAACTTCGACAACACATAGAAACCATGGTCAATTACTCATCACAAATCATAGGTTGACCTCCACATGGTCTCACAAACTCCGACTAATTTAACTTTCTTCGGTCATTGTTTGAGGGGAAATGAGGTAAAGAAGGCGGCGGTGAGGGTGTGGAGGCACATGCGTTGGCCTTGCGTCTAGCACCAACGAGCCATTGGGTAGCACACACAGGAGCTCATCAAGAGAGAGGATGCTAGGTTAGGGATGAGAGCTCTATGGCTGGATCTTGAAGTGAGGTCAGAAAGGGAAGGGGAAGGAAATAGGTACATGGGTCCCACTCTTCATCCTCATGTAGACACAAAGGAACACACACTACAAGGATTCGGGTTTTTTATGACAGGGAATATTATCTACATGTAGGCAGTCACGTATTATTAACTAGTGGCTAATGGTACAGTCGTAGCTGCGAAAACTATCATGTATTATCCAAAAGAACTGACTAGCCTGTTAGTTAAGCTCTATAGACTGCCACGTGTGTAATATATCTCCAACTAGATTGTTGTTGATCAAATATGACTTGCCACATGTAATCTAGAATTTATGGCATTCCATTATCACTGACAGCCTAATCATATAAGGTAATTATCTGCTATGACAGTGCTATCATATATGAAGTGATGTTATGGTATACGACGGGGCAGACATGGTAATCAATATTGAATCAAAGACAGACTAGTCGATAGTCCATGAATTGTACAATAATATCCATATTTCACGTACAGAATTTATAGACAAATTTTGGACAAAATTCTGAATTGTATTACTAACCCGAAATACTAAAACATCAACAAAAAATGAAATACGAAATTGTGAGTGTTGAGTTTTTAGAATTTCAAAATTTATATTTGGCATTTTTCATATTTATATTATTAATCACTTTTTAATGCGAATATGCAATTACGTAATAAAGATGTAATATGCATGTATACTATATATTATAGTTCTTGAGATTGCTGGCTCCTCAACCCGGCCATGTGTTGGCCCTCACAGAGAGGCCCTTCGAAAAATTAGAAACCGCGTTTGGGTGTTACTTTTCGTTATCTTTCCAACGAGCCAAAGAACACCCTGATCGGAGTTACGAGTTAAAAGTTCTGGCCATTTTAATAAAAGTACTTGGATTTCATATTTGGAAATTAGAATCGGTGCCCAAAAGAATATCATTGGAGAGCCCATCGTGTGATGATTCCGGAAAGCACAAGAACACAAAAATCCAAGGTACGAGTCAAAAGTTATTGTGTTTTTACAAGTTTCATTAATAGTAATGGCGCATATATTGCAAGCATAATTAATAGTCAAAAGTATGGAAAATAAATTTGAAAGTTTTAAATTTTGCTAATTACCTCTATAGTTTGCTAATTTGAAATAATTAAAATCAGTGTCGGGTGCTTCACATGGTTAAGGGGAGGAGGGATGCATTATATGTCAGATGTGATCGTACCAAAACTAAAGTACTAGATCTTATAAGAACTTTGAAGTTAAGTGTGCTTGCACGAGAGTAGTAATAAGATGGGTAACTTCCTAGAAAGTCCTTGTATGATGTTAAAAATTTAAAAACCACCACTGATAATCTCCGATTATCAATGGCACTATATGAGTAGCGGTTCGAAAACCGCCACTAATGTGCATTTTTCTAGTAGTTGACAAATAAAGTTGCTTGATTTTATAAATGTTATTCTCCCCTTCATCTTATTCAGTTGAAATTAACTGTTTAACATGATAGTACGATCAACTATCACATAAAATGTATAATTGCAATCGGGCTCAAACCAAATAAAATGCATGGACCATATATATACTCCAATACAAGTGATCATGCTCCTACGTTATGCGAGCCTGACAGTGATCCAACGGGGAAAAACATTACGTTCTTTCTTCGTGAAACACATGATATCTACAGGAATTTCGCATCAGTTTCATAGGAACCAGTTCAATTTGTGCAAAATTTTTGGAAAATCCGTTCGTTCCAATTGAGGCCTTCGTTGTATATCACATAGCCACGCAGGTTTTTTGGGGAAAACATGTGCCTTACTGATGCAATTTATTTTAACTTTCTTACTGCTTCTCCTCTCTGTATACCAGGACCATCTTAGCACCAATAATGCTAGACTTGTCGGCAATATATCCATTGGCATTTCTTTTTAAAAATGTATCTTTTCGTAGGAAAAGGGCTTTAGAATTAACAGAGGTTGTTCATGGAAAAGAGCTTAATAAAGGATGTTTGACATAGCTTTTTGGCTGCTAATCTTTAGAGGCCAATGTAAGTGCCACTACTACGGAAAGGGCATTTAGTCCCGGTCCAAAACTGCCTTTAGTACCGGTTTTTGAACCGGTACAGGCCATCCGGGACTGATGCTCAAGGGCATCAGTCCCGGTTCACTCACCCGGTACTGATAGAGTATCAGTACCGGTTCGAATTCACACGTGGCAGCGCGTCGGGAACCCCTGAGGACCTCATCAGTACCGGTTGGTGTCTCCAACCGGTACTGATGATCCCCTCATCAGTACCGGTTGGTTTCTCCAACCGGTACTGATGTTTTGTATATATATAGGTATATTTCTCCAGTAGCTATTATTTATATATATATGTGTGTGTGTTAAATCACAACTAATTAAAAGCACAGATAATCAATCATGCACTTTGCCTGATAATTAAATCACTGAACATTCATTAACAAATTTAATTACATCTAATGTATTAAAATATGTACACATATTTGTTCTTCTGCTCATCGTCTAATGTATCAATATATATGTACACAACTTTAATTACAACTTTAGTATTTTTTTCCTTCTGTTCATCGGGATCTTTTATGCACATCGCTCTTGCTAGCCGTAGATGTCGACCACGACAGTTCACTGGTCCTTATCGAAGGGCACCACCTGTTAAAATTTCATTCGTGAAACTCGCCTTTTGGATTTACGACCTCATCATAAATAAAGCCGATGAGTTGTTCTTGAATTGCTCTCACTCGTGCCGGTGAGAGTTCCGAACCTTCTTCCGCCAAATATTGAGGCACCTATCGTTAAGTCATTAACTAATCAATACTTGAATTTGTACAAGATATAAGGAATACCTATACATCATTAAAACTAGTAATTATATTTACTCACCCCCTTGTTGCCTTTTAGCATGCGGTTGACGGCTCCGGTTTGGGTGTGCATAAACTCGCATACATAGTAGCCGCATAAAGTGTTACCCGGCGGCTGAGTCAAAATCTGCGGTGGAAAAAGTTGAAAGTGTGAAATGGATGCAAGGAAATTAAGTTAACTAACTAAAAAGCTAGCATTATGATATCGCATACTAGAGGCAATTGTAATGTCAAATTCCTCCTTGAATACGCCCACGTTTTTAGCACGGAACCGTGTGAATGCACTACACATGTGATTATGAATTGTACATGATTAGAATTTGTTTCAAATTGAAGGAAATAGAACTAGTACGATAATGAAAGGAACAAGAATTAATACCGGTTGAGCATGTCGATAAAGTTTTGATACTTTTCAACTGGTCTCCTTTGCGAGTCCATAATTGTGATCGAGCTATGATCTAGCTCGATCATAAGAAGAATCCAGTGAAAACTATACATAGATTTGTCAACGTAGATAACTAATTAGTTCTAACATCGTGTTATGAAAAAGGAGCAGAATGAGGTGGTACGAAAACACGTACTCAAATGAGTAGGCTAGATATATCTTTGACTTATATCTTTGACCCATTAGCGCATTGAATACATTAGTCTCTGTTTCGCTTGGGTGGTCTCTAACGGTTGTCGCGTTGATAACTACTGGGTCCATGAAGCCTATGTCGAAAATACGATCCCTTCGGCATCTTTGTATCTCCATACTACATAAGAAATTAGTTAGGCTTGCAAGTTAGTATAGTACAAGGAAGTGCACGATAGTTTTTGCAAATAATTAAGACACTTACAGAGTCCAAAGAACCCATCAAGCTCACGCCGAGGCGTCTATGTCGGTATAGATCATATATGTAGTCCCAATCGACAAAAATTCACCTTCATCGCGAAAAAAATCTTGTTGCTTAAACTTGACGTGAACATCTCAGAGACCATGCTTGGTGGCGTCCAAGTACCATTCATGAAATTGCCGCATCTTTGTCGTTAGTGGGCAGCTCCTCATGCGACCAATGACCCGCCCACTTTAAATAACCATTTTACTTGGGCAAACTCAATCTCTTCCGTGCCTAATATTTGATTTGCGTTAAGGCCAGTTTCATCGAAGAATTGTTGCATCTCCTTACTCTTCCCTCGGTGACATCTTCTTCTTGGGGCATTCCTTACTCAATGTGCTTCGTAGTTTGATTGGCGAGGCATTTCTTTTTATCCTTCAAATTTTTAATAGTCATTAAGCCTTTATAAAATTCTTACGTGCGAGTTGAACCTTCTTCTCTGGTGACTTGGGTTTAAGAAATTTAGTTATCTCTCCTTTTACCACCTTCTTGGTCTCCTCATCGTTCATATCATACGGCCGCTTCGGAAGTTCACCACTTCTTGGATTGGGTGGAGGACCCGTCTTCTTGGGAGCCTCTTGGCCGAGCTGGCTTGTTTCCTTGGTGGCGCCTTCTTGGGAGGAGACGGGCTTGTGGCGCTTATGTGCGCGGGAGGTGGTGTAGGAGTCGGCGCCTTCTTGGGAGGAGACGGGCTTCTTTTCAGGCTTATATGCAGGAGATGGTGTAGGAGACGGGCTTCTTGTCGGGCTTATAAGCGCAGGAGGTGGTGTAGGGTCGACGCCTTCTTGGGAGGAGACGAGTTTCTTCTCAAGCTTCTTCGCGGAGAGGACACGTCCATGTTATCTCGAAAAATTATGTACCGCTTATGCCACAGATGAAATTGTGTATCGCCTCTCCTAGCCCATGATCCGTCACCTCCAGAATTTCGAGGTCAAGGTCCTCGTACCAAGCGCACCTCCTCCACCGAGACCTTGGAGTATCTGACGATGTCTGTTGGCCATGGATAAGCTGCCCGGCTCTAATGGGTGAGCCATGCCATCGGCCGCCTTGAAGGTAAGGTTCGCGCTTGAATATGCAGCTCACAAGGTGTCCACCGTCTGCGATGTCGTCTCACGGATACTTGTCCAAGTCCGCTGCTAGCCCTCCGGAGCCTTGTTGCTTCGCTGCCTGAGGGGCCGATGATGTTAGGATTACTTGGAGGTTCTTGGCCCGTCTCGTATTTGTTGGCTCAAGGCTAGCTGCACCTCTCTTGGATCTCTTCTTGCATTCTCTCATTTGTTTGATTCAGCGTTCTTCAAGCGCACTAAGCTGTTGTGTCTTGAGCCTTGCTCCTCGCTGACTCCTATAGGTCTCGGCGTCCTGAGCGAAACCAACCTTCCACGGGACAACGCCGATGCCTCGTGTACGTCTAGGGTGCTCTGGATTTTGCAAGGCCCTTGTTAGCTCGTCGTTCTCCCTGTTAGGCACAAAGCTACCCTGGGAAGACTCCTCGATGGGTGTACAAGCCTTTCGCCACATCTCTTAGCACCTCCCCAAACACAAAGCATTGCCGTTATCATCAAGGTTGCCGCCGTGAGCATAGAACCAATGCTTTGCTCTGTCGGGCCAATCCATTGTTGCGGGTGCGAAACTCTTCGCTAGCGTGTCCTGTTCCTCTTCTCCCATTTTGGTATTGCATGGCGGTAACCACGGGGCGAGTCGGTGGTGATAATTCTTCTTCTGTGCATTCAGCTTATTCTTCTCACTCAAACTTTGACCTTCGTCCGAAGTCTTGTAGTTCACAAACGCATCCCAGTGATCTTGCAACTTTGGGTGCTTGTTGAAGTCAGGCGTTCGATTCTTCTTGATATACTCCGTGTTCAGCTTCTTTTTATAAGTCTGGAATGTGACCGTGTAGGGACCCGGATTACCAAATCCGGACCCCCCTGTGTTTCCACCGTGCTAGTCCAGGAACAGCTAGCACACACAGTCGTACAGTGATGATAACACAGACATATCAAAAGTAAATAACTGTAATAAGCAGATGAGTGTAACAACATAAACATCCATCATCACATTATTACAAGTATGGAGCCTTACGGCTTAAGTGAAAATGTAGCAGCGGAAATGTAGAACAAAAAGAGCCAATCAGTGTGCCCACAGGCAACCGACTGGGGTACGCTCCCTAGAAGATCGAGTCATCCTCCTCATCATAGTCTTCACCACAGATGTCGAACGGTGGAATGCCAGCTCTGATCTCTTCATCTGCTTTATGGAATAAGCAGCCCCGCGATGAAATGCGAGGGTGAGTATGCAACATACTCGCAAGTCTCGGAAACTTAATGCAAGTAACTAAATGCATGGCTTGAACAAAGGAAGCATATAGGGTTCATTTGCATAAAGCAAAATTTAAATTTAAATACAGGTAATAATTTCATAAAGCAGCATTTAACAAAATGTAAATAGCATAATTAATTAATTTGAAGTATAACAATTTTCCAGGTTCCAACTACCTGGTTGGCTCTAGCCGCCAAACTAAACCCGGGAGCTCTAGCCGCTCACGGATTCCCAACCACATTTTCATTTTAAACCAAATCATCATTTTTCCATTTAAAACCAAAAACCAGAAAATCTACTATGTGAAAGCGTTCCACGCTTGCCCTTGTCCGTGGGCACGGCTACTTAAGTAGTTTTTAAGACTCTGCAGAGCTGGTACACTTTACCCACACGACATGATCAACCCCTTGCGCCATGCAATTAACACACTTCCTTTGGTGTGTCGGCAGGGAGATCATGACAAGGCCTTTCCAATGCATAATACCGCTACCGATTTCACCCGCTAAGGTTTCGCTCTCACAGCCCCCTCTTGCGCCTTGCAAGTGTCATCCCGACAAGCTCGCACAGCCCACTGGCGAAGTCAAATAACGATACATGCAAATTACTTAGCCAGGTCGTACCCATATAGACATGTGGTTGTACTGTATAGCATGGCCCATGGTGTCCACACGATCGGTCCTTAATTGACTAGGGCGGACAATCACATTCCAAAATTTTGTGCATCCCGCACCCGCCATTCAACCAATCCGCCCCGGTCTAAATCATTTTTCACTTTTAATTTCAAATTAATACTGGCAACACCAATTGCCATACATTTCACAATTCATTTTTGAATCAAGAATGAAATCATCTCCGTAATGGTAAGGTACCGACGTGATTAAGCATGGCTAAGCATTTTCTACCGTTCCCATAGCAAGATTAATTACCATTAACTACAGTAATTAGTTTTCCTAGGGGGTCAATGGTTGTCAACATGAATATCAATGTGGTTATAACAATTTGGCATTTATCTAAGCATTTAAAAATGACATTAAAATACAATTCATAATTCAAATAGCATGCAATAATTTAAAAACAAAATAGCATTTCATAAATTTGGGTTCAACATGGTCAAGGAGACTTGCCTCCACCCTCTCCCGCTGCTGTAACCTCCGCTGGATGCTCCTCTCGCTCAACCGATGCGTCGTCTACAGGCGAAACACGCAAATCGAGGTGAGAAATAAATAAAACAGAAATAAATAAAATACAAAAATTCATAAAAATAACACCAACAGATAGATCTTGATTTTAGATGAATTTAGAAATTTGAATCGTTCGAATCGGAGTTCGAATGGAGGAGAACGGGCCTTCCGAAGTCTCTCGGGAGAGAAAATCAGAAAAAACCCAGGAGTGACACGTGTCGGCGTAGTATTGGCTGGGTTCGGGTTTTCGGAAAATCACAGAGAAATCATGGAAATGAAACGCCCGCTGACATGTGGGGTCCATGCGTCGGCGACTCGGCTCACATGGGCGCGGTTCACGGTGTACGGCAACGTGGCAGACACGCAGGAGTGTGGTGGCGACATGGCGCAGAGGTGGTGTTGACGGGGTGAACACGTGGCGTATACGTGGCAGTGACGAAGCGGACATGTGGATCTAAAGCATACGTGGCAGTGATGTGGCACGGACGTGGCGGACACGCAGCTGCCACGCGGATCTACAGCAACTATGTGGCGCACACATGGCAACATGTGGCACCAGGTGGCGCTGACATGGCTACACGTGGCCGACACGGTGCACATGGCTGACATAGCATGAACGTGGCATCTACGGGCAAATAGGTGGCGTATACGTGGTGATGACGAAGCGCCATGTGGCGGTGACGGGGCAACACAGGGCGGTCGCACGGCGGTGACAAGGCATACGGCTCGGGAAGGGCTTACCGATCACAGTACGGGCGAAGATCCGAGTGGTCCGTTGCAGATCAGACGGTGGAGGTTGGCGGAGAGAATGCGACGGCGAGGCACGACGCAGACCCGCCGGGACTGGGGAAGACGATGTGCGAAACGGCGGAGCAAGGACGGATTAGCCACGAGACAAAGTGAAACGGATAGGGAATGACATGAGGAACTCATTGGTGCTACCGGTGTCACCGGAGACTTACCGGAGAGGGAAGAAAAGGCGGCGGAAGTACTCGGGCACGGTGGCTAACTTCGGTGAGGATGTTCTCTGTGCTGGAGGCGACTTGGCCGGTGAGGTTTGAGGGAAAAAGTGCGGCGCGGAGTGGTAAACCTAGAAACGGCGTCAACAGTGCCTTAAATACCCTAGGGATGCGGGGATGGGTGCGGAAACCTAGGTTGGTCGGGCGGCCGGATCTTTGGTGGCAAGGCTACGCACTAGGGGCGACGTGGCGTCACGACAACCGTCGGTTCAAGATCTGACGGTGAGGAAATGTGGGTGCGATAGGTTAGGGTTTGCTGTGGATGGCGGCGCCGATTTCGTCCGTTGGATCGGAGATCAGCGGCTGAAATGCGATGTGATGTTTAGGGTTTCGGTTGAATCGGCTGCGTGGACCGACGGTGGGCCGGGCCGGGTGAACAGTAGTGGCCGAGGGAGAGGAACAGGGTTTTCGGCCCAAGCGGGAGGAAAAAGGGATTTTAAAAATCCATTTCCGAAATAAATAAAATCAGTAAATTCGAATGAGTTTCAATAAATCCAAATAAATAGCAAACAAAATCGGAAAAATCACCAAAAATACAGAAAAATACAATGAAGCACAAGGAACCCAAAAAATAATAATAAATAATTAATTTGAGGTATGGATTAAATAAATTAAATCCTTTTAAATTTTGAAAATTCATTTTAAGCTAGAACTAATTCGAGAAAATTTCACGGGTTCGGATTTTTAATTTTCAAACTCAGGAAATCGAAAAATTCAGAATGTTACAGACCGCCATCTTCTTGAGAGTGTAACTCTTCACCTTCTCTTCGGTCCCTTGCGGGAAGGTGAATGTCTCCTTCACATCGTTCCAAAGCATGTTCTTCGTATCTTGAGGGACCTGATCCCATTTTGCTATGCTAATTGCCACGTGGTCCCTAACGTGGACGCCGCATGCCGAATTGAATGGCCCAAGTGCCCCCGAGGGTGCAAGAGGTTGGCCGTCCTCGCCGACTTCGGTGATGACATGTCTTGCCTTCTTCTTCTTGCTTGGACCTCGCTGACATGATTGCCTGCTTGGTTGACCGATCTGAAAGCATGGTATAATCATGAATGGGTCAGGATGTTGGCTTAGCATGGTAGTGGAACCGACAATCATGAATGTGACTGATTGTTACCTCGTCGGCCTCATCGTGCTCTGCAGCCTCATTGGCCTCAGTGGCCTCGGCGGCCATGAGGGCGGTGCAGTTCGCCGATCTCATGACCATCACCTCCGAAATCAAACTTCTCATAAATTCGTCTTGATCAAATCTTTCATCGTCCCATCGTTTCTTAGGCTAGAAGAAGCGATAATTAACGAAAATAGATCACATTTCATGTAAAGTGATGGTACTACTCTAAAACAGCGTGGAAGGCGGTGGGGAAGAGACGATAGAGAGGATGGCGGCGACGCCAAGATGTTCCTAATGTAAATCGGTCAAATACTATACGATGGTAATTTTGCTAGAGTTGAGAGGAAATCAAGTGATGTTGTGACCTCATGCTACAAACATGTGCACATGTAACTTTAAAATGATACTTATACATTAGAAAAAATTCATATGATACATATACATCTCAAAATGAAAAATAATATGAAAAATTCATATAAACTTAAGAATATATTTGTAATAAAAATAATGAATCATTCTTATTCCACACTAAAATGATTTTAAAAAAAAAAAAGCCCCTGCAAGTTCAAGAAGCATGGATGTCACGAAAGTTCGTGACATCTATGCTTTTGAACTTGCAGGGCTTATTTTTTTAAAATCATTTTAGTGTGAATAAGAATGATTCATTATTTTTATTACAAATATATTTAAAAACTTAAACTTGTCAGAATTTTCTCTTTTTTATAACTCTCGGAATATAATGAATCTGAACCTACAATTTTATACATAGGTAGCCTACGTATGAAATTTCAAGATTAAATTCATTATATACCGAGAGTTACAAAAAAGAGAAAATTCTGACAAGTTTAAGCTAGTCTTGATAGTCTTGTGGTGTGTAGGGACACATACACTTACAAATCTCACATATCGTAGAAACTTCACATATACATAGAAATTTCAAAATTCACCAGAAATTAGAATAATTCACATGATACATATTCATTTGACATGATACATATACATTTCAAACTTCACATATACATAGAAATCTCACACATACATCACAGAGCAATACCTCTCCTTCCACAAAGAAGGATCAAATGCAAGACATAACAAGGAGCAATAATGGAGTCATACAACTATTGCTCTCAGATTTAATAAATTGATGGGTTGCTCCAAATGAGCCCTCCAACACCAATTTCAGCAATATATCACAGGGTATACAAATCTGAAATTAGTGAATCTATACAATTCAGCACACTTTGTTTAATAAACTTGATTCACTAGAACTCAACAATGGACTATGAAAAGCTACTGAATAGTAGGACAGCACCAATTTGGACTAAAACAGATTAGCCAAAGTTATTCACTGCGAACCAAGCCTCATAACAGGAACTAATAACATGATAGCATGTCACATATACAATAGCAATAAAACCAAGTTGAAGTTTTAGACACAATGATCTAAGCAGTCTTTGAATCACAGAGAAATCACTAACTAACAGATTAATATTGCCTCATTTAATTGAATCATCATAGAGCGCGATAGGAGAATAAAATCGGTGCCTCCGGATCAAGAAATACTGACCTCTAGCTCGATGGCTAGTCCTCAAATTTCTCAATCGGTTCCTTGAATCAACACCAACAGATAAAGTAATGCTAGCTAAAAGGATCTTCTTCTGAGCGGCACCAAGACCATTCAACAACCTCGGAACCTTTAACAAGCAACCAGAGGCACAACCAAAAAATACACAACTCATCGCCAAACATACTCCCGGGACAAACATGCGACGCATTTTTGAGTTTGATTCGAAACCAAGCGACAAATCGCTCAACCATTATCAAAAGCAAAGCCATTTCGACTTCCTCCGAGGATGATATAAGACCCATTTCTTATATATTTCCTAGTTGATTTCAGCACCATCTGTTAGTTCTAGAATCGACAGCAAGCATGAATCCACAACACCATCTGTTAGTTCTAGAATCGACAGCACAAACTCCCAGCACTTTCATCAAGTGACAAGTGATCTCATCGTAAGGAGGGCACAAACCCTAGGGTTGGCGCCGAGGAGGGAACAATGGCGGAGGCAAGGCGCGGAGGCAAGGCTTGAGGCGAGGACGCCGACAGTGGGGTCGTTGAGGCGAGGAGGGCATGTGGGTCGTCGGAGGCATCCGGTCGTCGGAGGTCTTCGCATAAGCAAGGGAGGAGGAGGAGATTGGGGAACAATGGCGGGAGTAGCAAAAATTGGGGAAGAGAAGCGGCGGGAGGGATTTATAGGTGCACCATCGGTCCGGTTGGTGTATCCAACCGTCTTGATGTCTCCCATCGATACCGATTGGATACACCAACAGGATCGATGGGTCACTCTCGGCACATGACCCTAAACACTATCGGTCCGGTTGAATACACCAACCGGGACTTTAGGTTCAATTAGCCTTTTTTTAAGATTTCTTTTTTTTATTTACTGTTTAACTATTGTTTCATTAAATTATTTTTAAAAATGCTTTTACCACTTTAAGTTCAATTAGCCTTTTTTTTAAGATTTCTTTTTTTAAATCTTCTGTTTAACTATTGTTTCATTAAATAATTTTTTAAAATGCTTTTACCACTTTAGGTTCAATTAGCCTTTTTTTAAGATTTCTTTTTTAAATCTCTTGTTTAACTATTGTTTCATTAAATAATTTTTAAAAATGCTTTTACCACTTTAGGTTCAATTAGCCTTTTTTAAGATTTCTTTTTTTAATTTCTTGTTTAACTATTGTTTCATTAAATAATTTTTAAAAATGCTTTTACCACTTTAGGTTCAATTAGCCTTTTTTTAAGATTTATTTTTTAATAGTTAAACAGTAAATAAAAAATCTTAAAAAACTAATTCAACTAAAGTGGTAATTATTTTTAAAATTATTTAATGAAACAATAGTTAATAAATAAAAAAAGAAATCTTAAAAAAAGATTCAATTAGCCTTTTTAAGATTTCTTTTTTTATTTCTTTGTTTAACTATTGTTTCATTAAATAATTTTTAAAAATGCTTTTACCACTTTAGGTTCAATTAGCCTTTTGTTAAGATTTCTTTTTTAAATATCTTTGTTTAACTATTGTTTCATTAAATAATTTTTAAAATGTTATTTAATGAAACAATAGTTAAATAGTAAATAAAAAAGAAATCTAAAAAACTAATTGAACTAAAGTGGTAAAGTATTTTAAAATTTATTTAATGAAACAATAGTTAAACGATATAAAAAAAAATCTTAAAAAAACATTTTAAGATTTTTTTTTTATTTCTTTGTTTAACTATTGTTTCATTAAATAATTTTTACAAATACTTTTAGCACTTTAGGTTCAATTAGCCTTTTTTTTTAAATTGTAAGAAATAAAGTAATTTTTGCACTCTTATAATTCCATTGCAAATTGTCACCTTGTTATATTAGTACAGAGGGACTTTGAACAATATTGTTAGTCAAATATTAGTACAATTTGAACGGAAAATACGGAGCAACAGGAAAACCTCAAGAGGAATGAGAAACTAGTATGTTAGTAGTCTATTACACCAAAAGAAAACAAAGCAATCCTTATTTGCTAACATACTTTGCTTTTACAAGTGATCCTTCATTATGATCGCGGCGTACGTAGGGAGATTCCTCTGTATCATTCAGGACACTAATGTCTACGTCCACCGTGAAAGGAGGCAGCTCGTCGAACTGATTATACTCTTCTTCGTCCGTGACACCCTCAACTCCGACAATCCTTCTTTTACCTGGAAGAACGACGTGGTGCCTTGGCTGATCGCTACTGCTAGTCTTCTCCTTTTGCTTTTTTGGTTTGCTGTCCATGTCCATCACATAGAATACATGTGTCACATCATTAGCGAGCACGAACGGTTCGTCCCTATAGGCCACTTGCTTGAGGTCCACAGTTGTCATACCGTACTTATCGATATCCACGGCTGTCAGTTTGACCCATTGGCACCGAAACAGAGGGACTTTTAATGGCCCGTACTCCAGCTCCCAGATCTCCTCTATGAAACCATAGTAGGTGTCCATCTTTCCATATTTATCCAAGGCATCTATCGGACGCCCTTTGTTTTGGTTGGTGCTCTTGCTATCACGGGTTGTCGTGTAAAATGTGTACCCATTTATCTCATACCCTTGAAATGATATGATTATTGTGGGCGGTCCTCGAGCCAAGAGTTTCAATTGTTCATCGTCATCGCTTGCCCAATGATTGCTTTTGTAACCAAGCTGCCGAAATGATCCATTTGCTCCTTTGTGATCCACTTATCGACTTCTCTGGGTATTGGTAGCGTAGACTCATCTCGTGATCATAGATATACTGAGCCACTATAGTTGCTTGTTTCAATACCGTGAAATGTGCTTGTTTAAATGCAAGTAGATCGTCGCTATAGGATTCTTTTCTCCTAAAGTCCCTTTTCCCGTAGCCTCCCTCATGGTGTGATGCAGGGGCGTAATCGGATTCAGATCATCAATGTAACTAACACAAAACTCGATCACCTCCTCTGTCTTGACACCTGCATAATGCTGACCTTCTAAGCGAGACCGATTCTGAACATACTTCTTTAGGATACCCATGTACCTCTCGAAGGAACATATTGTGGAGGAACACAGGTCGAGAATTTCTATCTCTTTAACAATGTGGACCATGAGATGGACCATAATATCAAAGAAGGATGGAGGGAAGATCATCTCAAGGCTAACGGACTATTGACCATGTCATCATGCAGACTAGATACCTTATTCGCTCGATGACCTTCTGCGACACCGCGTTGAAGAACGAACACGACTTTATGATTGTCCTCGTACCCAATCTGGCGAATACCTCGCACCGCCATCGAGCAATCTGTGTCATCAACACATGACAATCATGGGATTTTATGTGTGCGATTTTATTCTCTTTCATGTTTATGAGTCTCCTTATGTTCGAGGAGTATCCGAAGGACCTTCACACTATTCAAGAACTTAATCATGTTTTTTCTCTTCCTTGCTCGAGTGTAGCTCGCGGGGTGGAGGTAATGTTGTTCTTTCTCTGTCTTTTCCGGATGTAGGTCGTTCCTGAGTCCCAATAGCTGTAGATCCTTTCGTGCTTGAAGTGTATCTTTTGACTTACTGTACATATCTAGGAAACCTAGCGAGTTCACGCAGACATTCTTCGTGATATGCATGAAGTCCGATGAGTGGCGGACCTCTAAGTCTTTCGATGAAGGTAAGTCCCAAAATATTGACTTCTTCTTCCAAATGGCCTTTGTGTGACCTTGTTGGTAAGGGACAGTTTGCTACGAGACCTTTTCCAAATACTACTTTCAGATCCTTTACCAAAGAAAATACAAGCATCCCATTGCGATGCATGGGCTTCTTACGTTTCTCTTCGTCTCATCAAAATTCTCACCCTTCCTCCATGCTTGGGTCCTTCATATGGAGGAACCTACGGTGGCCCATGTACACAACCTTTCGAGAGTTTTTAGGTACTTGCTGTCCGTATCCTCTAAGCGATGGATGCGGGCTTTATATCTTTGATAGATAGGCCCGATAGATTACCAAGTGTAGGCGATCGTTGATGGTTACGAATAGCAATGCACGAGAGTGAAGTGCTCTCTTTGTACTCATCCCATACACGTACACCATCGTTCCACAGTGTTAACAGATCTTCAATCAACGGTTTGAGGTACACATCAATGTCGTTTCTGAGTTGCCGGGCCTTGGATAAGCAATGGCATCATAATGTACTTCCGCTTCATACACGACCAAGGAGGAAGGTTGTAGATACATAGAGTCACGGGCCAAGTCTTGTGGATCGCTGCTCATATCGCCGAACGGGTTCATCCCATCCGTACTCAACCCAAACCTTATGTTCCTTGCATCCTCGGCAAAGTCGGGTATGTTCTATCGACTTTCCTCCTTTGGGAGCCATCGACCAAGGTGCCTTAGCCTTCCGTCGTCCTTACGGTCTTCCTTGTGCCAAGCATCATCTGGGCATGCGCTTTGTTCGCAAATAAACGCTTCAACCGAGGATTACAGGAAATACCACACCACCTTAGCAGAGGTCTCTTCTTCTTCTACTGCCCTCTACCTCACGAGTCATCACGCTGGTCTTATACCGCGAAGTTTTGCACACCGGACAAGCTTAGAATCCTCATACTCATTGCGATAAAGGATACAATCATTACGACATGCATGTATCTTCAGTACCTCCAACCCCAAAGGCGGACAACTTGTTTGGCATCATACGTAGTTTGGGCGATGTGTTCCCCTCTGGAAGTAACTTCTTTATGAGGCATAACAACTCGTCGAATCCCTTATCGGACAATCCATTGGTCGCCTTCCATTGCATCGGTTCTAGTGTGGTACGCAACTTTTATGGCCCTATCGGCGGTTTGGGTACAATGATGTTCCGTGGTCCTCCATAGCCGCTAGAACTTTTCGTAATGTCTTTCATCGATGTATTCTCCTCTCCATCACGCGCAAACATCTGGTCTAGGTCATCATTACCAAACTCCCCAATGTATCTTGAAAGAACCGTGTTGACGGCGTCTCGGGATATTGTTGTCCCTCTTCTTCTTCACCGTCTTCCTGTATAATCTCTTTTTCACCGTGCTTGGTCTAACAGGTATAGTTTGATATGAAACCTCTTGTGAGCAAATGAAAGTGAAGGTGGCTGGATTTTGGCCACTCCTTCTCATTCTTGCAGTCTATGCATGGACAACATATGTAGCCCGACGTCGTGTGTGCATCGGCCGCACGAAGAAAATCTTGCAAACCCTGCAAGAACTCCGGGGAGCGTCGGTCCATGTACATCCATCGCCGGTCCATCTACATTATGTCACATCAAGATAACTATTAGCTCATTTTGCGATAATGAATTGTTGAACCAAAACCTAATTATTAGCTAGATTCACACCTTCAATCCGAGCTAAATAATAATCCAAGCAAAATCTAAACTCACACAACAGGTTTTTGCAACCTACAAAAAGAATTGGTCGATCAGTCGGATTCAAAATTCTAAACAAAATTCATGATGACTTTGTTTGCAAATTCTGTTGAAATTGTAACACCCTAAAATTTCCAAATTATTATTCAATCATTTATTTTTATTTTTTCTAAATCTCTAGCACTTAATTAATGATGTTTTCAAAAATAATTTCTTGATGGAAATTAAAACCAAAATTATACTAGAAGTAATTTTTCTAAGTTTAAAATATTCCAAAGTATTTTTGAAAACTTTTCTCAAATATTGAACTCATTTTATATTTTCTATTCATATTTCTGATATTATTTTAATTCGCAAATGAATTTAAATTTCTTCTTTTCCACATAACTATCGCCATTTCAATATCCCAAACTCCATGATTTTCATGCACCATTCTCCCCCCAACTACGTGCAACCAAACCTCATCCTCCATCGATCGATGGAACTAAAACCTAACTTTAAGCTAGATCCACACATTAAATGCGAGCTACATTATAATCCAAGCAAATTCTAAGCTTACACAACAAGTTTTTGTATTCTATTTGAAAAGATCAAGCTAGATCTCTACATTCATAATCTTTCATCAATCATGGGAAAATATCAAATTTTATTCATAATTCAAGCAAAAAAGAGGCTCCATTTAACACCAAATGATGTGAGGAATGATATTACTAACCTTAGTTTCCTTGGTTGCGAGTAAAATGACCAAAATTTTGAAATTTGGGCAGCACCTCCCTCTACATTCATAATCTTTCATCAATTATGGGAAAAGATCAAATTTTCTTCATAATTCAAGCAAAAAAGTGGCTCCATTTAACACCAAATGAAGTGAGGAATGATATTACTAACCTTAGTTACCTTGGTTGTGAGTGAAATGACCAAAATTTTGAAATTTTGGGCAGCACCTCCCCTCCCTTGAAGCTCTTGGCCGAAGCTCCACTGTTCTTCTCGCGTAGTGAAATGATCTGGGTCTGGCAGAGAGCGGGAGGAGGAAGAAGTTTAAATTGGGATATCAGTACCGGTTGAAGGCACGAACCGGTGCTGATGTAATAACATCAGTACCGGTTCATGTAACGAACCGGTACTATTTAGCTCCTGCTAAATAGTACGGTTCAATACCTAAACGATCGATGTTATTACATCAACACCGGTTCGTGCCTTCGACCGTCTTGACGCTTCGCAGAACTGTAGCCGTTGAACCGGGACTGATCTAACTATCGGTCTGGTTCAGATCTCAACCCGATCTTGATGGACCGGTATGGAAGGTCTGATCTGTAGTAGTGTGCTCTCTTAGGAGGGATTTAATCCTGTCAGGTCAGCATCAATATATCATCTGCTAGCTGCATGCACTCCGACATCCCTGCACTAGTGGCAATGAAAGGAAAGCAGTCCAAATCTTAGGACTCAATAGGGTCCGTAGATCATACACAGCTCTTTTAACTTTTAAGCATTGTGACGTTCCATTGGGGAATATGTGATCGGATATTCTGATGCATCATGGAGGGGTACCCTCACAACCAAAAGGGGTGCACCTCAATAGGATTGGGTTTGAATTTCCTTGGAGAAGTTTTTGTTTTCAAAAATAAAAATAAAATTCCTAGGAGAACCGATTGTTGAATAATAGGTAATTGCATTCTAGCTGAGTCAAACCTAATTGTTAAATAAAATGGAACACCTTAAAACTAGAAATAAGATTATTTACTTTTCTTGAAAATAGTTTATCATGCAAGGAAACTATTCTACCACACCGTGATGGAAAAGCTTGTTTGATACGCCTCTCAGGAAGTTTAGTACAAAGAAAATTAGCGCGGCATTACCGCTAGCAATTTTGGAGAATCGGTCATTCTCCCTTAGCAAATGATAGTCAGAATCACATGGACAGCAGCACCTGGTTGGATGACACAACTAATGAATTATTATCCTGAAGCATTCAGATCAACAGAAAGGAGGGGGGAAGTAAATTCTACCTTCTAACATGGAAATGAAGGAGATGCCATTGCATCCCTTCAGACAAATATGAGTGACATGATCCAATCAGTCCCTTGAGCTATCTATACAAGGCAATCCTAAATTGTTATTGCTGGTCTGTGTCCTGTGGCATTCCTTTTCTTCTCCCCCACTACTCCCTGCAGAAGAACATATCATGGATTTGGTTGCTTTCTCATCTTTATACACCCATAAGATATTCTTGTCTATGGCATGTGGAACTCTACTTTTGTGCAATGATTCTTGTTTCTCCAATGAAATCAGAGGGCCAGCAAGTATCAAGTGTGTCGACTACTTGTTTAGTATCAGTACCTCTTTTCTTGTGAGTTCAAACATTGCAACATGGTGATGATGGTGCAATCTTTTGCTTTCATGAAAAACATTTGATATGCAAACTTCTAACTGGTTCTTTCCCCTCTAATGAATGTGCAAGTCTAGTTGAATGTGCAACTCATGGTATGCTATATTTTCCATCGATGAAACACTTGACCTTCTGAAAGCCTTTGACATCCTTGTAGTGTTTGAAGTGAGTAAAACTGCCATGTTTTGACTATCGTGTATTTCTCACCCATGACAAGTAGCTGCTAGCCAGCCAGTCCATGTTCTTCCGACATTTTGGAGGCAAGCTATGACATCACTGACCTGTTGATATGCAGCCTCTTTAACTTTCCACAAAGTTTCCAATTTCCACAATTGAGCTCAAGAGATGGCGAACGACGCGGCGCATCGTTGCCTTCGTCCACCTTAGATCTGGTATTTCTTTTTACCTTGGATATCGATGTGCATGCACTTGAACAAGATAGCATTCTACAGAAATGCAGGGTTTATTTAGCGTTTTAGTGGCTTGACAGGATGGCATCTGATACGCAGGAAATGAAATGGAGGAACTTTCTTGTAAATAAATGTTCTGAATCAACGTTGTGAATACTAATAATAGGATTAATCACCCTTTACCTAAATATTTTGGAAGAAAAGCCAAGCTATCCAAGCAAAAATTTCAGATAAAAAAGTAGACAGCAAATCAGCAGCTTTCTTTAGCTAGTGTTGTCCAAATAGGCAGCATATCTGAATCTGTTCTTCCAAAATGTGACTTTACCTGATGCAAATCGATATGCCTGGTTGTGGGTATCAAACTCGGTCCGCAACATGTTCCTCGGCCTCCTTCGCCATTTGACACCGCTTAATTTTGTAGCTGATTACCACCCAATACAATACACATGGACAGTATGAATTCATCATGCATGTTGTGGTATAGGATTCCCAAAAATCGTTTTAGATTCCTAACATTGTCTAGTACTGACAAAAAGTAGCAATACTACTTGAAGCAGCCAAGAATGTAACTTTCGTTCTACTTCCTTTATCACATCCTAATCTCCAATCTAATAAACTTCTAATACACATAGACACATAATACTGAAAAGCACATTCTTTGGGGCACCATTACATGCAGGAATCTGTTCCTTTTTTCGCAGCAACATGTCGTGGCTACCCTTTTAAAGATTATACCTTACCCTTGCTGATAGTTGGATACACATCAAACTGCATTTCTCAGATGCTAGTAGATGGGGCAGTATTAAGAACCTCCAACCAATGGATATCAAGTACTGCATCTATTCTTCTAGAACCTCTATTGGAGTTTCTTCTCATGAACACCATTAGTTACTGGTAGGTGGTGCGACGCTCCACATGAGCTGTCGGTGGTTCTCCTTGTTGCGGTGGTTTCCTACTGAAGATGCTAATGCGATTAAGAGATCAGATGTAATATACTGAGTATAAACGAATTTTCTGTTCTCTGAATGTTGCAGTATTTGAAGATAATGAATGGGAACAGATCTGGTCCAAGCTAGTGCCCAAACTAGATGGGGGTGTTTGGCATAGCTCCAGCTTCACCAAAATCCGTAGAGTTGATAGAGTAGAATATTCCTAGCTCCAAAAATTTGTGGAGCTAAAGCTGTGAGTACATTAAGATTATTTAGGTGGGTTATTTTGTTTATATTTTAAACTAAAAATATAAACTTAATTCACTTTATTTTTAGCCTATAAGCTCCAGATTTAAAGTAGAGCTGGGATCTAGAACTCTGCCAAATGGGGCAACATTTGCAGGAATGCCGTGTTCGAGCAGAAGTCTGATCAATTCAGACGATAAATTCTTCGCTTTCTGAATACGATAGTTTGAGTACAACGAAGACCATAATATGCTAAGGAATACACCGTTTTTCCTCTGCAACTTGATATCCACGCTGTGCACATTGCGTTTGATTGTTGATCAGAAATTCTCTACCTCTTCTATTTATGTTGATTTTTTTGGCAAAAAATACCTCTATATGCGGAGATACTGAACATGAATCTTCAAAATTAGAGGATTAGAGGCTTATCGCATGGGGTAAAGGAGGTTTGCTTTTGAAATTCCTTGCAGACCATACACACTCTTATGGCAAGAGCAGATGAAATATACTGGGAATAAGCCCAAATTTGTCTGACTATCGAATCAATAATTGCGGGATTTCTTGTCTTTGCATTGTATATAGGTTCTCAAGCCATTTCCATCGTGCGGATTGAAGAAGCACATACTATTACCGTATTTCAAAAAGACATAATTGACTAGAATTTGGATCTCTAGTTCTCTACTGCAGCAGAATTCATTCCCCATTTACTTTTTTTATTTACATAATGGAAGAATGTATTAACCTTCCGGCCTCTACATCGTGAGATGCACGCAGCTAAACATCTATTGCAAAGTTACAGCAAAAAATGCTATTATAAAAAAAAATCATAAATAGAAGCTTAAGCAAGAGAAAAGTTGCAACAAGCAACAACAAAATTAATCAAAACACTCAAGCTGCACGTAGTCGTGTTTGAAACCTCCATCCATGTCCAATGAAGAAGTCCCTAACCACAACATGTAAATAACTGCATGCCACTGACGTCAACTCTTGAGTCTCCTGACACTACAGACCAGATCATGAGCGCAACCCATTGATGCACATATAAATAACCTGCAATGGATTAGATAGTCATTTTTATCAAAGACAACATCGTTTCGACATAGCCAAAGAGACCAACAGAAAGCGACAATCCCAATTAAACATTGAGCATTTATCTCATTTCTCAATCCCAATAGCAAAGTTCCGAACAAATAAGCTATACTACCAGAAGGTGTCAGAATAGAAGCCACTTTATAACACGCCATGCGAAATGAGCAAACTTACAGTAAAAAGAGAGATATTAGATAGTTTCCTCATTGTGACAAAAATAGCATTTTTTTGCTACCAATCCAATTTCTTTTACTTAAATTATCTTTCATTAAGATCACCCCTCTACGTAAGTACCATAGAAAGTTTTTTATTATTAAAGATACTTTAATCTACCATAGTTGCCTATTTGTAACTAGGATATTTTGATGCAATAAAACTACATACATCGAGTGAGCAGAAAACTGTTCATTTTGATGGAGATTCCATCAAAAGTATCCCTTTTGGATGACGGGAACATATCTGGTGCAACCAGACATTTGGTGCAACCTTGGTGTAACCCAACTAACAAAAGTTTCAAAAAATTCTGAAAACAATCATGGATGTACATCTCAGCTTACCCCATCTACATATAAAATTTCATGATCAAATTCGTCCTGTGCTAGAAGTTACAAAAAAAACAAAATTGATCATGAGATGGGGTGTTCTGTTCATGATCAAGTTTTTTTCAGAATTTTTTCAGGATTTTGTTAGTTGTTGCATCAAGGTTCAAATTTTCAAAGATGTCCTGAGTTGCACTCTGAGTTGCATATTTTCCTTGGATGACAGCTGTATACCAGCAATCCTTGTAATAAGATCCTGCATGACTTGTAAATTAAGTTCTATAATGGTCCTACGAAAAGACATATTAAAAGATTCAGAACTCATTACTTCAGCCAGTATGGCATGTTTTTTCTGAATAATATTAAATAATCGGGGGTATTACGTACTAAGTGGATTGTTCCCAAGCCAGGTATCCTGCTAAAAGTGTATTTGAGATTCATCATGAAGCCAAAGAGACTCAAATATAAGAAAATAATGTTTGACCTTCATTAGAGCCGACCAAAAATGTGAATCTCTGGGCCTCCTTTCTACTTGAGTAAGGGTCTTACTTCCCAAATACTTCCTAATCAGGATATGTTGACAAACACCCTCCTTATTTAAAAGTTGAAGAGCCATTTGGAAAACAAACAGATGTTTTTTACATTAAGGTCATGGATACCCAAACCATCCTGATCCTTAGGTTGGCACAAAATATTCCATTTAGCAAGCCTATATTTTTTTCTTATGATTGTCATTTTGCCAAAAAAATCTAGATCTAAAATAATCTAATCTCTTAAGAATCCTATGTGGTATCTTCAAAAAAGATAGTATAAAAATGGGTAGATTGCTAAGCACAGAATTTATAAAGACTAATCTGCCTCCAACAGACATATGTTCTTCTTTCCAACTACTCAACCTCTTTTCAAAACTTTCTTCTGCCCCCTTCCACTCACTATTTCTCAATTTACGGTAATGAATTGGTATGACAAGATATCTAAAGGGTAAACTTAGGGGTGGAAAAAAAACTCAAAACTCGTGAGCTAAACGAGTACTTGAAAACTTGGCTCGACTTGGCTTGAACTCATTCCTTAATGAGTTTAACGAGTGAGTTAGCGAGTAACTTGTTTAACTCGTTTGGCTCAAAAAAAACTTAGCTCACAAGCCACAAGTGACAAGCCCAACCCAACTTGCCCAACTGCCTAAGCAAAAACCTTTGGACTCCACTCTCTAGTCCTCCACCCGAGTACCCTCTTGCTCTCCCTTACTCGCGCCACCACCTGAGTACCCAACGGGGTCCCGATCCCTACCACCCCCTCTCTTGCGCTGCCGTCTCCACTCCCTCTTGCTTGGCTACAGTTGTCCTCCCCTTCTCCAGCCGCAGCTCCCCTCCCCTTTGTTCGTGTCGTCTCCATCCTCCCCTTCTCCTGTCGCAACCTCCCCTCCCCTTCCCCTTGCTCCCGTTGGCCATCGCTGCCTCCCCTCCCCGCATCTACCTGGATCTAGCCCGCCTAGGGTTTAGATTCACTGCACAGGAGAGGAACACAGTGGCCAGCGGCACACTAAGCCTTTCCTTCGACCATTGTCTCCATCCCTCTATCCCTTCCAGCCATTGCTTCGGTCCTACTCCACCCGTGCTCCTGTGGCCTCTGTCCGATGGAAAAACAACAGAGCATGGAGTCGAAGAACAAGGCAATGACGCTAAGGCAGTCTTGTGGCTTTGATTCTACTTCATGCTTCACATCAACAGTGGTGGTGAACCATGGAAAGCCTCCATGATACGATCCAGTGCTGCTTCCCCTTGCTCCCGCATCTACCCCAACATTGGTTTGTGGCCCTCATCTCGATTAGCACTTTTTCAATTTTACCAGAGATACTTTAAGATAACCCTAACTTAGAATGCTAGATTGCTAGAATCATGATTGATTTATTGTTAATATTTCCAAGATTCTTAATTAAGACACAAGGCACAACTGCACTATATATTGAAATATCATATAACTATTTCTATGGTAGAAGCTAATAAAAAATATAAGAAACTCTTTTGTGCATGACATCCTAAACAGCAACAACACCTAAGTTTAATTTGACATGTCATTAGTGCGCAATGGAGAATCTCATATGGAATTAGAAGCATTATTCTTTATGTCTAATTTATCTATCCAGTTTTACTGTCGTTTTGCCAGTACACTGGGGTTGCCATTTGAATACCTTGATACCTTCTTCATTTCAAGCATAGCAAAGCTTATGGCCTTTGGATGTAGTGCTAGAAATAGCTCAAATGGCTAAAAGGCTACATCTCACAGAAATGTGGTCTGTAAAATTGCAAATTGGGTCCTATAAAATTGCATGCTCTAGTGCTCATATTTGTAACGAGCTTAACGAGCCAACTCGAGCCAAATCAAACTTTTAACAAGTCGAGTCAAGCTGAGGTTTGAGCTCATTAAGTTAACAAGTCAAGTCGAGCTGGCTCGTTATCTTAACGAGTTTAACGAATCAAGTCGAGTTGAGCCGAGTTGGCTTTTTATCCACCCCTAGGTAAACTACCTAACTCACATCCAAAACGTTGAGTGTATTAGAGTTCGAATTCCTTAGCAGCACCAAAGAAAAATTTTCACTTTTAGGAAATTTATTTTAAGGCCCAAATTTTGTTCAAAAGCACAGAGTAGAAGCTTCATATTTTTGGCTTTGTTGAATATCACGATCCATAAAAATAATGGTGTCACTGGCATATTGAAGGATAGACAACCCATTATCAACCAAATGGGGCATTAATCCTTTTATTTGTCCATCCTCTTTGGCACGTTCTAAAATAATAGCCAACATATCGACAACAATATTGAATAAAATAGGGGACAAAGGATCTCTCTACTGGAGTCCTTTTCTTGTTTGGAAGTATGGACCAATGTCATCATTAACCTTAATGTCGACACTCCATCCAGACACAAAGTTATCAATCCACTTACACCATCTTGATGAGAAACCTTTCATTCTAAGAGCCTATTGGAGAAAGGACCAATTGATCTTTCATAGGCCTTTTCGAAATCCAAACATTACCTCATCTAATTTTTTCTTATGCATTTCATGAATTGTTTCATGCAAAATTATCACGCCATCCATAGTGCTTTGACCTGGCATAAAAGTAGTCTACATCAGTCGAACAACCTTTTTAGCGACACTAGATATCCTATTAATGCCAACTTTAGTGAAAATTTTGTAGATAACATTAAGAAGATAGATTAGTCAAAACTATTGTACCTTTTTTGCATCCTTAGTTTTTGGCAAAAGTGTAATAATACCAAAATTTAAACTAAACAAAGGTAGGACACCCTTGTGCATATCATAGAACATTACCACTAAGTCATCCTTAATGATCTCCCAGAACACTTGATAAAATTTAGCTAGAAACCCATCTAGTAGAGATGCATTATTACATTCCATTTGAAAAATTGCCGCCCTCATCTCTTTTTCAATGAACACCTCCGTAAGTAAATCATTCTCCATAGTAGAAACTTGAGGGATATCATCTCGGTAAGATTCAATCATAGAAAAATGATTGTTGTCCGATAGTCCAAAAAGACATTTATAATATTTGATTATGTACCTCTTAATCTGCACATCCCCACAAATTATTCCCTTATCTTGCTCGAGTTGAAAATTTTGTTGTTTTTGATACTCACCATTTGTGACCAAATGAAAGTATTTAGTGTTATTATCCCTCTCAAGTATATGTTTGACTTTTGCTCTTTGATACCATTTAATTTTCTCCTCCCATAACAATCAAGCGACCCTCTCATTAGAGCGTTGCTCCAAGTTAATATCCTCATTGGTTAACCCAGAATTCTCTAGTTTTTTGTCAAGATCATCAATGTTGCAGAGCAATTCCCTCTTTTCTTTTTTATAAGTTCCACTAGTACTCTTGGCCCAACCTCTAATATATTGTTTATGACTTCTGATTTTAAATTGCCATCAAGTTAAGAAAGTATACCCCCTGTGCTCATTGTGCCAACAAGTGGATACCATATCAAAAAAGCCATCCCTAGTTAACAACTCAAGTTCAAATTTGAACCAGGATTGGTTTCCCGCATAGAATGCTGCTCCAGTATTGAGCAATAAAGGAGTATGGTCAGATAGAGACCTTTCAAGAGCATTGACTGTGACCATTGGAAACTTTTGCTCCTAGTCTATACTCATAAGCATCCTATTAAGCTTCTCAAAAGTGGGATTTTCTAAATTATTGGCCTAAGTAAACCTCGACTAGATAATTCAATTTCTCTCAAATCCAAATTATCAATGACAGCATTGAATAAAAAGGGCCATCAAGTATCAAAATGATTGTTATTTTTCTCACCATGTCATTTGATAATATTAAAATCACCCCCTATCGAGATTGGTAATGATGCTTTGCGACATGTATGAACTAACTCAGTCAAGAACTTGTCCTTGAACTGGTTTTGAGCTACACCATAAACAGCTACTAGAATCCATTTGAAACCATTATCCTTATTTTTCAAGTAAAACTTCACATAGAAATCTCCTTTATCAATGGAACCAATATCAAAAGATGCCAAATTAACTCCCATAAGAATCCCTCTGGATTCCCCATTTACTTTTACTATGGCCCTCATTACTGAACATTGTAATCTGGTCAAACAAACAACTAAGAGAGATATACCAGGAATAAACCCAGCATTTCTCTGTTGTTTGCAATGTGTAAATTTCGGAAACTCTGTTCTACATTCTTCACATTTCTTAGCTTTTGTTTTTCCATCCAGTAAATCTGGATAAGTTTCACGTAGCCTGTTAGACTGTACTGCTGAGAAACTAAATTTCCCGGTTAGCCACAAACTGAAACTTAGTTCTACAGATACCTTGAGGCTTCAGCAAGCAATTTCACTGATAGGTTTCCCAATTTAAGTTCGAAAAACAGTTATATCCATATAGTTCAAAGATTAGTTGAACAGTCTGACAATGACACCCTCCATGGTGATTCTCGTTACACAGTGACATTGCAATAGAATACCATGTTTCTGTGTACATATATTCGAATATTTTTACTTTTTGTTTCTAATTTCTGAAAAGCTGCAAATTAATCCTACGTCTGTAGTAATATACCGAAGAATAAACCGGTATTGATTCTATTCTTGATAACAGTAGTTAGCCATTTAATTTTCAAAAGTAATGATTTGAAGTGATAAGAACATACGGGAAATTATGGTGTTGCCACGAAAGAGGAAGGAAAGGTAACATACGAAGCGAGCAAAAGCAAGCATAAGTCTGTTCTGATTCTGAAATTATCAAAGCGATAAGTTATTCTGCAATAATGAACACCAATTTGCAGTATATGTTACTTCTTTTTTCGATATACTCCGTGCATTTAACCCCTTGTATTTTGAGAGAACCTTGCAAATAGTGAAGAGTATCATCAGATATGCTATTGCACATTTGTAATTCTCCATTGTACTATTCAAGTGAACCTTGGACGAACTATGGTGCAACATTGGCCCAAGGTTTGTAGACATTTACAAACTTGCAAAATGCAAGCACAAGGTGGATCTCATTGATGTCCACGTACGTGCGTCTAATTGTCAAGTTCTGATCTTTAACATTCCTAAGAAAATCAGAAGAATCATCTGAAGGTTTACAAGATAAAGTTCCTGTTTGTCAGTTATGCGGTTTTTGGCAGCATGCTTAGTGCCTTTGCTAGACACAATGGTGGATCCAGATCCAAATCTTAGGGATTGTTCATTCACATGCAGCCCACTGCGCGGTGATATTTAACACAGCTCATTCGTTTTAAAGGTAAGCAAATCCCACAATAATACTAAACAAGAAAAAATCTTAGAAATTCTCACATTAATCAGAAGAAAAAGAGAAGGATCTCCACCACTAATTTTAGTGGGGTTAGATTATAATAGTGCAAATTAATCATATATATAGATATTAGAGTTATATAACAAATACAATTGTATTTCAATTATAGTAAGTAGAATTGTATATCAAAAACATAATTACCATTAAGTCATTGAATCGATAAATATGTTAAACCTTTTTATCTTCCTCCTCAAAGCCCTCTGATCTGATGATGGGCATCACAACGAATGTCGGTGTTTTACTCGGCTAAACTAGAGGCACAAATTGTTGGTCCAGGCCTGTGGGGCTAGGGTGCCGTTTAAATGGTAACAGCGGTAATGTATGGGCCTCGGAGCCTACTGCATGGGCGGAGGTTGGGCCTTGCCGAAGGGATTGCGCCGTGAGGAAAAATCATTTCGACTTGTCAGTCTGTCAGTGTACTACATGTTATCGGACTCTCGTAGGCCGTTGCTGGTACCTCACTCACTCCACCGAGTTTATCTCTACTATTTCTAATTACGAGTTGATTGATGATAGTTCATTCTTTCCTCTTCTCTGACATACTCACGAAACAGAGAAAGTTTTAATTCGGTTGGATTTGCATACATACGTGATCTGCGGCGTATCAGACTTATATCTCAATCAGCCGATTCTATTTCTAAATGCTGCATAGCCGATTTTTTTTATATACTACACGTATACAGCTTCTGAGTTACCATGTGTCTTTAAGTTGTCATATGCATCATTTTTATTAAATATTTACTTGCATGTATAGATAAGATCATCTTTTCTTTTTTATATAATCACGTATGAACTTGATTTCGACCGGCCAGCAGCATATGCACGGCCATGCATGACACGACTAGATAAGTTTATTATCACTATCTCTACTAATTCTAATTAGGAGTTAGTGGTGGTACGTCCGTTCTCCACCCTCACATCATCACGTGTGCGCACCCGCGTGGCTGAGTGGGAAGTGGGCAGTGGTCATCCTAGTAGACTGGATTGGATCACCCCGTCGCGGGAGGTAAATGAATATGCATGAGTCATTTATTTCTTTCCTTCATTTCATTGATCTGGCATTCAAATTGGTGGTGATTGTTCCTGGTGCTTTTCGGATTGGATTGATTGATTCCCTTTCGAAGAAAGCAGAGCTCTGATTCATGGAGTTGGGTCTTTTCTTGTCTTATTCCCTTTTGTTGCCTTTCTTATTCGATGATTTTTTATCTAGATTTTATAGATATCTTCTCGGTTGCTGAATATATCTATATAACACCACCGTTTCTAGCCTCTCCTACAAATGTGTTAAGCTTATCCGTTGAACGGAGGTAATGAACGACCTTCCTAATTTCGTCGATGCGGTGTAGGGGCAGGTCATCGGTGGTGGGCGGCGAGATTGGCTGGCGGCGCTACTGGAGCTCGCCACGGTAGATGATGTCAATAGATTGAGGGAGACACTCGTGGGGGTAGGCGAGGAGACGGTGGAGCTGGTTGATGGGGTGGAGCTATGGTATAACCAGAGCAAGGCGTACGAGCCACGCACGCCGCTGATAGTGGCTGTCATATATGGATGACGCCTACCTCTTCAACGTCTTTGCGCATATAAGGCAGCAGGTGATGCCTCTCTCAATTGATCGATCGATCTCGAATTATAGCATTACAAATTTACAATCCTAAGTGCTGTGATATTATTATTTAATTTTGTAAAATTAAAGATAATTTTAAGCTCGAGTTTGTAAACAGGTGCTTGGAATTTGTATGCTTCGATGAATTGATTTAAATATTTAACCATTGTACATTCAGAGTGGACATTATTATTCAGATAAGGTGAATGCTCTTTGCAAATAAATTTTTATCATAAATTGAGTTTTTGTTACAACGCACGGGAACATAGCTAGTAGGTCTTATTTATAAATATGAGATGTATTTTATATTTTAATATAAAATTAGTATAATATTTTCTATATACCTTTAATAATATCTATCTTTTTATATTTTAATATAAAATTAATATAATATTTTCTATATACCTTTAATAATATCTATCTTTACTCTATATTCTTTATATACATGCATCAAATTCTGTGCTTAGTAATAATTAATCTAATCATTTTCAATACATTTTTATCTATTTACTAAGAAGAAATATGACCTATAAATTAGGATGGAGGGAGTCCATGCCCTGTCATTTCAGGGGAGATTGGCGCCAGCGACACTCTTTAAAATTCGTGATTCACTTTATGACACCCTGTCTCACTGTCATATACTCAGATGGACAAACATATCATAGACACATCGCGAAAAACTAATGAATTAAATGTCACTAGACTAATTTTCCCATCATTTCAGGCAGCGCTGCAGGATGAGCCGAAATGGCCACGTAAGGTGGCGCCGCATTTTCTTCGTTAGATCGTTACAATGGGTGTAAAGTCACGCGGGCACTATTCACGCACATACAAGCGCCTCAATTTCCCGAGAACAAATCTTGATCTTGTTGTAAAAGTGTGAGCTAGTGATTAGTGGGTCGCGAGCTCTACACGGTCAAGTGTAGTGTAGCAGCGTAGGTCTGGGCATTCGGTTTAACCGAAAAATTCGGTTTCGGTTTTCGGTTTATTTGAAAATTCGGTTATTTCAAAATTGAAACCGAATTATGTTTGAAAATTTTGGTAACCGACAATTCGGTTAACCGATAATTCGGTTTCGGTTTCGGTTTTAACCGAATTAACCGAACTTGGCAATGATGATGGCCATGTCGTTAGCAACTTTGTTGCTCAGGTAGCCACCGTTTGTAGCCTCCTCTTTTGACACCTGAATTTAAGAACAGTCAAGTTGTTTGTTTCATACTAAAATGTTCTTTGTGCAATTATGGTTTCAGGAGTTGAGGAAGGAGTCTCTGACTGTCTATGGCGATGGCAAATAGACGAGGAGTTTTCAATATGTCTCCGATTTGGTGGGTCTCTTTATCAAAGTTCGGTTAGTTCGGTTAACCGAGGGTTAAAACCGAATTAACCGAAAAAAGTTCGGTTTTTCTATACAGCTAACCGAATCAACAACCGAATAATTCGGTTTCGGTTTTTTCGGCTTCGGTTTCGGTTTTAACGGTTTCGGTTTTCGGTTTCCGGTTTATTTGCCCAGCCCTATAGCAGCGTACGAGTTGAGCTTGTAGAAGCTGGTCATTAGGCAGCTATTATACATATTAGCAATAATAGCGCGCTACGCTGCGCCGTTCTGTAGAGTCGATAGGACCCATCGGCAAATCCATGGGGGTCGTATTTTCGGTTTTCATATTTGTTTAAAAAAATAGATCGTTAGCTATAAACCTTCAACGAATCTACGTTTTTTTTAGAAAACCGCGGTTACAACCCGTCGTCTGATAAAATTTATCGAATTTTCGATTTTCGCAATTTTTAAATAAAATGGGTCGGTAGGACCCGCTGGCGAATCCATAGGATATCACAAACCTTCGATGAATCTGCGTTTAATCTACGGGTTACTATAAACTTTCGACAAATCTGTGTTTTTTTTAGAAAACCGTGGTTGTTTTTTACACATTTCGGGATATTTGATCATTTTTTTGTTTGTTAAAAAAAATGGGTCGTTAGGACCCGCCGACGAATCTATGGGTCGCTATAAATTTTTGGATGAATCTACATTTTTTAAAAAAAAACCGCGGTTATGACCCGTTGGCAAATCCATAAGTTGTTATAAACTTTCGACGAATCCGCGTTTTTTTGTCGATGCGTGTTTTATTTAGAAAATTGCGGTTGAATCTGTGTTTTTCTTTTTTTATTTTTTGTGTTTGTTAAAAAAATGGGTCGTTAGGATCCACCGGCGAATCTATAGGTCGCTATAAATATTTGGACGAATCTACTTTTTTTAAAAAAAGACCCACGGTTATGACCCGTTGGCAAATACACAAGTTGTTATAAACCTTCAACAAATCCGTGTTTTTTTGTCGATGCGTGTTTTATTTAGAAAATTGCGGTTGAATCTATGTTTTTTTGTTTTTTTAAAAAAGCGCCGTTTTTAATGTATTTCCTTTTTAAAAGGTCGCTTTCGGACCGTAAATGAATCCATGAACCGCTATAAACCTTCGACGAATCTGGTTTTTTCGTTTTTTGGTTTTTTGTGTTTATTAAAAAAAATGGGTCGTTAGGACCCGCCGGCGAATCTATGGGTCACTATAAATCTTTGGATGAATCTACGTTTTTTTTAAAAAAACCCGCGGTTATGACCCGTTGGCAAATCCATAAGTTGCTATAAACCTTCGACAAATCTGTGTTTTTTTTGTGACGAAAACATTTTTTCCGAGAAAAACGGAGAAAGGACATAGACGTAAGAAGTAGGGGCCTGTTTGTTATTTTTATGGATCTGTTCGCTATCCTGAAAAATTAGAAAAAGGCTTGTTCGCGATTTGATCTTAACGGGAGGTTTTTCCGTAAAATACCGTGCCAGGGACCCAAACGCGATGGGAAAAAATTATCTTCGTCTCACAAAAAATCGTGAAGGACCTATTTGTAATCCGTAAGGACCTATCTGTAATTCGAAGAAATGGGGGTTTTTTTCGCAAAATCGTGTGGGGGAGACGTGGGTGGGCTGGTCTCTCGGCAATCTCTTCCGGTATAATGGGTGCAACCATTGCAGCAACAAGGATTAGTTAGAAGTTTTTCTGGATATGAAGTTATTCCATATATAGGTCATAAATCTACGTTTTATGTTAAGGTTCTACTACTATATAGAAAGCTATTATAAACGGTTAGAAAATATCATTATAGATGGTTTTCTAGGCCATCTGTAATTATGTGTCAGTGATACACAACACATATCACAGACGGTTCCAAAATCGACTGTGAAAAGATATATCACAGAAGGTTTTCAACTAGAACCGTTTGTGATATGAGATTATCATAGACGGTTTTCAACTAGAACCGTCTGCGATATGTTTTCCCTGCCTCTCAAAGCAGAACTTCTTTGATTAGTATCTATTGTTCAAAATTTTATTCTCCTGAGATATTTATGCAACGACATTTATAAGACACAACCAATTATAGATTTTGCAATTGAATATCAAAACCTCCTAGATGTATGGAGGACAACTTGTCTGATGAAGAGGGTCTTAAAATATGAATATTTATAGCACTTTCATCACATTTCTTATTCTAATGTTGATGGATTCCAATGCAAAATCCAATTCTATGAACAATTTGTCCTGAAAGTTGTCATACTATGATTTAGTGATCCTATTCTTATACAAGATCAGAGTGAAAATAGGCTGCATATGGTATTCTCATTCGGGGATGAGAATGAAATGTAAAATAAATCAGAGTATGACAACTTTCAGGATGAACTGTTCATAGAATTGGATTTTGCCTTAGAATCCATCAACATTAGGATAAGAAAGGAGATAAAAGTGCTACAAACATTCTTATTTTATGACCCTCTTTATCAGACAAGCTATTGCCTCAATGCATCTAGGATATTTTGATATTCAATTGCAAAATCTATAACTAGTTGTGTTTTATAAATGTCATTGCAAAAATATCTAAAAAGAAGAAAATTTTGAACAATATATATTAATCATGGAAGTTTGCCAAGAGAGATAGAGGAAAAAATATTATTTCATAGTTCAAAACAAGAAGATCTTACCACAAATATTATATCATAAATATGATAACAAAATATTTCATAGTTCAAATGACAATACATTAACAAAATATGATATATACCATAGATATCCACGAGTGTACATTGAGAAAACACATTATTTCATAGTTGAAGACAAGAAAACCTTAGGGTTCTTTCATGTCTTCCATCATATGTGCCATAGCTTCTGCAATAGAGGCTTCTCGGTTCTCTTCGAAGTTCCACAACTTCAGTACAGTGCCGATTTGTTTGATACCAATAACTGATTGATTTTCAGTCATATCTCTTAGTCCCTACAAATTAAAAGCCATCATGTTATTGTGAAAAGGGCAGTAACCACATCGAGTTTAGTACTAGAAACCTTTATATTACCTCTATAAACTCAACTTTGGCTTATTCGAGCTCTGAATTCGCCCTGCGATCATTTCTTATGAGTGCCGTGTTAAGGGATTCGATATCTTGCAAGTGATCATCTTTGTATTTCAATTTTTGTTTCATTTCATAATTCTTTTTTGTTATCTCAGATTTCCTCTTCAGTTGTTTGATCTCCACCTTAAGTTTTTGTTTAGTTTCTAACAGCTTTTCCATGTCATCGACCTATTAGTGCAGCACACGCAACACAACATAGCTTCAGGTCTTGCAAGCAATGAATTAGTGAATTACCCCTACACACATTTCCTCAAACACAAATGTTCCATAGAAGCAGTGAATTTAGATATACCTAATGGAACAATATAGCAATTTCAACTTTGATGAAACCACAATAAATATGAAATCTGCATATTATAGGTTCAAAGTAAAATAAACTACAAGAAAACTATATACACTGAGGCAATGTCATTTTAAGCTAGCATGTAGGAAATAACTTGATTCCGAATACAGTACACTCTATAAATTTTAGAGCAACAATTGTTTTCAACTCAAGTTTATTTAGAATCCTAATAGTATGCCTGGTAGACTGTGTATGCAAGGAATTTATTTATAATATTCATAGATAGATAGTGTACATGCAATGAATTTCTAATATTCATAGACAGGTAGCAAATCAACCAACTCTAACTATTCTTTACACAGAGAAAGTAACATGGATAGATAATGGTCACATAAAAGAGAAGCCTAGCGATTGCCTAGTGATGAGCATGATAGGGACATCGCATAGTAAACCAGGTAGCATACGACATAGTAAAAAGGTGATGGTTCATGACGATTAATTACTAAACAAAAGCAGTTGTATACACATATCCATTCATGTCATAAATGATGTCTATTGTCATACATACCCTAGTCATTCATCAGCCAATCATTATTCACAAACTTAACATGAGGATTATCAGTCATCATTCACAAACTTAAAATGCTATACACCCTCCTTGTGCTCTCATGAGTTATAGGATACATACCTTAGTCAATCATCAGTTCATATACAACTCAACTATGGGGAGGAGGTGGAGGTAGCCGGCGGGTAGGACGAGCTGGTCACCGATGGAGAAGGTGCTCGCGGCTGGGATGGTCATCGTTGCCCCCATGGCCTAGTGCTCTCGGGATGTCCGTCATCGCCCTCGCGGATGCCGGGGAGGAGGATGCCAATCGAGGAGACTTGCTTATGGGGTTTTAATGATCAAGATGATCTTGAATAGCCTCCCACATATCACAACAAGCAAGAACACAAGTCCAAATCTCCAAAAACACGATCTACATGAATCATTCATTCAAAAACACAAGACCGGCTTCTTGCAAGAAAAATACATAGATTGCCTACATGATTGGGAGATGATCTAAACAAGATTCATCTATCAATTAATATCCTTGGCACAAGAAGCAAAAGCATGTAGAAGGAGAGAAGGTACATCCAAATTATGTAAATGTAAATTGTAAGAAAGTAAATACAAAATTTAAATGCGGAATTTAAGACATAATGTAAGTGCGTAAAGTAAATTCAAGTATAAGAGAATGTGTTTTGGATTTCTAGAAGGGAAGTTTATAAAGCCTCACAACAAGGTGGGCAAAGCTCAAAGGAGCACCAAAAACCTCAAAACCTTCAGGAGGGGGAAGGCTACCTCTACCCCTCTATTTATACTACTCTTAAGTCACCCTCCACCCTTGGAAGAGTTCCTTGTACCCTAAGAACCACCATCAATGGTTAGGATTGACTCTTTCACTTATACATGGGCTAACTCGAAACCCACATACATAATGGATTTTTGCACGCTTTTCAAAGTATACTAACTAGACTCGCTACTCTATCATCTAGACAGCGATCCAACGGCCCTCCTTAATCCGAGCATCTCCTAGCTAGCATCTCATCCATTCCTTGTGTTCTAGGTTTGCACCAACTGCGTCTCCGATCATCTTCCGACGATCTTCGACCGTTTGGACCTCCGATGCTCCTTGCCTAGTCTCGGTCATTCTCCACCTCACCATGATCTAAACTAGACGTCTAGCAACCATCAAAGAAAAGAAAAATCCATCACATAGCAATGTCCAAAAAGATATACAATAATCATCACAAAATCATCAAATATATCCAATTCTGCTCATAAGGGCCAGTGCTACCGCCCTTAGGCCGGTAGCACCGCCCTACAGCCAAATCCGAGAAAAGACACTTTCTAGATTTTTCACACCGACCAGAGCCCAGTGCTACCGCTCATGGTAGATCAGTGCTACCGCCTTCAAGCCAATAGCACCGCCCTACTGCCAAACCAGAAAACACCTTCTCTGGAATTTCCACACCGGCCATAGGCCTGGTGCTACCGCACTAGGGCCGGTAGCACTGCCAGCCGGTGCTACCAGTGATGCTAGACCGATAGCACCACCCATGCTGGGTAGCACTCCCAAATACTTCAAATTTTGAATTAAACCTCAAATCTCCCTCAAACTCAAGCCCTACTAGCTTCAACAATGTAAATAACTCATCACAAACATGGGTAGACCTCCACATGGTTTTTCAATTGATGTATATCATTGATGGTTCATGAAGAGTACTATCTGTGATTATTTCAATGACGGTTTTACTATAGAACCATCAGTAATATTCTTTAACATAGATGGTTTTTCCTAACCATCTGTGTTGAGGCATATAATATAAGCCTTTCTGTAGTACTGTTCATCTTGGCGTAAAATCAGTGAGGTTTAACATAATAAGATTGTCCTATCATGTACTTAACATTCACTTTGTACGAGGGAAGGATGCACTTGGTGCTGTACAAGGGAAGGTTGCACTTGAAGCTGTTCGTGTCCTTCATGTTTCATCTAATTCACAGTATGCTAACATATGTACCAAGGATTACCATCATTACTATTTCACGAGTTTCATACCAGTCCGAGCATCGTTGCTCCAAGGGATGACTTTGTTGGCAACAAAATTTAGAAGGATTTGACCGATTTGAAAGGCATAGTTAAGATTGAACATTTTTAGCTGATATTGATTCAAAACAAAATTTATCTCCAAGAGATATAGGTTGATATAAATTATTTTTGAGGAGTCGGAGAAGGACATGATCGGTCTAGATGCTATGAAAGTGGCAAGGAGCAAGATGAGACAGAATAATCAGCTAATCAATTTTTGTGAACCGTCTGTAAACCTTTGTTAGTAATAACAAGGCACATCACAGATGGTTTCCAAACCATCAGTAAAAACTAATACCAAAGACGGTACTATCTACGAACTGTCTGTGATGAGGGAATATCTTAGATGCTTCTATGATAGAACCGTCTTTAATGACAAGTAATCACAGACAGTTTTTTATTAGAACCGTCTGTGATATGTTTTTTCCCTAACTCTCTTGGCAAAAATTTCATGATTAGTATCTACTGTTCAAACTTTTATTCTCCTTAGATATTTATGCAATGATATTTATAAGACACAACTAGTTATAGATTTTGCAATGGAATATCAAAACATCATAGATGCATAGAGGCAACAGCTTGTTGATGAAGGTCTTAAAATATGAACATTTGTAGCACTTTCATCACCTTTTTTATTCTAATGTTGATGGATTCTAACGCAAAATCCAATTCCATAAACAGTTCATCCTGAAAGTTCATGCTCTGATTTATTTTTCATTTCATCCTGATCCCCCAATGAGAATACCATATGCAGCCCATTTTCACTTTGATCTAAATCAGAGAATGAACTTTTAGGATGAACTGTTCATAGAATTGGATTTTGCGTTGAAATCCATTAACATTAGAATAAGAAAGTTGACGAATGTGATACAAATGTTCTTATTTTAAGGCCCTCCTCATCAGACAAGCTGTTGCCTTACTGCATCTAGGATGCTTTGATATTCAATTGCAAAATCTATAACTATTTGTGTCTTGTAAATGTCGTTGCAGAAATATCTAAAGAGAAGAAAATTTTGAACAACATATACTAATCATGTAAGTTATACCAAGAAAGGTAGGAAAAAATATTATTTCATAGTTCAAGACAAGAAGACCTTACCAAAATATGGCACCACAAATATGATACGAAATATTTCATAGTTCACATGACAATACATTAACAAAATATGATATATACCATAAATATCAACTTGTATATTGAGAAACCATATTATTTCATAGTTCAAGACAAGAAAAACTTATTGTTTTGAATGATCGAGATGGCGATCAAAGGGGGTGAATGATCGTAAAATGAAAATTTTCCCATTCAAAACAATCGAACCAATATCCTCACATCAAAACGACAAAGCAGAGAAAGCAAAGATCCAAAAATTATCAGCCACGGGCGGCACTACTGTTGACCAGGCTTGGTATTACTAGATGAATAGTACCTCAGAACTAGCAGGTACTGTAGCACGGTAGTGCCGGCTACTATAGTGACAGTGCAACAGCCCGATGAATAGTAATTTCAGCACAAGTTTAAAATAAAAAATTGAGAAATCTTTTGATCGGCTGATCCAAACTTAACGAAACTTTGTGAACACCTTCCTCTGGATGTTAGGAACCTACATATAAATAATTGAACTTGAATCAATATGCACAAATTCAATTTTTGATTGCTTCGGAGTTTATCCTTTATAGCCATGAGTATACTACAACTATACAAGTTAAATATACTCCAAAAATTGTTTCAAAGTAATAATCCTTGATATAGAAGGATGAATTAGATCAATACTACTGAGATATCAAGTTAAAGAATAAACTCCCCCTAAATATGTGCATTCATATATATAAGGAATTGAAACATTAATGCACATTTTGAGGTCTAAATAATGGTAGAGTTTATTCTTTAACTTGAATCCAAAATATGCATTAAGATATCCTAAAATGAAAATGAGTGCATACCTTGGGTTTTTCATTTTTCAATGATATGAGACTAATCAAAGATATACTAATAAAAGAGTTATTCTCATAAAAAGATTTATCAATAATTAACAATTGAGTCTAATCAATATTAAGATTATCACAAGAGTTTGTCTCAATATTAGATTTATCATTAACACCAAAACCAAATTAATGGAGCTTGAACTTTTAGACGGGTGCAGGGAGCTCTCGCTGCTTTGCTCCTAAGGCTTAGGGCCTCTGCTAGCCAAGACCTTTGTGGACTTGGCGCGCTTCTTCTTTGATAAAAACAAATCGGCTACATGTATTAGTCTTTGCAAAAACTTAAAAAATATATAGCTATTAGCCGATCATTATAAACTCACTCGGCTGCAGCTTCTCTATGTCCATAGAGAGGGGCTGGATACCTAGGGTACTGGATGTGTACCTTGAGAGGCCAGTCGATTGGCGTGGCCTCTTGCTAGGCTGGCCACTACCGGATGGGCCAATTACTATCTTCTTGCCGCTGCCTTTGTCTGCAAAGAAGAAGAGAAGCCGATTAGTAAAAGTTATATGATAAAAGTTGAAATAGAAGCAAAAAAGTCTATTTTAGCTAATACCTCACTGGTAATATTTACAAGGCTTGTGTTATTGTATCCTAACAAACTAGCCTCATCACTAGAATCGTTGCTCGTACCTACCATCGGCTTGGGAAGATCTGGGAAGTATTCAACGATGATAGCCGACAGGGTCTTCTCTGAATATAAGGCCATAGCATTGGCTGACCACCATGACGAGAAATGGCCTGCTCGGGGAGTATTCAGGAAAAAGTGTGGTAAGTCTTGAATTTGAAAGTTATTGACTATATGTAAGACGATGTTGGCTGTTGCTGTATTACGGACTCATTCCCTTGGTTGAAGTCGATTGAAGAGCTGAAAGCACAGGGGAATTTCCCAAAACCCAACTGCATGGCATATACTATCGGATGATAAAATTCATAGGAAGGTTGGAAAGTTCAATTTCTTGTATGAAGACCAACAGACAGTACACTTGGAGAAATAAATAACATGTAAAGGTCCAATGTTTTGTGAGGCATAGAGTAACTATCGGCTGCCAGATGCAAGAAAGAAAGGCAAGAATAATCGGTTGCTTCTTTATAACTGAAGAAGTCTTGCTGACTAAAATCTTCACTGTCAAGCTGCACAAAGAATGCCAAGTACTTTCTGGAGCCGACGAGGGTAACCTTTGTCTCATTCCTAGAGCAGAGTACAAATCTCTCCCCATATGATCGGCTTGCTCAATATTGGGTCTCTTTATCCTTAGGGGTTTCTTCTTGAGGGAAGGGGTATCGTTAGCTAGGTTTAAATTGAATGACTGGCTCAAAATGCAATAAAGCTAGGTCTACATGAACCACAATGGACCTCCTACATTGCTGATGGTGTAATTGCCTAAGCCCATAAAAAGTCAACTGCGTACAATGTGCAACATCTGATATACTGCACCTAGAAGCATTTTCCCTAGGGCCAATTAACGGCCTTCAACTAACTATTCGGCTAGACTCTGATAAACTTGGGTCGACTCAAGGGATCCCTTGCAAAAAAGAAATCTTTTTTACCAAAGATTAAGGAAAGCAACATGTTCCTCATCTAATACTGGCCCAATTCCCTTGTTGTTGTTGATAATATATTTGCTCCATCCCTACCCTTAGATCGGATCAGCTTGTATTGGGGCTTAGTGCTGAAAGCCGACACTTATTCCCCATCATGCCTCAAGTAGCAAAGTTGAGCTATATCTAGGAAAGTTGGGGCGACTGGACCTATTCTAAATATGAATGCATTTAGTGTATCCAACCAAAAGTAACATGCCATGGCCACTAAGGACTCGTTGGCAGGCACTCGGCTATTCTTATTCTCTCCCATATTTCCCTCTTTTGGGCTGCTACCTGATTATACCAACTTCTCAAACCTTTTTTTGCCATTGGGTAGGCCCTAAAACTTTTGCTCCACCCTTCTATGTTATACTCAGAAGCCGACAAAGGGAGACGAGGAATTTGCTGGTTTATAACTGTGTTAGAATCTAGGTTTCCTATCAGGCCTAGGTAATACTGATCATTGCTATCGAGGATCAGAATGAGTACCCGTTGGGGGTCCATTTCAGCCGACTTGGGAAGAAGAAGGGTTGGCCGATGAAGACTGGTGAGCAAGGTGCATAGAAAGTTAGTCAAAGCCAATGGTGAATTGTTTGAGAGCTCATGCACGTGAAAATGACTGTGTGGGAACCTCATATTTATAAGGGGGTGAAAAAAGGTGAAACAGCGAGAAGGATTTCGATGGGGCGCGTGCAGTTAAAATGAAGATACGCATCTCAAGATTTTATGGTGCCATAAATGGAGCGGATACTAATGGAAAATTGCGTCAAGTCGATAGTAACAGAAGCCGATGTACAAGATTTTTGGAAGATCCCAAAAATGGGGGTATATGTTTGCACCAAAATTTTGTAAAGTATGGCAAAATCGTCAAGCTAAAAGATTGTTTTGGGTAGGTATCAAAAAAGGAAGGAAAATGATTAAAATAGTACTGTAGTCAATATCGAATGAAAGATAATGTAATCGTAACCAGAATTGTTCCAAACAAGGAGAATACTACTTTAGTTAAGGTTGATACGGATCATGGTGACAGCGTATTAGAGGAGGATAGGATTGGCCGACAGCTATAAAAGGTGGTCAAGGGCAGGTGAGAAGAATAACACAATCAAATCGATCAACTCGCATTACTCTTTTACTTTCCTGTTGACTAGGAGTAGTCTTCTAATTTAGAATCATCTTTGTAATCTGATATCGATAAATAAAGTTGCGTATCGCTGATTGTTAATCTTTACTAATTATGCCAATCAAGTTTGATTTTTTTATCTTGCTACGCATTGCCTTTTTTGGGAAAATCTACCTCTTACCATTTGATTAGCCTTAATCGGCTAATTAGACTTATCGTTACCTTTAGATTTGGTCGGATTTCTAGATGTTTAGATCTTTGCCGATTTATCGTGATTGATTGGTTTTGAGCGTATTTTCTATTTATCTTACCGATTATAGGATCAAATCGATTGGCATGCCTTAAACTATTGAATCTGGTGTTCGTCTAGTATGTTGAGACTGATTAATTCTTCGTCTTATTTTTAGCACCAATAGTGATGATATCAAGAGATATCCCTAATGGTTTTTGGATAATACCGTCTGTGATATCAATTATCATATGCAGTTATTTTAAAATTATCTATGATTACATTTAACACAGACGGTTTTGGAAAACCATCTGTGATGAGGTGTCTAATATAAACCTTTCTGTGCTAACGCCTTAGGATACCTATGTTTGCACCAGATTTTGGAAAGTACGATACGAATCGGTGGAACTACAGGAGTTCGGATAATACACGGTGCATCTATGCAGAAGTTTGGATAACACACGGTGACTATTTGTAAGCAGAAGATCAATTAGGAAACCTTAGCCGACTCGGACTATGTTAAATGTGACGAGCGAGGACTCGGATCGGCTGACGGGTATATAAGGTGAGCTTAGGCTGCTTGAAGGGGACATCCCATAGCAAATCACATCTGCCAGTTTTTCATTTTTCTTTAGCTTTTAGTCTTGTAATACTCTTTTGTAAGTCGACCTCGATCAATAAAAGTTGCGTATCGCCGATTGTTGATCGTCTTCGATTTCTTCAGGTCTGATTTGTTCTATTTTGTTGTGCATCGCCTTTTTAGAATTAATCTACCTTTTACCCTTTGATTAGCCTTGATCGGCTGATCTGTTACCTTTTAAATCGGCCCTTGGCTGATTCAACTTTAGCCGATTATTCTTTGATTATCGGCTTGGAGCAAATTTCACGATATTTCCTTATCGATTGTAGGGTCAAATCGATTGGCATGCTCAAACCCGATGTTCGTTCGGTGTGTTGCAATCAAAAACTCTACGTCATATTTTTGGTGTCAACACATTTTTGGCATGCCCGGTGGGACACGATCGGAAAGATGACTGCATGCAAATCTGTCGCACCAGCCGACGTTAATGCTGACGCCATAATCGTTTCTACTTTGGACGATCTGACTTCGGAGCAGCGCAAGGAGATTGAAGATCGGAAAGCTGCCCTGGAAGAATTGATGTTGGGTTGTTATCAAAAAACTCGACGAGGGGTCACACAGAAGATGGCGCTTCCAACATTGAATCCCCTTGGTGAAGCTGGCGTCACAACGAATTCGGTAAGCCGATATCTACCGGCTCAAGCCGAATTGTCTGTTATGATTGAGCAATCCGTGCATTATGCATTAATCAATCAGTCATCGGGCTTGGTTACAACCCTAAAGCCGATGATAGAAAACAGCGTAAAAACCATTGCACAAGAGTTGGCAGTGTCTGGAGGGTTGCTAGATCCATTGCAGCCGCTCCCAACGTATCCTGTATACTCTGTGGCACAAAATGCCAACACGATAAAGGTGTCAGCACCAACACCTTCGCTGATGCCAACTCAACCCACTGTGTTGGCACCGGGAAATTCTCGCCCAAGTATGGTTACTCATTACCATGCATATACTGACGCTGCAAAGTTAGATACAGCTAATACACCTACATCGACGTCAGGGACTACCTACGTCCAGTCGGCTCCTCAGCCGATTGAATCTAATAGAAGTCATAAACCCCAAGGACCAGCCCAAGTAAGAAATCTGGTTCCACATAGGGTGGTTTCGTATGCAGAGCCCTTCGTTCCATTGCCCGAGGTTCCGGTTGTCAGAGCCGATGGGTGTGAACCGTGGCAACGTCAGAACCCGTCGGTTAGGGCAAGCTGACTGGCCGAGTTTGCACTTGGGGGGCAGGATGTCCATCATGATTGGCCCAATCCTGGTGCTACATCAGCTAATAGCATTAATTGGGTTGATTAGATTTCTATGGTCATGAGAGATCAGTTCGGTTTACAACCCAAAGGGAAAACGATCGGCTATAAGAAGCCGTACCCAGATTATATCGACCGCATGCCATACCCCCATAATTTCAGGGTTCCCGATTTTGCAAAATTTTTGGGAGACGATTCAGTCACTACCCTTGAGCATGTCGGACGGTTCATTGCCTAGTGTGGCGAAGCGGCTCAATCTGATGGGTTGAAGATTAGGTTATTTCCCTTATCATTATTAGGCACAACATTTACTTGGTTCACGAATCTTCCTTCGAATTCGGTCCACTTTTGGAACGATTTAGAGAGCCGATTCCATGAATATTTTTTCTCTGGCAGTCTAGAACTTAGGATATCAAATCTGAGTTCTGTCCGACAAAAATTTGGCGAATCGATTTCTAATTATATAAGAAGATTTAGGGAAGTGAGAAATCGATGCTTCAATGTAAAATTGCCTGATAATCAACTAGCCGATTTAGCATTTCAAGGATTGATCCCACCACTCAAAGAAAAATTTGTTGGGCAGGAGTTTACCGATCTAGGCCATCTGCTTCATCGCGTATCGGCACAGGAGGGCCGATATTTGAGTAAAGAATTCAAAGATAAATTTAGATTAAATGGGAATGGTAAGAATAAAGCCAAAGTGAACATGGTCGATTATAGTTCAAGTGAAACTTCTGAAGATGAAGTAGATGTAAATATAGCCGAGTGGATAAAGGGTCCAAAGAAACCTCTCATTTGCTCATGGCTTAAGCCAACGAAGAATAAGTCGGAAATTAAGTACGCTTTTGATGTATCCAAATGCGACCGCATATTTGATTTGTTGTTACAAGAAAAGCTGATACGACTGCCAGAAGGACATGTCATATCATCGGATGATGAAATCAAAAAACAACGATATTGTAAGTGGCATCACTCTTTTTCTCACAACACTAATGGCTGCAACATCTTTCGGTAGCAAATACAAGCGGCCATTGAAGACGGTCGGCTTAAATTCGCAGAAGAGCCAGCCATGGAAGTGGATGTTAACCCTTTTCCAATAAACATGGTCCAATGCTCAAGCAAAGGAAAGGAGACTGTGGATGAGGGGCCTAAAACAACACAGCAAGTTGACGTGCAGTCCAGTTCAAAAGGGAAAACGTTGGAGATAACGATCGGCACACTCCAGATAGAAACCGATCAAGATGGAAAAAATTCAAGGACAGTCAAGCCAAAAGGAGAATTACAGGTCGGACGATGGTATAAAGCTGAGCGATCTCCGCCTCGAAAATCAGCATTCAGACCTAAGTCGACTTTCTCATAGTTACTTGAGAAATATGAAAAGATAAGCCATCGGCAAAGGCAGCAATCTCGCCGACCAGACAACTTGCATAGGCCAAACAGCGTGTATCGGCCAGATAACTTGTATCAGCCAGACAACATTGAAAGAGCTCACCAGAGATGTCCCTTTTGGCAATTTTGTTAGGAAAGGGGTGTAGCATTGCCTTCTCCGAGATCATGTCCCATGGAACATTATCCACTAAGAGATTGGCCGAGGCAACCAGAAAAAGAACAGCTGTTTGGATCGGCGGCAGATCGGACTGAGTCAGGATACAGAAAGCCGATAAGGGAAAGGCTAGGCACGCCAAACAAAGATGAGGATGTAGAGCCTACAGAGAATCTGGCTGGTAAAATTTGCAAGCCAATTGAGCCTAAACCAAGGTGGTGCTCAACGGGACTTAGCCGATCCCAACGTAGACGGCTTCAACGCCTAAGGACACAAGAGATGAGGGAGGCTGAAGAGGAAAAACAAAGAGATCAAACATTCAATGAGTTACGGCCGATAAGACCTGTCAAAAAGGAATGGAGGAAAAAGGAGCAAGCTGACGATGAATCGGATTCCTTAGACGACTTGTTGTCACCAATGATCCATGACGATACTCCTCCCATGGATATCAACATGGTCTTCACTTTACCAGCCGAATTCAGAATCAAAACAGAATCGGTCAAAGACACGTACGCTCAACTATGCCTGAGTGCGCAAGACGCTGTGTTTGAAAAACCGTAAGATCCTCATCGGCACCTAAAGCCGTTGTATTTGAAGGGGTATATCAACAAAAAGTCAATATCCAGGATGTTGGTGGATGGAGGGGCTACGGTGAATCTAATGCCACTCACTACTTGCAAGAAGTTGGGCAAAACCGATGAAGATCTGATCAAAACAAACATGGTGTTGAACGACTTCACAGGTGATCCCACTGAAGCAAAAGGAGTGATGGTTATGGAATTAACCATTGGCAGCAAAACTTTGCCGACTATCTTTTTTGTGATTGAAGCAAAAGGGAATTACAGTGTGCTCCTTGGACGAGATTGGATACATGCAAATTGCTGTATACCTTCAACCATGCACCAACTTCTTGTACAATGGAACGGAGATGAAGTCGAAGTCGTCTCAGCCGATACATTGGCTCATATTGCTATGGCTAGTTCCGACGCAAATTGGCCGCATGAAGAGGCGGAATGCATATCGGGTAAGACTTTAGACGATTGCGACTTTATTTGCATTGGTAATTCAGGATTGATGCCGATCAGTGTCAGGCCAGGCACGTTTGATCGGGCAAGTGAAGTCTTAAGGAGATGGGGCCAAAAGTAATCCAAAATCTACAAGACAAAGTGTGAAGCTATCGGCATGTGGTCAATTCTTGTAAAGCAATTGAAGATTTTCAAGATAAAAAATTGGGTCAAGGTTTCACTTCTGCCGATATGCTTGAGGAAGTTGATATAGGAGAAGGCGACAGGAAAAGACCAACTTTTGTAAGTGCAAGACTAGGCATAGAGTACAAAGCTAAGTTGGTTCAAATACTTTGAAAATATAGGGATTGTTTCGCCTGGGAGTATTATGAGATGCCAGGATTAAGCCGCCAATTAGTGGAACATCGGCTGCCCATAAAACAAGGATATCGGCCGTTTAAGCAACATCCTCGATGTTTTAATCCAGAATTGTATAATGTTATTAAAGAAGAAATTGAGAGGTTATTGGAGGCCAAGTTTATAAGGCCTTGCCGATATGCTGAATGGGTGTCTAACATCGTTCCCGTCATAAAAAAGAATGGTAAGCTTCGGGTATGTGTAGATTTCAGAGATTTGAATAAAGCCAAGCCAAAAGATGAATACCCAATGCCTATAGCCGATATGCTTATCGACGCTGCGTCAGGTAACAAGATTATTAGTTTTCTTGATGGGAACGCCGGATATAATCAAATATTTATGGCAGAAGCCGATGTCCCCAAAACTGCCTTCAGATGCCCCGGTGCTCTGGGGTTGTATGAATGGGCTGTGATGACATTTTGAAGGATCGAGATGGCGAACAGAGGGGAGGTGAATGGTCGCAAACAAATTTTCCCCCAAAATACTCTAACTAAAACCTCGACAAGATCGCTCAAAGGAAATCGTGAAAAACCCGAAAAACTAGACAACTATGTGTACCCCTAACTTGCATGGATAAGTACCATAAAATATGTGGGGATTTTTGAGTCATAATTCTGGTTGTCTAGTGTCCAAAAATAAGAAGGAATCACTTCAACTCTTGCTTTTAGAAAGGAGATCAATTCAAATTACAAAAGCCACTTTCAGAAAAGCAAAAGAAGAATTTCCAGAACCTGTCCTCAATTTGAACAGGTGGTTGGTGGGTTTCTGCAGCTCAAGAAATTTTGAAAAATTTTCTCCCTATGAGAAGAAGAGTCTTGAAGAACTCAAACAAATTTCACCTTAAAAAACCATACATAAAAAACAAGAAAAATCTAAGAACACAGTCAGTCAAGAACTTCGAGCAGAAAGTTTGGGGCTCGGTTTTCACCTCATGACGCCCAAACGGTGCAACAAGTGGACTCTAAAATTTTTCTACGGATGGATATGAGAGTTCCGCACCTTCCCCAACAAGAATCACTCAAAAAAGAGTTTTCTAGATTTTTATAAAAATCAAATACCAACCACTACGCGAAGAACAAGTTCTGGACAGAGTTGGAACTTGAAAGAAAAGATGATCTCTACTCAATCCAAGAGTGCAAAATAGATGTAAAACCATATGAACACACTCAAAACATTCAAGATCAGCATTTAGAAGGAGGGGAGGCAAATCCAAATTGCATGAATGTAAATTGCGGGAAAGTAAATGCGTAAAGTAAATACTGAATTTAAATTGTGTAAAGTAAAGACATAATGTAAATGCGGAATTTAAATTCACAATAATGTGAAGAAATTCTTTGTATTTCTGGTGGGAAGGTTTACAAAGCCTCACTTCATGTGGGCAAAGCTCAAAGGAGCAACTGAAACCTTCATGGAGAGGAGGCTACCCCTCCACCCCTATTTATACTACTCTTGGGTCACCTACCACCCTTGGATGAGTCCCTCAACCCTAAAGCACTCATCTAAGGGCTAGGATTAACCCACACACATACCCATGCAAAGGCTAGCCCAAAATCCACACACATACCGGGTTTTCTTGCACGGCTTTCAAAGCATACTACCTAGACCCGCTAACCTATCAACTAGACCACAATCCGACGGTGCTCATTGATCCACGCGGCATCTAGCTAGCGTCATCTCCTTTCCTTGTCTTCTTGGCTTGCCCGGACTCTCTCTCCGATCATCTTCCGGCGATCTCCCGACCGTCTGGACCTCCGACACTCCTCGCCTAGTCCCGGTCATCCTTCGCCTCACCATGACCTAGCCCCGTCGCCCTGCAACCATCAAAGACAAGGAATAACTTTCACATAGCAATGCCCATATATATATATATATTCAATGATTATCCCAAAATCATTAATCAATCATAATTTCACTCAACGGTCTGATGCTACCGCCCCACACGGGTAGCACATGGAAAAGCAACCAACACTCAAATTGCTTCACATCGAAAATCCAATTCAAATCAAATTAAACTCAATTTCAAATCAAACCAAGCTCAAAACTCGTTAATTACTCATCACATACAAGGATAGACCTCCACATGGTTTTTCACATTCGGCTTGAAAAACGCAGGTGCTACTTATCGACGTGCAATGAATTTGATTTTTCACGACCTAATCAGCCACATTGTTGAAATATATATCGATGATGTAGTAGTGAAGTCCAAATATGATTGGAAGCATTTAGCCGATTTAGAAAGGGTGTTCCAGAACACAAGGGCTCATGGGCTAAAGATGAACCACTTGAAGTGCGCGTTTGGCGTGTCGGCTGGCCAATTCCTCGGGTTTATGGTTTATCAGAGAGGAATTGAAGTCAACCAAACAAGGGTCAAAACCATAGTCAATACAAAATCGCCGACATGTAAAAATGAATTACAAAAGCTGATCGGCAAAATCAATTACTTATGACGATTTATTTCAAATCTGTCCGGTCGAATTCAAGCTTTTACACCATTGCTAAAATTAAAAGACCATCAGGACTTCGTATAGGAGTCGATCAGCAAAGAGCTTTTGATGATATAAAGCAGTATTTAGCATCACCACCAGTCTTAGATGCACCAAAGAAAGGGGTCCCATTCAAGTTGTATGTGTCGGCTGAAAACGAGACTATTGGGGCAGTTTTGGCCCAGGAGGTTGATGGCAGAGAGCGAGTAATATTTTATCTAAGCCAACGACTTTTGGAAACTGAGATCAGATACCCTTCAGTAGAAAAATTATGCTTGTCATTATACTTTGCTTGTACTAAGTTGAGGCATTATATATTGGCATCGACTTGCATAATAGTGTGTAAAACCGATATCATCAAATACATGCTGTCTGCGCCAATCTTAAGAGGACGACTTGGGAAATGGGCTGATGCTCTAACTGAGTTCGACCTATAGTACGAATCGGCTAAGGCCATGAAAGGGCAAGCAATAGCCGATTTCATCACAGGACATGATACTGTGGTAGGGATGGTTGACATGGTTCCCTAGCAATTGTATTTTGACGGATCGGTTTGCCAAGAAGGGAGCGGAATAGGTATTGTGCTGATTTCACCAAAAGGGCATAACATTGAGTTTGCATATCGGCTTAATGGCCGATGTTCTAATAATCAGGCCGAATATAAGGCGTTGCTCAGGGGGCTTCAACTGTTAGAGGGTATCGGAGTGAGCGACGTAAAAGCGTATGGCGATTCGTTGTTGGTCGTCCAACAGGTTAACAGGGAATTTCGGTGCAATGATGAAGTATTATCAAAGTATTTGGAACATTGCCTAGATGCTATCAGCACATTTACGTCATTCTCCATCAGTCATGTGCCCAGGGAGATGAACGACAGATCCAATATGCTGGCTCAAGCAGCATCGGGCTATAAAGAATACAGCCGATACGAAGCGCTTGACTCGGTTGACAAAACAGTGTTGTGTATTGATGCTACCGATTGGAGAGCGAAGATAAAGGCCTACTTGATGAACCCATCCAGGCCTACTGAACGCAAAATTCGACAGCAGGCATTAAAGTACGTTGTGTTAGGAGATGAGCTATATTATCGGACAATGGAAGGTTTACTTTTAAGATGTCTGAGTGATGAAGAGGCAAAAGTGGCTATGGGTGAGGTTCATGAAGGAATTTGTGGTTCACATCAGTCGGCTTACAAAATGAAGTGGATATTAAGACGAACAGGATATTTTTGGCCGACAATGTTAGAAGATTGTTTTAAATATTATAAGGGGTGCCAGGATTGTCAAAAGTTTGGGAATGTGCAGATTGTGCCAGCATCGGCTTTACACCTGATTATCAAGCCATGGCCGTTTAGAGGATGGGGTATAGATATAATCGGCCAGATATTCCCAGCATCGAGCAAAGGCCATAAATTCATCCTCGCAGCTACAGATTATTTCTCAAAATGGGTAGAAGCCATTCCTCTCAAGAAAGTCACGAGTACAGAAGCTATCAATTTTATCAACGAATATATATATCATACATCGGTTTGGTATTCCGCAAACTATCACTACTGATCAAGGGACGATATTCATGTCTAGTGAATTTCAAAGCTTTGCAAAAGGGTTAGGCATCAAAATACTTAATTCATCACCTTATTATGCCTAGGCTAATGGACAAGCCGAGTCATCCAACAAAACTCTGATCAAGCTAATTAAAAGGAAAATCGATGAAAAGCCTAGAAATTGGCATACTACGTTGTCAGAGTCTTTATGGGTATATCGGCTAGCGTTCCATGGATCAACTAAGTTATCACCATATCAGTTGGTGTATGGCCAAGAAGTCGTGTTACCCGTAGAGATAAATATAGATTCAATGCGAGTGGCAAGGCAAAATAACCTATCAGCCGATGAGTACAAAGACTTGATGCTATGCAATTTGGACAACTTAGCGGAGGTAAGGTTGATTACACTAAATCGGCTTGAACAGAATAAGAAAAGAGTTGCGAGGGCTTATAACAAGAAAGTTGTGCCTAAGTCGTTTAGCGAAGCCGATTTAGTTTGGAAAACAATATTGCCAATCGGATCCAAAGACAATCAATTTGGAAATGGTCGCCAACGTGGGAAGGACCTTATAAGGTAAATCGGCTTGTTGACGGAAATGCGTACATACTTGAGACGCTCGAGGGGATTGTGCTACCAAAGGCAATCAATGGGAAATATTTGAAGAGGTATTACCCTAGCATATGGATTGGCGCATAAATATTTAAGAAGTACAATGCAAGAATTTTGAAAAGATAAATATAATTAGTTAAACATCCAATTAAGTACATTACAAAAGCGTAGCAAAAGAGTGACGAAGCACCGTTTCAACGCAAAACAACACCCATAAAAAATTACAAGCCTGATCCAGAGATCCTAGCCCCCAAGGCCGACAGTGCTGCGGCTGCCTTGGCCAGAGTCTCAGTAATGCCATATACAATGTTTTCATCGTCCTTGGCATTGCCCGGCACGGGAATAACTTTGGTCGATTGATCTTGTATTTTTGCAACAGCCAAGCTAACATCATCCTTGAGACTCTTCAAAGACGCAGCCGTTAAGTTCATAGCGGCCAGGGCATCGGCCAACTGCCCATTCACTTTGGCTAATTCGTCTTCGAGAATCTTCTTAGTCGATTCCAGCTCCCCGGATAGAAGATTTGGCAATCGTGAGTGACGAAGAACTCTCATCGTACTGCTTCTTCTTGGCCTTAGCATCTGCCACCATCTGATCTAAAAAGCGTCGATCGGCTTCTTGAGCCTGTCGTTGAGCAATTCTGGCGTTGGTCGCATCAACTTCCGCCTTCTTTTCGTCCAAATGGCATACGTTCAAAAGTGCGGCCATAGCCTCAAGGGGCAGGTCGGCTTCCACAGTGGCCATTGCATCGCGTATGGGCTGCGCATTGGCGAGGATTGCGGGCTCTAGCTAGCTTATCTCAATAAGAAGCCGATTCAACTTCTCCTGCATATTAGGCGCAGACTTGACCACAGAAGCCGATGTGAAAGGACAGGGGATGTTGCCTAGAGGGGGTGAATAGGCGAATAATAAATTTAAAACTAAATCACAGTGGAATAAAACAATCCAGAGGGTCTAAGCCTGGAGTGTCCGGGGTTTTTATCTGGATACTCCGGTATGTCCGGACTATCCGGAGTCAGGGGTCCGGATACTCCGGATTGGAGACCTTGAAGAGCCGAGGGGGTCAGCCTAGACTATCCGAGCTTTTACTCCGGATACTCCGGTATGTCCGGACTATCCGGGGTAATTGTCTGGATACTCCGGGTTGGGCACCTCGAGATGAAATTTCAAATCTCTTCGACTTTTAAGCAATCTACTTGAATACAAAGAATCTAACACTACCAGGTACCTAGAACAAGTATGGATCTAGAGCCAAACACAGTAGAAAAGTAGATCGGGCAATTTCAAGATTCAAAATCAAATACTAAAGCAAGAGTAAAAAGCAAACTTAGAGACGATGATTTTTCACCCGAAGTTCGGATCCTTGAGGGAATCCTACGTCTCCGTTGAGGCAGCTCAGTCACACTTGAGTCGGGGTTTCTTTCAACCCTCTTACTCCCGGTGTTGCACAAATGCACTCGCCGGTTTCAACTCCTTTGACGCTTGAGCCGGGGTCTCTTTCAACCCTCTTCCTCCCGGTGTTGCACAAATGCACTTGCCGGTCTTCACTTCTTTGATTCCTTCCCTTGCGGAGGCGGAATCGGGCCTTCACAAACTTCCTACGGCCAACCACACAAAGCTCCGGTGACTCGTAGGCGACCTCCTAGCCGTCTAGGAGTCCTCAACCTCCAAGAGTAACAAATGCTCATGAAGAACAAGCTTGGAGATGGAATCAAGTGCTCAACAACTCAAATCACACTCAACCCGAGCACTACCCTCTCTCACACCCAACCCTTCACTCAAAGGGGATCACTAAGATCTAGGGTTAGAGGGGCTTTTGAGAGCTTAAGATCACTAAGAATACACCTCAAAGCACCAAGGAACCAGCCCAAAAGCTCTCCTCCAACGGCTACCCAAGAGGGGGCTTTAAATAGCCATCCCCAAAAACTAGCCATTTGAACTGCGTAAAGTCCGGAGTACCAACCCGGATACTCCGGACTTAACCCCAGATACTCCGGATTGGACTGAGCAGCCCGACGAAAACGAGCATAACTTTTGACTCCGGACTCCGATTTCAGTGATTTTGGACTCTATTGAAAGCTAAGAACAAGGACTACACAACTAACAAGGTCTCACTACCCAAATCTCAAAGGATAAATCCAGATTTCATAAAGAATCCAAGAGAGACCTACAACTCTCACTTTCCGGCACCACCAACACCACTCTCTCTTTAAGTTTCACAAGGATGGATCATTTGAGCACTTGGCACATCTAAAAGTCATTCGACGTTGCATCCCTCTTAATAGTACGGCAATCCTTATACTCAAATTAAATCAAAGATAATACAAGTCTAGAAACAGTTACTTGCCATCTTCTTTCTTAACTCCGGTGCATAAAGACCTTCACCAAATGATTGATGACATTTTTGCCTTGTCCAACTTGACTCGATTCACCTCATGAGACTCTCGTCCTATCAACCTTGACTTGATCATCCTCTCCGACGATCTCCACGCCAAGTCGATCTTGACTTAGTCCTCAACTCTTGGTAACACTGCCGTCTTGTTGACCTCGGCTTAACGATCATCCTTCAAACTACCTTGGTCATCATACACACAAGGGACCTAATTCTTTTCAAGTCACTCATGAAAGACATTAGTCCCAAAAGCTCAATAGATATGAATAAATTGATATTTGTGAGCAATCAAGTACCACAAGTGTTTCATATAAAGAAGCATAATATAACTGGAAACACTTGACATAAGAAATGTTCTCTACTAAGTACATCATGATGAATATGTGATTGATCTATATGTACTAGAGAGATGATTGCCAATATGATTAATCAATTAAATCATAGCAAGGATCATAGTCTTTACTTAAATGAAGCACATGATAGAATATACACGAATTGTACATGTGCAAACAATATTTGGAATAAGAGTAAATATGTGATCCAACTCTAAATTAAACTTCACTAAGAGAAGTGCATGAGAGGATACACAACTAAGACATGCATGCACAAAGTTAATATATAGCAATGTGAAGTTTAACTCTAGTTAATACATTCATACTAAAAGCAAAGCATATAATGAACTCAAATGAATATATATGCACAAATAAATATGACATGAACCAATGTGCATATATATAATCAACATGCTACTTGGAGTTCACTATGCATTTGCACAAAAGGAATGCAATAACAAATATAGAAGAGATACCAAAATTGCATACCTTATCTTTGCTTAACCATCCCACTTGATTTTTCTCTAAATAGATAAGACTGATACTCAACTAGGCAATAACATGTTAGTCTCATAGCAATATAATCATATTAGAGGTTTGGCATTTGTTAAGCACTAAGTTAAGCATTTACTCAATTATATAGATTGTCATTATATGCGTTTGTCATTAATCACCAAAATAACATAAGTGCCTAGATGCACTTTCACGATGCCACCATCGACGCATCTATAATCTTACGAACGTCAGCAGAATGGTCATTTGTCATCACTATTTCTGGATCGACTAGCTCGTCCAAAGAAAAACCGAACAGGCTCGTCAGATCCATTGGCTCCGGCTCAGACGAGGGAAGAGGTGGTTGGATCGTTGGTCGCGGAACAGAGATGCCGAAATCAGTCAAGATATCGGCCACTTGATTTGATGTGGTGGGCTGCATGAAGTATACAAATGAGAGCTAGAAGATGGAAGATTAAGAAAATTATAAAGAAATTACCTCTACGAAGGCCGATGTGCGAGGGGAGCTCTCAGCACTCTGTTCTGTGCGCTTTTGCCGCCTGGCAGGAGCTTAAGTGGACTTGGGCTTCTCTACAAAATCGGATAACAAGAAGTTAGTAATAGAAGGTGAGAAGCAACTATCGGCTAAAAAGTACTTACTCGGCAGTCGCCCTTTCTCAATCTCCGAAAGAGATGGGCTTTGTACTCGAAGATTTCCAGAGGCATAGCCAGTGATGCCTGTCGATTGTTGTGGTCGACGTTTGAGGGCATTTTCCGACGGACCCTGGGTAGTTGCTTGATCCGTAGCAGACTTCTTGCCAGTAGAAGCATTCTACAAAAGAAGCAAGATGATTAGTCATTGAAGAATGGAAGCCGAGGAAAGAATTACTCGGAAAAAGCCGATACCTCTACAGCTACCGATGAATTCGTGTAACCTGAGGAACTTCACTGCTTGAGGTACTGCTGCTGCTGCTGGAAACTACCGTCAGCTCATGAAAGTCTGGTAAAAATTTATCTATGACAGTCGACGGAGTACGATCTAGGAGAAGAGCTTCTACTATAGATGACCACCATACGAAAAATTGACCAGCTCGACGCGTATTCAAAAAGAAGTGTGGCAGGTTCGTAACTTGAAGCTCATCGGCTATTTCGAGGACTATTTCGGCCGATGTTGCGTTCCTTACTCTAGCTCGAGGCTGAAGTCGATCAAGAAGCGGAAGGCAGGGAATGACTTGGCCAAAGCCCAGCTGACAAGCATAAACTGACGGATGGTAAAATTCGTAAGAGGGCTGAAAAGTTCTGTTCCTAGAGTTCAGGCCGACATGAATGATGCAAGGTGAAATAAAAATCCGAAACAATTCCAAAGTCGATTCAGGCATTGAAGAGCTATCAGCATCTAGGTGAAGGAATAAAGGCCATTGGAAATCGGCCCCATTGCGATAAATATTTCTTCAAATCGGCTGGAGTAATTTTAGTATCGCCGCTGTAGCACATCATAAGTCTCTCTCCTTGCGATCGGCTAGCCCTGTACTGCGGAGTAGCAGTCTTCTAGAGGTTCAGAAATGAGCGATCGGCTGAAGATGCTATAGAGCCACAGTTGAATAAGCCATAAAGGGCCACCTATATTGCCAACGACAAATTGAGCAAACCCAGAAAAAAGCCGACTCCTGATGATATACATCATCTGATAAACAGCTCCTAGAAGCATCTTTCCAAGGGCGCTGATGACCTTCTACTAGCCGCTCTGCCATCAATTGATAAACTTGAGTCGGTCCAAGGGAGGCTCCGCAAAATAAGAATCTTTCTAACCATAGATTGAGGAATGCAACATGTTCTTCATCCGATACTAGTCCATTTACTTTATTATTGTGCTGAACGTATTTAGACCACCCTTCGCTCTTGGATTGAATTAGCTTGTATTTGGGCTTCCCGCTAAAAGCCGATATTTGCTCACCATCAGGCCTAAGGCAGCACAACTCTGCTATGTCTAGAAGTGTTGGGCTGATGGGGCCAGTCCGAAATAGGAAGGCATTGAAGGTGTCCGACCAAAAATAACATGCCGTGGCCACCAAGGGCTCATTGGCTTCTGGATTGGCTAAGCTTAAAGGAAGGCATTCGGCTATACCCATCCTCTCCCATTCCTCTCTCTTCTAAGCCGATACTCTGATATACCAGTTTCTCCACCCCTTGAGAGCTGTCGGTCAAGTCCTAAAACTTTTACCCCATTTTTCTACATTGTAACCTTTTGCCGATAAGGGGAGCCTAGAGATTTCTTCATTAATTACCGTATCGGCATCTAGATCCCCTACCGGTCCTAAGTAATACTGATCATTACTTTCTGGGATTGGGATAATACACGGTGGAACTATGTTTGCACCAAATTTTGGAAAGTACGATACGAATCGGTGGAACTACAGGAGTTCGGATAATACACGGTGCATCTATGCAGAAGTTTGGATAACACACGGTGACTATTTGGAAGCAGAAGATCAATTAGGAAACCTTAGCCGACTCGGACTATGTTGCCGTAACAGAACAGGACTCGGATCGGCTGACGGGTATATAAGGCAAGCTTAGGCTACTTGAAGGGGACATCCCACAGCAAATCACATCTGCCAGTTTTTCATTTTTCTTTAGCTTTTAGTCTTGTAATACTCTTTTGTAAGTCGACCTCGATCAATAAAAGTTGCATATTGCCGATTGTTGATCGTCTTCGATTTCTTTAGGTCTGATTTATTCTGTTTTGTTGCGCATCGCCTTTTTAGAATTAATCTACCTTTTACCCTTTGATTAGCCTTGATCGGCTGATCTATTACCTTTTAAATCGGCCCTTGGCTGATTCAACTTTAGCCGATTATTCTCTGATTATCAGTTTGGAGCGAATTTCACGATTTTTTCTTATCGATTGCAGGGTCAAATCGATTGGCACGCTCGAACCCGGCGTTCGTCCGGTGTGTTGCAATCAAAAACCTTACGTCACGTTTTTGGTGTCAACAGATACCTAGCTCAAGTTTTTAAAATCTAGTTTAATTTTATTTATTTTCACTGTTGCTTTGTTGTTCCCTTGTTTATTTGATGTTATTTGCAATACGATAGAATAGGGAGGAGCCACTCGAGTGGGAGTGGAGATAGGAGGTTCAAGCAAAGTTGGTCGACCGCTTCCGACGAGATGACAACTGTTGAACCGAACACAACAATCCATGGAATCGGATAGATAAATCGGCTACACCAAGCAAGAGGCATGTCACGATTCTTGATCAGTTGGGTATATGATGTATGGGTTATTTCCTGCATTACTTATTTGTCAGTGCTGTTTGCTATCAAATACTTTAAATAATCTCGCTTAAGTAGTTAATGCCTATAGTTATATTGTTTACATGCCATCTTGATAATAATCTGCAGACCTAGTTTTCCTTAATAAACATAGGCCTAGAAGTAGCACATTTTAGATTAGCATAGTGGAAGAACAAAATTATCACTTATCACGTTGGATGTCAGCCGTCACGAGTTGACGCGCCAAATTTTATGCTTATTATGGATGTCCGTGCTGGGAGCGATGTTTTGGAAATGTTGTGGGCGGAAATTTGGATATGTGGCTTAGTGATGATTGTGTGCAAATGCTACCAGATAGTTCTGTGTACCAGCGTGATGTTTGGAAAGGTGGCTCCGCTCAGACACACAAGGAGAGTATATTGTTCTACTTCACTTAGCCTACCGGAGAAAGGATTGATGCCGGCAGTTTTGGGGTGAGCCGGAGTGGATCTTCAGGTGCCAGCTTGCCGAACTACACAGCCGTAAAAACCATGTAAGCGATCGGCAATATGAACTGAACATCTATCGGGCAGAAACTTGTCTTTTGGAACTCTCAAATGGTTTTGTTATTCTGTCTTTGACCAAGTCATCGTATCTTCTGAGTAAAGTTGGACATTCTTTGCAGAGATAATCTAAAATCATTTGAATGTGCTGTGCTTTCAGGTAATTGAGCTATGTTCTACCGTGTTTCCTAAACTCAAGATTTATGTAGTCTTTTGAATGTCAAAATTTGGTAATTTGGTTATGTTGTTGAATCATTAACCCTTCTACTCTTGAGAACAACTGTTAAATTCTCTTTGTGCTAAGCAAAATGTTTTGCGAATAATACTACGGATACTAGCTAAGATAGGTCCATCAAAACCCTCCTTACCGGACATAATCCTTTGAAATCCTTTGTCTTGCATTAATAAGTTTACTATCATTGCTTGGTGAGTATGTAATGCACTCAATCTTGCATAATTTTGGTCAGTGGAATAAAGATTGAAGACAATTGTTTATTAGGTTTGCTTCTGTGCTCAGCCTTGCCTTTGGAGTTAAATACTACGTTTGGCCCAGCGGGTCTTATGCAAAACTAGGCCGACATGCCATGCTTTTGTAACATTCCTAATTTCAGTCTTTTGCCTAAAGTTAATTTAAATTAATTAATTTTAAAATTTAGATTTTCCTTGGTGTTCTAATTAACCAGGCATCCATATCCTTCCGAAATTGAAGTTCAATCCTTTACCGTCCGCAAAATCAAATTCTCAATTCCGGTCCTTATTTGAAATTTCACCCGAGTTCCAAAATGCTCCAAAAATCTCAAAACCCACTAAAATGGATTCCAAATATTTTATAATGATTTTGGGAATTTTTCCAAGATTTATAGAATCCCTTTGGTATTTTATCTCTCGCGCTTTATTCAAATCCATATAATTTGTCCCGAAATAATCTAAATTTCAAAACTCATCCAAAAATAGTGAAACTAATTTTATTGGGTTCTATTTTATTATTTAGGATTTTAAGAATTTTTTCCGGTATTTTTAGACCTCGTTTGCTATTTTATCTTGCTCGTTTTAAGAATAACACTGTTCATCTTCTCCATTGGAATTGCACTGTTCAACAGCCAGCAGCCAGTTCTAGTTATTTGCAAGCTCCAACTTCAATCATTCATATCTTTCAATTTACTTCACCAAAACGCGTGGGATTTGAAGCGTTGTGACGGCGTCGTAATGGAGATTGATTATCCCACCATTGCTTATCCCGAAATCAAGCGAAACGGTCGCTGCAATCAAATCTTTGCCGTTTCTTGTTTTAGCCATAACTCTTCCGTTTCTTCGTCTCTCTGAGCATGTGAGTACTTCAAACGAGCGTATTGAAGTCCTCTATACCGTGCTCACCTTGCCCCTTTGGTTCTGTATCGTTTGCCATCCCAAAACTCAAGAAAACAGTACGCTCGGCGTCCTCCAAAGACACCGGCGAGCCATCTTTTGCTCCGGTGAGTTTTCCGGCAAACCAACCGCGTCACTTTGTGCCTTTTGCTTCCGTGATCACAACCATTCAATCGGATTTGATTTTCGTTGCAGTTTGACTCCGAATTTCAAGTTTGTTCGTCGTCGGCCGTCGCTCCGTTCGTCGTCGATTTCTCCCGTTTGGGTACGAACCAATTCAATTCCTTGCACCCGTAGACTCCTCTAGATGTTAGCTATCCAGTGCTCACCTTAGTTTCAAGAAATTTTGATGTTTTTGATCGTCGCACCGTTGGTCCGATTTTGATTGTCGGTTTCACTTCGCCGTTGCCGTTTTCGTGCTCCTCGCCGCCGGCCACCGTGGGCATGAGCCGCCAGACTCTGCAGTACCATTTTCCGGCCAGTGCCGCCTTAAGCCTCGCCGGTCTCCTGCCCCTCGCTCTGATCGCCTCCTGGCCGCGCCTTTTCTTGCCGCTCCTCTGTCTTCTTGATCTGCTTCTTGGTCTTGGCGCCCCCGTGACCCTTTTTCCCATCGGCGAGCTGCTCTTTTTCCTCTTCAACAGGCGCTGCTCTCCCGTGGCCTCTCTCCATTGTTCTTCTCTGTACAGAACAAATGAGGATGAAGGCCAATAACCAATGACGTGTGGGACCCATATGGAAGAGAGACAAGAAATCAGGAAAATGCTGGAAAAAGAAAAGATTCCAAAGGAATATTCCTCGGCTTTCCAATTTTCAGGATTTTGAGAATTCAAACAATTGTTTCTCCTCTGTCGTAACTCCGAATCGAGTGATTCCAATTGCTAAATTCATCTAAATTCATCCTCTATCTGCCAGTATTTTTATTATAATTTTTAGTTTCATTCTAAATTTATTTTATTCTTTTCGTGTACCGTTTTGCGCGTAGTCGAAGAAGCGGTTGTCGTCGCCAACGAGGGAGAAGATTTTCAGAGTAGCGCATCGCACCTCGTCGACGAAGGCAAGTCGTAGTCCTTTGACCATGTTGTACCCATGATTGCAACTCTATTTTGTTTCATACAAATGCATGCTATGTGATACAAGAACTATTTACTTGGAATAGCTATATGCCGAATTTTCATTATGCCACCTTGATTAATTGAGATGTCATGTATCCATTGTCACCCTAGGTTGGGTTGTTTACTAGTTGGACATAATTGTAGTACCAACATTGGGTTAACGTAGCTATGCTTAGACCTGCTTAGTGATACGTTGGGATTCATATCACCTGTGAACTAATGTTAATTTTGACCTAATGAGATATTGAATTGTAGCTGTTGACCACTGTTGTAAAACTTGTTGTACCATGGCAGGGGATGCCATTGGTCTTGGTTGAACAAAATGTTTTCCCTCGGGCAAGTGATCGTGCAGTAAAGGGGGTGCTATCTAGCACATTGGGATGTGGTTGTCTTGCCTGAGATAATTTAAGGACTTAATCTTGTGCGCCATTGAACTGGGCCTAACCGTGCAACCACAAGTCTGGTATGGAACAGACCTAGCTGATTAATTTGCAATGTCTAGTCTTAAGTCTTGCCAAATGTTGGTGTGGGTTCGGGTTAGGCGGGTAGATTCACAAGGCTCAAGAGGGGCCCAGAGGCGAAACCTTAGAGGGCGATCTTGAGTTTAGACATGCATTGTAAAGGCTTTGTCATGATATCTCTGCGACACACCAAAGGAAGTGTGTTATTACAGGTTATGCCAAGAGAAGTTCATGTCTTGTGGGTAAAGCTGTACAACCTCTGCAGAGTGTCAAACTATTGAATAGCCGTGTCATGGTCATGGACAAGCCGGAATTTCACACGGGTATAGAGTGTTTTCTTGAAATGTGGAATTGTTGGAATGGGAGCAGGGAGTTCCTTTGTTGTTCATTGTCTAAAACTATCTTGTTGAATTGTGTGGTTGATACTTGTTTCAAATGATGTAGGGTGATGCCTCGTCATTACTGTTCATGTTGTCTACCGTTGATTTACGATTAATTATTATTATTTTATCAATCGCCTTCAATCTAATTATTGTATTTAAATTCAAGTTATTGCTTTACGCAAATGAACCCTATGACTATCCTTTGACAAGCCGTGCATGAATATGTTGCATCATTTTCCCTCGGCTTGTTGAGTACGTTGTACTCACGGCTACGCCCATGTTGTTCGATTCTTTGAGGAAGAACGAGGAATGAATATCAAGAGGAGGAATACTATGAAGACTACGTGGACTAGGAAGGCGTTCCCCAGACGATTGCCTGTGGCATGTCGAATGGCCTAAGTTATTATGTTTCCGCTGCAACAGTTTCACTTGTTTCTTAAGCCAAGAGTTATTGGTGTATGGACCTTGACCATAAGGTCGTTTGCTTTATTCAATAATAATTTGCTTCTTCTTAGTTATTTCGATGTATGGAATGATATGTCATCTATGTTTCCACTGTGTACACTAGCGTGATCCTGGACTAGTCACGATATACCTGAGAGGGTTTGGATTGCTTATCCGGGTCCCGACAGAGATGGTATTAGAGCCATATCGACTGTAGGTCGCTATCTTAGTTAGCATGGTCTTCAAAATTATTTTCTAAATCAAACCAACAAATTGGTATTTAATAGTTTCTTTCCTCTCATCTTATTCTTAGGTTTTTATTCCTCTCCTTTGATGAAACGTTGCTTTAAAAATTTAAATTGATCTTATCTCATGAAACATCTCAAAGCCATGGATCTTCTGCAAGGAATCAAATCAAGGGAGGCAATGATCAAGTCATCAAAGAGTATGTCCAAAAAGACTACCATATAAGATAGGTTAAAGTGCTCCGTGGATTGGAATATTCTATTTCTTTTCAGTTTGGCTACGTTAGTGTGCATATACTAGGGTTTTTGTTGCTTGTGTGCCGGGTAGGTTGTACACTTGCCTCTAGCATGGTGTTGCAACCATACCTTAAGTTGAAAGTTTTAATTGGCTCTTTATTTTGTAGCCTTTTCGGCTATGTCCTTGGTTGGCCTTTGTTCTTGGGTATTACCTTCTCCCCTAGATGACCTTACCACTTGTCTATTGCTTTTTCTTCTTACCTATCAAACCTTTGTGCTGCTTCACAGATGGTTGACACTCGTTCTAGAGCCGGTCGCAGTTCGCCAGTGGATGCCAATGCTAATGCCAACCCACCGCCGCCACCTCCTGTAGTGACGGATCAGAACATGGGACATTTTCTAGCAGCGCAGACCCAACTTATGAATGCTGTCGGTGTTTCGAGAACCGGCAAGTAAAATTTGTAAGTCTTGAGGGGCCGCGCGTTCCTGTTCCTTGAATGGTTAGACCCCAAAAAGAGAAAGGAGGGTCCAGGGTATATACTGGTTCGGGCTGAATGTCCCTACTCCAGTTCGTGCGGTAGTGCGTGTTTGTATTGATGCTGATGAGCTCACTGGGTTACAAGCGAGGGCTACGCAAGTGCCTCGTGTATGATGCTTCGGCAAGGGAGCAATGAGCGTGAAGGGCCGGGAGCTAAGGAATGGGCGATCGTTCGTCTATCCTCCTCTCCTCTCCCCCTCGTCGGAGGGCAGGGCCTCCCCTTATATAGTCGGGGAAGCCGGTTACATAGAGCGTGTAAAGAAAAAAGTGGGTGGGGCTCCCTACGCCTAGGAGTTCGGTCTTCCGCCTCGGCGTCTGGTGTTGGACTTGACCTCTGACGGATAGTGGTTGGCCCTGCGTCGCGTCGGCGTCGAGTCGGTGAAATTTCTTGGCGGGCGCGTCCGCTCCTCCGGAAGCAGGCCTTTGCTCTCTGTAACTGTCGGTAGCCTGACGTCGAAGTGTCGACCTTGAGGATTGTCTAGGGAAGTAGCGGTTTCCCTCTGTTTAGCCATCTTGAGCGCCGTCGATGGGGTAGAGTGGCAGATGCGGCGCCCGGCCACAGTGATTTTGATCTTGGCTTCTTGACGAAGGGGGCCCGGGTTTGATCGAGGCTCTCGGTCCGTCCGACCCGTCGGTCGGACATCTCCAGCTGCTATCGCCGTAGCCGTGGGAGCCCATACTATTGCGTTTGGTCGGACCGTCCCCTAGGTCGGCTTGGCCGGAGGCCTTGGGCCTCCGGAGCCAGAACCTGGTGGCCCATCGCCTTTGGGCTGGGCAGGGGGTACCTATGTGTTGGGTATCCGTCAATAGCCCCGAACCCCGGCCAAGCAGGAAGCCGGTTGGGGGTTTCTGTGATCGGTGGATCTTTGGTCAAGCGTTGTGCTTCGAAATGGCCGGATTTTTGGCGGGCCACGGCCCGGCCGACCAGGTTTAGCTAGCTTGGCCCGGGTGCGCGCGAGCGCATCCGGTGGATGGAGCCCCCGAGCCCCCGAGCAGGTCGGAGAGCTGGTCGGGGGTTTATTCGGAGTGTGGTGGTTGCTCATTTGTCGAACTCGAACTCCGTGAAGGCTATCGAATGCTTGCAAGCGTGTTAGTCGAACAGGGCAGCTTCCCGATGCATGGCGTTCGACCAAGCGGGTTGGTCGGTTACGCCGGTCTTGTGGCGCATCCGGTGGATGGAGCCCGAGCCCCGGCGGTCGGAGAGCCGGTCGGGGTTTATCCGTCTTGAAGCGCCCGTTGCGGGAGTGATAAGCGTCCGTCCGTGTTTGGCGGGGCGGCGCGTTCCCATGAATAAGCTCCGTCCGCGGTGTGGGACTGGAGGAGGTGAGCGAAGCGTTGCCATCGCGTGGCTCGAACGCCGTGCTCGTGGCGGTGATAGCGGGTGGTTCGAGTGGGCCTGGTGGTTTCGAGGAGAACCATTTCGGCGGACGTTATCCCATCGCGGCGCCCAGGCCCGGGGCGACCCATGAAACCTTCGTTACTCGATCCCGAGTCGGACCCAGTCGTCCGCCGACTGGGCATGGTGGCCGCCACCGTCAGCAGGCTCCATGAGAGAGTTTGGCGTATGGCCTCGAACACGATTCAAAGCGATTAGGTCGTCCGTCGACCGCGAGGGCTCACCGGAGCTCGCCTTATCCTCGTCCTCGCTTCGGTTTTCTTCTCTTGCTCGGGCGACACGTCGTCAATCGGTGGCGGCGTTAGGGCCCCCTGACTTGGTGAGCCACGAGTATAAGTCGGTAAACCTTTAGTGGTTTACGGGACCGTAAGTGATCCTTGCGTGTTTTCTTCTGTTGCAAAGCGACCCTTGGAGTTAGGCGAGCCCAAGGAGCCGTACGCCTCTCTGCCCGATGTCCCTTTCGCCTGGCTGCGGTCCTGTCAAGGATTAAATGCGGGGGCGATCAAGAGCTAGGGCATCGTACCGTTGAACCGCTTTTGTGATCGGGAAGCGGATCGGCGCCGTTCCGTTCGCAATGCTCTGTTTGGTGGCCTTTGTCGGTCGGCGACATTGCGCTCTTTATGGCGGGAGAGGGCCTTAGGCGGATTCCCCCACGTTATCTGTTCTTGCTGCGAAAGGAGGAGAGCGGCAATGGCGTGAGGAAGATCGAAAAGCCCCAAGAAGGGTTCTTTGCCTTAGCCCCCTTTTTCCACCCATGAGTCGTGACCCCGGGAGATGGCGTGGCGGAGTGCACGATTCTCGGCCTTCGGTGCTTGGCTTTGCGAAAAGCGGTTCCTCCGCTTGCGCGAGTGGCTCGGTGGAGAGGTGCCGGCGAAATTTGTGGCTCCGAACTGGCGGCAGCGAGATCATCGTAGCGCGTCCTTCTTCGGCGCTGGTTCGGCCTCCCGCATCGTTCGTCTCGCGGGCTTCTTCACTTCTACAAGGTGGAGATGCACCATCCGAACTAGCGAGTCTTGCACATCGCGATCTTCATCCGTTGTGCGAGAGCTCTGAGGATCGAGCCCCATTGGGCCCTCTGGAAGTACTTCTTCCATGTCTTGAAATTTGAAGGGCAAGTCGGGTCGCGTCGTTGGCGTTAATCGGTGGCGCCGCCATCCAGCTCGGTCAATCGATTCGGGGAGTACCTCGACATGAAGCGCCCGCCGGGCGGGGTGGCACCTGAGTGGTTCTACATTGAATCACGGGGACGGCGCACGGCCTTCACCGGGGGCGCCCGTGGCGGTGCCGAATGGGGTCGCCCGTGACGGACGAGAGGAGAAGCGGAAGATGGTGGTGATTCTTGAGCGGCTTGCGGCTCGAAGAAGCGAACTGACGGATTCTGTTGTCGTCTGCGGCGTTCATGGCGGTAGCGTGCAACCCCTCATGGGCAGGCCCCACCCGATGTTCCGATATCTGGCGTCAGACCCCATGAGGATGGAGGTTGGACCTCCCTCGTCGGAGGTGGAGGCTCGGGTGGCCGCCGTCGGCGTTGAAAGCCCGCGGTGGCGGCGGCGGTGTTCGAACCTTTCTCGTGGAGAACCCCGAACTTGGTGAGTGGGAAGTCCTCCTATCCTTTCTTGCGTGCCTTGATTTCCCGCCTTCCGGCTGAATTGAGTTCTCCCCTTCGGGGCTGCTTGGAGCATCTTCGGGCGTTCTAGGGAAGAAGGAGATGAGGGCGACCATCATGTGAGCGAGTTGCTTGAGTCCGCTCGGAAGGCGCGCTGAAAGCAAGAAGAAGGAAAAGAGCGGGCTCGTCGGTTGTAGCCTTGTGAGGGAGGTGTCGGAGTCGGCGCTTTCTTAATTTGGATGGGGTCGTCCTCCGACGGCGGAGACCTCGGCGTTATCTGAGGAGTATGACTTTGGCCGCCCGATCGGCGATCAATGGAGGATGTTGACACGGAGGTCGTCGTCGCGGTGTCCCGGGCAGGGACACCTCCGACGGGGGTGCCCCTAGAGGAGGGGAGAGATGGCCTTCCCTCGCCAGGGAGACCGGCGAAGAGGGCGCGGTTGTTCGGCACCCGCTCGGCGTGGTCAGTCTTGTCCCCCTCACCGTGCGTGTCGATCTTGTTCGAAATGCCCCTGACCGGCCCTTGCTTTTAGGGATTTTGCGGAGGAAAGCTTGACAGAAGTGGCGGAACTGCCGCCGGGACCGACGCCGGCGCTCCCGTCGGTGGGAGTTGAAATCGCCCGGTCGATAGAGGCAAATGTCGGGCGGCTGTGTCGTGCCGTGATCGGCCAGCGTGTGGAGATCGCGGCGGTGGTGATCTGGGCGTCCGCGAGTTGGCGTCCCACAGCGTCTGGCGGCCGTCGGGGAGCTTCGCCCGCCTGGCGGGGGCGAGGAGGCGGACCAATCCTCGCCGCCGCCCGCGGCGTGCAGCTCCGGAGGAGTCGCAGGAGGCGATCGCCATCGTCGCCAATGGGCGGTGGGGGCGAGCTGCGGTCGGCGGCGGAGGCGTGGATCGTCGGTGGTGGTGATGGAGGCCCAACCGTCGGAGGCGGGCCACCGGGGCGACAGCTGGGGAGCTCTTTGATCGCCCGACCACCCGGTCCGGCGGCGGTGACCCCGGCGAGACATCGTTCTCATTGGGCGATGGGGCGGAGCTTGAAGAGTGGGAATCCTGCGGGAGGGTTCCCCAGCAGAGCCGGACGAGTTAGGCGGTCGAATGCTGAATCTTCTCCTTGAATCTTCGGGAGGCGTTGGATCTCGCGGTCGCCGGGGATCGACCAGTGGTCTGATAAGTTATGCTCGGAACTTTCTTGCCCTTCGGATGTTAGCGGATCTGAAGTGGAAGCGGTGGTGGCTGCGGCGTCTTTGGGTGCGTTCGAGGGCAAGTCGAGCTCCTCGTCGCTTTGCACAGCCGAGGTTGCAGCGGAGGAGGTCGCGACCAGCGGGACTCTAGCTGCAGGAGGCTCGGGAAGATCTGGCCTTGTGAGCGATCTGGCGGAAGAAGCTCGCCGGATGGTGGCGAGAGAGAACGCCATAAGAGAGGCGCCGTCGGGTGAATCCACGAGGCGAGGTATCGAGCTCGAGTCCCTCTGGCGAGAATAGCACAGCGAGATCGTCGCTCGGCCGGACGCAGCGATGGTATGGCTTCGAGGGAGGAGGCCACTAGCGCCGGGATGTCGCCCTCGAGGAGGCGGCCGTGGCGGTGAAGTCCGGTGAGGAGATCCTGGGGAGACTCCAAGCCATGGAAAGTGCCACGTCCGGTAAGTTGTTATTGTCCGGGTTGGTTCGGAAGGTGCCTTTGAGGCGCATTCGACCTGCCGATCTTGAGCTGCAAAAAGATTCAGTGAAATCGCGGAGCCTGGCGTCTGGCGGTGGAAGAAGCCTTGGCGGGCGCCATGATGGAAGGCGGCTCGGGCGACTCAGAAAGAAATGGAGGATGAGCGGGCCCAGCTGATCGCCGAGTTGGGGACCTTAGGGAAGGTCGGTAGACCGTCTGCGTCCATTGCTTTCGAAATTTGTCGCGAGCCGCGAGTCTGCTTTCGCGACAAGGTTGGCCGTGTGCGAACCACGTCGAAGTCGGTGAAGGCGGCGCTGCCACAGGGGCCACTTCGCTCGTTAACGCCATGTCCTTCTACAATGGTCTTGACAGCCAAAGTCGGCCAGGATCGCCGGAATCGGACCGGCGAGGAGGTCGAGCACGCCGGTCTCAAAGTGAGCCCTATGCGGCGATCGCCATTGGATATCCCGTGAGCGTCCTCCGCGGGGATTCTGAATAATGTTAGATATTTATCACGAATGTAAAAACTTGATACATCTTGAACCGGGTTTCGTTTTGTGCTTGCTTTCGCGAATTTTAAGCTCTTCCTTTGCGCTCGAAGCCGTGACTCTGAAACCGCGGAGGTTTCTTGGTGTAGGTGTTTTGATTTTCGGAAGGAAGCGAAGAAGGGGCTAAAAGGAAGACCGAGTCGGGATCGTTCATTCAAGCCTTACGCGAGAAAGGAGTAGCCCGACCGACTTGTGCTTTCGCACCGTATGGGTATCCTCTGCATAGCGCTACTTGAACCGTAGCGATCGTGGCGTAGGTCGCGGCGTTTGGTCGACGGGTTACCACTAGGGGGCAGTAGTTAGTCGGGACGCCGACCCGTATAATTTATGAATGGCGTTGGGCGAGCACCCATTCACATTTTGGCGGGAAAAGGGCGTTCCGACCGGCCGTATTTCGTCTTCGTATAGGTAACCCGCTACCACAGGCGCTACTTCCAAACCGTAACTTGTTGGCGTGGGTCGATCCTGGCCTTGGTCGGATGGGTTATCCACTAGGGGAGCGAGGGTCGGTCGTGTCGTCGACCGTATGAATGTGAATGTCATTTGAGGCGGGAGCACGCATTTCGCATCTTGAGCGAAGGGGCGTTCCGGTGGCTTATGGCTGCGCCTTTGTCAGGTTACCTTCCTGAGCGCTACTTGAGACCGTGCTTATTTGGTATAGGTCGTGGCGCTTAGGTCGGACGAGCTATTTGGTTAGGGAGCAGCGTGGTCGGTCGGATCGCCGATCTGTATTGATGCCTACCGAGCCCCGGCGATGCGTGGCGGCAAGGGGTGGTCCGCGATATCGCTGATCGTTCGATAAAATTATGAGGGAGGCAGTCGGGTGACTTATCTCTTCGGAATCGTAAATGTGATGCGGCTTTCGCGGTATTGGTCTTGATTCGAGGATGTCCGTATAATTAGGTCGGCGAAGGCCAAGCGTCGCGTCAACATCAGCGAGGCGGCGTACGCACTTCGTGTCGCCGGCGCATTAAATCACAGTCTGATTTTAATGCGTCGCATCGCGTCGTCGGTAGGGCGCGCCGAGACCGAAGCCATGGCTTGGCGGCGGCGGTTTCCGCTTGGTGAATCCGCCCTTATCATCTGGGCGTGGGAGGCGGTAAACCATCTCCGGCCCAGCGCTGTGTTGCCTTGGACCCTTGCCTTCCAAGCCCGTTCTTTGGAGGAAGTTCTCGGGTGTTATGGCGGCGGAGGCAACAGGAGGCAGCAAGCGAGTGGTGGAGGAGTCGAGGGGCTCACCCTCAAGCGTCGAGACGGAGGGGCTCCTCCGTGGCGGCGGCGGGTTGGACCTACCCTCGCCAAGGTTTTTCATCTGGAGCCCCCGCCGCGGGTAGGTGTTCTCTTTGTTGTTCTGGACGTGGCGGGGTTGCTGGGAGCGTCTAGTTGACGTTCCTTTCCGGCCTTGCTTTTAGCGGTCCGGCCGGCCAGCCAGCGGTCTTGCGCGGCGGCGTCGGAGGTGGCTCAGCGCCCGCAGTGGCTCGATCGGCTTCTTGAGATCGAGGCGGCTAGCATGGTGGGCAGCAGTGCGGTCCCATGCCGCACAGTGTCTCAGTGGGCTCTTCCGCTGCCCTAGGTATGGTGTGGCGCTGGGCGCGGTGCAAGCAGCAGGGGATGGCGGCTCGTGAGCCTTGAGGCAGTGCAGCGGAGGTGGTAGCATGTGAGCGAGGACTTGACGCCAGCGGTCCTCCTCTCCATGCTCCGCCACCTTCTGGCATGGGCGGGAGCTGAGGCAGGGGTGGAGCTCAGCAGGCCGGTTGAGCCATGTGGCCTTGATCTGCTCGGCCTCACCGGCGCAAAGGCGTTGGAGGACTGCCGGGCCCTCGGGGCGCTCTACTGCGAAGGCGGAGGTTGTCGCCTGGCTGGCGGAGTGCGTGTTGGCGTCTTGCGCCCGGCAGTCTGACTCCTTCGACCGGAGGACACCGTCTCCCACATCCAGAACAGCATGGCCCAAGCGCGGGCAGTCAGCGGGAGGCGGCGAGGCAGTGGCGGGAGGAGGCACACAGAGGTCTCGAGACAGCGAGACAGACGCCCGTGAGTCTCCGGGGAGGGCGCCGGGGAGGACGCCCTCTTTGGCCCCGACCCTTAAGTTGCCGCCGCGGTCCTCCCTGTGCTTTGTCGTGCAGGCGAGGCATCTCGGGCACCGGGGCTGTCTTGTTGTTTTTGCAGATTTTTGCACTCCTTTCTGCCTTAGGGTTAGCATAAGGAGACGTAGAACTTTCCTATTTTTCTTGTCTGTAATGGATATGCTTATGTTTAAAGTTTTTGCAATGCATGCTCTTCACATTTGTTGTGTTGCTGAACGTCTGATGGTCGTCGAACGCTTGCGAAGAAACCCTTTGCGGATCGCCCGTGAGCTACCTGTATGAAGATCGCTTCGCGCCGCGGGCCATCACTTTAGCGGTCGTAGTCAAGAAAAACCACCGGGGTTTTTACGTGACGTAGGCCGTGATAGTCGGGTCGAAGCGGTTTCTTCAGGGGAAGGCTCACGATGCGACTAAGGCTTCTGTGATGAGTTCACGTAGACTTGCAAGCCCGGCGGGTTAGCGCCCGCTTAGGTCGTCGAGCGGATAGATGTGTTGACAAAGAACAGTCCTTAGGAAAGAACACGCTGAGCTTTTCGATGTTCCAAGCGTTTGAAACAATGTCGCCCTTGGCGTCTTTGGTCGGTAGGTGCGAGGCGGATTACCTCCTGACGGTGAAGGGCCTTCCCGGGTAGCTTGTGCTTGCGGCGTTGGGTGAACAGCGCGAGACCAAATCGCCCACGTTGAAGGCTCGGCCGCGGACTGGCGACTCACGATGCGCCGTGGCGTTTGTTGGTATTGGCGACCGAAGGGCGGCGGCGTCGCAGCGCCTCGTCGAGCTGGTCGATGGCGTCTTCTTTGCGAGTCGAGCCGAGTTGATCGAAGACTTGAAGTCTAAGGCGCCCGTATTCGGTCGGTCGGCGGGGACGACCTCGGCGCCCGAACACCAAGAAGAATGGTGTGAAGCCGGTTGACCTGGTTAGGGTAGTTCGTAGACTCAAAGGGCGAGGGCAGCTCGGCCGTCCAGCGCCCCGGTGATTGCTTCAGTCGATTGAAGATTCGCGGCAGGCCTGAAGGATCATGCCGTTCGCCCTCTCGGCACAGCCATTGGTTTGCGGGTGGGCGGCGGCGCCCGATCGACACGGATGTTGAAGTCGTCGCGAGAATCGAGAAATTCCCTCCGTTGAGCTGCGTACCATTGTCGGTGATGATGGAGTTCGGGACTCCAAACCCGTAAGCGATGCATGGAAGAAGTCGGCCGCTTCTTGGATGTGATGGTAGCGACGGCAGCCTCTATCCACTTAGTAAACTTGTCCACGCGACAAAGAGGTGGGTGAAGCCAGGCGCTTTCTTGAAGGGCGAAGCGGTCGAGTCCCCAAGCTGCGAGCAGCCACGTGATGGGAATCGTCTGGAGGGCTTGGCCGGGAGGTGTGTCTCTAGAGCAAGAATTGGCACCCTTTCCGAAAGTGCGAGCGATTTGCTCGGCGTCGATACAGCGATGCGGCGATAGAAACCTTGACAAAAGCCTTTCCCGCGAGGGCCGTGGGGCTGCGTGAGTGTCGCATATTCCGGCATGGATGTCGCGCAGCAACTCCTTGCCCCGGTCGGGCAGGATGCACCTCTGGAGAACCCCGGAGGGACTCCTCTTGTAAAGGTCTTCGCCGACCAGGGCAAAGGACTTCGCGCGCCGGGCGAGGCGTCGGGCCTCGGTCGGGTCTTGAGGAAAGTTCCATCTGTCGGTGGTCGGCGTAAGGCTTCCTCGGTCGGATTCGGTCATCGATCGTCTTAGCCTGACCGGAGAGTAAGCGTCGGGTGGTCGGTGCACGGTCCGGCGGCAGGCGGACGGTTGCTGATCGACCACCGGGTCCGTTCGGACGGACGGTTGTCGGAGGTCGTGGGCAAAGACTCCGGCCGGAACCGGTCCCTTGCCCGAGGCAATGTTGGCGAGGTGGTCGGCCTCGCTGTTGTAGCGTCGGTAGCTGTGATGGAGCTCGAAACCCTTGAATTTTTCTTCAAGTTTGCGCACCTCGCGGCAGTATGCTGCCATTCGTGGGTCTCGGGGCTCGGAGGTCTTCATGACCTGGTCGACCACCAGCTTGGAGTCGCCGTATATGTAAAGCCGTCGCACGCCGAGGTCGGCGGCGATCCGGAGACCGTTGATGAGGGCTTCGTACTCGGCGACATTGTTGGTGGCGTCGAAGAGAAGTCGGACAACATACTGGAGCCTGTTGCCGAGTGGGGAGACGATGACGATTCCGGCACCCGCTCCGTTCTTGGTGTAGGACCCGTCGAAGTACATTGTCCAATATTCGGGTCTTGAGTCTTTGGTGGCGCTGGGCTTGATCCACTCGGCAGAAGTCGGCAAGAGCTTAGGACTTGATCGCGGTCTTGGGAACAAGCGAGATGTCGTGGCGTTGAGTTGGCGCCCACTTGGCTATCCTTCGGCGTCGTGATTGCGGATGATCTCGCCCTAGCGGCGAAGAAGTCACCACGAGATGGGGTCTTGGTGAAGTAGTGGATCGATTTTCTCTTGGCGATTAGCACCGCGTAGAAACGGCTCTGCACTGCGGGTGCAGGCCTTGGGCGCGAGAGTGCCGATGATGAAGTAGACCGGCCTTTGCACTTGAACCGCGGCCCTCCTCCGCCCTTCGGCAGCGAGTGCGCGCTTCGACACAGGTAAATGGCGATGTAGAAGGCGAGGTTCTACTGGCGGCAGCCGTCGGGACGACCGGGTGGCGTCTGAAGGCCTTCAATCGGTCAAGGGCCTCTGAGCCTCAAGCGTCAAGCCCAGAAGTGGTCGGACTTCTGAGCGGCTTGTAGAGCGACATCCGCTTCGCCAAGCCCGAGACTGAAAGCAGCTCAAAAGTGCGGGCACCTGTCGACTTTGGGCGTCTTTAGGTTCGTAATTGGCCCCATCTTCATGATTGCGGAGACCTTCACCGGTTGGCCTCGATGCCGCGCTGGATATGATGAATCGAGGAGCTTTCCTTAGGGACCCAGCGCATTTCTCGGGGTTGAGTTTTATCTTGAACCGGCGGAGGTTACGCAAAAGTTTCCTCGGTCGGCGGCGAATTGTTGGCCTTTCTGATTTGGCGACGATGTAGTCCACGTACCTACTCGATGTTCTGACCGATCCGGTCTTGAAAGCGGTGTACATCTGCGTTGGTATGTCGGCGCTGCATTCTTGCCGGACCGAAGGGCATGGTTACGTAACAAAGCAGGCGAGCGGAGTGATGAAGAAGGAAGTCATGAGTGGTCGGACTCTTTCATCAAAATCTGGTGGTAGCTGAGTAGGCGTCTAGGAGCGAGGCGACTTCGCACCCAGTGATGGAATCAATGACTTGGTCAATCCGAGGCAAGGAAAATGGTCCTTAGGACATGCCTTGTTAGAACTGTGTAGTCGACACATCCTCCATTGCCCGATTTCTTTTTTACAAGGGCCAGAATTGGCGAGCCACTCGGGGTGGCGTACCTCTTTATGAATCCGCCTCCAAAAGCTTGGCTACTTCTTCCCCTATGAACTGCGCTTTTCTTCGTCAGCTTGGCGCGGGCGTTAGGCGGACCGCACTGGCGCCGGTCGGATGTTCGAGTGTGCTCGGCGACCTCCCTTGGGATGCGGCATGTCGGAGGTCTTCAAGCGAAGACATCCCGTTGCGGAGAAGTCGGCAGCGCGCCTTCCTATTTGGCGGGGGCGGACCCTACCCGCCTGATCTTGGCGGGTCTTGGGATCGATTGCGATCGCCGTAATCCTCCGCGGACTCGGGACCCAGTCCCGACTTCTTGGAGCAGGGGATGGAGTCGGAGGCTGCCTCGTGAATTCTTGAGCTTCGGCGGGACCGATGACCGCCGAGCTAGCTTCCTGCTTCGCCGCTTCGCGGTTAAAGCAAAATTTGGAAGGATGAGGACACGGTAATGATGCCCGTGGCCGGGATCTTCAACAGGTAGGTGTAGTTGGGGACCGCCATGAACTTGGCGTATACGGCCTTCCCAAAATGGGCGTGGTAGGAGCCATAAAACCCACCACCTCGAATCTGAGGATCTCGGTCGGAAGTTTTGGTCCCCCAAAGGTGTGGGCGGTCGACTGCCCCAGGAGTAAACTTGATGGCCGGGATGGCGCTTGTGAAGGGCGCCTTGCTCGATCGTGGAATCGGCGGGTGGCGCCAGGCGTCAGCGTCTCGACTTATCTGAGGATGTTGAGACCCATTGCCGCCCGTCCATGAGGACTTTGGTGAGGCGTTTGATCCTCGATGGGGTCGGCGACAAGCGGGTACCTCCGGTGCGGGACGCGGTCGGGGTGGTCCACCCGATCGAAGGTGATTGGGGTTTCCGACCAGCGGAGTAGTTTGGGACAGCGGGGTCCGCAGTGTGTACCTCCGCGATGGCGAAACTTCTGCCGGCGTTTGTCGGTAATAACTCGGTCCGCGAAGATCATAAGGCATCCGTCAGACTCTGAGGAACCGGCGCTGCCTTGTCCTCTCCGGCCTCCGGTGTCGGGTCGCGCTTCTTTCCTTTGCCCCGCGGCTGCGTGGGGTTTCCGGAGAGAAAGCGTCTCAGGACTTCGCAGTCCCGGTATTTGTGCTGACAGGGTACCGTGGTTGAACCGCAGGCTATCCATCGACTTTTCGAAGTGGTCGGTGGCTGCGCGCTGCTTTGCTTGTCGGGGCGTTGGCGGCGCGACCGTGTGGTCGCGGACTGCTTTCCTCCGCCCAACCGCTTGTCGGTGCGGTCGGAGGGCTTGGCGGCTTCGGGGCGGATTCTCGCAGCGCCGCTTTCGAAAATAGCCCCTGCCTCCTCGCGGAGGCGTGGTTGAGTGGCGATATCGGCGAGTCCTTGGTAGTCTGGGTTTGAGGCAGCCAGTTTGTGGACGAGGCCTGCATGTGGTGCCGTAGATGAAACGCTACGGCGTCGGTGTCGCCCGATGTCGGGGAGTTCGTTACCTTCTGGGAGAAAGCGCCGGATGTAGTCGGGCGTTTCCCATTTCTTGTTTGCAACTCTTTAGGTCGAGAGTTCCCGGCGCTTGTATGTGCCACAGAAGTTCTGCAACGAGCGCTCTTGGTCGGCCACTCTGATAGTCGTGAGCGGTACTCGAGCGAGCTCGGCCGAGTCCGCCAGATAAAGGGAGAGTCTTGAATGATGAAGATCATTAGAGGCCCCGGCCCGACAAAGCGAGCCGATAATCTTCTAACGAGCGCGGGGTTAAATCGCCCGTGTACTGGTGATGTTGGTAGTGCGGAATCGGGCGGGAAAATCCGCCCGGCGGATCTCTGTGAAAAAGCACAGGGCCGGGCCCTCGGTCGGAGCTTGATTCTGGCGTCGTCGTCGGCGACCTTGAGCGAGCGCGGCGTCGGCGCTCTTCTTGAGCATCGAGTGTCGCGCGATCGTAGTGTTGCCCAAAACGATGTGGCAAAGGTATAGGAGGCTGGGGCGCTCCGGTTCTTGTGTGACCTTCTACATTTCCGGCGAGGTTTGGCATGGCGGCCAGTGAGACCCCAAGTCTGTGCGCCGAGGGTCGATTACATGCCCGTCTGACGGCGTGCTCCAGCTCCGGAGGTGCTGGTAGGTAGCTCACACCTCGGGCTCATTAGGTTGAGGATGCAGCGAGCGGCATCTGCCTTGGCCGTAGCAGTTTTGGATCGGAAGAGGGAAGCATGGGGGCGTTAAGCGGCTCTCCATAGCTGTTAGTGTACTTGGCCTAGTATCGCCGCTTGCGCCGGTGGCTCGTGTTATTTCGCCCTGGTGATCTGCCGTGCCTGCCGAAGTCTGGCCTTGCATGATTCAGCTCCATTGTCGTGGTGGTGGTCGGGTGGACTTAGGATGACCCGCCACGAGTCGTCTTCTTTGAGCCACCTCGGCCAGGCGCCGGTGTGATCCTCTTGACTTAAGCCAATCGTGGCGGTGTCGCTCACTCGGCCACATTGCACTTTCATGATGTCACGGCTCCTTCGAGGCTTGCTCCGTGTCGGAACCGGAGTCGCCATCGGTGGAGCTCTCCAAAATCTCGTGGATGGGAGCCGGCGCATAGCCAGCCATTGCTACAAAACGTGGGCCTTCGGGAGGCGCAAGCGTCGCCCTCAAAGGTCTTGGCCAGCGCCTCCCAGCGGCGGCCTGCGCCACGGCACCGGCTTGAGGCCGGCGGAGGTATTGAGTGAAGGCCGTCGAAAGTGTGGACGACGTCGGCGCGAGCACTCTTCGTAGAAACTGGTCTGGGGGCGTGTGAGCAAGGTTAAGCTCTCCCGTCGTATTGATGATGAAGTCGAGGGAACCGAAACGGATTCGGCTCCCGGGTGCAAGCGCGTTGTCGTTGACGAAGGAATCCATCAAGGAAGCAAAGTGGAAATCCGGAGACAGTGGTGACGCGCGAGGCCCTACAGCAGCATAGCCGGTGTTTGAGAACGGCAAGTAAAATTTGTAAGTCTTGAGGGCAGCGTTCTGTTCCTTGAATGGTTAGACCCCAAAAAGAAAGGAGGGTCGGGGTATATCTTGGTTGGTGAATGTCCCTACTCGATTAAATCGCATTAGTGCGTGTTTGTATTAATCTTGATGAGCTCCTTTGGGTTACAAGCGAGGCTACATAAGTGCCTCGTGTATGATGCTTGACAAGGGAGCAATGGCGTGAAGGGCAGGAGCTAAGGAATGGGCGTCGTTCGTCTATCCTCCTCTCCTCTCCCCTCGTCGGAGGCGGGGCCTCCCCTTATATAGTCGGGAAGCCGGTTACATAGGCGTGTAAAAGAAAAAAAAGTGGGTGGGGCTCCTCGCTGGGAGTTCGGTCTTCCGCCTCGGCGTCTGGTGTTGGACTTGACCTCGGCGGATAGTGGTTGGCCTGCGTCGTCGTGTCAGTCGGGTGAGGCTCTTGGCGGTAGATCCGCTCCTCAGGAAACGGCGACTGCTCTCTGTAGCTGTCGGTATTGCGTCGAGTGTCGACCTTGAGGATTGTCTAGGGAAAGGCGCGGTTTCCCCTCTGTTTAGCCATCTTGAGCGCGCCGCATCGGTGGGAGTAGGTGGCCGAGTGCGTGCCGGCCAGTGATTTTGATCTTGGCTTCTTGATGAAGGGCCGGGTTTGATCGAGGCTCTCGGTCCGTCCGACCCGTCGGTGAACATCTCAGTACTATCGCCGTGGCAAGTGTGGGAGCCATACTATTGCGTTTAGTCGGACCGTCCACAGGTCGGCTTGGCGGAGCCTTGGGCCTCCGGACTTGCACAATGGCAATGGCCCATCGCCTTTCTGGGCCATTTGGGGGTACCAATGTGTTGGGTATCCGTCAAATGCAATGATGCAGAACTTGAACAACATGATGAATCAGCGAACCGGATTCTTTGTTGCCACAGCTAATTTGTTGAACACCAGAATCAAAGCTGCTGCATTTATTCTTTCTTCACACTTCATAACTTCGTCCATGATCCAAAATTTGGCAGAATTTATGAGGACTCGTCCACCTACCTTCTCCAACTCTTGAGAACCCTTGGGCCTTGGATGATTGGATTCACTCCATTGAGAAAAAGCTTGCAATTGCTCGATTGTCTGAGACCATGAGAAAGTGCTTTATGCAGCTCATCGGTTAGAGGCACCGCCGTTGAGATAGTGGGAGAACTACATTGCTGCCCATGATGACCAGAGATCATCATTTGGGCAGAGTTTTCAGCCTTTCGCCACTCCCATATCACGATGGAAAGGTGGAGATGAAGAATGAGTTCGGGGAGCTCAAGCAGAAGGGATGTCGGTGAGTGAATACCTCAATAAGTTCACTCAACTTCGCTCGCTTCGCTCCGGAAGATGTAGCTACAAATGATGCTGCGCGAGAAGAAGTTCAAGCGTGGGCTCAACAGGATTAAAGGTGCAAGTCATTAGCAGCGACTATGCGATTTCGGCACTTGGTGGACAAAGCTATGCTCATTGAAGAATCTAAATGCGTGAGTTGGAAGAGTCCCTTAAGAGGAAAATAGCGTAGCATGGGGCTCATCATAGTCATCCATGAGCGAGGACCAATGCTCGTGACACCTTTCGTTTCACTCCTCCATCGGCTTCGGGACACTGCACGGCGCCTCGCCCGGCTCCTTGAGCAACCCTAACCCGGAACCATGACAATCCACCTCGAGGACTAGTAATCCAGGCTGCAGAGTTACTTGTTTCAAGCGCAATGGCGTGGTCATTATGCAAATAGTTGCCCCAGGAAGCAAGCTGTGGCGCTAGTTCGATTCAACCTGGGATCTACACGGCCCGGAACCCCTTGCAGGAGAGCGGGGCGTGGAGCATCTCAGACTCCAAATCAAGCTACTAGGACTCCACCGCCTATTGGAAGAGGCCGTGTGAATCATGTTACCACTGAGGATGCTCAGGCTGCACCAGACGTCATACTTGGTAAGCTCCTAGTCAACTCAGCATCTGCCATGGTTTTATTTGATTCTGGAGCTACGCATTCATTTGTTTCTTGGAGTTTTGCTACAAATCGTCAGTTAAAAACAAGGCCTCTTAAAACTGTTTTATTGGTGCAATCACCTGGTTCAGATTTGAGTACGAACCAAGGCTGCCCCGAAGTAAAGATATTAATCGGAGGGGTAGAATTCCTAGCCAACCTTATTGTCTTAGACACCAAGTCCCTAGATGTAATCCTAGGAATGCTCTCCAAAAACCAAGCAGTTTTGGATTGTGGAAACAGAGAGATCACATTAACCAGTCCAGATGGAGTTAAGTTAAAACTTCAAGCTGTCGCAGATTAGACCGAAGGGATAAAAGTTTGTAGTGCCAAAGGAATAAATTTGGAAGATGTGCCAATTGCCAGAGATTTTCCTGATGTGTTTCCAGATGAGTTGCCTGGTATGCCACCAGATAGAGATATATAGTTCTTGATTGAGCTAGTTCCTGGAATGCCACCCATTTCCAAGAGACCATATAGGATGCCTGCTAATGAGTTAGCTGAAGTAAAGAGACAGATTAAAGAGTTACAAGATTAGGGTTTTGTGAGGCCGAAGTTCTTCACCATGGGAGCCCGGTTCTTCTAGTTGAAAGAAGGATGGAACTTCGAGTATGTGTGTGGATTATCGTGCTCTCAATGAAGTCACCATCAAGAATAAGTACCCTCTGCCAAGAATTGATGATTTGTTTGACCAGCTTCAAGGAGCAGGAGTGTTCTCAAAGATTGACTTAAGGTCAGGTTACCATCAGATGAAGATCCGTAAGGAGGATATCCCCAAAAGCAGCTTTTGTGACTCGGTATGGACGGTATGAGTATCTTAGTGATGTCCTTTGGTTTGACCAATGCCCTCGCCTATTTCATGATACGATGAATAAAGTATTTATGGAATATCTAGACAAGTTTGTCGTTGTCTTTATTGATGACATTACGGTCTACTCAAGAGTGAGGAAGAGCATGAGGATCACTTACGGAAAGTATTAGCCGAAGCCGAGAGAACATCAACTCTATGCCAAGTTTAGTAAATGTGAGTTACGAATGAAAGAAGTTGCTTTCCTAGGTCATGTTATATCCATGGAAGAGTCATTTGTTGACCCGAGTAAAGTAACGATATGTGTAATTGGGAGTCGCCAAGACGGTGACCCAAGTCGAAGTTTCCTTGGAATGGCGGGATATTATCGCCGTTTCATAGAAGGTTTTTCTAGAAAAGCTAGATCGCTCACCCGACTTTTGAAAAAGGAGAAGAAATTTGCTTGGACAACGAGTCGCGGCGGAGTTTTCAAGAGCTAAAAAGTGTTTGACAAGCGCGATGCTTATTTTGCGGATATCGGGAAGGGTTTTGAGATGATACGTGATGCATCCGTTAATGACTTCGATTGTGTCTTGATGCAAGATAAGAAGGTTGTGGCATATGCTTCGCGTCAACTAAGGCCACATGAAGTCAACTATCCAGGCCCATGATTTGGAATTGGTACGTCAGTAGTGCATGCTTTAAAGATTTGGCGCCATTATCTCATTGGTAATCGCTGTGAGGTTTACACGGATCACAAAAGCCTAAAGTACATTTTTACCCAATCTGATCTCAATATGAGGCAAAGAAGGTGGTTAGAGTTGATCAAGGATTATAACATTGGTATCCATTATCATCCAGGCAAAGCCAATGTAAATGGCCCGATGCTTTGAAGCGAAAGATTCTTGCAATACCGATGATTAAAGAAATCGACTGACTCTTTATGAGGAATTTCAGGAGCTCAGCTTGGAAGTGATTCAAGAAGGATACTTAGCTACATTGGAAGTGCGTCCAACATTGGAAGATCAGATTCGAGAAGCCCAAGTTGATGATGCTGATATCAAAGAGATCAAGAGTAATATGAAGAAAGGAAAAGCCTTAGGTTTCTTGAAGATGAAAAGGGTATTGTTTGGTATGAAATTCGCATTTGTGTACCGTCGAAAGAGCTTAAGGAGCTATTACTCAAAGAAGCGTATGAGACTTTGTATTCTATTCACCCTGGAAGTACCAAGATGTATCAAAACCTCAAGGAAAGGTATTGGTGGCCTAGTATGAAGCGCGACATTGCAGAATATGTTGCTCTTTGTGATGTCTACCAGAAGGTCAAAGCCGAGCATCAGAGACCAGCAGGATTGCTTCAGCCATTGAAAATTCCCGAGTGGAAGTGGGAAGAAATTGGTATGGATTTTATTACCGGACTTCCTAAGACCCAAGCAGGTTATGATTCGATCTGGGTGATAGTGGATCGATTGACTAAGGTAGCTCATTTTATTCCAGTTAAGACTACCTACACCGGAGATAAATTGGCAGAACTATATATGTCAAGGATTATCAGTCTTCACGGAGTGCCTAAGAAGATTGTCTCTGATAGAGGATCTCAATTTACCTCTCGTTTTTGGCAGAGTTTACATGAAGCTATGTGAACTCATCTCAGGTTCAGTACTGCCTATCATCCTCAAACCGATGGACAGACAAAGCGAGTGAATCAGATTCTTGAGGATATGTTAAGAGCCTGTGCCTTGACCTATGGTGTTAAGTGGGACAAGTGTTTGCCATATGTAGAGTTTTCTTACAACAACAGTTATCAGGCCAGTCTGCAAATGTCTCCTTTTGAAGCATTATATGGAAGAAAGTGCAGAACCCCTCTCAATTGGAAAGAGACTGGAGAAAGACAATTATTTGGTCCTGCCATACTGCAAGAAGCTGAAGAGCAAGTTCAGTTAATTCAAGACAAGTTGAAGATAACTCAAAGCAGACAAAAGAGTTATGCAGATAATCGTCGCCGAGATTTGAGTTTCGAGCCAAATGATTATGTGTACCTTAGAGTCACCCCTCTCAAAGGAGTTAAACGATTTCAAGTAAAAGGAAAGCTTGCCCCTAGGTACGTGGGACCGTTCAAAGTTCTGGAACGAAGAGGAGAAGTTGCTTACAAGCTTGAGTTGCCTCAGTCCTTCGCTGGAATCCATGATGTGTTCCACGTGTCGCAATTGAAGAAGTGTTTGCGAGTGCCAGAAGAACAGATGCCATTAGAAGCCATTGATTTGCAAGAGGATCTCACTTACAAGGAGCAGCTAGTGAAGATTTTGGATGTTGCAGAGCGCATCACGAGAAGCAAGATCATCCGTTTTTGCAAAGTCCGGTGGAGCAACCATTCTAAAGAGGAAGCAACTTGGGAGCGAGAAGAGGATCTGAAGTCTGAGTTTCCCCACCTATTCTCTAACGATCAGAATCTAAAATTAGAGATTCCATTTAAGAGGAGGTTTGTAACATCCCTAATTTCAGTCTTTTGCCTAAAGTTAATTTAAATTAATTAATTTCAAAATTTAGATTTTCCTTGGTGTTCTAATTAACCTGGCATCCATATCCTTCCGAAATTGAAGTTCAATCCTTTACCGTCCGCAAAATCAAATTCTCAATTCCGGTCCTTATTCGAAATTTCACCCGAGTTCCAAAATGCTCCAAAAATATCAAAACCCACTAAAATGGATTCCAAATATTTTATAATGATTTTGGGAATTTTTCCAAGATTTATAGAATCCCTTTGGTATTTTAACTCTCGCGCTTTATTCAAATCCATATAATTTGTCCCGAAATAATCTAAATTTCAAAACTCATCCAAAAATAGTGAAACCAATTTTATTGGGTTCTATTTTATTATTTAGGATTTTTAGAATTTTTTCCGGCATTTTTAGACCTCGTTTGCTATTTTATCTTGCTCGCTTTAAGAATAACACTGTTCATCTTCTCCATTGGAATTGCACTGTTCAACAGCCAGCAGCCAGTTCTAGTTATTTGCAAGCTCAACTTCAATCATTCATATCTTTCAATTTACTTCACCAAAATCATTGGGATTTGAAGCGTTGTGGCGTCGTAATGGAGATTGATTATCCCACCATTGCTTATCGAAATCAAGCAAAAGCGGTCGCTGCAATCAAATCTTTGCCGTTTCTTGTTTTAGCCATAACTCTTCCATTTCTTCGTCTCTCTGAGCGTGTGAGTACTTCAAACGAGCGTATTGAAGTCCTCTATACCGTGCTCACCTTGCCCTTTGGTTCTGTATCGTTTGCCATCCCAAAACTCAAGAAAATAGTACGCTCGGCATCCTCCAAAGACACCGGTGTCGATGGTTGTTACCGACAATGAAGAAGAGGGAGTGGGACTAGGCGGAAGATCTAAGCCAGATGGTAAAGCAAGACGCAAGAGATTTTACCCAGGTTCGGGCTCTCCGATGGAGATAATACCCTAGTCCTGCTTTCTTTGTTGTTGTGAGCATTTCGGTGTTCTGGATTACAAGAAGCTCTCCCCTCTCTGTACAGGATCCTCTCTCTCTATATATGGCCGGCGAGGCATCCCGAACACGGGGAGGTGTTGGGTATTGAGGCGGCAAAAGCTGTGGAAGTGGTTGGAGGCAGCGAGGGAAGACCGTCTGTGCTTGGTGACAAAACACAGTACCATGTAGAGCAGCGCCGCTCGTTGCAGAGGCGCAGCTGCCACCCTCCTGCTCCTGGCGCCCGTGGTTCCCGCTCTCCTTTTCTCTGCACGCGTCCGGCACCTTCCAGAACCCCCCTCTTCTCTTTACGAGGTGGACTCGGTCCACCTCCGTGGTCAATTGATTTGGTCCGGCTAGACTCCTGGTCACTGTGACTTCCTGATGTCCCCGAGTGCTTCGAGACCGAGCTGTCCCATGCGGGTTTGCCCTTTGCCTGTAGTGGCTATTTCTCGCCGTTGGGTGTATCGATGGAGAGGTCGCGATGGACTCAATTCTACAGCTTCGTCGAGCGCTCCCGAGCATAATTTGCCCTGGCCTTAGTACTCAACACGGCTACAAAACATTTCGTCGCTCGTGAACGCTTCGCGGGTTAATGTGGTGACGCTGACGCCGGGTCATGCCGGAGCATGGCGTGGCTCGTCATGGAGCGAACCACCATTTGGGCCTTGGCCGAGTGGTATCTACTCATGTGCGGCAGTCGGCGCCTCATGGAGCATACCTCGGGTCGGAGTGATAACGCCTATGCGGTCATGTCGGGGCATAGCGTGGCTCGTCATGGAGCGCGCCATCATTTGGCTCTTGGCCGAGTGGTACCCGTACATGTACGGCAGTCGGCTCATCATGGAGCGTACCTTGAATTTGGAGTGCGATGGCGCCTACACTGGTCATCTTAGGGGCATAGCGTGGCTCATCATGGAGCGCGCCACCATTTGGCTCTTGGCCGAGTGGTACCCGTACGTGTACGGCAGTCGGCTCATCATGGAGTGTACCTTGAATTTGGGTCCGATGACGCCTACACCTGGTCATGCCGGGGCATAGCGTGGCTCGTCATGGAGCGCGCCACCATTTGGCTCTTGGCCGAGTGGTACCGTGCGTGTCTGGCGGTCGGCTCATCATGGGCGTACCTTGAATTTGGGTGCGATGGCGCCTCGCTGGTCATTGGGGGCATAGCGTGGCTTTCGTCATGGAAGCGCCACCATTTGGCTCTTGGCCGAGTGGTACCCGTACATGTACGGCAGTCGGCTCATCATGGAGCGTACCTTGAATTTGGGTCCCCCTCAATATTTGATTCTGTCTCGCGGTATCGATGATAATGACCGGTCTAGAAGCGGCGTCGCGAGGATAGGCCGTCCGGGAAGTCGCGCCGGTCAAACTTGGTAGCGATGGGCCTACCTCCGGCGGGAATTGTCGCCCTTTATATTCCCCGGGGGCTGCACCAGATTAACCCCTTCTCGTGCTTCACGCCTCTCGCCTCTTTGTCCTCAGAAACCCATCGTCCTTCCCGCGAGCCCCACTACTAGGGTTAGCCGCCACCGCCGCCTTCTGCTCCTTGAGTCACCAATGTCGTCCCAGGAAATGCCGAATCCGCCTCCCGGAGACCTGCGCTGCCCCCGCCCACGATTGGGTCCTTCCATCAGACGGAGGCGCATTTGGATCGATGGTCACCATGGGGGTGATGCATGGCGACTCGATCGGCCTTGCTTGCCTGCGGTGAGTTCTACCCCACCCCTCATTGCGGAAGTCGTAGTCTTGAATCCTTCTTCAACATGTGGTTGGGCTTCCGTGGGCTTCTTCCGGGCTCCTTTCCTACTACGGAGTCAAATTGGTCCACTTGAATCCCAACTCCATCCTTCACATCGCCGTCTTCATCCACCTCTGCGAGGTGTATCTTGGGATTCGCCCGCATTTCAACCTTTTCCGCCACCTTTTTCTTCTCAAGCCCTTTCCGAGCAGGAGTTCGCCTAAGGCGGTTGGGGGCACCGGCTTTCAGCTGAGGGACGGGGTGAGGAAGATCCAGCCGCTGAAGGACTCTGAAGCCCGGGCCCTAGCCGACAACGCCCGACTGCTGCAGGAACTGGAAGGTACTTATCTCCTTACTCAGCGTCGCGTCCCTTGCGCCCGTAATGTTTCTTACGATGATCCTGGGGGTATGCAGTGGTCCAGAAGGAGTTGCAGGAGCAGGTCGACGTCCTTAAGAGGGAGGTGAGGGCTACTCATGAGCTTCACGGCAAGTTTCGTGACTCCATCAAAGGGATGGCGAGTTCTGCGCATACTGGAGGAGAATCGGCGGCGATGACGAGCTCTCTCGTTGCTATCGGCGGGTCTGAAAGGCTCGGGGCCCATATCCGAGAGCGCCGGCGACAAGCGCCCGACCAAGTGTTAGCCATCGTGAAGTCACTCTATCCGGGGTGGAGCTAGAGATCATTAAGGAGGCCGCTGCATCAGTCGACAATGATCAAGCTGCTGCCCTTTTTGAAGAAGTCCGGAGTGTGGCCTCCTCTTTGGTGGAGAATTTAGAGTTGGACCCTTGACTAATGCTGACTTGGACTTGTAATTATTTCTTTTCTCCTGGCGCTGTTACTGTTGGTCATGAGTGGCCTCACCGTGCCCGAGAGGATTATTTCTTGCGTCATGTCTCGCTGGCACCTCGTTCAGCCCCCCGGACGGTAGTGGGTTTTAATCGCTGCCTCGGTGCCCACGCGTTGTCGGAGGCATTCCAACTTCCCGTAATGGTACGGCTGGGGTCTGTTTGTCTTCGGGCTTGTATTTAAGGGCGTTACTGCTATCGATGCGATCGCCCATTCTTCTTGCTTTCGCCTTCTCGTCTTCTCGCTTCCGATGGCATCTTCATCAGCTCCGTTGTTCGATGGTGAAGGTGCTCCACCTCTCCCGCTTGTTGGTCTTGACTTTGGGGACGACGATCCCGCCCCGGAGGTCACCGAGGAGGAGCTTTGGGCGGATTACGACCTCATCCTTGCGGAGTTGGCGGCGGAGGAGGAGGCCGCCGCCCGTGACGTCGCCACCCTAGAGGTCTTCCTCGAGGTCGTTCCGGCTCTTGTCGAGGTCGCCGACGTCCTCGCAAGGGCTTTGGCTCGAGCCCGCTGTGCTGCGTAGGTTTCGATGCTTTTAGGATGGACTTTTGTAGGGAAACATGCGATCGGACATAATGTTCGATCTTATGGTGATATATATATGTATATATATATATGAACTATATATGTGAACTATGGCCTTCTGGTTTTATCCGATATGCGCAATGTCTTTTTATTTGAATATTCCGCACGACGACTGGCGTAGCCCCCGAGTGTATGGCTAACTGTTAGACATGTACTCAAGCAGCTATGCCCCATCGTTCGGAATTTGTTACTTGAGGTTAATGGTTTTAGGATTTAGTCATGATTGCCAAGGTAAAAGCAACAAATTTTAGTCATGAAAGCAGGGGGTAAACGTTTGCATTCGACATTGTTAGGTGATTGGTAGCCCCCGACTTACTGCTCACTTGAGTATCAGGTGAGTAGGAAGTCAAAAAACGACTAGGATTACAACGATACAGTGGAATGCATATTTTAAGTGTAAAAGCGACGTAGCTGTTCTATGTTCCAGGTGTTACCGAGTGCGACGCCGTCTTCGCGTTTGAGTCGATAGGCTCTGGCGCTTTCCAATTCGCCAACGATGTAAGGACCTTCCCAACCCGGGGAGAGCTTGTGCTTAACTTTCTGATTCTTTCTAAAAACCAGATCTCCTTTAGAGAAAGCCCGGCCCCGGATGTTTCGGTCGTGGTAGCGTCTGAGACCTTGGAGGTATTTGGCCGACCGGATGGATGCGACGTCTCTAGCCTCTTCCGGCTTGTCGAGGTCCTCCAATCGGCTTTCTTCGACTCGGCTTCTCAGTAGTTCCGACTGTTGTGATCTGAATGTTAGCTCGGTGGGTAGGACCGCCTCGAACCGATACCGGGAAAAAAGGTGATCGCCGCAGAGCCTGGGGTAGTTCTCAGCCCCGAGAGCAACCAAGGCAATTCTTTTAACCACGGGCTCGTCTGCTTGAGACGGTCGAATATTCTGGATTTCAGGCCTTGTAGCACCATGCCATTAGCCCGCTCGACCTGTCCATTGCTCCGTGGATGCCCCACAGAGGCGAAGCAAATCTTGATCCCGAGGGCCTCGCACCAGTCTTGGAATTCTTCACTTCTAAATTGAGCGCCGTTGTCGGTGATGATTCTGTTCGGCACGCCGAATCTAACAACGATTTCTTGAAAAAACTCTCTGGCTTTGACCGCGGTGATGGTTGCAACCGGCTTGGCCTCAATCCATTTGGTGAACTTATCGATAGCGACGAAGAGGAAAGCGAACCCACCACAGGTCTTCTTGATGTCCGACAATGTCAAGCCCCTGCACGCGAATGGCGGGTGATCGGGATGGTTTGCGCCCTACGCCAAGATGTGAATTTGCCGCAAAATTGATGACCTTCACAAGTGCGCACGATATCCTCCGCGTCTGCGTGATGAGTTGGCCAAAGAATCCTTCTTAGGTAGGCTTTGCCGACTAGAGTACTGGATGCCGCGTGGTGTCCGCAAATCCCAGAGTGAATCTCTTTAAGGAGGGCCCTCCCTTTTTGCTCCGATATGCATCGCCTTAAGATCCCGGAAGTGCTCTTTCGAAAAAGCTCCTCCCCGACCACCGTGTAGCTTTTGCTTCGCCGTGCGATGCACTCGGCTTGCACGCGATCTTCGGGGAGCTCATCTCTCAGGAGGTAATCCAGGTAAGGCTTTGTCCAGTCGGAATTAACGACCAGACACCTCGCCGTGGTTTCTCCTCGGTTGTCTGACCTGGGCGGCTAGCAGTCGGCTTGTGAAGTTCCTCTACGAAGACTCCGGCCGGAACTAGGGCCCGACTAGAGCCTAGCCTGGCGAGCTCGTCTGCCATCTCGTTGTCCCGACGTAGCACGTGGGTGAGCTCGAGTCCGTCGAACTTGTCCTCTAGCTTGCGCACCTCCTGGCAGTACGCCGCCATGCTGTCATCCACGCATGACCACTCTTTTTGCACTTGATTGATTACCAGCTGGGAGTCCCCGCGAACCGTCAATCGCCGGATACCGAGCGATATGGCGATCTTGAGCCCATGTATGAGCGCCAGTGCTCGGCGGCGTTATTTGACGGAAGTGGAGTTGAAGGACATACTTGAGGTTTTCTCCGTCGGAGAAGTCAAGACGACGCCCGCCCCACACCATTCGGGCAGGAGGGAGCCGAAATACATCGCCCAAGACTCGAGGTCCTCCACACTGCGGGCTCTTGTGTCTCAATCCACTCTAAGAACGAAGTCGGCGGCGCTTGAGATTTGATGGTCGTCCGGGGCTTGAAGGAGATTTCAAATGCTCGAGCTCGACCGCCCACTTGGCGATCTTGTTGGTGGACTCCGACAGCAAGACTTCCCCAATCGGAAAAGATGTCACCACTGAGACGGGGTGTTCTTGAAAATAATGCTTGAGCTTCCGAGAGGTGAGCAGTATCGCGTTCAGAAGTTTCTGCACTTGAGGGTACCACCTCTTAGACTTCGCCCAATGCTTCACCGACGAAAAACCGGACGTTGAACTCTCTGCGGTGCCTGCCTCCTCTCTTTCTACTACAATCGCTGGCCGACCACATGGGTCGTGGCCGCTATGTAAAGCAGGAGCGGCTCTTCTGGTGTCGGTGCGACCAAAATCGGAGGAGTGGTCAGGAGCGACTTTAGGTCTTCGAAGGCTTGTTGCGCTTCAGGGGTCCATTGAAAGTTGTCTTGCTTCTTCAAGAGTTTGAAGAACGGCATTCTCGATCGCTTAAGCGGAGATGAATCGCCGAAAGTGCCACCATACATCCCGTGAGCTTTTGGACGTCTTTTTGGCAAGTCGGCGGCTTCGTCTTGAGGATGGTGTTGATTTTCTCGGGATTTGCTTCAATGCCACGGTGTGATATGATGAACCCGAGCAGTTTCCCGGAGGGAGCCCCGAAGACACACTTTTCCGGGTTAAGCTTCATCCGGAAGGCTCGCAAGCTCTCGAATGTCTCGGCTAGATCGGCGGTGAGGTCTTCTTCACTGGTCTTGACCACGACATCGCTTCACGATGCTTCCACGCTGCGTCCGAGGTTGGGTGTGAAAGCACCGCTGAATAGCGCAGGTAAGTCGGCGCGCCATTTTCAACCCGAATGGCATCGTGACATAGCAATCTGCTACTAATGGTGTGATGAAGGATGTCTTGATGCAGTCTTCCTCCTTCAACCGGATTTGGTGATACCCTGAGTATGCATCTAAGAAGCTCAGGAGTTCACATCCAGCGGTGGAGTCTACCACTTGGTCTATACGAGGCAAACCAAAGGGGTCCTTTGGGCACGCCTTGTTGAGATCTGTGTAATCAACACACATGCGCCAACTTTTATTTTTTCTTGCGCATAAGGACCGGATTAAGCCAACCATCGGGTGATACACTTCTTTTATGAATTTAGCCGCCGAAGCTTGGTGATCTCCTCTCGATGGCATCGCGGCGGCCCTGCAAATCGTCTCGAGCCGTTGCTTGATGGGTTTAGCTTCTTGTCTACATTGAGTGAGTGCTCGATCACCTCCCTAGGGACAGGGCATATCGACGGTTTCAGCGAAGATGTCCCGGTTTGCAAGAAAAGTGGCGAGCGCCTCTTCCTATTTGGGGTCGAGCCAGTCCCAACCAGGTGGTCTGCCGAGTTGGGACGGGTCGAGATCACACGCTGACTCCTCATCGAGGCTTCATGCGGACCGCTCGCTTCAGCGGTCGAAACATCATCTTCGCCCTGCGGGAGGGCTGCCGCCATCCTGATCCTCTCGGCCTCAGCCGACGCCACCAGCGCCTCGGCCAGATCGCAGCTTTCCCTGTCGCACGTGAAGGATTGTTTGACGTCTCCTCGGATGGAAATGACGCTGCTTGGCCCCGGCATCTTGAGCGCGAGGTATGTGTAGTGTGGAACAGCCATGAACCGGGCCAACCCTGGCCTTCCCAAGATGGCATGGTATGCCGTCTCGAAATTAGCCACCTCGAAGTTCAAGTACTCTGTCCGATAGTTCTCCTTGGCTCCGAACGTCACCGGGAGCGTGATTTGCCCGAGCGGTACCGTCGACGTCCCTGGGATCACCCCGTGGAATGGTGACGATCCCCGCTTCAGCTCGGAGCGCGGAATCTTCATATCATCAAAGGTCTTGGAGAAAAGGACATTGAGCCCGCTTCCCCCGTCGACCAGTACCCTCTTGAGCCTGACGCCGCGTATGACGGGGTCCAAGACAAGAGGATACCTTCCCGGGAAGGGAACGCAGTCGGGGTGATCCGAACGATCGAACGTCATCGGGATCTCATACCACCTCAGGTATCGGGGCGTGGCCGGCGTTATCGCATTGATCTCCCGAGCGGTAAGCTTTTGCTTCCGCTTGGACTCGTATGCCGCCGAACCCCCAAATATGTAGTTGAGTTCACGCTCGGTCACCTGGTAGTCGCCTCCATCCTCCTCGGGCGGGTCTTGCTTCTTCTCCGCCTCGCCTTTGCCCCTGTTCGCTCTATTGCAGCTCTCTCGGGCAAACCTCTTCAGGGTGTAACAGTCCTTGGCCGCGTGCCTCCCCTGGGGGTGGAAAGGACATATGGCGTCCATTACTTCGTCGTAGCCGCCACCTCGCGGACCTCGCGGACGAGCGCGCTCGGCCGCCGCGACTAGCTCTCCCGGTCCGCGCTTCCTGTCCTTCGGTTTGGAGGACTCGGCGTGGTCCTTCTTGTCCTTCTGCCGCGGGCGGTCTTCCTGGCGCTCGCCAGGCGCCCGAGCGATGGCGTAGCGATCGACCAGCGAACATCTCACGACGGTAGTCGGCGGCCTTCGAGACATTTTCTTGATTAAGTCGGGTCGTGACTCCTTCCGAAGGCGGCTATAACGACCGCCTCGGAAACATCACGAACAAGATTCTTCTTCGCATGAAACGGATGAACTCTCGAGACTCATTCTTCTTCTGGTGATGTTGGTAGAGGTCCCACGCCGTCGAGTGCCTTTGAAAGTGCCACGAAATTGAGATAAACCGCTCCAGAGGTCACCCGAGAATCCATCGAACCCACCTGGAGTCCGTGAGCCAAGCTTGCTTTTGAGGAAGCGGCGTGGCGGCAGTAGTTGGCCATCACATTCTGGTCGCCCCCGCCGCTTTGACCGCAAGGGCGTATACTTGCAGCCACGCCTCGGGATCTCTCTCGCCATCGAACTTGACAATGCCCCTAGGGTTGAAACCGTCGGGCCACACCACTCGGCGAAGCCGGGGCGTGAAAGCGCGAACTCCGTCAATAGGCCCACAGCTGCGCCGTCGAGGCGACCGGCACGAGGGGGTCCTATCCCGGCGGTTTCCGTTGTCGCTCTCGGCCCGGCGACCGTGGCTCCCGCGATCGGCGTGATCCTCACGCCGGCCACCGCGATCGCCGCGGCCGTCGTAACCAATGCCGAAGCGCTCATACTCATCCTCACGCCGGCGCCTCTCTCCTTCCTCTCGATCGCGGCGTCTAGCAGTAAGATCGACGCGGAGATCTCGGTTGAGGCTCCGGCGGGCGTCTTCGCCCCGACGGAGCTCGGTACCGCCTCTGGGTCGGCTGCGCGATCGACCATCTGCGGTGCGAGTAGCCGCGGATCTGGAGTGCGTCTTCTCTGCGGGTGCCTCTTGGTTTTGCTGAACCGCCGCCGCCGTCACCATGGCTTTCACTTGAGCCACGATCGGGGCTGCGGGACTGTCTGGACCAAGGATTGGTCCAAGGGTGTCGAGCAGCGTTTTGGAGGCGACGATGTTCTGCTGCGGCGTGTGAAAGATCAACTGATCTCCCCTCTTCGCCTACAGGAACTCTTCGTTGACGTTGCGCCCCCGATGCTGGAGGGACTTGGCGCGTTCCTCTCGCGCCGCACGACGTTGGCGATCTGCCTCCACCGTGTCCGCTGCGTCTTGCTGATGCAGAGTGTCGGTCCGGTCGTCTTCGATCGCGAAAACTCTGTGGAAGACTTCTCGGGCACGAACCGCCATGATGCCCTTCGATCCGGCCCGGAGCTCCGATGAGAGGGCAAGCTTGCGAAACTGTCGGTGATGAGTCCAGGCTCCCGAAGCGGGAAGTCTGGCCGGGAGCAAAAGAGACGGTGATCTCGTTGAGTGGTGCCATCAGGCTCAAAGAGGGTGATCTTCACGCGAAGCCCCTACCTGGCGCGCCAACTGTCGATGGTTGTTACCGACAATGAAGAAGAGGGAGTGGGACTAGGCGGAAGATCTAAGCCAGATGGTAAAGCAAGACGCAAGAGATTTTACCCAGGTTCGGGCTCTCCGATGGAGATAATACCCTAGTCCTGCTTTCTTTGTTGTTGTGGCGTTTGTTACGGATTACAAGCTCTCCCTCTCTGTCTGAGATCCTCTCTCTATATCTGTACGGCCAGGCATCCCTCGCACGTACAGGGGAGTGTTAGGCGCCGCAGGCAGCAAAAGCTGTGGAAGTGGTTGGAGACAGCAGGGAAGACCGTCCTGTAGCAGCCGACAAAACACAGTACCATGCAGAGCAGCGCCGCTCGTTGCAGAGGCGCAGCTGCCACCCTCCTGCTCCTGGCGCCCGCGGTTCCTGCTCTCCTTTTCTCTGCACGTGTCCGGCACCTTCCAGAACCCCCCTCTTCTCTTTACGAGGTGGACTCGGTCCACCTCCATGGTCTAATTGATTTGGTCCGCCGGCTAGACTCCTGGTCACGCGACTTCCACAACCGGCGAGCCATCTTTTGCTCCGGTGAGTTTTCCGGCAAACCAACTGCGTCACTTTGTGCCTTTTACTTCCGTGATCACAACCATTCAATTGGATTTGATTTTCGTTGTAGTTTGACTCCGAATTTCAAGTTTGTTCGTCGTCGGCCGTTGCTCCGTTCGTCGTCGATTTCTCCCGTTTGGGTACGAACCAATTCAATTCCTTGCACCCGTAGACTCCCCTAGATGTTTGCTATCCGGTGCTCACCTTAGTTTTAAGAAATTTTTGTGTTTTTGATCGTCGCGCCGTTGGTCCGATTTTGATTGTCGGTTTCACTTCGCCGTTGCCATTCTCGTGCTCCTCGCCACGCCATTTGTGGGCATGAGCCGCCGCCTCTGCAGTACCATTTTCGGCCAGTGCCGCCGCCTAAGCCTCGCCGGTCTCTCCTGGCGTCGCCTCCTGCCCTGCTGCACTTGCTCTCCGCGCGCCTCGCTGCTTTGCCGCTCCTCCTGTCTTCGCCCTGCTGCAGTCTTGGCAGCGCCCATGTGAGTCTCCTCCGGTGAGCCCTTTTTCCCATCGGCGAGCTGCTCTTTTTCCTCTTCAACAGGCGCTGCTCTCCCGTGGCCTCTCTCCATTGTTCTTCTCTGTACAGAACAAATGAGGATGAAGGCCAATAACCAAGAATTTTTTTTTAATAATACATATTTTATTCAAAATTTCAAAAATATACCACCGGAAAAAAAAATCTCAGAAATATAGACCTGTCGCCCGTCCAACGGGCGATTGGGGCCTCAATAGAAAAATACACGGGCGACAGGAGGCCACGTCCCCCCCCCAGCCTCGTGTCGCCTGATCAAATAGCTGCAGGACCATGTCGCCGATTTAATTGAATTGGCGCAGCGTCTGCCCTATGAAATGGCGACAGTAAATAATGATGAATGGTGGGCGACACGCACCTCCGCCCACCATATGGCGATACATAATTTGCAAAAATATTAATTCAGTTAGATAATTTGTTTACATTTCATTGATTTAGAATTTACAAAAAAATATGTCTAATCGTCCACAAATATTATAAAATATTGACGAGGGCAATTAGATGGAATTTTTTAAAATAATATATTTTTGTTAAAATTTACGTAAATATTATGTCGAAAAAATTACGAAATACCCTATAGTCGCAATTCCAAATTGACATACATCTTTGTTTCAATAGTCGCAGATTACGTGCGGATTGGAATTGCGACTCAAATCACTCATGCCACTTAAACCGTGGAAATCGTGGGCACTTAAGGGTTTTCGCACTTCATGACGTGCCGGATCGGGCCAAAAATACGAGAAAAATCAATAGCGACCTACGCAACGCGTGCTACTATTTACGTATGGGCGAGATAGCCAGACATTGCCCCGGCAGGAAGTTGCGAAAATCGGAAAAGGCACTCGCGGCCATGAAACCACAGAAATCGTGGCCACTTAGGGGTTTCAGAGGCCACAGGACAAGCGGATATGGCCCAAAAAATACGAGAAAAATCAAGGGCGACCTACGCAACGCGGGCTACCTCTTACGTATAGGCGAGATAGCCAGACATTGCCCCGGTAGGAAGTTACGAAAATCGAAAAAGGCACTCGCGGCCATGAAACCACAGAAGTTACGACGTCGAAAAATTTTGAAATTTTTTATAGAGGTTCCTGATAAATCAGTGATATTACCATAAAATTTTCAAATGATTTTAAAATGTGAGGAATTTTTTAAAATTCAAACAATACAACTGTCCTGATAAAACGCTAGCCGACAAGTTTGAACCGAATGAAAAATGAAACAAACCACGTTAGAAAATTTTAAGGGCACATACACTGAAAGTTCAGATGATAAAATAAGCAGTAGATTAGATTATATTAGAAGGGCATTACAACGGTGACGAAATTGCTTGACGAACTAACTAACGAAAGCAATGTTCGTCATGGTGGAACAAATGATCGCTCAAATTTATCTCGATGCAAATGAATGATGTCCCACATTTTCGTGATATTACCCGACCAGTGTTTAATTTGCGATTTGTCCCGGACACCGCCGATTCCTACTATGAAAGAACTCCATGGGGATCCGCAGCTTTCTCGGTATCGCCGAATGGGTGGCCTATGCCAGACGCTCCGGGTGTATAAGACATAATTTTTGGTCTTTTTATGTGGATTTTGCCTCCTTATGGGCATGTCATCCCGATTCGGCTGCCCCTATGTTAATACCACCGGGTTCGGTTGGTCTGCACAAGAACGCCAAGGATTTGTTGCGTCTTTGCGGACCTCGTATTTGCTTCCCCTTGTCCCTTCTTCTTCGAGAGGAGGAACCCTCTTACACCTCTCGGTGTGTTGGGCATGGCGGAGGCATGCAGAGACGCTGCCTGCTTTCGCTCGCACTCCACTATATGGTGCAGGAGGTGTGTGTTGGGCTTATCCTTGGACAACCAAAGCGTGCCCCTGATCAATGCAAGATGCCCTTTGGTCGTTGAATAACACCGTAGGCGACTCGGGTCCGGCTTTTCTCGGGCGGTAGTGGCACCACGAGAGGGTTGTTCCCCAGCTTATCCCATGCAGAAGCATGAGATGTGGGTGGTACGTCTCGGGTCCACCCAGCTTGAACTACCAAAGACCATTCATCCTCGGCCAAGGGCACCGGTAGAATCTCCTATGCGCTAGATCATCGTGGCGATTATCAACCATCGCCGCAGCTATGTTCGCAAACGTCGGGCTTTCGAGTGGCCCCGAGGAGGTTTCTCCTTTGACTTGAGCAAATTCGCAAGTTTCCTTTTGAACTCCTGTGGTGCGATGAAGCGGTTTAGAACTACTACTTTGCGAGTTTAACATGAGTATGTCGCATGAAACTCACCGATTGGTTGGCCCCTTGCCCACCGGCCCTAAGCTCTGGTCGGTCTAGAAAAGGGACATATCCTAGCGGCCTCTCCCATCGGGTGAAGTTCTCGGGCGAAGCGGGGTAGGCGTCGTGGCGCTTGTAGAAATCGTGAGTCACGTCGTTCGGCCCGTCGATCCATTGGAAGAAGCAACACGGTCCTTGTGCCGAGAAAAGAAAGAACGATGCATGAGATGGTAGTGTTACCTCAGATTGTGTGGACACCAAGAGGTTTACCTCATAGGTGCAAACCACAACAAGAGTAAGCGCGGCCGTCTCTCTATGGGTAGATTGCATCATCTTCGCCAGAGGTTGCTTGATCGATTTGGGTCGGGGCATCTCCAGAACTTCGGCGTCGACGCCATCGCATCCGGATATTGGGCGGGATGACTTCGCTCTTTGAAGAGGCGATCAGAGAACGACATTGTGCCCTAATTTGTGTAGATTCGGTGACGTTTATTCTTTGGTTTGGTGTGTTGGATGTCTACCCTCGCCCCTGTTTTATAGTGGTTGTGAGGGTTACTCCACACAATTACAAGACTTGTCCATTTTGATGGCCTCGCATCCTCTGTGAAAAGCTGCACGACGTGTCACCCATCATCAAAGCTGCACGACCTGTCACCCTCTGTCAAAGGCGCATGATGTGTCACCCTCCGAAGTTGCCCGACGAAACCGCGTGTTGTCGCTTTCACCGAAAAGCGGGATGCGCGTGTTATCGTTCGATCGAAAAGTGGGGTGCAACGTGTTGTCGTCTCACCGAAAGCAACGTGGTGCGAGTGTTGTCGTTCGACCGATAAAGGTAATAGGTGTGTGACAAAGCTAGTAGGCGATGAAAGGATTAACTAAGGACATAAGATTTAAATTACAAAAAATGTGAATGCAATTGTTCGTCCAAGATATTTCAAACGATCAACTAAGTACATAATACACTACCAATAATAAAAATCAAAAGAAACTATTATCGGCCTCGCTTCGGGAGGCCTCCTCCTCGAACACAGTCCCATGAGTATGTCAAGCTCGCGTCGTGGCGTGGGGCCTCTGTGCCTAGCCGAGGCGTCGTGTACACGGGCTGAGTAGGGTGCATCGGTGGTGGCGCTCCGTACAGCTGTGATGACCCAGCCTCATCCGAGGCGAGGAACGTCGCTACAGGGTCATCGTAGTCCACCGGGTCTGGGTCGTCACCCTCGTCCTCGTAGTCGTCAGGAGCAAGTGCAAGTGCGCGCGCGAAAAACTATGCCTGCGGGCCTGTAGCAAATGAAGAATTGTTTAGAGCATAGTAATACACGATTGTAACACGTGAACAGTGCATCTCAGTACTCACCGACGGCAGGTGCCTCTCGCGACTGCGGGACGGTAGCGCGGCGAAGATGTACTGCGTGCCCTCGCTCGCTAAGCGGCACGCCCTGTGCTGCGACGGTAGGGACGCGATATCCAGAAAACTCGAGGGCCCGTGTCGAGGCGTCCAGAAACCTCCCGACGTAATGGGTGACCTCCTGTCTCGTCACCTCGACTCGGTGGTCACCGAGTATACAAGCCTCAAACTCATTTGTGGTGATGAGCACGACATCACCCCGCCAAGTGAATTACTGAATTGGTTAGCAAAATAAATTATGAATCACTAAGATTATATCGAATGTATGTATAACGTGCCAAAGTGTGCGCGCCGAGTCCATATGGGCGGGTACGGTTCCGCCACCCCGGGCGTGTGTAGGAGGATCGGGTCAACACGCACTCAAACGCAGCGTAGTCCGGGAGTGTACCACTCGCATGACGCTGCGATACGTCCATGGGTCGTATGGCGCAGCCTTTGGCGAGCGTCCTCGAGGGCTCCTCCTCACTCTTCACCCCAAGGCACCATACGATGTGCTAGGGTCCAGCGCTCTTCCCATCGTGCTGTGGGTAAGAAATAAATATAGCGTTATTACATGGCATTACGGTAATAATTATGAAAACATCGACTGAGGAACTTACGCGTGGTCGCGGGTGGGACCGCACGGCCGTCGTGCACCGAGAACACTGTCGAGGCCAAACCGCCTCATCACACGATGGACGGCGTAGCCCTCGACGTGACGCCGAACACGAGGAACCGCGGGTGAACCAAGAGTCAGCGTCCGTGTGCAAAGGGTGGACAAAGCCACCGTGACACGAGCTCGACCTCGGTGTCCGCGTCGGCCCAAAGATATCGTGGTCCTCGGTGAGGTGGTCGAACGCGCCGTGAAATGCCAGAGGCTACCGCCTGACACAATCGCGGCGCCAGAAGGTAGTCACGATAGAACGAATCATAGCACTCGTAAAAGTAAAACAAAAAGTACGAAAATCACGGTTGCAATATCTTACGTCGCCGGCACCGGATGGTGCCCACGGCCGACCATCGACGTCCTCACCGGCCCGTGCCCTATACAGCCGCAGTCGATCTGGGGCCGCCGTCTCGAACCTTCAGATGCCCACAATTGTATCAAAGAAGTGGACATCCTCCGAAGGTCGCCGCCGCCGATCCGTGTACACCCCACGCAGTGCACGGTAGGTGGCGACAAAGATGGCCGATCCTCAGAGTCTTGGCACGGCGTCGAGGGTGCGTCGGCGATCTCCTCGCGACCGCACAGTGCTGTCCACGCTATCCCCATGGGACGTCATGAACATGCACCAACCGAAGAGCCACAGCAGGTACGCCTCCAGGTGGCGGCTGAGGCTCTGGTCATCCGCTGGCTCGACGATCTGGTCACACTGTAAAAAAAAGCTAACTTGTTATTTTAAGCAGTACGTACACAATTTAGTTTTAAATGCTACCGACGTACGACAAACTGTCCAAGCCAGCTCAAGGTCGGTCCGTGCGTGTGGTCGAAGGCCTCAGAACGCGGTGGTAGCACACGCGAACCTCTGCAGCCAGCTTGGCGCCGATCCAGCCTCGTGGGCGCCCTGGGCACCACACCAGACCGGCGATCGAGGCCGAGGAGGTAGGAGACGTCCTGCAAAGTGATCGCCATCTCCCTGACAGGGAGATGGAAGGTGTGCGTCTCCGGCCTCCACCGATCTACCAGAGCGGTGATCAGCGACCGGTCATACGGGAACCTGCGTTCCAGGAGCTCAACCATCCGGCCAAGGGGCAGCAACCCTGAAGCGCGAAGCCTAACAAACAAAGAAGACATGTCATTAATATCAGTGCTGCACTAGTCATGCTGCTAGAACAAACATGCTTACAAATTTAAATACTGATATGTTACCTGGGGACCCAACGCGGATTGATCGTCCAGGACTGCTGCGCTGGCCTAGGACGAAGGACGCCAAGCTCCACAGGTCCCTCCTCTCCAGGACAGCGGTGGCGGCGGGCACGGTGACCACGGCCGACGCATCGGGGCCAACAACTCGAACGGCGGTCGTCATCTCCCTGATGGTGAGCCATCGCTGCAATTTACAAAAAACAAGTTAGAACCGAAACACATATGTAAACAAAAGAGTCCGTAAAACTGCACAAACATCACAACAATATGTCGAAACAAATACGCACATAAAAAACGGAGAAGCTCATTACAAAGCAGAGTTCATACAACACACGTTACAACAATTGCAACAATTTATCGAGACACAACACTCGCAACAGCTAGGTACAAAACAGAGTTCATACAACACACGTTACATCGATGAAATATAAATTTGATATATGACATATGATAATGCAAACTGCTTGTCATCTGGTGAGATGGTGTCGGGACCCGAATATGCAAATCCGGACCCTCTGTGTATACTGCACTAGTCCAGGATCACGCTAGCGCACACAGGCTCAACATTAGTGAATATCATAATCATACACAACGTAAATATGACAAAGACATAATATATTAAATATTAGCAGTTGTATGACCTTATGGTCAACTTACTTAGCAATGCCTCACAAGGCTGAACAACAAATTAAACTGCAGCGGAATGAAGACGTAGATAACCCCTCAGTATACCACAGGCAACTGACAAGGCTCGCACCCTAAACATTCGTCCCTTCATGGTACTCCTTCTTCCGCACTGATGATTTTTGTAGGCAAGGGTGAGTACACCAACACGTACTCAACAAGTTGTGCACAGAATGCAATTCTATCATAGCTATATGCAGGCTTATTCCAAAGGAATGGCTAATTGGTTCATAAGCGATAAGCAGCATTTTCAAACATAAATAATATGTAGATTGAAAAGACAGTAAAACAAATAATAACAAGTAAATAGATTCCATTGTTTCTCAAATCAAACCCAAGTTCTCCATCCTAAATCAAGTTCCATTATCCACATGGCATCCTGCCATCCCAACAGTTGACAAGTTTTAATTAACTACCCCTTGACTGTAATTCCCGAGCATTGCTCAATACCGTGAGCACGGCTATTCGAATAGATTGTACACTCTGCAGAGGTTATGCACTTTACCCACATGATACAACCATGCACCACACAGTAACGATCGTGAACGAAGCCTTTACAATGCATCCTCTTAACCCAATGCTACCCGCTAAGGTTTCAACATCAAGGGCTAAACCACCACAACAGGCCCCCTCTTGCGCCATGTGAGTTTCCCCGCATACCGGACTCACACCACCAAGATAGCACTTAAGTTAAGCATTTGCAAATTAGTCAGCTAAGCTGTCCCATTCCAGACATGTGGTTGCAAGTTAGACTCAGGTCAAAGGCTCGCAAGGTTAAGTCCTTAGGATTGACTAGTACCATGCCCGTGCTAACGCTACGGCGATATATTTAGTAATACAATTCAAATAAGCAAAAGGATTATATCGTTGATTACATAAACAAGTGCATAAAATAACATCGCAATTGTTTATTATTAAAAACAATCTAAGCATTTCTGGCCAGAAGACCTACTATGAAATTATTTCAGTGAATGGTTATGACATAAATTGCAGAACCTAACTTGCTCGAAGCGAATGGGATTTGATTGATCCGCTTTGGGCTCGCTATGGAACTGGGAACAACTGCTGATGAATAGACTATGGAGCTTGGAAATGCTGAGCATTGACTCGCCATGTCAATGCTCAGTAGTAGCTTAACCCTTGAAATGGCTCGCTCATGATTAATCAGGAGCGTCCTCTGTAAATGCAGTCTGCATAAATTGAGCAATTTGCGACCTTGGTACCATTGTAAAAATAAGGGTTGTATACATGCAATTCTAAAACGTGTAACACATGTTCCTGAATAAGAGTGAATTTTCTTCATACATGGGTGGGACATGCTAGTTGGTTCCATGCCATCATCACCCGAACTGAGATGGCCCTAACTTGGACTTGTTTGGCTCTACTTCTATCTCTTTGCAATCGTCCAGATGTCGTTCAGTTGGTGAAGGTTTTGGGTGGATTAGTTTAATGGTTTTGGATAGGATAGCATAGCTTACATTACATCTTGTTTGCAGGTCTCCAGGGATGGTACGAATTTAATTGTCCGTGCAGGATACAGGTCTGCTATGATACAAACTACACAAAAACGAGCTGCAAATGTATTTATTATACTCCACTGCAATGTATGCAGATACATATTTATACAACAAATAAAACTAATGAACACAAATATATGGTTCCAGTCTTCCAGAAGTATAAATGAATAAAATAACATCATGAATAAATATGACACACATGGAACGTAAATACGAATCAAATAATTCATCGAATGAATGGATTTGATTAGCATACATATGTTCCTGTCGAGTGATTCTCTCGTCGTCTTGTCTGATCGCCTTGCGTGCGCGTTGCGGCGTCGGCGGCTCGGCGCGTGACGGTGTGAGCGTTGCCCCTCCTGGCGTCCTTGACTCTTGGGGCGCTTGGCCTGCAGCAGAAGGTGGGGCGGTGATGAGTCCACGACTTACGAATCGTCACGCGCCAGGACTGGAAAAATCAAAATCAAACTTCATCTGCGCCTTATAATTGTGAACAAACGCAGGAAGAAATGACGCCTAACAAAAAAAACGGAGGGAGTATACCTTGAGGTGCTGAATTTGTAAACGCATGCTCAGAACATCACCAGAGGCATCCTCATTTATCATAGCCTACAAAGAACAACAATTAGCTAGCGTTTTAAATACTGAAAACAAGTAATGAGAAACACTTGTTGATTACGCACATTATTTCTTATGTATTTAGCCCGTTGAGCGAATTTCAATGTGCTTAATGTCTCAGCCGCACAGCTAGTAAAAAATAAGCATTAATGTCAGTAATGTGAAATAACTACAACAATACTTTTGGAAAGAAAAAAAAGACAAGTCATGTTCAAAAATCTTACCAGTGAGATGGGCTTATGTTTGCGATTATGGTTGTCTTTGAATTCCCTCCAAGCGAATCCTGAAAAAAGGAGAGAAAAGGCATAAGCAATACTATCTTGCTCTCCTTATATTATTCTCAACTGAGGTAAAAATTCACAACAATAATATTTGCCAACTCAAATATCTCTATAGCAGTCAACATACAACATAAAAAACTTGTAGCACTTTACATGTGCATATTACATGCAGGAGAAATGTCAACTTCGAATCACGATAGGGAACATGCACTGGACCAATCAAATGAGTTCTTACAAAATCCAATTCGGATGCCTTATGCACCAATGCATTATATCAGGTGTACTGAGCTTCTCAACAGTGAAGGTGCAGTCTAAGTAAAGCTGGATGAACCCAGCATCAAATCAAACATGTCATCTGGGGTGAGAAGGGTTGTACCACCAAGAATAAGCCCCACATCAGGTCTGCTGCTCTCTGCGATTGCCTTCATCACTTCCCGGACCTTACAAAGAAGGGCCATCTAGTTTGTTAAGACAATACTACTTTCTAACACAGAGGAAAAAGTAATATATGTTATGCTTTTTCATAAAGAGAAACTTTTCCAAGTGCTCTTAGTTTTGGTGGATTGCAATCTCTTGCTTAGCAAAGTGCAATTTGACATATGGTTCTCAAACCGCGTGCATTAAAAATATAAAGCCTGATGTTCCTTTTCTTTCAATTAAATCTCCATGCTGGTACGTCATCATTTGAAGAGAAAAAATGCTTACCTGCAATTTGATGTATTCCTTTTCTTTCTTCTTCATTTCATGAATTTGTTGGGTGCGTACTTGCTTACAAAAAGAAAAATAGCAAATCAGGACAGGAACTCATCATCCCATCAGCAAGAATGGCTGTAATTCTCCATAAACAAAGAAAAAATGAACAGGGTGATCTTCAAAAGGAAAGGAGTACGATAAGCAAATTCAACCTGATTTCCTATAACCATCTTTTGAAATTCATCACGTTCCTGTTGTAGCTTATCAATCTGAGCCTTCAAAGCTGCAGTGTTTTTGGCCTCCTGGTGATTGGAAAAGGAAAAATTAGAATATCAAACTTGGTAAAGATTTAAAGAACGAAACAAGAGTTTATACAAGAACAAACTGTTCGGTCAGAGAGGCCAGCTCTCGATCTTTTGCTGCTAATTGTGCATCCATTCTTTCGATCTTGGCTTCTAGTCTCGAAATATCAGACTGCATACTGAACATTGCATACCATGAGTCATGGAGCCATTAGGCATATATCTCATAGTGATTGAGTGAAGAAGCATTTGGTAGAACCTTCCAAATGCTGCAATCAATTGCATTAATCTTGTCATCCAACTGAATGGCAAGCATATGTATTGGAATGAGCATATGATGGACTTACACTCATGTAGAGAAACATTTTAGTAGGACCATCCAAATGCTGCAATCAACTGAATTATCAATCTTGTCACCCAAATAATTGACATGCAGATATGTAGGAATGAGCAGACAACAGACTTGTGCTCATGTAGACCTAATACTGACAGAGTCACAGATGGCAAGCAAATGATGCATTACAGCACATCAGCACTGTGAAGGAATAGATCCTGAACAAGTAGTAATGTGCAGGTGCAGCTAATTATGACAAATAGAACAAATCAATTAGTTGGTAGGTGCCCCTAATTACATGATAATACATATTTCAGGGTTGACAGGATATATTAGACAAATAGAAGGTGCTAGCAAAGTGTTCACCCAGTGTAATACTTGCAGTATAAAAAAGATTTTAACCAAAGCTGTCAGTAGGTAGGAATAATCCCAATTAATCAAAGCACCAAAAGAGAATGAACCATCTAGGTGGGTACCAACCGAATAGTACTACACTGGGTGTGAAATAAGCAAATAAAACAAAGCTGAAATATTATGAGCTACACACCTTAACTCGAAGCTCTCTCATTGGGTGTGGAGTTAACAAAGCTCTGACGGTTGTCACAATGGGTCCCTATAAAAAGAGAAACAAGAACACGAGGCATCTTAAATATGTTGCACCTATTGCAGCAATTGAAATTATAAAGCAAGATGATTTTTACCTGCATCCCACACACGACTATTTGATCCCCTTCATGGAGTATACCATTGACCAAAACAACACCAATTGTAGTACCATGACCTTCGACGACCTTGACTTCCAGCACAGTACACTGAAACACAACAAGAGTGCGTTCTTCTATAATCAGGAGTAAATCCTTCTATAATGACAAGTAAATTTATGCACATTACACCTTCATGCCCCCACACTTGATAGGGTCTCGGACAAGATCCCTAACATTACACCTCGCAGAAAAGTTAACCACCGCCCATTTCTCGATAACGCTGGCTTTAATGAGCCTCTGGAAAACAGAACTAACGAAGTTACAGATGACAACATGCAGGATTGAGCAAACAGGGAATACAGAGACACGCAGACCTTATTGTTAAAGTTCCAACGCCCATTAGTATTTAAAGCTAATGGATAAAGATTTGAAGCTATGAATTTCATTAAAGAGAACGACATCATATTTCAATGCAGATAGCCTGAAATTCTTTATTGAATTAATGAGAGTGATATAATCCTGTTACATTTCCATCTCTACTTTGAGTAGAACACTACCGTAGTATTTTTAAAAGAGAACCTCTCAAGATGCATTTAGAAATTCTATACCATAAATTAGCCAATACATTTGGGGTGTCAACATAACATGGATAAAAGATAATTAATAAATCTTATCTGTTAGCTGAATATAAAGGTGACTGTGAGCTGTCAATGATTGTTAGGATCAGTCAGCACAGTAACATTACAGTTGACAATTTTACTGGAGGCAAAAATCAAAGGTCCTGGCATATCAATATAGGTAAACCAAATGAATGATTACACTGCTGCAAAACATCTGCAGTGCAAATGAAGCCATACATGCAGAATTTAGCAAGAGAGACAGTGTAGTGGAGCCAAAATAGATGTAAATCAAGAAGTGTCATTTCACCGCTGAGATACCTGATGACACCGACAATGCAGATATTGCTTTTGAAGAAGATCTAAATTTCTTTAAAACGGACCCATCTGAGGCATCAATCTTACAGACCATGCCATCGGCATCTGCTGTGTACACACTCCGCCCATGGTTGGAGTACGCTACAGCGGTCACGCCCCTGAACACATCAAACAAGCACCCCAATGTAATTGAACACACTTGAGCTCGAGCTTGCAGAGATTAACCTTAACATGGAAATACCAAACATGCTTAAAGCTACAATCCTGGGTAAACACCAACGTACCCAGGGTGGCAATCATTGACTCTCCACTTCCACTGCCCCGCAGCAACATCAAGTGCCAGGACATCACCACTTCCTGTCCCAAGCTCTAGCAGCGAATTCCCTGCCTTCCGCTTTTTCTGCTATGCAAAAACGTAATTACATGACGGGCACACAACAACAGTAGGCCAAGCAGTGACAGCTCGAAGATGGGGGTTTGCTAACCTTGCTCAATAGCTGTACCCACTTCGTGCAGGTGCAGTCCAGCGCGAGGTGGCCGCGCTTCGCCCCAGGGAGCGCGCCGGCCTCCACCGCCGGGATGTCGGCGAACTTCGTCTACAAGCGGCCGCGCACAGCGTCCCATACCTGTGATAGAGGACAAGGATCGAGTTAACCCATGGAAGCAGTAACCAAGCTGTCTCGGCAAGGATCGCCAGCGTCAGGTTGCATGCCTTGATGCGGTCGTCGCCGGAGGATAGGGCAAGGAAGTCGGCAGCAGGGCTGAAGGAGGCGAGGAGGTCGCGGATGTGTGCGGCCGCGGGCGCCATGGCCCGCGCGGAGCGGATGGTCTTCGTAGCGGCGGGAGCAAGGGTTTACGCGGCGGCACAGGAAGGGCTTCGGGGGACCCGCAGCGGCGTGGTTTGGGGGCTGGCGCGCCGAGGGTTCACGCGGCGGCGCGGGGGGGGGTGGGGTTCGGGGGGACTCCCGCAGCGGCGGCGCAAGGGTTTACGCGGCGGCTTCGGCGCGCCGAGGGTGCACAACGGCGGCGCAGGAAGGGTTTCGGGGGGGACTCCCGCAGCGGCGTGGTTTGGGGGGGGCGGGGGCTTCGGGGCTTCGGCGCGCGACGGCGCAGGGAGGTTTTGGGGGCGGGGCTCCCGCGGCGGCGTGATTGGGGGGGTGGTTTCAGCGCGATCTGTGCGGGGTTTAGGGTTAGATTAGATTGGGAGGTTAGAGGATAGATAGGTGGATGAACCAAACGATTTAGGCCATCAGATTTGATGAAGTAGTCTGAGAAAGCATCTTAGCGCTTGATTTTGAGGAAGGGTTTTTTTGTGCACATATTAGGGTGGATACAGGAAAAGTACTCTCTGTGGAGGCAAAAGACTGTGTAGAGAACTGTGTGGCTGTAAAAAAGTTTTAACTGGTGAATTATAAAGGTGTTTAGATTAAAGCAAGACTTACACATACCCTTTCTCGCCCATCGGGCCCACCCTGGCACCCTTGCCCCTTCCACTTGCTTCAATCTAAAGTGATTATCTCGGTTGGTTACTAAGCACCACGCGCTTTTCACAAATCAACATCGCTTGCGTGACTCACCGCCACAACAACTCAATCTCTTTGTGCGACCACACATGGCCCACAATTTATCATCATTGTTCCATATTCCATTAGTCAAGATTATTAAGCAATATTCCATGAGCATGTGATGACGTGGCATGGCTAAGCAATTCTATGTCGTTCTAACCATCCATGTTGATTTTCTATTAACCAACTATAATTAACCAACCTAGGGTGACAAGTGGATCATGGCATACAATTTAACAAGGTAGGGTGTAATTCAAAGGGTACAATAGCTAATCCCGAAGTTAAGTTGAAATCAATTATAAACATAAAATAACAAGTGATAAGTTAAATCAAAATAGCATGCAATCTAATCTATGGGTGCAACATGATCAAAGCACAACTTGCCTTCGTTAAGCTCCTCGCCCCGATCCGAAATAATTCTTGAGTGTGAAATCCCTTCCAAGCCTCGCACAATTCAACGCTCACGCGAATCGAGGAAGAAAAGCAAATAAAAACCAAAATCAAAGAGCAAACAAATTCAAAAATTCAAATAAAAGCCACCATTAGAAAGATCTCATTTTTACAAATTTTAGGAATTTGAATCACCTCAATCCGAGTTCAGATGCGAAAGTTATAAGGTTTTGAAGTTTGAAAATCTGAAAAATACCTCAAAATAGAATTTCCTAATTTAGTGAATTATTTTTATACGGAAAATCTGGATTTTTCGGCTTGGCTGACACATGTGCTTGCGTGGCGCCAACTCATCGCCACCTCAGCGCCAACACCACGCCACCTCAGCGCCTCATCCCACGTGGCGACACGCGTCAGCGAAGCATCAACCTACCTCTACCAGTTGACGTGGACGAATCTCGTCCGTCTGATGAAGATCCGGCGGCCCACAGAGCTCCCGAGCGACGAAGGAATGACGGCGGCGCAACTCGCCGGTGCTGAGGACGACGACGCTCCCGACGGCGAACGAGGCGACTCCGGCGACCAAGGAACGGCGGAACTAACGCGGCGTGTTCGGCGAACTTGAATCGCGCTCTCTCGGCGGAAGAGAATTTTAGCGACGGAAAACGCGGCGCAACTTCTCGGCCGAACTCCGCAACTCCGACGAGCTCCTATGGTCGCCCGACGACTCTCCGACGGCGCGAGAGAAAAGACGCGGTGGCTCAAGGCGAGTCTCGGGAGAGCTCGGGATCACTATTTATACGTGGTAGCGCTAAACAAGGAAAGAGAAGGGGCGGCGGCGTCTGGTCGGAGACGGCGACGAGGAGTCTGTGTCGGAGACGATGCACACGGACCGCTCGATCAGATCCAACGCCGGAGTTTTAGGGTTTCCTTAAATGTCACGTTTGATAAAGGCCGTTGATCTTGATCCAACTACGAGGTTAACCCTCCTGTTTCCTATTCAGCCCGCACAGTAGATGGGCCGCTCACATCTGTTCATTCCTTATTTACTTCGGATTTTCCTTTTAAAATAATTCCATAAATCGTTTTGATTTATTTAGGGCCTTAAAATACTCTAAAATTCCTATAAAATTCTCAAAAATATTTTGAGCTATTCTCGACTTAAATAAAATATTTTCACAAAAACTTTATTTTGCAAATATCTTTTATAATTATTTCTTGACAAAAGATAATGTATTTTAATTCAAAAGAATTCAAATAAATCTCAGAAAATCGAAATAAATTCATAAAATTCACCAAAAATTATAAATTGCATTTAAATAATATTAATTAATTAAGACTCGAAAATTGGGATGTTACAAACCTCCCCCCTTAACGGAATCTCGACCCCGAGATTCAGGGCTGGCTAGAGAATAGATTTAGAAATTCTGCCTATGGCAAACATTTATCCCAAAACGCAGCGTATGATTTTGCTCAAGCTCTCAACATATCCTCTAAAGTCTGATTATCTCTTTCTGTCGAACCATCCATTTAAGAATGATACGTGGTGCTGAGATTCAAGCGAGTTCTCATTGTTTCTTGTAACTTGTTCTAAAATCTCGAGATAACTTGGATACCTCTATCGGACACAATCTTCTTAGGCACCTATGCCGTCATCAAGCCCTGACATATACAGATCTGCCAAACCACCTTTTGAATTCGTAGTCTTTAGTGGTATGAACCGTGTAACTTTGGTCAACTAATCAATATAGATTCCTCCGAATTCGTATCCTTTATGGCTAATTCACACTAGGGATCCATTTAATGATTTGCCTCCCATTTCCACTCTGGGATTTATAATGACTGCAATGAACCCTTAGGTCCCTGATGCATTGCCTATACACACTTAACATCAAGTATTATATCCAATAGCTTTTGCTCTTTTTTTAGACCACCAATATATTTTATTTTATATATATATTTTTTTAGACCACATCACATCTTAGTACTTTCTGGTTAAATTGAATACTTAAAATCATGGGTTTCCGCAAATATCATCTGTTTAGGATCCTCCTATCTAGCACATCGTTTCGGCCTAAAATCCCTATGGTATCCTAATCACCTAAAAATTCTGTTTCTTGGCTAAGCCTTCTTCTTTCCTTGGCTTAACTTTGTACTTCATCTACCTTCGAACTTCTTATATTCTGATCTTCAAATGTTGGTTCTATTTCCAAGGCAACTATGAAACCTTGTGGGGCGACCTTTAATTTACATACCCTGGTTAACTGCTTATTATCGTCGATTACCACCTTAGCCTTACTGAAATGCCTATGGATTCTGACACTAAAATCTTTGATCCTTTCTAGCTATTATCTTCGTCTTATATTAAGGTTGGACTGAGTAAATATATTTAGATTCTTAAGGCTCTTATTTATTTTTGATGAGATAGTGACACCATTTTTTCTGCGCCACAACGACTAACTCCAAGTCATCGTGAGGGTAATTTCAAGCGCCTCATCGCTTATGCAACAACGTTGGTCCACTTCTCGATTATGTCTAGAAGCATCCTCCTTGTATATTGAAACTACTAACACATGCTAATGGTAACCGCTTCTTCAACTTCCAAAACTATTTTCACAATCTAGCGTCCATGTAACTTTTATCTTCAACGATCGCATAAGAGACCTAACTGTTGTCGAAATCTTTTATGATACTATCTTGCCCTTCCTAGAACTTCAACTCTAAGTAACGGATTTTTGGTTGCTTCCAATGTAACACAACTTCTACCTTGCTTGGTTCAACAATAGCTCCTTTAGTAGTCTTTGCATGGCTAACTAAATTCCACCTTTTTCTCCCATAAATCACATTTGTTGAATTTAACGTCATTTAATGCGGCTCTCACAAAAACTCATTTCTAGGTTCTCACAGATTTTCCTCTTGTCTTATAGTATACTATAGTGTCATCAACCATGAATTTATCAATTAATCCATAAACATCTTACTTATCATGTTCATTAGATATGCGGGGCATCGGTTAATTCAGAGATTTAGCCAAAACTTATATTGTTCATGTAGAGAACGAAATTTTAGAAACATCCTTCCCATGTCTCCTAAGTTTATGATAGCCTGCTTAAACTTTGTCCTAAGGGAATTCCAATTCTATTCTCAATCGTCCAATTATGTAGTCGATCCTGATATTGGATACTTGTTACTGATATTTTATTTATTTAGAGCACGATTTAGTGCACTCTCCTTGATCTTCCATTTGCATTTTAATGAACAAGAATTTCCATGGTGTTATACTATGTTTTCCAAAACTTTTCCTAGTAACTCTTCGATATGCTTCTCTATTTCCCACTAATTCCTTAGTATACATTTGACATGATATTTTTACTATTGATGCTAACCAAGCACTAATTTGCTTATGAACTTTGATCTTTCGATATGGCAGTATATCGGCAAATTCTTGGGAAATATACCATGGTATTCTCTGACAACTAGCACATCTTCTAATTGGCAAACTCCACACTATTATCCCTCAGCTGGCTTAATCACAACTGTCATCACTCTGAGAGAATTTTTTTTTCAAGGTTTTAAATCGATATATCCTTCACCAAAATATCCTTATGTCTGAGTATCTAACTAATTTCAAGAATGACCTAATTATCTACATAATATGATTTGCTTGGAACTTAACTCATTTACTAAGCACTGAACCCTTAACGTTATGGCGGATCCTAGCACAACTGAGCACTTAATGACAAATCCTCTAATTAACAAGCTCAGATTGGGTTCCACTAAACTAACCACTATTTCCCATGCATCATTTTCAGGTGAACTGTAAACGCCGGAATACTCTTAGAAAATCATCATTTTATTTTATTGCTTCTTTATTCCACTATTTTGTATACCAATGTATCAACCATCTCTGTTTTATTTCTTTCGACAATGAGACCTTTTCATAAAATTTATTACTAATTTCTTTGCTTTGCAAATAGGGTTACGATATTGCCCTTAAGTAAACTCATGGCTCCTAACTCTCCTTATTTAGCATTGGCACTAGGGCTTCGATAGGGCCGGAGTTGGGATTGAATTGAACTGATATGATTGCTTCCCTTTTGGGGGTACTCATTGACAAGGTGCTTGGGTTTGCGGCAATTATAACAGAGTCTAGGGTGAACTTTCTTAGTATTCGTTGATTGGAATAGTGTCTTTACCTAGACGCTTTTTTTTCTTCGATTGGTTCTCTAGACAAATTTCTTCCGCAATTTCACCGCTCACTCTTAGCGTTATGTATCGGACTGGGGTAACTTCCTATATATCCTTAGCTATAGAAATTATTTGTCTTCATCATTGCTTGCATTAACTGAGTATGATCGGCCAAAAACTATTTGAAACTCTACGTATCCATCGGTGGTGACGGTTGAAAAACTAATATATCCTTGGAGTTTCTATTGAGTTGGTTTTCACTTTCACTGGCTTTATTGCTATCACTAATCTGAACCGTCTGCTTGATTACCTTAAAGGAGTTAGGAGGGAGAGAAATAGCATAGGTAAGGAGTAGAGATCCTAATACAGGGGAGATAGGTTTAACCCAATAACTTAAGCAATCAATATTAATAACTTGGTATGGTTGCTTATATAAGCCTAAAAGCTTTGCAACACATACTGCACACTCAGCAATCAAGAAGAACCAATTCAACCTATCCACGCAACAACTACCGTCTACATGGGTGACTCTCCTTTCTTAGGAAACGCGACTCCACACATGAGTCTCAAGCGGCTACTTGAAGTAATCGAGTCTTCTAACTCTTAATACACTTCATTGATCCACTCTTCCATGAGCTTGATGATTCCTTCCGTCATGATCATTACGGTAGCAAAGCAGTACTTGATGCCATCTCCGAAGTGTGGTATATCGTTTTTACTTAGATAACTCGTAAGATTTTAACTCAATTCACAGAGGTAAGAGAAAGAAATTTCAGCAAGGGAAAAGAAAGAATTTTTGGTAAGGACGAAATAGAAGAATGAGATAAGTCAAGAACACATTATTCTTCCGTGTAGATCTTTTAATTTAGTAAATAATTTTGAAGGACCTATAGAGACGACTAACTATCTAGGGCAAGACCTACAACAAGATGGCTCGATACCACCTTTGTCGGGACCGAATATGCAAATCCGACCCTCTGTGTATACCGCACTAGTCCAGATCACGCTTAGCGCACACAGCTCAACATTAGTGAATATCATAATCATACACAACGTAAATATGACAAAGACATAATATATTAAATATTAGCGGTTGTATGACCTTATGGTCAACTTACTTAGCAATGCCTCACAAGGCTGAACAACAAATTAAACTGCAGCGGAATGAAGACGTAGATAACCCTCAAGATACCACAGTAACCGACAAGGCTCGCACCCTAAACATTCGTCCCTTCATGGTACTCCTTCTTCCAAGACCGATGATTTTTGTAGGCAAGGGTGAGTACACCAACACGTACTCAACAAGTTGTGCATGTAATGCAATTCTATCATAGCTATATGCGTGCTTATTCCAAAGGAATGGCTAATTGGTTCATAAGTTTATAAGTAGCATTTTCAAACATAAATAATATGTAGATTGAAAAGACAGTAAAACAAATAATAACAAGTAAATAGATTCCATTGTTTCTCAAATCAAACCCAAGTTCTCCATCCTAAATCAAGTTCCATTATCCACATGGCATCCTGCCATCCCAACAGTTGACAAGTTTTAATTAACTACCCCTTGACTGTAATTCCCGAGCATTGCTCAATACCGTGAGCACGGCTATCCGAATAGATTGTACACTCTGCAGAGGTTATGCACTTTACCCACATGATACAACCATGCACCCACAAAGCGAACGATCGAACGAAGCCTTTACAATGCATCCTCTTAACCCAGTGCTACCCGCTAAGGTTTCAACACTAAAGGGCTAAACCACCACAACAGGCCCCCTCTTGCGCCATGTGAGTTTCCGCGTACACCAGGACTCACACCACCAAGATAGCACTTAAGTTAAGCATTTGCAAATTAGTCACTAAGTTGTCCCATTCCGCATATGTGGTTGCAAGTTAGACTCAGTCAAAGGCTCGCAAGGTTAAGTCCTTAGGATTGATTAAAGCAAGACTTACACATACCCTTTCTCGCCCATCGGCCCACCTCGCACCCTTGCCCTTCCACTTGCTTCAATCTAAAGTGATTATCTCGTGTTGGTTACCAAGCACCACGTGCTCTTCACAAATCAACATCGCTATGCGTGACTCACGCCACAACAACTCAATCTCTTTGTGCGACCACACATGGCCCACAATTTATCATCATTGTTCCATATTCCATTAGTCAAGATTATTAAGCAATATTCCATGAGCATGTGATGACGTGGCATGGCTAAGCAATTCTATGTCGTTCTAACCATCCATGTTGATTTTCTATTAACCAACTATAATTAACCAACCTAGGGTGACAAGTGGATCATGGCATACAATTTAACAAGGTAGGGTGTAATTCAAAGGGTACAATAGCTAATCCCGAAGTTAAGTTGAAATCAATTATAAACATAAAATAACAAGTGATAAGTTAAATCAAAATAGCATGCAATCTAATCTATGGGTGCAACATGATCAAAGCACAACTTGCCTTCGTTAAGCTCCTGCTCTGATCTGGAAATAATTCTTGAGCTGTGAAATCCTTCCAAGCCTCGCACAATTCAACGCTCACGCTAATCGAGGAAGAAAAGCAAATAAAAACCAAAATCAAAGAGCAAACAAATTCAAAAATTCAAATAAAAGCCACCATTAGAAAGATCTCATTTTTACAAATTTTTAGGAATTTGAATCACCTCAATCCGAGTTCGTATGCGAAAGTTATAAGGTTTTGAAGTTTGAAAATCCTGAAAAATACCCTGAAAATAGAATTTCCTAATTTAGTGAATTATTTTTATACGGAAAATCTGGATTTTTCGGCTTGGCTGACACATGTGCTTGCGTGGCGCCAACTCATCGCCACCTCAGCGCCAACACCACGCCACCTCAGCGCCTCATCCCACGTGGCGACACGCGTCAGCGAAGCATCAACCTACCTCTACCAGTTGACGTGGACGAATCTCGTCCGTCTGATGAAGATCCGGCGGCCCACAGAGTTCCCGAGCGACGAAGAAATGACGGCGGCGCAACTCGCCGGTGCTGAGGACGACGACGCTCCCGACGGCGAACGAGGCGACTCCGGCGACCAAGGAACGGCGGAACCAACGCGGCGTGCTCCGGCGAACTTGAATTCGCACTCCTCTCGGCGGAAGAGAATCCCTAGCGATGGGAAAACGCGGCACAACTTCTCGGCCGAACTCCGCAACTCCGACGAGCTCCTGTGGCTGCTCCGACGACTCTCCGACGAAGGCGCGTGAGGGAAAAGACACGGTGGCTCTAGGTGAGTCTCGGGGAGAGCTCGGGGATCACTATTTATACCCGGCGGGCGCGCTAAACAAGGAAAGAGAAGGGCGGTGGCGGCGTCCGGGTCGGAGACGGCGACGAGGAGTCCAGGTCGGAGACGATGCACACGGACCGCTCGATCAGGATCCAACGCTCGGAGTTTTAGGGTTTCCTTAAATGTCACGTTTGATAAAGGCCGTTGGATCTTGATCCAACGATCGAGGTTAACCCTCCCGTTTCCTATTCAGCCCGCACAGTAGATGGGCCGGCCTGTTACTGTTCATTCCTTATTTACTTCGAATTTTCCTTTTTAAAATAATTCCATAAATCGTTTTGATTTATTTAGGGCCTTAAAAATACTCTAAAAATTCCCATAAAATTCTCAAAAATATTTTGAGCTATTCTGGACTTAAATAAAATATTTTCACAAATACTTTATTTTGCAAATATCTTTTATAATTATTTCTTGACAAAAGATAATGTATTTTAATTCAAAAGAATTCAAATAAATCTCAGAAAATCGAAATAAATTCATAAAATTCACCAAAAATTATAAATTGCATTTAAATAATATTAATTAATTAAGACTCGAAAATTGGGATGTTACAGATGGCGTCACGCAGCAATCGGGTGGCCATCTCCTCCCTCGTCTTCTTCGTTTTGTGCTTGACAGTTCTTGAACGTATGTCCTCGTTGGTTGCACAATGAGTATTTCTTCATGCGTTTGCCAACTTCTGACTCATCCATGTCATTTCTTATACGCCTTTTTTTTCGACGCCCTGCTTTCCCTCTTCTCGCATCAAGATCAGGGACCCGGAACCTTTCATCAACACCAAGCGTTGTGGTGAAAGAACCCACAACCCCATAGCCATAAAGCTCTTCGCCCAAGTTGCCATCACCCTTTCCTTCATAAAATATTCAGATAGGTATGTACCAAAGTTGCATTCCAAATAAAGCACATGCGGCTATGACATGACAACATGGCTCATGCAAAAGGTATGGCTTGTTGCACGAGCATTTGCACTCAAACAGAAGATGCACTCCTAGGTGACAACCCTCGGTTGGTTCCACGCCTTCCTTTATCCTGCAGATCACCTCGGCGCAGATGTCCGTGCACCAACTTTGATATATCCGTGTTTGGCTTTCCGACTCTTCTCATCCATGTATTTAGTGATCATCGAAGAGTACAAGAACTTCTCATCTCTCATTACTATGTCAAGAATGCATGCTGTCCACAAAGTACTTGGTTGTACCCTCAAGACTCTCTCGACAATTCCTACCAAGGGAAGACATCTCATCCTCGCATTACCCGGCTTGTAAACTTCGCAGTTAGTGGTCATCACACCAGATCCGCACCATGTATGTCATATAACAGTGACCACTTCTCTTTTGGTTCGTGCTTGATCCAGTCCGAGAAACATTTGATTGGCCTTTGCCTCCGACGACGGTTAGTCGCCTCATCCTCTGTTGGCAGGGGGAAAAGAGGCTCCGCCTGCTCCTGTGTTCCACTGCCACTAGTGTTGTTCGTTTGCTCCTTGTGTTTCCTTGTCAGGTCATCAAGATTTTTCCACAGAGTCCGGAACTTGCTCTCCTGGTTGTAGTTACATAGTCTTTTGAACATGTTCATCAGTTGCTTGTTCCTGAATTGCTTATAGAAGTTTGCACCCAAATGCCTCATGCACCATCGACTCTGCAAGTCAGGCCATGGGAATGGCTCCTCTTCCCTGTTTACGGTGGTTGATAGCACTAAGCAAGCCAAGATGCTCGCTATGCAAAGACGCACACATCTTCACGAGTTTTGACCATCCCGATCTTCAAGTTTCGTAGGAACCATAACCAACTCTCGTAGTTCTCCCTTTCTACGAAGGCAAAGGCAACAGGCTGAATCTGGTTGTTCCCATCGACGCCACAATTGCCAAGATTTGCCCTCTCAGATTTCCGGTCAAGAATGTGCCGCCCACGCACAACAATGGACGACGTGATAGAACGCCTTAATGCAAGCTCCGAATGCGAAGAACACTCTCCGCAGATGCCTTTTAGTTGGCCATTGGATTGACGGACAATCTCGATAATCATAGTAGGTCTCATGATTTCTTCCCTAATGCAATCGAAAGCAAGGCGGGCAGTTATGGTACGAAGTCTTCAAACTTCCCAAACCTCATTTCTAATGCCTTTTGTTTCACCCTCCACGCCTTCCCATAGCTAATTGTGTACTGATATCTGTTCTCGATCGCTTGGATAATAGCACGGGGCTCAAAACTCAGGTTCTCCACTATCTCTGCGTACATGATGTTCGCGACATACCCGGATGATAGGTTCTCGTGAGCCATCATGCTTCTCACCATACATGTGTGCCGCTCAACCTTCAACATAGCCAATGGATGCCCCATTTGGGCTTGTACGCTGCACTCTCCACAGACACCCATGGATCTCACACACCACGTCGTAGCAGCTTGGGGTTGATTTCTTAACCCTGAAAGTCCTTCTTAATGATAGAGCCCAATCTTTCACGGCATCCTACACAGCCTCTTTTGTCGGGTAGATACTGTTAAGCCTCACCTCATTATCAGTATACTGCCAAGGCATGTGGTTGCTTTCATTGACAACTTGACCTATCAAATTGTCTGCAGGCTCCACTCTACCGGGCACAGCGCTCCGCACCTCCATCTTCCTCATCCGACTCATCGCCGTCCTCCTCTTCGCTCTGTTGTACTCACGGTCTTCTTCTTCCATCCTAGCTGTTATTTCATCAATTTGCTCGCCCGCCTACTAGTCCCCGCTTTTGGCCAACATTTTCATTATCCTCCAAACTCAACTTTGTTCACCGCTTTGGCAAATGATGTCATCGTTGTTTCTTGAACATGCCGCTCATGTTTAGATCCCCAATTTGGTGTCACCAAATTGAGCTCATTCTCGAGGTCGATCAGACTTATCGGCCCAATCATTGGGGCAACATCCTCTCATATGCGTGCACTAAAAGCACCCGATTCCATTCCCTTTGCTCTGCCGCCCTCACATATGATCTCCACGATGAGGTTCCCTTCAACTCAACTAGCTCCCAGTAAAAAGGGTCATTTCACATACTACATAGGCAAAATGCCTTCAACTCGTACTTCTCTTGTTCCATCCGAAAAGTATAATACAACCATTTCAACACGGAAGCAAATGTGCGCTCCTCAACCCTACTCAAACTTCGTCCACATCTTGCATGTTACTAAGATCTCACACCTCCAAACCATGCATTACAACCCCATCTCCATAATAGATTCTAAATGGAACTCGTTTCGCCATATCTGTAATCCATTCATTCACCCACAAATTAATTATTTTCCGCTTAAAATACTATAACGTAACATAACTATACCTACATGCTACTTAAAATATATATCTAATCGTAAAAAACATCTACATTTCTAATAATTCATATCGATGTACTAATATTTGTAAAAACATGTACATTCATTCCTAACAATATATACATATCGATGTACTTATATCTTAAAAAATATATACATTCGCAACTACATTATCATCAATATGTACCGTTATACTCCTATCCGTAAAAATATCTAAATTTTCTAAACTACAACTACCGTGACCTATCAATTTACCTAAAATTCTCTATTCAGAACCTATAGATTTACCTAGATCTATCCATAATCTATCAATTTACCTACATTTATTCCCTACATTTATCCGTAACTCGTGATCTAAAACTATTTCTAATCTACCACTATTTATCGCCTGAAGGTTCTAGTTCTAAAATTATTTCTAACATATCACAATTTACTGCTAACAAAAGTAAACAACAGAAATTTACCGAGAAACAGTAGCGCAGAATCTCCCCCTCTTCCTTCTTTTCTCTCCTCTCCTCTTTCCTCTCTTCCTCTTCCTCTCTCTCCCTCTCTTCTCAAATCAGCCGAATGCCAACAGTACCCGGGCGAAAGCCTTTTATAAACGCGCGTGTCGCCTGCTTGTTCGGGCGATACGAACCGCCACCAATTCGTGTCGCCCTACCATCACGATTCTCTTCGTCGCCTGCTCACCGGCGACACGGACTCTTTCGCCCTTTTCACGGGCGACACGCACCGTTTCGGCTACTTTCGCCCTTTTTCGGGCGACACGGTTACGCCACCACCCTCCTTTTGCCGTGTATTTTTTCTATTTAGGCCTCGTCGCCCGACCAACCAGGCGATAGGTGTATATTTCTGAGATTTTTATTGTCGGTGGTATATTTTTGAAATTTCAAACAAAAAATGTATTATTAAAAAAAATTCAATAACCAATGACGTGTGGGACCCATATGGAAGAGAGACAAGAAATCAGGAAAATGCTGGAAAAAGAAAAGATTCCAAAGGAATATTCCTCGGCTTTCCAATTTTCCGAATTTTGAGAATTCAAACAATTGTTTCTCCTCCGTCGTAACTCCAAATCGAGTGATTCTAATTGCTAAATTCATTCTCTATCGGCCAGTATTTTTATTATAATTTTTAGTTTGTTCTAAATTTATTTTATTCTTTTCGTGTACCGTTTTGCGCGTAGTCGAAGAAGCGGTTGTCGTCGCCAACGAGGGAGAAGATTTTCAGAGTAGTGCATCACACCTCGTCGATGAAGGAAAGTCGTAGTCCTTTGACCACGTTGTACCCATGATTGCAACTCTATTTTGTTTCATACAAATGCATGCTATGTGATACAAGAACTATTTACTGGGAATAGCTATATGCTGAATTTTCATTATGCCACCTTGATTAATTGAGATGTCATGTATCCATTGTCACCCTAGGTTGGGTTGTTTACTAGTTGGACATAATTGTAATACCAACATTGGGTTAACGTAGCTATGCTTAGACCTGCTTAGTCGTACGTTGGGATTCATATCACCTGTGAACTAATGTTAATTTTGACCTAATGAGATATTGAATTGTGGTCATTGACCTTTGTTGTAAAACTTGTTGTACCATGGCGGGATGCCATTAGTCTTGGTTGAACAAAATGTTTTCCCTCGGGCAAGTGATCGTGGCAAAGAAAGGGGTGTTGTCTAGCACATTGGGATGTGGTTGTCTTGCCCGAGATAATTTAAGGACTTAATCTTGTGCGCCATTGAACCGAGCCTAACCGTGCAACCACAAGTCCGGTATGGGACATACCTAGTCGATTAATTTGCAATGTCTAGTCTTGGCATCGCCAAATGTTGGTGTGGGTTCGGGTTAGACGGTAGATTCACAAGGCTCAAGAGGGGCCCCGAGGGGCTAAACCTTAGAGGGCAAGATCGAAGTTTAGACATGCATTGTAAAGGCTTTGTCATGATATCTCTGCGACACACCAAAGGAAGTGTGTTATTACCGGTTGCGCCAAGAGATGTTCATGTCTTGTGGGTAAAGCTGTACAACCTCTGCAGAGTGTCAAACTATTCGAATAGCCGTGTCCGCGGTCATGGACAAGCTCGGGAATTTCACACGGGGTATAGAGTGTTTTCTTGAAATGTGGAATTGTTGGAATGGGAACGGGGAGTTCACTGTTGTTCTGTTGTCTAAAACTATATTGTTGAATTGTGTGGTTGATACTTGTTTCAAATGATGTAGGGTGATGCCTCGTCATTCTGTTCATGTTGTCTACCGTTGATTTACCAGTTAATTATTATTGTTTTTATCAATCTGCCTTCAATCTAATTATTGTATTTAAATTCAAGTTATTGCTTTCTGCAAATGAACCCTATGACTATCCTTTGACAAGCCGTGCATGAATATGTTGCATCATTTTCCCTACGGCTTGTTGAGTACGTTTTGTACTCACGGCTTTACGCCCATGTTGTTCAGTTGCTGAGGAAGAACCAGGGAATGAATATCAAGAGGAGGAATACTATGAAGACTACGTGGACTAGAAAGGCGTTCCCCAGACGATTGCCTGTGGCATGTCGAATGGCCTAAGTTATTATGTTTCCGCTGCAACAGTTTCACTTGTTTCTTAAGCCAAGAGGTATTGGTGTATGAATCTTGACCATAAGGTTGTTTGCTTTATTCAATAATAATTTGCTTCTTCTTAGTTATTTCGATGTATGGAATGATATGTCATCTATGTTTCCACTGTGTGCACTAGCGTGATCCTGGACTAGTGCAGTATACACAGAGGGTTTCGGATTTGCTTATCCGGGTCCCGACAGCTTTCCGCTGCTCAGTAAGCATTTTATTTTTCATAGCATGTGCAACGTACATTTTTACGTGCAACTCAAACCTGGATAGTTACAAAAACATAGAGGCATCTGAAATTTGGAGGTGTCCGTGAGGTTGAGAAGGGAGTGGGCTATACTTCTAACTAGGTGGAATGGCGCGCGACGGCGCGCCCGGCGGAAAAATCTGATCGAAATTTGTTTACAAAAAATGGAAGCCTGTTTAATTCAGCGGTGTTTTTTTTTTGGAATTAGCCGGGTAGTAGGCATTAATGAGTTTGTGTAACGTAATTATTTTTACGAATTAACCGGTGTAAGGATATATTCACAATTTTGGAATTCTCTATTTTTTTGGCAAAAAAATGTACGTTCTGGCTTGGATGAGTTCGAAATAGGAAGAAAGATGAAAAGAATTTGGTTTGTGTTTTCTATAAATAGAATTTGCAGAATTACGGTATTTTTTTCCAAAATGGGCGGTGGAAGATGTTACTTGGGACTCTATTTTTTGAAAAAAATCGTTTGGGCTGAAAGAACCAGCGTTTGCATCGAATTTATAGAATTACGGGGTTATTTCTGGAAAATAATTGGTGGACGGATGCAATTTCAAATTTCTTTAAGTATCTTGGGTCGAAAGAACTGGATTCCATTTTGTTTTTTGGCAAAACAATCGGTTGAAAGACCTGGTTGTGAATTCTAATTCAGTATGAGCGTCTTATAAATGTCGCTAAGGTAGAAAAAGGATAGGTAATATGTATTTTTTAAAGAAACACATGTATATATATGCAGATAGGAACAGGTGCAGGTGCGAAAATAAAGCAACAAAGTAAGAATACACATTGGGAGGTCTGAGAAGCTTTCGGATCACATCAACAAAAAGAAATGGAGATGATCTGATAGCTTCAAGGTTAATAAACCAGATATCTTTTTCAAAGCTATCGGACTGTACATGCTGGTGATATTAGCCGTTGCTAGGTACCGTTAGTCACTTGTTCCCATTCTAATTGGTAGCCTGAAGAGAAAATGGTGAACACTTTCACAATCTTACTTTGATGATGTTAGCAGTTGAGAGAAGCCATTCTGGTTTCTTCCACTTCGGTTAGCACATGTATTATCCATAGTTTCGACCCATACTGATCACAATAAAGAAATGAGAACATAATAAATCAAATATCAACAATCACCACAAAGAATGTTGACGTATCGATATGCATCAAAGCTGGGATAAGGCTTATTAACTTAGAAAACTTGGTCTCATGTACTAACAGTATTGTCTAGCCAAAGTAATGAGATTTTATAATCAACAAGCAGGAAATTCTGATCAGATGCTAGATGAAAATCCGAAACAAAGATTGTTGATCTCTGTGTAAAATGTTTTTATGTTAGAATACTACTTGGTCAGCCGTGGATTGTCAGGATAAATAATGATAGATTGCGCAGGGCTGAAGCTATGCAAGCGGATTGCTGAAGTTGTTCGCTAAGTGTGATAGCAGTGAGATGTACATATATACATATCTATATGCGTATATATACACACAGCAAGGAGAACAGTGATCGTGCAACAAAAGGATAACGGGTATTGTCCTATGTGAGTAGAAGGCTAAGAGATACAGCAAGTAGTGCTAGATACTTAGAAGTACAGAAACTGGCAAAATACGTCAAGCATAGGGTTCTAGCTGCGGCGTGTATGGACATATATATTGTACAATCGGTATACAAAATACGGTGAGAAGCAGTTGGTGTCGACGGAGGCGCGACAGCATGTGGTCTTTTTTCAAGTCCTGCTTTGTTGTGAGGAGAATATGACTTAATGAATTGGTATGGGAAATGAAAAACGGAAATAGAATTAATTGGGGATAATGCTGTCTACGCGAGCACCTTTTTCGAGACGAAGTGCTTTGTTTGTCGAGGAACAGCCTCTTTCTGGCTGAAGGCTTCCTTTCAGTAATGCTGGAAACAGTAGGAAAAAGGAAATGCGATGTCAGTGTTTCAGCGTATACTTAATTAATTATATAAACATAACCTTTTGCTGTCTTCGCCAGCAAGCGAATCAGTATGATGAGCCTGTAGTGGTTCCTACAGTTTGGGATCTGGTTCCGGTAAGATCTGAAAGTCGTGGAGCTGAGTTATTAAGCAATACCGATTGTATAGGTCAAGATTATCCAAGATGGATCATGCGAGAATTGTCTCTAAACATGGTCTCAGAAGTCAAGTCAGAGGCATTCTATATTTGTTGGAACAAGCAATATATGTGTAGGTAAGAATATCAGCACTATTCAGTAAGGACTGAGGGTAAATGCTGTGTGTGGTAGGTACCTGTGGAAGCACATGAATCGATGCAGGTGGAGTCGCTGTTTTTGTTTGAGGGCTGTCCAACCGTATATCTTGTCTAGAGCTAGGTAGCTATCCATGTTGCTCTGAGCGAACTGCTACAGCGTTTTGTGGTGTAACTTCAACATCAGGTAAAATAGCTGGAATCTCATCTTGAGTTTGTTTCTCAGTAGAAGTAGACTCCGGTGAACAGAGGAGAGCCAGGATAGAGTCAACTTGGTATGATATTTTTGTCCATTGTAGAGTTCTTCTTGTGACAGACACTTTCAAAGTACACTGTCTACCATAGAGCCTTGTTATCTGTGGTGGGATGAAGCCTTCAAGATCTTCAGCAGCTGTGACAAGAGAAAGCGCTGGAGAACCAATTAATTGTTCGGCCTTTTCTGCGAAGAAAATGAATTCTGCTATCTTGGGCTCCGGTTCGTTTATTTCATCTGGCGCGATCCCATGAATAGCGAGTCTGTATCTGTTGCAATGAATACGGGTATTGTTTATTTATGTGCAATTGGTATATTGTAGAAAGTAAGATAGCTGTAGGTGATTGGTAAGAACATACCGTGTATCAGCAGTTGTTATTCCACATCTAGGACATTTGTAAGATTCTCCTTGAGAAACTACGGTTTTCTTGCAGATAGTACATGCTAGGTACCACCATGGTTGCTGTGGAGCAAGGCTTTTTATAGTAATGTCGATAATATAGCTGTTTCCCTAAGCACATAAATAGACATTGGTAAGATGTAGATGTATCATTGGCTTTGTGTTGCGCGTGACATTTAATTGGATAGCGCACTGTGGTGTAAGTGATACAGATCATGAAACACAGCGATAAAACAGGGGAAAAAAAGTAGGTTCTGGTGGTTATGTGTTTCTATTATCTCACGATTAAATGAAGAAATACCCAGCGTAGATAATCATTAATTTGCAAAAAGATGTTTCGCTACAAAAACTATGAGCTGGTTATTACTTTCATGAGCTGGTTATTATTTTATGGGTCTTCTAGAACATAAATATAGTTGTCTTTGTTGAAGTCGTGTTTTTTTTGTGTATTTGATTTTGTAGCGCTGTGTATAGACGTGAGGCAATGAACTCGAATGAAATACAAAGGAAAACTGACAAAAAGCGGATATACCAGAACATCATGTGGGTTAAGGTTGTAGGTCTGAGGGACAGTGGCAGAAATAGGCTGCTTCTCCATAGATGGTTGACCAGTCCATTTAATCTCATATGGTATTCCTGCAATACTGCAGCATCGGTAGGTAATGTAAAGACAAAGCAAGTAAACAGTAATAGTGTAGTAATATGAGTATCGGTATATATGGATAAACAGAATATTATAGTAGGATGGTTCAATGGTACGGAAGAAAACAAGTAAGGCGGAAGTGATGACCGGTAAAGTGGACTCTAATTGATTTAGGCGATTTTTAAATTGTGTTCATTCAAAGACAGAACAACCGATCAAGACAACAAGATAGCCAGCTGTACTGCGAAATCCCTATAAAACACAAGAGAAGCCTGTTCAATTCCTCTGTTTTTTTTGCACCTGTGTGTATGGAATTACCTGTAGAATGAAGTAGTAGAGGGTCTTAAAAACTATCCTAACGTAATGTAAATAAATGATTTGTAAGCTAGATGTATCAACAGACGGTAATAGTAACCAAGAGGACTATGTTGGTAAAACAATAACTGTCTGTAGAAGATACAGTAGGCATGTTCTTTTTGGTAAAGGGGCTAATCTCTGGGAGGACATAGACGATATGGCTGTAAATAAGTAGATCAAGAAGTAATACATTGATTTTACCATAGAAATGTAGAATCATCTGCTATACTATTCGGGAGGATAGGATGATTCTTTTTGTAAATTCATGTATAATTTATCTGGAGGATCCAAGATTTATTCATGTCAGTAATACATCTGTAATTGTTTGAGTAGTGCACCTGTTTTGTAAAGTAGCTACTTCCGGGAGAGCAGCGTTTGTGTACCATTTGCAAACAGTGCTTCCTTGTAAAGAGAGTTGACCTGTAGATTGGAAATAGGCAGTGTTTTATGAGGAAAAGCACGGAAAGTAGTTTTGAATGGAGCAGGAAAAAAGATGAAATGCACGAGTATTTACCGTTACGTAGTCTAACCATTAGTCCAACCAACAGAAGAACAACTGGACTCCGCTTTGATTCATGTTGGATACTGTCAGCATCAAACTGAATCGCATGTGGTCCCCATAATGTGACCTCAGCGTTTTCTCTGTTATGCACAAATGTTATCAAGTGAATATGCAGTTACTATGGCAACAAAAGGAAACCTGTAACATAATCTTTTAGGTGGTAAATGCGTGAATTGAGTATGTATATTCTATGATTGTATATAGAGCTGTTTATTGTTTATAAGCCATGAAGGTAACATATGTTAGAACAGACATACCTACCATCTGTTATTAGAATATTTCGGATTGGCTTCGCAGTACCTTTGACAGTGACTATCTTGATGTGTGAGATAGTGGTAACAAGGCCTACAGTATCTGTATTGAGCTAATTATTAGCAAAAAGAATATACTAACTGGACAGTTTTTTTGTTCTATATGAAATGGTAAACAGGACCTGATAATAAGTGGTTGTCATTCATTCTACTTTTGAGGATCTGGAATGAAACAATGTTGCATGCATATGTGGGGAATCCTTGTGGAATAGGAGCAATTTGCTTTATCTTGGTATGAGCAGTGAATCTAGCCATGATAGTGCTATTGACAGGTCGATAATTTGGGCGAGCATTGATAACCTCGAAGTACTCTATGTAGTATAACGAATCTTCTGTTAGCAGCGGAGCAAACAACGGCAAATGGCATTCTGGTATTTGAGCTTCTATCATAGTAGCCTTTAATCAAAATTAGAATATTGTAAGAACAGGTTTTGCTAGTTGCCGAAAGGATCAACAAAAGAAAAGATACTCTTGTTTCAACCTGTTCATCAAGCAAAATCAAGTCAAGTCGTAATACTTTGCCTGGCTTATCCTCAACAGTATATTCAGAAAAACGGGTGGCCTTGACACGCACGCGCCAGCGATGTGATTCTTGGTTGATGTCTTTCAGCAAAGTGTAGTCCATCTGCGTATGTAACAACAAAAAGTGTTAGTTTTTTTGAAACAGTATGCTCGTTATGTGAGGGAACAAACATAAGAGCTGATAGGGTAATAAGTATGGATAATGTAGGTCAGACATGGGAATATATCCAAGAAGCTTAACATGGTGAAAGGGTGTTCAGAGCAGTAACAATCACCACAGCAAGCGTAATGACAAAAGGAAGATATATAGAACAGGGAAGGCAATTACGGAGCAATCATGTACAAAAGCGTAATACATGATAAGAACAAAAGATCTTTAGTAACGAATAAACAATAGAGCGAGCTAAAGAGGTAAGCACAGACCAAAAGGAGCGTATAACACGGTGGCAGAATATATGCAAGAAGTTTAATACGGTGAAAGGATGTTTAGAGCAGCAATAATCACTACACCAAGCGTAATGACAAAAGGAAGATATATAGAACAGGGAAGGCAATTGTGGAGTAATCGTATATAAAAGCGTACTACATGATAAGAACAAAAGATCTTTAGTAATGAATAAACAATAGAGGGAGCTAAAGAGATAAGCACAAACCAAAAGGAGCGTATAACACAGTGGCACAGTGTGTTCAAGCTGGGGAAATACAATGGTAATTAAATAAATGAAAGGATCTCATGATAAACTATGTTTCTTGTTATTGAGTCAGTAGTTCCATCTTCTTTTTCTATCAGTATTGTCAATCCTTCCTTTGAGGTTACTCTAGGAACAGCAACATAAAATTGACCATGTGTAAAAATTGGATTCCTTAAATAGACACCCACTTTGCTCAATGTTTGACCTTGGCACTTGTTTATCGTCATCGCATAGCAAAGTCTGACGGGAATTGTCGGCACCAGAAAGTAAATGGCCATTTTGGGCTTGTTCCATTAAGAATAATTCTTGGTATACATACCGTTTCACCGATATGTGTTCCGGTCATGATTCTAGCTTCTAGAATTCGATCACCAAGTCTAGTTAATATAAGGCGCGTACCATTACATAAGCCAAGAGTTTGGTTAATATTTCTAAGGAGAACGACAGGGGCACCAATTTTTAGAGAGAGCCTATGCTGAGTAAAGTTGTTTATGACAATTGAATGGAGAAATTCTGGTGGATATAAAATATCAATGTCTGCAGGTTGCTCGTTTGGATTGGCAATCCTATCATAACTCAAATAATCTTTGACATCTGTAGGGACCTTAGCAAGCATAACATTGTTCATCTCATCAACAACCGAATTGACAGGACATATAATAGCACGTTGAGCCAAATAAATAGGGTCAGCATAATTCTTTTCGAAATCATCATATACAGCAGCAGTGATTGATGCTACTTTATCTGGTCCTGATTTCAAAGAAAAGATCATCTCGAATTAATCCATGATTGGTCCGTGCTTCCTGGTTGGCTGCATGGCGGCACACGGCCTTCTCCTATATCAGTAACCCACTGGGCAAATTCCTGCATCTTGGTTTTTTCCTCCAAGGATAAAGTAGGATTTATCAGATGTTTACGCTAGATGCATAACATCTATAAATTTCCAAAGCGAGATTTCTAAGGAAGTCGCTATTATATCCGCTTGTGTGCCACCTCGATAACAGTAATATCTGCTCAAATCACCACCGAATAAAATTGGTTTACCAACGAAAGGTCTCACAAGATTAATCGGATCATCAAGAGAGTATGTCACGAAGAGTGCGATCAAGAGCCTCGAAGCATAATCGGTGTGTCATAGGAGCTTCATCCCATAGAATCAGAGCAGATTTCCTTACTAATTCCCCAAGAACAGTTCCTCTCCTTATATTGCACATACTCCTATCATGAATAGCAAGCGGTATACGAAACCTAGAATGGGCAGTGCGCCCACCTGGCAACAATAATGCAGCAACTCCAGACGATGCCACAGCCAATACAATCTGGCCTTGCGATCTGAGTTTTGTAATAATGGCATTCCATAGGAATGCTTTTCCTGTTCCTCTATGCCCTGAGATAAAACAAACACACCTTTCTTTGTGTAATATTCGAAACATTACAGTGTCATATATAGCAGACTGGTCATTGTTGAGCATGGCATACATGGAATCAGCCTGCATAGAAAGTTCAGCTGTGTCATAAGATAGTTCCTCAAGAATTACTCTAGCACCAAGTGCATTGTCCGAAATATCAGATGGGATCGGAAGACTATATGATGACATGGAGAAACCATTATTCAAAAACAGGATATCAAGTTGTCTCAATAACTTGTTTTGCAGCACAATGTCGGGAATCATGTATTTTTTATTTTGGAGAGAGGCACGAATGCTGTAGGCAATATCGTCAGCCATATACCGCCAATATTTATCAAACAAAGCACGGACATCACCGACATCACAGTAGATCAGCACTGCCATAAAAAGATTTCTCAGCTGATGTGATGTTGCCCACACAACCCTCTCATCAAACAGGGCAATCCATTCGGTGTCATCACCAATCAAACCACGTGCCTTGCACGCTTCACGATAGCTGTTATGTAAAACGCCTTCATATGTTCGGACATCTTCGTAACATCTGGCACCATGAACAACCATTAGCAGCATTCTCAAATAAAAAGGTTCACCAGTAGAAGGATGGATGTGTCGCAGCCTACCAATTTTAGTTCCTCTCTTTCTTTCAGTCCAAATTTTTTTATCAAACTGCCATGTCCATTTTGTTGGGAATTCACAGTATGTTAGTTCTCTAGCAGATATTGATCTTTGGTTAGTAATAAACCATTCTGTTAGCATAGTCTTACTTGAATCAGGGTCCTCCACAATAGCATTCAAGTCAGAATCCTCATGATATGTAACCACATGCATACCTGGCATATGAACAAATAACCTTTCCACTGCCGGCGTTCTACTATGAATATCAAAGCCAAATATTCTCCAATTTGACTCACACAAAGATAAATATCTCGATTTAATGTATTCAGAAATTTCATCGAGACCTTCATCTTTATTGCGGGTGCTGCCATCAGAATTCATAGGTGCTATACCATGAGATGTTCCAGGTTTGTCTGTTTGTCCAGCATGCAGTACACAATAACTATGATTAGGAATTGCATTTTCATTGATGTGAGCATCACTTCTGTCCTGACATGACAACACAACTTTGGCTGGGTTAGTGCATGCATGCAAAGACATGGTGGCACAGTCATGGCCCTTTGTGATATATTTAAAAAGGTATTTCACAAGGTATGTCTTATTACACCATTCGACATTTATGTGGGCTCGGTATTTCTTTAGTAATCGAGATTATGAGGGACCACCCATCTATTGTCAAGTTTGACGCCATGTTTAATCACAACCGCCATCATCTCTGCGCCGATAAATAGGGTACCCATCATGGTCAAGCGATGTCTCGAATGGAAAGACTTAGGGTACCTCTTTGAACAACGGCCGCCTTTCATGCAAGGGCACTTAGGATTAAGGTCACCGCATGGACCATGAATCATGAATTCTTGAACAAGGGCATATGCTAATGGATCAACCGCTATGTCGTAGCTCAAAAAAATGATACTATCAATGAAAGGCGGTGAAGGATCTCTATCTTGCATGACTAGCCATGCAAGGATATGAGCATGGGGCGGGCTCTCTTTTGAATTCAACAAAGATGCACAACAGAAACGGAGAGATGGATCTGAAGTGAGAAAAAGATTAGAACTGTGAATAAGGCAAAACGATGGTTCAATAATAAGGCAAACCTGCACGTATAGGGCCAAAGGATGTTCCATCTTTTAAGTCAGCCATGAATTCATCTAATTTCATTCTGTAAATGCGCGTAAGTATATCAGCTCTATCATGTGGTTTCTGCCCTGGCTCAAAACCAATTGCCTCAGCTATTTCTGGCCATTTAGGGTTGCAAGTAAAAGTGGTGAATAACTGGGGGGGCCATATGCCCGACAAATGGCCATATAATCTTGATAATTCTGTATCATATATCTCTTGCCGCCAGTAAAACTTGCCGGCAAAATTGTTTTGATGCCAATATCCTTTCCTACATTATTTCCGTTACAAACAACATCTGATATACCTTGATAAGTTTCAGATCTAAGCTTATCTTGATTGGAAAAATGAAAGGATAGGCGACTTGACTCAATACATGAATAGGCATTAACATTGATCTGATCAGAAAGTCTACCACAACAAGTAAATGGATTCGGTTCATTCTTGCGATAATGGCATTCATAGCGATAGTATTCCAGCATCGATGTATCTTCACGTACCCCTAGAGGCTGATCGTCAACTTCCTTTAATTTTATGCCTAGATGAAATCCCTTGTCACCATAAGGGAAGAGCAAAGGATACTGTAAGGCCATTAAACTTGGATGGACTAGTGAAATGTGTCTAAATTCACCAGAATGTGCCTGAACCACTACATCAAACCTGCAAGCATCCACAGAAATACCTCCAACCAACAGAGCAGCTAATTCTGAGCCGACTGGAAGGCAATAACGGTCATTGTCTATCTTCTGCGGTTCAATAAGCCTGATAGCTATTTCAGAGCATCAAAGTGATGTGAGCCTATCACGTCTTGAAGTCGAATCTTGCATAATAGGATTGCAGCGATCTAACATAGAAATAATATCCATAACAATGGCTGGATCAGGAAGGTCATTGGTAGGCTCGCTTGATGTAAAAATGTTCAAGCGATTCTGAACCTCATTTGCAGTGTCATATATATATAGCTGCGCATATTCAGGCCGATGAACAGTGGCAGGCAAAAGAGAACCGATACGATGGTGCACAACACCATTAATACGAAAAACATAAGGGCCATCGCCAGTATTAATGCCTGTGTCGATATTCACCCCAAGGGAAGCAAAGGCAAAAAGAGAATTGTATTGTCTTATCATTCGCATAAAACTATTGGATCGGGGACCTCCATCGAAATGTATAAGCTCTCGCAATGGAGGAGGGAACGGCCTATGCGGAGGCAATGAGATTTTCCCTCTACGACAACAAAGATTATATACGATACGTCTCTGCGCATACGAACTCTAACCACGCACCCTTTCTTGATATCAAAATACGGCAGAACACTTATCACAAGTATAATCAGGGCCACCATAATATGATCTATCCTCATAAGCAGCTACAGCATAAACACACAAAACAACGAATAAATGGTACACGGCAGGATAATCACGATTAAATAGGAGAGAAAGGAACCAAAGAAGCCGAAACACAAGTATACCTTTTAAGGAATCTACATATTCCTTAGGTAAAGAACACACAATAGCAGCAGAAGGAGCGTACGGGATGTAGCCTTTAGGAGGCACCGATGAAAGAAGATAACAATATCCAAATATATTCCCAGAACAGAACAACACAATGAGAAAAGATATAAGCAACGAAAAGGAATTGACAGAATCTAACATAAGAACATAGCAATAACCTCGTCTCGCAAAACGCCTAGCAATATTAGCAGCACGTCTTTTGGCACGATTTTGGCGAGCAAGAACCGGCGGCACAACAGGGTAGAGATGACCTCCTGAATAGTTGCACGAATAGAAACTACGACGTCACAACAAACAAGCAAGGCTGAAGGGAGCACACAATCCAACATAAGGCAATAGCACCGACCTAGCAGACGCTGGCACTCAGACATGGCCACAACGCAGGATGCTACATCGTTCAAAAAGGATGGCTTGTGTACGAAAGCGCTCAACCTGATCCGAAAGCAAGAAACAGAAAGAGCAGCGCACGAAGAATCAATACAATAAGCGCACATAACAAATACGTTAGGCAGGTAAATGCCATCCCCCAAAAAATCAGGACACAATCAGCATAGTCGATTACGTATAACAGGGAAACCCTAGAGCATACATACAGAGAACAACAATCACAACATGAAGCACAGCACCGAGCCTAAAAATAAGTAAAGAACAGAAGGAAGGGTGGAAATGCCAACCATAAAGCTTAAATTCGGGGCTGAATCGGTCAAGCAAAAACACAGCAAAGATGGCAGCCCACTCTCTCAAGATGCAAAAATCAGACACAATCAAGATAGCTACCACCTAAGTAGCCGTCCACTCTCTCGGCAGGCAAAAAATCAGGACACAATCAGCATAGCCGGCCACCTATAATAGGGAAATCCTAGAACACACAGAGAACAACAATCACAACATGAAGCACAGTACAGAGCCTAAAAAATAGTAAAGAACAGAAGGGAGGGTGGAAATGCTAACCATAAAGTGAAATTCAGAGCCTGAATCAAGGAAGCAAACACAGCTGGAGTAGCCGTCCACTCTCTCCACAGGAAGACCGAAGAAGGCAGCACCGATTAGCGCAAAGAAACACAACCGGCTGGTCAAGAGGAGGGCGGACGCGGACGGACGGCCGCGTGGGCAAGTCGGCTGACGATCGCCTGGGCAAAAGGGCAGCGAGACCCAGGTGGACGATCGCCCGGGAGAAAGCGCCGCAAGGGCCGGACGCACGCGCGGGAAGAAACGCCGCGCGGGAAAAAACGCCGGAAGGCCCGCACGCACGCGCGGGAAAGAAGCAGCGCAAGGCCCCGACGCAGGATGATCACCAATCCATCGACGGAAGGGGCGGCGCCATTGAAAGGACGGAAAGCGACACTGCATCCCGATTGAAGGAATGGAGGGCGACACCGCCGAAAAGCAAGAACGGAACTGGAGCCACGACCGAGGCAGGAAGTATCGCGAAGAGGTACACGCGTGGGGAAAACAGAAGGGCAAAAGGCAGGAGAGGCGACGCACCGAACAGGCAAAACGCAGCGCTGGAAGCCGTTCCGTCACAACAAGCAAACGACGATGTCTTCGAAGATGGCTCCGTAACAACAGTGTGGCGCTGATAACGTGGACGCTGTGGCTGCGCGCCGATTTCACCGGCTTTAATAGATAAGTAATGCTCGTCAGCTTGTGTGATAGAATAAAGCTTGCGGTGTGCATTCTGAATGGTAGAAAAAAAAAATCTATGCTACAGTAATCAGCAATAAGCTGGGTTTTATAATTCCTATTCAGCCATTAAGATTGTACCACTGTATGCTTTGATTTTCCGTAGTGCAGTTTGTCACAGTACAGTGGGTGCTACATTATCGCTTGGTACACTAGACTAGCAGTACATGTACTGCAGGTAGCCGAACTGTAGCGGTGCTTAGGAACAGTACTTTCCGATCCAAAATATGGACTGGAGTGGGGAAGCATGCCCAGTGTACAGCTGTGAGCTGAATCTGATCCAACTCCAAGCTTCCCAGCCCCGTACCGTCCGTCCAACCCAGGGAAAAACTCACGACGGCACGTCACAGACAATCCGATCCCCAACTCCAAGACGACACTTACACCTCAAAGCCCACAGTCTCACTCTCCGGCGGTCGGCGAAGCGCCAAACCGCCGGCGGCCGCCACCGCGTATCTCACACTCTTCGCCATGTACAGCTCCTACTCTGCCGCCGCCTTCTCCCTGAGGGCCGCAAAGCCGTCCTTCAACACCCATTCCTCCTACCTCCCCTTACAACAGTACCAGCACGACGACGACGGCTATGGCCGCCACCACCACCAGCTCCTCCCGCTGAACCCTTACCTCTCTCTCCGCTTCCTACTCGACGGTTACCTCCTCCGCCACTCGGCTTACCTCCTCCTCCTCTCCGCCCGGCTTCGGCCTCAGCCTCCGCCGCATCCGCTCCACTGTTGCCGCCGGCGAGTGGCCGCCTGCTGCTGCTGCAGCGGCGGCGGCGGCGGTGGCAGCGGCAGAAGACCGGTTATTGGACACGTTTCTTGGCGATTGAAGGCGCACGGGTGTCGATGCTGCGGGCACGGTACTGGATGGTCCGATCTTGGAGTGGTTTGCCCGCGTTTGGAGGCGCGCGGCTGCCGTTTCGGCGGCTCCGGAAGTGGAAGGTTGGATCTTGGATCTACCTGTGGACGGCGGGATGAGCCGAAGTTGGTGGGGAGGGCGGTGCGTCAGGTGTGGGAGTATGAGGGTCGTGAGTGGCCGCACAGAAGGTGTTCGATGGAATGCCATGGTGATTGGGATGGTGAAGAGGAGGATGAGTGTGGCCTTGCTCATGGGGAGGTGCCAGGTCGGTTGCGTTTAAGTGGGAGGAGATGGGACGAAGATGAAAATGATGATAGATGTAGGGATTGCCGTCGGTGGAAGGGGGTGGAAAGCAATTATTACGATGAAGATGAGTACGGAGGTCGGCAGAGGGTGAGGAGCGATGAGAATGGGAGACATCGTAGGTTTAGGGATTCTGATCGGAGGAGGTGGGAACAGAGGGACTATTATGATGATGAGGATGATCTTGAGTTGAGGCGACAAAGGGAGAGGAGAGAGGGGACAGAAAGGAATGATTTTGAATTTGAGGATGCAGTTGACATGAGGAGAGTGGGAACTAGAAGGTATGGTGAGGAAGCCAGGAAATATGATCGGAGAAGAGAAAGGAGGGACTATGACTTTGAGGACGCGGTTGATGTCAATAGAGTGAGAGCTAGCAGGTACTCTGAGGATAACCGAAGATTTGATCGGAGAACAGATAGGAGGGATTTTGAAATTGACAATGAGGTTGACATGAGGACAGAAGGGAGGTGCCGTAGCAATGATGGTCAAAGATATGTAACATGGCAACAAAGGAGAATTGAGAATAGAGACGGGGAGGATGTTTCACTCTTGGGTTCACGTCGTCGGTATGATCAAGAGTATGATTACGATGATCAAGACATTGCTGAGAAGAGGTACCACTCAGGGGGTAGGTCTCAGAAATCTGCAAGAGCATCTGCATTGCATGAGGATGACTCAAAGAGGTCTTTGAGTTCAAGGAACACATCTGATACAATTCTTGCAAGAAAGGAGGAACATTCAGCATCAAGGGTGCAGCAGCATGATAATGTAGAACGACGAGCTGAGCAGACATCTGAAGAGAAAGACCAACGATATTCCTCAGTTGGTCAATCAAATGATGAGAAAGAGGAGTATGATTATGATGATGCATGGCTTGTTAGGGTAAGAGATTCTAGGACAGGAGCACAAGATGTCAGGGTTATAACCGAGGATGATGACAGGTTGGCTTCAAGCTCAAAAACCACTTCCATTTTGAAGCAACGTAGCTATGTAGATAAGCAAGTAGCAGCACGAAAAGATGAACCAAAGGAGAGCTCACAGAGGATATTGGAGATATCAGAAGTCAGAGGTGACAACACTGAATGGGATTCAAGAACACAGAGCTATCATCAGGAAGATAGAAGGAAACACATTGAAAATAGGTCATCCTCTCTTCAAAGTTCTGTAAAGATGGCCAGTGACAGAAGACAAATTGATCATCATGACGAGGTGGATCAGCAGGTGGTCACATTCACGGACTCAAGGAAAAAGTCAGAGAAGCTCACAGATATAGCATTGGATAGTGCTCGCAATGTTAGCAGACCCTCCCACTCACAGAGAAATTATGATGAAGTAAATCAGGTGGATATCAGTGACAGATCTACTTCTGTACATAATATAACTCATGTTACAAGAGACAAAAAGAGTTATATAAACCAGCAGGTGATACATGAAACAGGCATAGATGTGCAGGATGTTGCGCTTGTTGATGTTTCCAAGGTTCGAGCTAGTGATATTTCCGTGTCTAGGAGTTCCCAAAATAATTCAGAAACTAGATCAGATGTGAACTTGACTTCCAATGTGAATCTCATTGACAGGACAAGGGACCAGCAAGAACAAATCCATCAAAACAAGGTCTGTGCTGGTGATAGCGCAATGGTTAGTGGTTCACAAAGTCATATTGAGACTGGAGTGTATAATTGGGTTTACTCGACTTCAGTTACAAATGTTGTTGACAGCACAAACGATAGGCAAGAACAAGTTGAGCTTACTAAGTTCCGTACTAACAATGCTTCAACTACAGCTGTAAATACAGTTAGCAGTGTGGAAGAACAAATTTATCTTACTAAGATCCATGCTAGTGATACTACGGTTGTTAGCAGTTCACAAGGTCTTGATACTAGAAGGGACAATCAAGCTCATAGGACTTCAGCTCTAAATCTTGTTGACATGGCAAGGGAGAGCCGAAACAATAGCAATCTGCAAATGACACAAGGTTCTAGTATAGAAAGAAATCATCAACTAAGAACCAAATTTTCTGAATCCTCTCAGGAATCTAGAGAAAGGTTGGCAAGATTGGAGGAGACAGAGGGATTGATGCAACATAACATGGATTTGAACTGGCAGCAGGCAGGCACCACGAGAACCTCTGATGACAAAGAATTTCCTAGTTTGAGGAGGGAGAGCACCAAAGAGGGATCATCTATTGTTAATGCAGACATGGCGCAAAGAGGAACAATGATGGGGAGCAGTGGACAACAAATGAGTGAAACTTTTTCAGGAAGTAGTATACCAAGTGGTTCAAGTGCCAGTCTGTCTGTCAAGGAAAGCTTGTTAGAATCAGCATGTCGGTTAGAGAAATCATCTACATTTCATGTAGGGCAGTTTGTTGATGAGATCCAAAAGAAAGTATCAGATGCAGATACTACTTTAACAAAGAAAAATGAGAAGTCCATAATGGAAGGTATAACAAGATCTTCATCTAGGTCTAGAATGAGGGGACCATCAGATGAGGTGTGGGATGTCCAAAGTTCTACTTCTCAAGAGACCTTCAAGACGGCCGATAAGGAGGAAGGTTCCTCCGCTGAAGGAGCTACCAACTCGGCCTCTCAGACACCCAAAAATGAAAATGCTCTTGCTAGAAAAGTTCATAAGTCACTTTGGGCTTATGTTGCAGACATAGTCCGTCTTGGTTGGATTCAACGTGGTGTATCTCATGATTCTAGCAACAAATCAGTTAAGAAAAGTTCATCCAGTAATTCTCAGAGTACTGAGGGTTGGCTTTCTAATCAGGCGCGTGATAATGATGGAATATGGAAGAAAAATGGGAGTATCACACCAAAAGATCAGCAGCTGATAAACTCACACAGTGGGGAATCAATGCTGAAGGAAGAAAGCTTGCACACGGGTAACAATGTACCTCAAGTAGGTAGATCTAAAGAACACTTTGTGGCCAGAAGTTCCAAAGATGATGTACATGTATCAGGGGAGAGAGCAAAACAATCTGATGTGGTTGCATCACCCAAAGGAAATATCATAGGAGGCTTTGCGGAGGATGGCAGATCAACTTTGGTAGATGTCACAATAGGACATTTGCCTGAACATGAAGCTGCTACTTCATCCAGGATCACAGCTAAAGGTTCTGTTGAAATTAATACTGGAAAAGGAGTGTTTGCGGACACCTCTTCTTTGACCATAAACACAGAGGAAGCTGGTCACAATTGTGATGCGGATGACTTGAGATATGACCCTTCACGTGTTAAAACTCCTTATCATCATCTTCAAACACAGGCAATAATGCCGCATGAGAATACCTCATCTGCTCTCTTAGAATCACCAGAATTACCTACGGGTGGCTCCACAAGGTTTGAAGAGAAGATTGTAATACAAGAGCCTCCTGAAATTATCAGAACAGAAGGGAAAGATGCTGAGTTGAAGAGGAGGAAGTTTCAGAGAAATAGGCAGGTACCGAAGGAGACATTTGATGAATGGGAGGAAGCATACCAGCATGATGCTGAGCAGAGAAAGACGGACGAATTGTTCATGAGGGAAGCTTTAGTTGAAGCTCAGAGGGCTGCAGATATTTGGGAGGTACCTGTCGGAGCAGTGCTAGTACAGAATGGAGAAATTATTGCTCGTGGTTGTAATCTGTAAGTAATACTATCATATTGTGCAGCTAAACATAGGTTAAAAATTTGAAATATTACTTTGCTTATTTTATTATTATTCTTTTTTCTTGTGTTCAGAGTCGAAGATCTTAGGGATTCAACTTCACATGCTGAAATTGTATGTATAAGAGAAGCGTCTAACAAACTTAAGACGTGGCGCCTGGCGGTATTATTTCACACCCAATAGATTTCTGAATTCCGACTCAATCCTGGGGAAGCGTTGAAAAAAAAATCCCTTTCCATCATATCAAATAATTTCCTTGATCTTGGTTTTTCTTTTCTGGTGAAAAATAATCTCAAATTGGATATTTTGCATTGGAGATAGATAATTGATAATGCATAAATACTTATATGCTCCAGTTAGCTGTTCCTTGCAGACTTGCTGGTGTCCTTGCTTTGCTTGATGAATTTCCTTCGATTTGTTTTACATTATTTTTAAATTAAGTAAGATTGTTGCTTTTCAATTTTCACAAAAAGGAAAATACATGCTGTCTTTTTATGTTAGATTTTTTTTTCACATGGAGATTTCTTTTTGCTTGCAAAATGCATCACAAGTTTATAACTTCTTAGATGCATTTATGTATGTTTGAATCCTCTTCGCTTGAAATTTCCTAATCAAAAGTATTGCAGGATACAACACTTTATGTGACTCTGGAACCTTGTGCCATGTGTGCTGGTGCTATTCTTCAAGCTAGAGTTGATACTGTGGTATGGGGTGCCCCAAACAAGCTTCTTGGAGCCGATGGCAGCTGGGTTAGGTATGGAATATATGAAATGTCATACTGAATCATTTTTTATATCCTAGTATTTTTTATTTTTAGAAGTTTTTATTTGAAGTTTTCCAATTTTTCCGGTAATTTCAAATCTTGATATGCTATTATACGTAAGATGCTAGGCCATAATTCGTAACATCTTGCACTTCAACACCTTTTCTTAAGGGGGAAAGGGAAAGATCGATAACATCTCCCCCCCTGCGGGCGCCTGCCCGCCGCGCCGGCAGCCCAACTTTGTCAGAAAAAGCAGATTACCCCCTGTACTTCAGTACTAGAAAAGTGACCCAATCTATTTTTAAACTGATGCAACGTTCATCAATCCTTTTGCAATTCGGCGTGGTTTCAATAGGCCCACGTGGCCTCCATATGGTCAGATGTGCTGACTGTAGTTTCCTAAATATCTTCCCACTGCTCCCAAATGTTGCAACTCCCTTGAATCTGCAGGGCATGCAGCGGCAGTAGGCACCAGACTGCTTGCAATGCTTGTGCACCAACGACTCTGTTAGCATGACTAGGATAGAAGCTGGCGTTTAGTGCCATTTTTGCCATAGGCCCGGGAGCTGCCGCCTATAGTTACCGGATTCACTGTAAACTCATGTGAATTGCGAACTGGATTCATTGAACCCGGACCAGTTTAGAGTTTAGGATATGAGGTTCGTGTTTGCAATGGAAATTGGAAGAAAATGTGGCGAATCGCGAACCCAAATCTTGTATTGTGACTCGGACGAACCGCATTTCTGGTAACTATGCCGCCTACCTCCAGCAGCCGCTCCAATAGCGAATGTTGGTTGATCCAGAGATTTCGTTCCTTCACACTGTTGTCACCATCTGAAATAAATCCACAAAGAAAGGAAGGAATCAGCAGCCATTTGCTTTTCTTCATGATTTTTAAGAATGAATCCATACACCAATTTTGCGATCTGTGTTTGTCATTAATTTGTTGCATGGATCTTCAAGATCCACAATCATCGTCATGTGACACATTGGATTGGAGGATAATGGCATGGTGTAGCCATTGGCCCTGCAGTGTCTTCACAGCCTGCTAGATCGCAGCGACCGATAGGAGGTCCAGTATTGTCACATGCTGCAGCTCTCACGCCGCCATGGCTATCTCATCATACTGCTGTCATGTGGGAGTGGAGTAGGGCAATAGGGGGATGAAGACGAAGGGAAGACAGTGCAGTTGTGAGCAATGTTCAAAAAAGTGCTAGACGGTAGGCGGGCGGAGGCCCATTGCCTAGCGCCTAGCACGCCTAGGCGGCGCCTAGGTGGAAATCGCAAAATGGCAATGTACAAGCTCAATTCATACCATATTATTTGGTTTATACCAACTCATCAAGCAACTTAACAGCATCTTTAGTAGCTCAAGGTATTTAATTATGGTTTTGCCAAGACCCAAGAATAATCACTGCTTCATGTTTATACAAATTATACTGGACAATCATCATTAGCAAGACTAAACAAAACTTCCTACATGACTTAAACATGGTGAAACATCAACAAAACTTCCTTTATTTCCTCCCGATGCTGATATTTCACTTGAGAGCTCGGTGTGGGAGGCTCGGGCCCCAACGCGGAAAGAAGAGCTCCGTGTTGGTGGGGAAGACGAGCTCGGCTCGGAGGCGGGGGGAAGACGAGCTTGGCGTGGAGGTTCGCGCGGAAGACGAGCTCGATGCGGAGGAGGGGAAGACGAGCTCGGCGCTGGCGGCGCCGACGCAGAAGGACAACCTCGGGTGCTAGCTGCGCGGGAGGCGGGGAAGATGAGATTCGGGCGCGGGAGGTGGGGAGGCGGGGAGGATCTCCAGCGCGGGAGGCGGGGAGGAGCTTTGGCGCTGGCGGCGGGGAAGAGGATCTCTGGCGAGACGACGACCGAGGAGATCCGGCGATAGGGAGGATCAATGCTTGCACGGTTGCCCGGTAACCTAGCGTTCCCTCTCTCCCCCACCTGTTTTCCCCTTTTATCCCACCTGAGCTCCGCTATCGTCTTTCCTCCGCCAAGCTCCGCCTTCCTCCGCTTTTTCGCCGCCGACCTCCGCCCACTCCCGCCTGTGCGCCCGCCTAGCACCGTCGACCTCTGCCTAGGGCACGATTTCGTGCCCAGGTGAGGCAGTGGCCGGCCGCTGAAGCCTAGGCAGTGCTTCTTAGCGCTTTTTCGAACTATGGTTGTGAGAGAGATTGAGGTTTCTTATTTGCTTTGCTAGGTCAAATATCAATGTCACAGCATTACTTATTCTAGTGGCAAAACCGCCCACAAAACATCAGTTGGGGTTACAATTTGCACTTCTTTTCAAAGTCCAGGGCTAGAGTCTAAGTTGTCTGGTATTATGGTAGAGGGTTTTGTCTGCACTTTTCTGAAATTAAAAGGGGTAATAAGAACTTGTTTTTTCTTAAAAAAAATATCATAAGGCACACTGAAAGCTAGCTTGTCTTCTTAACAAGGCTTGTTCAAATGATAGTTAGGTACCATATGGATTCCATTAAAAATGGTGAAATTTTTTACCCTGATGCTGTTTGCTTCCTTGTTCCATCAGTTTGTTTAGGCAACACTTTCATAGCTCATTCTATAACAATCGGAATTGAAGTTAAAACCATAGTTACTAGAAACACGGTTCATCCAAGTCGTTGTATGGGATTCAGGTTCACGGTTTACTATTTTTTTTTCCAATTTCTACTGCGAACACGAACCCCGTACCCTAGATTGGTTCGGGTTCAACGAAGCCGGTTTGTGGTTCGCAGGGCAGCGAATCCAGTAACTATGTTTAAAACCATCATTTCTCACTTGTCTAAGCAAGTAAAGAACCTATATATGGTAGTTTTAGTTGACTTACTCAAGTATTAACTGATGGCTCCAGGTTTATTGAAATATTACTTATGCACTGGCATAGCAGTTCATTGATATTATTTCTTGCATGCAAATCAAATTGATACATATTATGGCTCCTGTCAAAACGTTAGATGGGAACTGCTGTTTGACACTCCAATTGAGACAACGGTATTCTCAATTACATGTAGTTCTTAAGGGAGTAGAATTTATATACACGTGGACTGATTTGAATAATGAGAAAGGACTAAGGTGGAAAATCTTTCGCCTTACCATATATATGTTATTGTTAGTCCTGTATGTTTCATTTATGATTCATCACAATGAGATTGGAAAACTGAAGCAACTGTTACACTTGTTTTATAGGCTTTTCCCCGGTGATGGGCAAACAAGCACTTTGGGTTCTGCAAACCAGAACCAGACTGCCCAGACTTCCGGACCTGTCCACCCTTTTCATCCAAAGATAACCGTAAGGCGTGGTGTCCTCTCTAGCGAGTGCTCAGAAATAATGCAACAGTTCTTCCATTTGAGGAGGAAGAAGAAACAGAAGCCAGAGTCGCCGCCTCATGCACATGCACGCCTCCCAGGGCACAACCATCCAATTAAGTTCTTCACCAAGATGCACAATATGTTCGGCACGATCTTCTGTATGTAGTAGCATTTCGTTTTTTTTTCCCTTCGGTGCCAGTAAACACGTCACTTTGTTTTTCGTTCTACTTTTTTGAGCTAAGGGAAGCAGTATGGTCAGTGTCTTGCATATCAATGTGCTAAGGCTGTATGTAGATAGGATCCCAATATGTGAACACCAGGTCTGTTGTTATTGCATATCTGTGTCGCATAATAATAATAATAACTTATTATTAAGTTATCTATTAAAGGTGAAGAGATTGCCACTCATTCGGCCGGCCCACATCACCCAAATTTTCGCAGACTTCCATCACTTGCATGTATATGATCCGACCTTCCACACGCCGGTAAGGCTTGGCCCGTAAAGCGCCATGAAATCCAGCCCCGCGGAGCCCTCGAGAAGCCTCTTCTATCTTCCCCATTCGCCCAATGCGATCCCCTCCTCCCTACGCGCGCATCCTCTTTGCCCTCGCCACCTCTCCGCGGCAAGGCAGGCGACGTCTCTACCACCCTCGCCTCCGTCGGCCCCAAGAAGCAACCCCACGCAAGACCCACTGCCTCCGTTGCGCTCCCACGCCGCTGCGAGCATGTCGACGTCATTCCATCGCCCTCTACCGCGCTCCCATTGTCGCACCTGAAGCCCAGGCCTGCTAACTTCCCCCTCTCTGAAGCCTTCGTTAGCATGGCGGACGCCTCCCACTCCCTCGCCTCCACCATGGTCATCGCCTCCTGGCCACCGAAGGCAAAGATTTGTACGGCCGGGCTCGATCCCAGCAAGGAGTTGGTGTTGGATCATGGAATGTGATTTTGGGGGCGCAGGTGTTACAAATGTAGGCGGAGATGGAGACTCGTTCAAACTTAGTCTACTAAAGGATGGAACCTTTGGGTTCATTTCCTTAAGGTAGGACGCCCGAGAGCCTATCCCCCTATTTCAGTTCAGATTCAGTTTGCCCTTAGACCGGAGTCCTTGGGCTTCTCCGTACTGATTCGTATGGAATTAGCCCGACCCGGCGATCAAATTCTTGGTGGGAATCATCAACTTTATAATGTTTTAATAACGGCTCACGCTTTTTTAATGATCTTTTTTATGGTTATGCCGGCGATGATAGGTGGATTTGGTAATTGGTTTGTTCCGATTCTGATAGGTGCACCTGACATGGCGCCGCCTAAGAAAAGGTACCGGGTTGCTCCGTGATGACGAATAAGCAACCCAGCCCAATCCTTGCTTTCATTCCATTTCACAATGCAACCATGGAATCATACAGAACTCTAGGTTCGTAGTCACGAATACCGAGGGCCCTTGCTAATGGATCAGGAAATTGAATGTCTCTTTACATATAACCAAGACCCCTGACACAGGATGTCGGGTGAGTGGAATGGAAATAATCTTGCTGGGCTTATAAAAAGAGAGTACGGGAGGTCGGAAAGAACAGGCCGTTTTATTCGCTGCTTGCTACTTTATAAAATGGAAGATGAGATGAATATAGATTGAATTGATAGTCTAGTTCAATCTATAGTCTAGATTCCATTCCCTCGATCCAATGGGCATGCATCTAAGATATGGGCTTTGAGCGTAGGAACGCCCACCTTTACAAGAGCTCAGTTCTAAGATTGTTTGCGCGCAGGCACCACTACTATTCTTTCTTTTCTTGTTATGCATCCGGTCCTATAAATCTTTTTTTTCTGGCTGGAGGAAGAGAAAAAGAGAGAAAGAAAAACGTCACGTTTCCGTTCTACGGTCCCTTGGAGCGAAGGGTTAGGCAGGTAGTACGGGCCCTCTGACTTCCAGCTATGTGCTGTGTGCGACTCCCGCGAAGCGAATGAAGGGAAGCTCCTCGAGCTTTCTCCGCCAGCGGCTTGAGTCAGTGGAAGAGCCAGTAGCTGCATGCAATTAGACAATTTCAAAGTGGATTCTTAGCTCTGAGGTAGTTAGTTCAGTGGTGAGACAACTCAATACTCAATAAGTTGAGTAAGCCACTTCTTTCCTTACTCAAAAAGTCTTATCGGCTCTTTTGATTTTCCTTGCTCTTGCCTTAGCTTTCGCTTTCTTGGGCTAGGAACCAGACAAAAAGTAGTGCCTTACAACAATTTTTAGGTTTACCTTGAAACGCCTGTTCATCCGCTTTTTTGGGGAGGCCTCTTGTCAGAGTCTAGGAACCGTGGCCTTAGACTATGCTTCGTTGTACCTACATAAATCATTTTGATAAAGGAAAAATGGGCAAATCCAACCAAGTGAAAGACATCGACAAGTGGTAGTAGGCAAGCCTAGATGAATAGTCAAATCCTTCCCTGTTTCGCGCACGGGAATGCAACGAAGTTTAGTTCAAAAGACCGCAGCGGAGTGGAGCAGCTGCGACACGAAGTTCCTTACCTTAGCTGACCAGATCGCGGATTTAGGGGAAAATTGCGAGCGGCTCGCGGTGGCGGCAGAGGCGGCGACGGCAGGGTCATCACCGGATGGCCTCACCTTGCTTCCCCTTGGTGCCGTCGGCAACATCCTCTCTGGGCTCCACATCCATGAGATGGTCTGCGCCTCCACGCTCTCCCATGCGTGGCGTCGCCGTTGGGAGTTGCTCCCCTCCGTCGACCTCGTTCCATTGGTGTTAAGTTCGATCCAGCCTACCGTGGGTGATCAACAGTTTTAGCTTTTCTTGAGATGCATGCAAGGCCGAGAAGTGCAGAACATGTATGTTTTCGTTTCCAGATCTTTAACCTTTTCATTACAAAATTTCAATTGTCAAAACCAATCAGGATTGTGTCATTTGCATGAGTGAATCAATGCATGTTTTGTAACATGCCTTGGCATAGTTAGCTGTATGCTTCCTCAAAAAAGTTGCCTACGAAGAATATGAATCAAGGTGGTAGAGCAGGAAATGGATTAGGCCATACTTATATTACAAATCAGTGGGCTACAACCAAATATTATGTGTTTTTTATAGGGCTGTTTTTTAATAAACAAAAAGAGGACTAGATCGGTTCACTGGTCCTTACTTAAATACAATATCTTTGACATGGCAATCCATATATGCATGTGCATAGGTCCTCAATGCTACATGAAATTTGTGTGGAAGAATTGCAAGCTTGCCAAGCATAGGAGGATTCTGAGAAGGACTTGTTCTGACACTAATCATGCTTGGTTGTCTATTTTTCAGAACATCAGAACCAAAATTTAATGGCTATATATATGTAATTCCATAGGTTGAACCATGTAAATTGTTAGGTATGTAAACCATCAATTCAGTTTATGATGTATGAAACAATGGCAAATCATGTCAGTCGAAGCGGTCTGGAAAGAACTCCCCAAAAAGAACCTCGCTGCTATGGAGGTATGGAATTTTCGTATTTAGCTCATGTCTCTATCTTTCTAAAGGTACAATATATTGGACTCTTCAGTCACTTTAACTGCTACCATGTACTATCTCCTAGATACTTCATTTTTTGTATTTCTAGAAATTTGTGTGCCTCTTCGTACAAACTTCACTGTTCTGTGTTATCCATATCATTTATGTGCTTTGCAGCAAGTGCAGGTGCACATCTTTTTGATGGATACTAGATGTATCATGTAAAAAAAAGAGTATTCGTTGGTGATGTCTTGGGTTACACTCAGGTCACTTGTCTGCAATTCTAGCATACCTCATTATACAATTTTATTTCTCGATAGATGCTCTGAATATTTGAGCAACACCATTTAGCCATGCATAGGGCCAGGACTTTAGGGAGGGAGCTAGGGTCCTTGTACGGATATCTGCTTGGTTGAATTTGGGACAATGATGTGTTTCATGGTATGCAGCTAGAGGTAAGCAGCTCTCTTTTTCCTCCTTTTTTTCTTCTTAGATAGATCAGCGGTTAGCAATACATGTTATTCTGGATTATATTTGTTATTCCATAACAGCAACAGGTACTAATATGTATACTCTAATTTCAATAATTCAATGTATCACTTATTTACTTACTTCCGATTTTTTTTCTTTACTCATATACTTGTGTGGTGTTTGATGGAATGGCAGAACCTGCTAGGTCCAATTCATATGTTCAACTGCTAAATGGATTGCAGTGTTCATGATGCACTTCTTGGTGAGCATGCTGCTGTGATTGAAAATAACCCTCTCATGAACATGTAGGCAGAACCAGGTTCACAATATCGTCGATAATCGCTCGAATATCATGATATTGGCCGTATTGAGCCAGCTCGGCATTTGAAACCGATCGGTAAACCGGTCTAATTCAAAAACAAAATTAAAAAATTTCAAAATTATGTGATGTAAACCGGTCGGTAATCGGTGAATATCGCTCGATAATCGCTCAAAAAATTGGCTCAAAGAAACATTCAATTGACTGGTCGTTTCGATCAAAATCGTTGATTATCGGTAAAAACCAGTCCATTTTTTATTTTTTACCCAAAATTTTGATTCTTAACCCTTCGGTTTCTTGCAATTTTTGACCGGTTTTTGCTGATAATTGAAAACCAAATATCATTCGAAAATCATGATTTTGATATTGTGAACCCTGGCCAGAACCCACAATATTGTGTATGCAGAAATTTTTGATGATCTAGCCTAACAGTTGTTTTGCCGGTAAGAACAAATTCAAAATGACTTTTTTTTTACATTATGCTTCCAATTTAGTTTGCTTCTTAGTCCTGCTTTAATTTGATAGACATGTATAACATACTATATTTTCTTGTTTTTCCAAACCGCCAGAGTCCAATGGAGATTTTATGCAGCCATGAAACTAGAAAATATGTTCCTTTTGCCTCTTCCCTATACAGCTACCGGCCTCTTTTGTACTAGGCAGCTTTTTGGCCTGATCATTCCTTAATATAGGAAAAAAACTTACATATTTCATCCTTAAAAAATGTACTTTTTTTCAATCATATACCAACCTCACTCCTGCATAGGGATGACAACGGGTCAGGTCGAGTGTAGGTTTTAAAAACCTGACTCGACAAAAAACCCGAATTGGAAAACCCGACCCGAACCTGAATACCCTATCGGGTAAAAGACTATACCTAAACCCGAGCCCGACGGGTACCCGACGAGTTTTTGTAGTACTGCAGTTCTAGGGGTGGCAATAGGTCGGGTCAGGTGTGGGTTTTGCAAAACCTGACCCGACAAGAAACCCGAACCAAAGAACCTGAGCTAAATCCGGTGGATACATGGAACCTGACCCCAAACCCGGCAGGTACCTAGAACCCGATGGGTACCCAATGGGTATGTGTGGTATTTTGGATACCCGATAGGTACCTGTGGGTGAAAATTAGAACCCGAACCCATCTCGGGTACTCGACCCGAACCCATCTTGGGTACTTGACCCGAAGAACCCGCGGATGAAAATTAGAATCCGAACCCGACCCGATCGGGTGCAGAACCTGCAGGTACCCGAATCCGTGGGTCTGATTGCCATCCCTACTGCATCCAAAAATTGAGATAACACTATTCAGATACCGTTTTCGTAACACCCACATATGTTCATGTCTCCCTTTTTTTCTTTTTTACCGAAAGCTTAACTCCATTGCCCTCTGTGCTAAATTGTTTTTATGGAGTACAATCCACTGTTTAAACCTGTAGATTGTACTATAGATTTCAAGGTTTTGGTTTATAGAATTTTGGTTACATAATTTATACCATCAGATTAAGCCCTTCTAGTTTTATCCTTTTTTTTGAACTTTTGCATTATCTACCTCATGTTGAGGTGGACGAAAGAAAAATGCTACTGATATCCCACTTGTTTTGTTCTGTGAAGATGAAGACTTTCCTTTTTGGCTGTCGCTTTGTGCTTCTTCTTGTGTGAAGTTCTTTCTTGCTTACCTTTGGGCGATACTAAAGTAGTCCTGTTTGCGATAGTGATGTCTTCCAATTATTATACAAACTTGCTCGCAACGCTGCGCGCTACCACTGCGCTATCGCGCCTTTTAAGCTCGATGGCCGTAATTAATTACTTAAGCTAAACAACTGAGTTAGCCAAGTGAGCAACGCGGCGCACCGGCGAGCGGCCATGTCGGCCCGAAATCGACGTGGCCGCGTGAGAGCCGGCAAAACCTCCCAAGTTTAATATAGGGATGATACAACTGTTTCTGTTGTTCGTGAATTGCAAATCGACCAGAGCCCAGATGGGGACATGATCATAGACTGCGTGCACGTCTCACACCAGCCAGCATTTGATCACCTTTTCCTCAAGAACCACACTATTGAGATAATCTGCTGCTGTAACTTTAGAAATAATGGTTTTGCTGGATTTCTGTACATTACATTTTTTACTTCTGCAGATGAGGCCTAACTATCACCTGGATGGCATGTACAACGAATCCAAGAGAGGTGTGGCCTCTAGCAGCAGCGGTGAGAAGCCAGCACATGCTTCGGCTATGTCTCATTACTCAAAACGGTAGGGGTAGGAACAAAAGAGATGCTCAACAACGGCAACATGTACAGAGAGTGAAAATTTCCAAGAAGTGACGTGCTCTCAAGGTACATGCATTTCTCGAATGAACTACTTGCTTAGTTTCTTTGCATATACAAAACCGTGGTTCTTTGTATCTACAAAACAATGGAATATTTGGGGTTGTTCTTGTCCTTGCACTATTGATCTCAAGTTCTCAACATCATCTATTCTTTGTGATAGTTTCAAGGAGTGTGAATAAGCAAGCGGTTAGTTGGTCATGTGTATGACCGAATGGATACAGTTGACAAGGAGGCACCGCTTATGGAGCTGGAAAAGGTATGTGAATTAAACAAATATTTACTTTCTTACACACATTATTAGTTTTTTATTTCATAAATCATATTAGTTTTTGTTGTTGAGAGAAGTTTTGAGTGCATTTTGTCATGCCTATTACAGTGTTATCCACATATAAACTGCACATTTTGCGGGAATCGATCCTTACGTGTTAATATGTATATTGTTCCCTACAAAGAGCTATCCTACACCTATGACAGCCTTATGGCAGCATGACCTGGTGCGTTAGCAGGGTATACCTACTGTTAGACTAAATCTAGATGACTCGGGTCAATCACCAGAAACCATAGATGTTTTCAGAGGACCCCTAAATTATCCCATGTTGCACTTGCACCCTCCCGTGGTGCAGCTGATGAGACCATGTTCAGCATGGATATGACTAAGGCTATTCCTACTACGCTGCTTTCATCTACATGGCTTCATCGACCTCCACCTTGGCCAGAACGATCACACAATTCACATTCTTGGCCTTTGGATTTGGCGTCATCATCTACATCAATTCGGCTACCACCTTGGCCGCCGCCTAGGCTTCTGGGCATGGCACCTTCACCTCTAGCAGTTAGGCCGCCACCTTGGCCGCCTCCTGATGAGGACATCACCTCTCTTGATACAATCACGCCTTATTACAACTCACCAACGAGCCGATCCTACAATAGTCCAAGGACCAATGACTCAAGCTCGTGCACGACAGCTTAATCATCAGCTGAATGCGTTCCTAAGCCGTCCCATTAGTGATAATATAAATGGGATGCTATTTAATACTTGTGATGATTTAATTGTACTTAGGAACCATAGAGAAGGACCCTCGTGGACCAAAGTTGGGCCAAAAATCAGGTTCAAGTCAGATGGGAAAGAGAAGTTCAAGTTCGAGTCCAGTTCGGCCTCACCAACAGCGCTGACTTTAAAAGGTCATAACTTTTGATTCCGGAGGTTTCTGGAGGCCCATGAGTACACGTTTGAAAGATCTTAGAGTCTACTTTCCAAAGGATCAAGTCTTACCTCAAAACTCCTTCAGATGCACCCAAAAACTGCCAAAAACCATATGTTGCTTTTTCAGTCCAAGACAAACTCTAGTCAAAGTAGACTTGGTGCTTTGAATTTGAGTTGTATTAGATCTCCTATGCTATGGCGGACCCCCTCCTACTCCCCTAGTATAAATAAACACCCAAACCCTCATCTAGGACTTGGTTTTTGTTAGATTGAAAGTTAGCTTTGCTACTTCATGTGGTAATTGCGCGTGTTGGCTAAACTGCCCGAATTACTATCTACGGAACCCCACCTATCTCTAGTTTTCAGATTGAACACTTCAATTCATATTCACAATTTCAGATTGTTTTTACCATTTTTCTTGCTTGTTTTTTGGTTGCTTGCAGGAATTGAACTTCATGTTCAGGTTGATCATGCCAACAGCAAGATCAATAACACTCTGGAGTTGGTTTAGCGATTGTTAAGGCGCATCATCATCGTACATTATAGTCGGATCGTCAAAGTCAATTCCTCCAAATCGAGGTTATCACTCTCATCGAAAGATCGGGACCTAAAGTCACATCAGGTGGTATCAGAGCGCCATGTTGCTTGGTGAGAGATTTAGTACCCTAGATTAGTTTTTGTTTTCTGTCCAAAATTGAAAATCCTCCACAAAAATTCAACCTTTTGATACAATCTGGTATTTTAGTGTGTTTTGTTAGGTTTTGATCATTAGAGTCATTGTTTTAGTTGCTGATCGTTTTTCCTTCGCGTAGCTTTTATTTCAATCTGTCCATTTCTTTGTTTTGTCCATAACTTTCGCATACGAACTCGGATTCTAATGTTTTTGCACTTTCCTAAAACCTTGAGACATCCTCCACAAAAACCTAGTTGGACACGAATTCTAATTCCATCTAAAAGTTTGTTTAATCTGGACATCAAATTCGGGAAGCAAGTGGCAATTGCAATCCAAGTTGGTTCGGTATTTTGATCATAACTCTCACATCCAAACTCCGATTGAGAAGTTTTTATACTTTCCTGAATCCTTGGGGAGTCCTCTACAAAAACGTTTCTGGGTGTCTTTTGTGATTCTGACTCCTTCAAACCGAATTTGACTCGGATTCAAATTTGGTTAGATCGGCTGAATTTTGTTAAATCTGTGCACCTTAGTGTTTTGGCCATAACTTCTACATACGAGCTCCAAATTGTGTGTTGTATACTTGTTTTAAAGTCTAGGACAGCACCTTCAATTTTTTACATTGTGAGCAAGCATGATTCGGTCATTCTCATGCCTTAATTGTAGCGACAACTTTGCTGCACTGTTCTAGCCGAATTTGAGTTTTTTTATTCAATTTGTGTTCTAGCTTTGTTCCTTTGAGTTGGTTGAGTCCAGAGCATCCACAACCATCAAATTCCAAAATATTAGTGCACATACCTTTGGGAACCAATTCATCCTTTGCGAATACTTTGATCCCAATTGAGACTAGCTATTTGAAATTGCTTGGGGTTGCTCCTCTTGATATGTTACACTATCATATATCTTGTGATATCAAGTTAAGGATTCCAAAACTTTGCTCAAACTAGTGTTGGCCGAAAGTCACCAAAAAAGAAAAAAAGAGAAAGAAAGAGCCAAAAGGCCAAAAAAAAAAAAGAAAAAAAGTGAGAGAAAGGAAATAGAATAGTGGCCAGCAGCACTACATTGATCAAAACCCTAATTTGTGTTCATTATTTTCAGAATGTGCAATTGTATTAAGTAGTAAGCAATCTTGTGGCCTTTTACCTTTTCTGAAGCAATTAACTAGCGTCTCTCCATAACTTATGCAACACGAATTTTGGTGCTGAAATTATTCTTATTTAGCTCATTCCATTGGTTGCATTAAGTTTCATTATCTTTGCGCGTGTGTTGTCTTGAAATTCACTTATATCTTTGAGATCGGCAACTAGGGCTTGTGAATTCTAGTTTGGATCATTACTTATCATTACAACAACTAGAATTATCAGATTGCATAGGAAACAAATGAAGCCTACCTAGCTCCACATATTCTACCTCGTACGTTTGTTCGGTCCCTTGGCAATCGCTTTATCCAAGGTTGGGAGAACATTTGGCACCGCCAATGGCCGACAACCCCTGCTGCACAGTAAGAACTTGTAAGAGCTTTGGTTAAAGTTTGAGAGTTAAGTGACTTGTTTAGCCACATCTAGTAGTTGATAGGAGATTACATATGGCTGTGTTTTTCTTGTTGTCTACTAATCATGACAGGTCCACATGAAACGAGTTCACTTCGATTCAACCAAAGGATTTGCGATATGAACAACATGACGGCTTCGTCTCCTACTTCTGAACATGGTAATCTCAATTTAACATTGCCTCCATATGCTGGAAACTTTGACCTTGAAGCATATATTGATTGGGAAATAGCGGTAGACAAACAATTTGGCATGTAGAATTTGTCTGAAAATGAAAAGATTTGTTTTGCTGCTAATGTTCTTTCTGGGTATACGTTAACATTTTGGAAGCATGTTTGTAGAAAAGGGAGAAAACCTGAGAATTGGAATGAGATGAAAAAAATTATGAGACTCGAATTTGTTCCTGAATATTATGCTGAGTGTTTGCTTACTAAACTTCAATGCTTAAAACAAGAGAGTAATACTGTTAGATAATACTATCGTGAATTGCGAACTTGTTTGTTACGTTGTGGTTTAGAAGAATCTAATGAAGTTATCCAGTTTAGGTCATACATGGACTTAATAAGGGTATTCAGGATATTCTTATTGATCAAACATATCATTCTCTTTCACAAATGTTGGAAAGTGCTTGTAGTATGGAATGTTTGAATGCACTATTAGCTTCACTTGAGGCGCCTGTTGCTGCACCTCCTCTTGTGGCTAACATTTTGCAGACAAATGAGCACAAGCAAAAAGAGATTGAGAACATGGAAGATGAGAAAGTCGAGCATGGGACATTCCCTTCGACTATGAAACGAGATATGGATACCCCGACACCTACAACAACGGATGAAAATTTAGGAGGTAATGTAAACGGTGTTGATTTTACACATGGTGAAAATAATTTTGATATACTGAAATTGTCCACTACTCATACTGTCATAGAACAACCTTTAGTGGAACCCATGGCTGAAATTTCATTATTACAAGATGATGTGCATGCTATCTCTTGTGATAAAGAAGAGTTGTGTGAGAATGCTTCACTTATATCCATGTCACAACTAGTGAATGAACATGTTTCTTTCCTTACAAAAACAAACACATGTGCTGATAATAAACGTGTTATTCACATTGCTCGTGAAGAAGATGAATTTAGATTGATATCTTCTTTAAATACTTTAAGTTACATTGAATTGATGTTCTATGTGATCCAAATAGTTTAAAGGAGAAACTTTTTGTACATGCCGATTTGCCATAGTTATCACGAAACACTTTTCATATTATCGGCAAACATAATGAAAAAGGAGAGCATATGGTACATCATGTTTATATTTGTTCAAATCCAAATTCATCATTTTATATGCAACAATGTGATCGATCCATAACAAGTACTTCCAGTTTTGTTACCATTCTACATGATAGTTTTCAGGAAAGGGAGTACATAGATGTTGATGATCTTAGTTCCAATAATTTAATTGCAAAAGATGTGCATATTGCTTTATTCCCTGTTGGTACTAACATTTTGTAGGAGACTATGATGGAGTCGAGGACGACTCCAATTCAAGAAAGGGAGAATGATGAGACCATGTTCAGCATAGATATGACCAAGGCTATTCCTACTACGCTGCTTTTATCTACATGGCTTCATCGACCTCCACCTTGGCCAGGATGATCACGCAGTTCACATTCATGGCCTTTGGATTTGGTGTCATCATCTACATCAGTTCGGCTACCACCTTGGCCGCCTCCTAGGCTTCTAGGCATGGCACCTTCACCTCCAGCAATTAGGCCGCCACCTTGGCCGCCTCTTGATGAGGACATCACCTCTCTTGATACAACTACGCCTTATTACAACTCACCAACAAGCCGATCCTACAATAGTCCAAGGACCAATGACTCGAGCTCATGCACGACAGCTCAATCATCAGCTGAATGCGTTCCTAAGCCTTCTCATTAGTGATAATATGAATGGGATGCTATTTAATACTTGTGATGATTTAATTGTACTTAGGAACCCTGGAGAAGGACCCTCGTGGACCAAAGTTGGGCCAAAGATCAAGTTCAAGTCAGATGGGAAAGAGAAGTTCAAGTTCGAGTCCAGTTCAGCCTCACCAACAGTGCTGACTTTAAAAGGCCATAACTTTTGATTCCAGAGGTTTCTGGAGGCCCATGAGTACACGTTTGAAAGATCTCGGAGTCTACTTTCGAAAGGATCTAGCCTGACCTCAAAACTCCTTCAGATGTGCCTGTAAACTGCCAAAAACCACACTTTGCTTTTTCAGTCCGAGACAAACTCTAGTCAAAGTAGACTTTGTGCTTTGAATTTGAGTTGTATTAGATCTCCTATGCTATGGCCGACCCCCTCCTACTCCCGTAGTATAAATAACCATCCAAACCCTCATCTAGGACTTGGGTTTTGTTATATTGAAAGTTAGCTTTGCTACTTCATATGGTAATCGCGCGTGTTGGCTAAACCGCCCGAATTACTATCTATAGAACCCCACCTATCTCTAGTTTTCAGATTGAATACTTTAATTCATATTCACAATTTCATATTGTTTTTACCATTATTCTTGCTTATTTTTTGGTTGCTTGCAGGAATTGAACCTCGTGTCTAGGTTGATCGTGCCAACGGCAAGATCAATAACACTCTGGAGTTGGTTTAGTGATTGCTAAGGCGCATCGTCATTGTACGTTGTAGTCAGATCGTCAAAGTCAGTTCCTCCAAATTGAAGTTATCACTCTCATCGAAAAATCGGGACCCAAAGTCACATCAGCAGCCCTCCTCCTCATCCCCCTCACCTCCTTCCGAGATCCACACCGCTTCTGTGCCCTCATCCTCACCTTCTTTTTTTTTGATTTTTTAGAATATTTTGTGGGATGGATTCGTTCGATTGGTTGGGGCTTAAGGGGATGCTTTTGGTGGGCAATTAGAGTTTTTGGCACGTCTATTTTCTTAGCCTTTCTACGATACTGGATTCGAGGGATTCATGGGGCATTGTCGGAGGAGAGGTTGGGGTTTGATTCCATCTCTAATCGCATAATCCCCCATCATGTTTTGCGCATCTTCAGTAGAGGTTTGGGCAGTTCAGACGAATCGATTCGATTGTTTGGTTTGCGAGGTCTCGGAGGTCGATTGTTTGTTTTGATTACCCACTTCATTTTTTGAAAGTACCAGACGCTTTGATATATGCATTGTTTAGAAATGGCGATTTTAGTTGGTAGACTACTTGATCCGTGCCTCGCAGCAATGCGCTCTGATCTGGTCAGTTTGGTTTAGTTGTTGTTGTGCATATCCATGGGAAATGCGAGTTATTTGGTTGTTGATGTTGTTCTAGCCGAGATTAGTGCTGCCTTTGGCTTTGACGTGTGAGTTTGATTAGGCATATTACTTGGTCATGGGGAAATCTGTATGCTATTTAGGATCTGGTCGTATAAGCCATGCCCTTCGTTTTTGGGGCAATGCTTGCATGCTTCGGCCTACTAAATTGGTTACCTATTCTATCTAGGCTCTTGAAAGTCCTTTAGGCATGACCTGCTAGATTGGTGTCTTCGTTAATAGAAGATATAACTAAGTTAGGGTTTTCAGAAAGAATGTTACACATAGACTTACTTGCGTTGAGTATGCAGCCATTTCATCACATGCAATGCGATTGGAGTATATAAGTGCTGAGGCATTTCCTGCATTAAGAATGTTCTCATCTAGACTTATTGGTATTTTCCCTGTGCAGCTATGTATTTTCTGGGTGGGGTGGGTTGTGCCAAAGTTAGTGTCAATTATTGGGTTTATGCGATTTAGAAACAAGATGTTTTCGATGCCTATAATGCCTACTTAGATCTAAGCTTTTCGTCATAGGGAAGATTGTGCCTTTGCTGGTGGATGTTATGGTTTGGATTTGGTTAATTAATAACGCATTGACATTTAGGCATTACTGTACTGTCCGTGCTTCTGTTGATTTTGCAACCCTCTTATGTTTAGATTTGATAGCATGCAGAATTGTTTGCAGCTAATTTCACTTTTGTACTTGTTTGGTTGTAATGAAATGAAGATATGCGGTTTCCTTTCTAATTGTATTCTCCTACTTGCAGGACTCTCCTATCTTTAATTTTGTCAATAGTCTATCTCCTATACCTCCACCTAAATTTCTAGACTTAGCACACAATGTGCAGCTATTCAGGCCATCAGACTTAGCTCCTATTTCTTCAATTTTTGCCTCTCCACATGTCAGCCCAGTAAAGGAATCTAAACTTCTGATCGGGTAAATTTACGTTACTTTATAGCTTATGTAGGATCTGAACTTTTGATCAAGTAAATTTATAGGCTTTAACCTCGCTATATGTCTGACAATATGGTGTTCGCATTTTAACAACCTTGTCATTACCTTTCAACTCTGCCTAAAAAATGAATCCAATCTTGCATCTATAGTCTATCGCATTGTACCGGATTTTACTATCTATTGCTAATCTAACTGAAATATTGGTTGTCCTAAGGTATTAGTGCTGTTTATTAGTACTGAGGTTTAGTTTAGGATCACATATCCATGCTTTTCCTGGAAACTGCGCTTTTTTTGCTCTGAGAGCCACTAAGAAGAGCGAGAATCAAAACTAGGCAAAAAATGAAATTGATCTGGTCTGCAGCTATAGCATGGATATGTGGTCTAATGCAACGGACCCTTTCCATGAAGGTGATGTCATTGTTTGGAATTTTTATCGCTATTTTGGGTTTCTTGATGGATCATAACAATGCAATCTGACTATTGCCGGCTTGCCTATGTAAAGTCAGTCAATTTATTGTGGCTATAGGTATATATTCTCATATTGCTGTTTGACTTGAGGTTGAAAATGATGCTTATGATTTTTGTCTCATAGATTTGCAATTTTCCAATTTATACACTATGTTAACATGCTATTTGGGTTCTTTGCTATAGGAGTAGGCTCCTTATGCTATGGAACTTAGAGCTAAGAAACTATTACTTATCTACTTCTAATTTTATATACTGGGATTTCAATATTTACTAATTTGGCTATCTTATTTAAATATTGAATCCATAAATGTACGCACTTAGTCCTCCTCTAGAATTATGAGCATTATATTTCCCCCATTTCCAAATAAGCACATTTTGTTAGACGGTCTGAAGTCAGCACTTGCATGGCTGGACTATTTCTCCCTTTCTGATTATTTTTTCCCCATCCTTAGTCAGTCTACACTATGGTCTTTTTATAGAGATATTGTTATAGATTATTTGCATGTTTTAGATGTCTTTGTTCTATATGCTATATACCTTTCAGATTTTGTCTGTATTGAAATTTGTTTGCGTGTTCCATTTATTCAAATTGTTGTCTAACCATAGTAGTAGTTTCCTGGATTCTGAAGCTAATCATGTTATGTGCATCATCAGAACAAATCAGGCTTCCTCAGAAAATTGGTATTTTTCTGTAAATTCTATATCGATCAAAAGCAGGAAATCAAGGCTACCACAGCATTGCTCTCCTTGACCACACCGCTAGCTCCAACTGTTAGTTCCGTAATCCCACATCGCTATGCATTCTAGCTCATTAGATATGTTTCATTGCTTTTCCTTTCATGACTCACATCCAGTTACATGGCATGTCTAATTTATAGATTGTGGCTGCATGGGAAAAAAAACGCTTAGATGACCAATTGTGGATGATACTCAGAACATTATTCCTGCAAAGCGTACTCAAAGATTTGCATTGCTCCGAGTTTGTTGTTGTCCTACAAATTACGTCTCATAGAGTTCCAAAACTGAAATATGATTTCCATTCCAGCATGGCTGACACCTCAGAACAACTAGGAAAATCTTTGCTTGTCAGAAGGCTTTTTAATGATAAGACAGCCAAATAAACTGTGACAAGGTATGTTGCGTTTGCCACACACTGTTTTCTTGACGCAAATGATCCAACCAAATTCCATATAAGTGACATGTTTTCCATCTTATTGTATGCAGATCAACACCAGCCAAATCGCAGCATACACACCGTGGCCACCCACATCGGTATCCTAACTTTTGAACCAAAATCTGCTTTATGTGCTATCAGTTATGGAATAGAATACCTAACTTTTGCGCTGTCGCACTGCTTCAAATGCTTACAGTACTACCATAAGATGGTGCTATATTTTGCTCTCAGAAATATCCATTATGATATTTATGATTTCGTGCACTGCCAGCTAGATCCCATCTTTTGCTAAGTATAAGCTATCCACCTCTCTCTGTTCTACTTCTAGGTACCATTTCTATACTTCCTGAAAAACCTTATAACATGACTCCTCTGTTTAATACATGTTTTTCTTCGGTTTGCCATGCATAACACACCCAATTTATTTACAACTGAATTTGTAAGCCCTCCAGTACTTAGCAATCATATCATCTAAACTCTATACATAGAAATTAGATAAGTGGTGTTACCACAAAACCTAAGATTAGATTAATCGTACACTCCCTGTCATATGCCAACTGGCGCAGCAAAGCGCGCTACCCTTTCTAGTATATATGTTATGCTTGGAAGATTTGGAGAGCATTGGGGCCGCAAGGTACATTTTTTTCAAAAAAAACTCTCTAGAAAATTTGAAATTGTGAACAGGTCTTTCCACAGGTTATTTTGCAAAAAGGACCTTGTAGTTCTACAATTCAACTTGGGTGCCAGTTCTTTAAACTTGAAAGATTTAAAATTATGTTTAGGTTCGGTTATTTTGCAAAAATCCCATGGCAAAATATTCAAAATTACATTTAGGTCTTTCTACCATTTTTGCAACAAAAAACTTCAGAGTGAGATTTGCGCGGCACGGTGTAGTGTGCTATACTATTTAGTGTTCATGTACAGAGGAAGGAAAATAAGTAGTGTATTAGCTGTGGATAGTCGTAGCCCACTCACTCGGAGATGGTTGATTCAATTGAGTGTAGGCTATCGCTATGTGTCGAGAGCTCTTGAATCATGTGGATTATGGAAGCCTTGCTTGTAATACCTGAGCTGATGGAAACTTCTAGTTTTGCAGTAAACATTAGTGTTCGCAGTGTAGTGGCGTCTAGATGTGTTTTTGTTCCTGCCATGTTAATTGGAAACCATCTTACTTATCATGAACAACATTGTCAACTTTTGTTTTCTAGCTGTTAATTACCATCCAGGTTAATTTTTGAGAATAACCACATATCCTGCACGCCAACGATTGAAGGTTAGATATCGACAATAAACTTATAGTCACAAGTTCCTTTGGGTTAGCAAAGTCAAGCACAAAGATGACGGCACACGATGTATACAGGTTCGGACCCCTGGATGGAGAAACATCCTACATCTTGTGCGGATGATGTATGAACTTGATATATAGATACAGAGCAATGTGTCTAGCCCTAGTTACAATGAAGATTGGATCTAGGTGATGGCTAAACTACGGTTGGAGGTTGACGAAGCGCTGTCCGTTGGCTCCTAGGTGCTCTACGTCTGGTGAAAGTTCTAGAAGTCTTCTTCTCTGTCTGTCTAACTTTGGATGTCTTTTCCTCTTGAGGATACCTACCCCCCGCCTTATATAGTCGGTGTAGCTCTGCCTCAGGTTGAGTTGTAGTCGGTTTGGGATACCAGATCGTAGCTGATGAGGAATCCATCGTCACGTGATCTTTGCAGCATATCCAAACTTCTCTGGATATCAGGCAAACTCGAGTTGGTTTCCTCATAACAGGAAAATGATTGAGTCCTTCCTAATATAGAATCATCTTCTCCGTATATATCTTATCCTATAGAATTGGGTCTATGATATCCAGAATCTCTATATGTCATTAGAACATACCCTTCACGTATCCTGCATGTACACATACCTTATGTTTAGATATTCGACAGTAACCCCCGAACTTTGTTTAGTGGAGGGTCTGTTTAAGCACTTGGTCGATTACTGCTAAGCCCTAGATTGGTCAAGTAATGCCTCGCCTGCTTATGGTCGAATGATATGAGTAGATTGGGAATCGCTAAGTATCAAGTAGGGATATGCTAGGACGAGCACCCTGTCTCAGCCCATCTTGAGTCCTTAGGGTAGCTACAGTTACTCGACGTCGACTTATCGACTCGACTCTGAACAGAGTTAGAAAAAAATCAGAAAATCTAAACGTTGGGCAATTAAGCATTTATTGCTTTTGTTTGCAATGCCAAGATTGGTGTAGTGCCATCATTCCACTTTTTTTGCGATGGAGGTATTGTGTCGTGGGGAGTGAACTGTTTGCCCGAAAAGGTTTCGGCTTATAAATTCCTAGATCTGAAACTATAACCATTCCCCTCTGTTTTGCCCCCAGTCTTATTCTCTAAGCCTCCGTCGCACTCTTTAAGCCCTAACGTTGCCATCTTCAAAGCATCTGTCCTACATCTTCCTCAATGGTGTCCAACCCTTCAACCAGCTCCAGGGTTGTTCCGCTACCGTAGAAGAAACTTAAGACAGCCGAAGCGGTCTTCGAGGATGAGGCCCTCCAAAGGGTGTGGCAAAAGTCGATGATGACAGAGAAGCATCTTGCTGAATTGGAGAAAGATGGCTTCCACTACTAGAAAAATACACATCAGTGGCGGTTTGTAACTGCCATCAGTAGAGGTCACTTATCCTAATACTACTCTTGCCTAAGAATGCTCAATTTCAGAGTCCTGATTGGATCCAGACGTTTTTAACATCACACAAGGATTTTCCAGAAGGTCACCCATCCTATTACTACTCTCGTCCAAGCACGCTTAACTTCAGAGTTCGCTTGGACGCTTAGCTTCAGAGTTCTTATAAGATCCAATACTTTAGTGGTGGTATGATCATATATGACATATAATGTGTACCTCCTCCCTTTAACCATGTGAAGCACCCGAACACTCATTTCCAATTATTTCAAATTAGCAAACTATAGAGGTAATTAGCAAAATTTAAAACTTTCAAATTTATTTTCCATACTTTTGACTATTAATTATGCTTGCAATATATGTGTCATTACTATTAATGAAATTTGTAAAAACACCATAACTTTTGACTCGTACCTTCGATTTTGGTGTTCTTGTGCTTTCCAGAATCATCACACGATGAGCTTTCCAATTATGTTCTTTTGTGCACCGATTCTAATTTCAAATATGAAATCTAAGCACTTTTGTTAAAATGGCCATAACTTTTGACTCGTAACTCCGATCGAGGCGTTTTTTGGCTCGTTGAAAGGATAACAAAAATTAGCACCCGAATTTCATAACTATGCAAAAATCAGATGGTCAGATCCTGATGTTTTGTGCAAGTGCGTGCATGGCGATGGAATTCCAAAAAAGGTAATTTAGGGCCTTAAAACGGCCTCCAAAGTGTTGAATATGTTTCGGTCGTTCTTTTCAGTTATTGCAAATAGAATATTAGTTCCAATTATTTCAAATGTAATATTATTTAATTTTAATTCTTTCAAATTAGAAGGTAGGAGAGGTAATTAGCAATATTTAATTTTTTTTATTTTTTATTATTTGTGGTGGTTTCAAATTAAAACCGTCATAGATAATATTATCAGTGGTGGTTTTAGCCAAAAACTGCCACAGATGCTCACATTATCAGTGGTGATTTTTGGCTAAAACCACCACAGATACCCACATTATCAATGGTGGTTTTAGCCAAAAACTGCTATAGATACTCACATTATCAGTGGTGGTTTTTGGCTAAAACCGCCACAGATGTATTTGTGGCGGTTCCAAAGAAAAACCGCCACTGATAATACATTATTTATAATGGTTCCAAATAAAAACCGTCACAAATAGTCTTCCCGCCGTTTTTTTAAAACCACCACTAATAATGCTATTTGTGACGATTCTAGAAGAATCGCCACAAATAGAGTGTCACTTATGTGCTATTTTGTCGTAGTGTTCGTTCCTCCTCCGGAGTTCTTTCATTGGAGGCCGTCACTTGGTGAGTTACATCCCACCCCCAAAGATGAGGATGAGACCATTGTTGATGCCTTCTTCCGCTGCGGACTCAGTTTTCTCCATCTCAGTTCTTGCTTGATGTCGGGACCCGAATTCACAATCCGAAAACCCTTTGTGTTTTCAGCAGTAGTTCCAGGATCAGCAGCTAGTGCCCACAGTTAACAAGGATGAATATCACAATCATACACAACGAAATAATAAATAAAGAATTCATATTTTAATATAACATGTTGAACAACCTTAAAGTCAACCTACAATTGTGAAGCCTAGATGGCTTCAACTCAGAGTAAAACGAACAGCAGCAGAACGAAGAACGTCGGTGAATCCCATCAAAATACCACAGGCATTTGACAAGGTTAAACTCCTAGATATTCGCCTTCTTGCAGAACTTCTCCCTTCTTCAAAGACAGAGACTTCTCCTCAACTGGTGATGTTTTGTTATAGCAAGGGTGAGTACACAACCGTACTCAACAAGTCGTGCATAGAATGCAAGTCTAAATAACTATATGCACAGCTTATTCCAATTGAATGGCTGAATTGGCTATTTTGCATAAAACAACATTTCCAAATGAATATCATAAATAGATTGAAAAGCAGTAAAACAAGTAATACTCATAATAAATTTCGTAGTCATTTGTAACATCCCAAAAATTTGGCTATTTTGAATTTTACAATTTATTCTGAATTTTTGAGAATTTTCAGAATTTATTTGTAATTAATTGGATTTTTGGAAATAGACCTTTCTTTGGAAATTAATTTAATAATGAAAAGTTTTAATAAAATATAAATAAAAATATTTTATTTGAGATCAAAATGTTGTAAAGTATTTTCTAGAATTTTTCCAGAATTTTTCTGATATTTTAGAAGCCTCAAATAATTTAAAAGAATTTTTGGAATTATTTTTA